>JAJJWX010004966.1:0-600000 GCA_023529315.1 Papaver bracteatum | reverse complement strand
CACGTGTTTTGATCTGAAAAAACTCTTAACCATATCACAAACATCATCTCCCACTATATTCCACTGGTATTTGTAGAAACCTGCCTGGAAGCCTTCAGGTCCAGGGGCAGACCAGTTCTCAATGCTCTTAAGAACTGAGAGGATCTCTTCATTAGTAGGAGAAGAAACTAGTAATCTGTTTTCTTCATCAGTGATCAAAGGATATATATGAGTATATAATTTGTCTTCAAGGTGGGGATTAGCAGTGGTACTAATGTTTTGGAAATTCTCTGTAAGTAACTTGGACAACTGATCTCTACTTTGAAGCCAATTTCCATCCAAGTTCTTGAGTGAGTCAATATTGTTTCTTGCTCTTTTCCTCTTGGTTAAAGTATGAAAATAATTTGTATTGTTGTCCATGTGCTTGAGAAAGTTATCTCTGGATTTCTGTTTATGGAACTCATCTTGAATGTTGCGCCATTTTTGTAATTCTTCATTGACTTGAAAAGCTCTAGAAGTATTATCTTGTGAGTGAGGAAGTGCTTGTAGATCATATAACTATTTTTGAAGAGTATCAACTCTCCAATTTATGTCTCCAAAGTGAAACCTATTCCACTTAGAGAGGGATAGTCTAGTGAAATGCATCTTCTTAATGAGAATAAAAGCTGCAGATCCATGAACTTGCTTACTCCAAGCTTTAGCAATCTCCACATCACATTTTTTATCATTAAGACAAATTTGGAAGAACTTAAAAGGCTTCCACAGTTTGCGTTGATTATAATCTGTGATAAGCATAATGGGACAGTGATCACTACCCATTTAACTAAGATGTAAGACTTTAGAAGAAGGAAAGATGAAATTCCATGCAACATTACCAAGAGCCAGATCAATTCTTGACCTTTTTTTACCAGTTCCCAAACTATTGCTTGTCCAAGTGTGTTCTTTGCCTATGAAACCCAAATCCTCTAAACCAATATCATGAAGTATGGAAGTAATTTTTCCATAATTATAAGAAGAATAAGAAGAAGTACTGGAATTTGAGAGATGTATATTCAAATCCCCCAATAAACACCATGGACTAGTCACATTCTTGCCTATTTCTTCAATGAATTCCCATTTCTCTTTTTTCTTCTGACCATTTCCATAACCATACATACAAGAAAGAAGCCATTCTGGTTGACTTGGATTATCTTGAATAACTAAATGGAACATATTATTTTCACTGCAAAGAAGTTCACAAGAGAAAACATTTTTCCACATAACGGTGAGTCCTCCAGATAATCCTACTGAAGATATATATCTTACATTAGGAAAATGAAATGGAGAAACAAGAGGTTTCATTTTTGTCCCATCAAGTTTAGTTTCACATAAGAATATTATATCTGGATTTTGAGTTCTTATGAGATCTCACAGATGGTCTCTAGTATTAGTGCTTTTGAGACCTTGAACATTCCAAGCCAAAACCTTCATGATGAAAATATAAGATAACACTAAACTAAATGCAATAGTTTTATGGTTTTTGAAGAAATATGAAAGTTGTAAAAAGCAATGAAATTTAAGCTTAAGTAAAGAAAAAATGAAAGAGGATGTTGGCTTAAGACAAACAATACTAAGACCAGTTAAGACTTTAATTGTTATTACCCAAAAAGATATGAAACAAAGAAAATGTTTAAAAAGAGAAAATACTTGATTCCCCTCAGAAGCGCTTGCATTTTGTGTTTCATTAGTGGTGACCCTGTGAGTAGTCTTGGTGTTTATGGAGGAATTCAGCAAGGTATCATGCGCAGAAGTTTTAGTTAGAAGCTGAGGACTGGGGTTGCTCTCTTCAATAATACGATGACGCTTTCCCGATCTTCCTTCTTCCTCTATAGCAGTATCATTCATTTTAGTAAGGAAATCCAAGTTGACAAAATCACCATCCTTAGGAGTAACAAAGGTAGATATCTTCACAAATTTCCTCGGGTTAGGCTTAACCAACAGAACATTATTTGAAGACAGAACTTTAAGACTCTTTCGAGCACTATTAACATTCCCAAAGAAATAAGGTTTATCATGTGCCTTCTTCAAATAAATAGATGCATCTTTGCAAGCACCTTTGTAGTGTTTAATGATATAGCACTCTGTGCAAATGCTCTTAGGTTGTCTCTCAAAGAAAAACTTCTGCAATTTGGTAACTCATGTGTTTGTGATACACTTAACTCCTCTCCTCATTGGCATAGACAGATCAACATTGATGCAAACCTTGACTGGATCACTTCCCACTGGCAAAGCATCCTTAGGTTCAATGGCAGTAACTTCTCCCATGATTTCTCCTATCTTAGTGACAGAAGAAATATTCATATGCTATGGCAAAAGATATTTTAGCTGCATCCAAAATTGTTGGAAACCCCAGTGTTTTTCTGTATAGACCATCCCAGGAATGTAGTCATGCACAACTAGGAGATACTTATTGATATTCCATGGTCTTTCATCAATAACTTTATTCAAAAAAGTCCAATCACTGAATTTGAAAATCATCAGATTAGGTTCCAACTCTACAATTTTCAGATTATCCTTAGTGAGAAAAGGTCATGTGAAAGATATGAACTTTTCCACCGTGTCATAGTTCATTCCACCTTCAATGAATATTTTCCCGATTTCACTTGCTTCCCAATCTACATCATGTTCTTATTGAATATTCTTGCTTTGGCTAACCAAAACTGCTTCATTGATGTCTCCAAGTTCCAAAGTTTCTTTTTTGAATTTGTTAACTAGTTCACCAACATTACTAGAGCTTCCTTCCTCCATTAAGTAATCTCCTCAATGAGCCAAATTAAAGATCCCAGAGTTTTCAGAGATGATACAGATTTTAGGGTTGAGAGGGTTTATTATACCGTGAAAAAATATATTTGGTTTGACAAAAAAGAAGGTAGGGTAAGAGTCTATAGAAGAGGATCCGGAGAATAATCGCGAATAACAATTCTTACTAAAAATACTGAAATAAGGATATTCAGTATTTTCCATGATTGAAGTCTTGATATAGCTGGCAATTAACAGAAGGAGTAAGAAAATGAGAGTAATTAGTTGCATATAGCTGACTTTCCGTATTTTGAATTTTTCCTAGCGCGGGATATGGATCTACTGGGTGTGGAAGAGTTGAATCGGAATTGAAACTTCTTGAGCTTGATACCTTGAGCAAAAGCTTTGAATCCTCCACAAGACAAACCATTTAGAAAAAGCTTGAAGACATACTCTGCAAAAGCAATGATCACAACACAAAACTTGGCAAAAGCCATTAGAGAAAACTTTCAAAATGCAAAAGCGCAAGAGGGAAAAAAAAGAGTTAGCAGGACATAGAACTTATATTAAACTAAAAATTAGAGTTAAAGAGAGACATAAAGTAACGATTATACAAGAAAATTTTCAAATACAGCCAGTAAAAAAGATCAAAAGAACCTGGTTAATTGCATGTGATCAACATAGGCAAAGCAAAAAAAGAACCGAGTCACAAGTTCAAAAAACGCCGATCCTCAGAGAAGAGAGAGAGAGGCCCAGCAGTGTTTTGGATCTTTTGGGAAAAAGATTTAATTGTGATTTTCATCATATATGTTTTTAATTACCAGCAAATAAACATATCCAATGGAAATAATAATAAAAGTTTTCCATGAGAGTTTCCGGAAATATTAACATTAATCGGAAATTGGAAAACCGGTACTGTTAGAGCATAGCTGGGTTGAACTCACAAAACGTTGGTATGTCAAGTTTGGTTGTCATATTTTAGTATCAAAACTCATCTAGAATCGCTTGATTAAATACTAGAGTCAACTTGGTTTAGGTTAGACTAGAAAGTCTAGGAATATTGAGACACATAAGTATTACTCCGAAGACCTGAAGAATGTGAAGAAGTAACGGACTACAACGACGACATCATCCTTTCTCTTGAGGTTAGTAATATTGACTTGAACTGTTTCATTACTAAAACTATATTGCAGAGGATATAAGTTGTGCTACATCAATTCCCTCACAAGAACTTTTCTATTGAGAATTCTTTTATTTCATATCCCAAAAGGAAAAATTCAAAAGAACGTTTATTAACATATGTAAACTTTGCATTGGAAAGTAGGTTGTGCTTAATATTGGGAACAAAAAAAGACATTTTGCATTACAAAATAATGCGAACTAGAAGGATGTTATAAAGCATTAAAAACTATTAAAGTGATTGGAAGCAACTTACCATCACCTATCACAAGCTTCTCATGTCCATTAAACTCTTCTACAGTAGTCAAGAAAGTAGAATCATTTGTCATATAAGATGTTGCACCTGAGTCAGGTGGAATCTACTTATTGGACAGTATTATGAGTCACAAAAGGTCTAGTAGATGTGATCTTACACGCTTTTACTTATTTTGCCCGGTTGTTGACTATTTTTGTAAAACTTAGTTCTTGTTCATCGAATGAAATTCTTAAGTTGTCGAAAAGATAAATAGACCACATTGGCAGTTGTTCACATTGGGGGATTCAAACATCATTTTAGAGGTTGTTGTGAGAATTGAACCTAGGTTTAAAGTGTGAAAGGAGATATATTCACCAGATTTTCTTCTGACAGATCTACTGTGTGCCCCTTTTGTAATTCTATTGTTGAGACTATGCATCATCTATTCTTTGATTGTAGTATTTCAAAGAAATCTGGAATTTATGCGATAGGGACTTAGCTTCTGCAATTAGTAGTGATAATTTTGATGATTGGATAGTGAAAATTTATTCTACTCCATCTGTAGCTAATGTACAGCACAACTTACAATTAGCTGGAAAAGCTGGAGTTATCTTATGGCATTTATGGAAAGCTAGATGTAATCTAGTGTTTGAAAAGGCACAACCCAATGCATGAAGTATTTCTAACTTAATCAATAGATATTTTAATGATTGGAAATCCACTTGTATTCCTACTTTTGTATATAAGTAGTGTGAATGTTAATGATAGGCAACCAGTTTTTTGGAAGCCACCTGCTGCCAATGTTTTAAAAATCAACTTTCATGCTGCATTTATCAAAGAAAATGGCAATGCTGGTTTGGGTCTAATAATTAGAGATTTTGCAGGTGCGCAACATGGATCTAGATCCTAGTTTAGAACAACAGTGACTCCAAAGGAAGATGAAGCTGCAACAGCTCTCATGGTAGTGAAATCGGCGGAAGAAAGAAGAATAAGAAGACTTCAGTTAGAAGGAGACTGTAGATGTGTGATTAGATCAATATTAATGGTGAAAGAAGTGCAGTTGGATGGTCAACAAACTCATGGATCGAAGACATTATTGTTCTATTGAATAACTCTTTTGATTACTGGCTATGCACCTTTCAGTCTAGAGATGCAAATAAAGCAGCACTTAAGCCTGCAAAACATATTTTAGTAGGGAAAGTTGGTTTGAACATATTCCTATATGGCTGAATGACATCAATCAACAGGATCTAAACAATATGTCTTATTAATCTTATTAATAAATCTATCTTTCTTATTTAAAAAAAAGTGTAAAAGGAGAGGGTACCAAGTACACCACCAACTTTTACGTTCGTCAACATGTACAGACAAAACTTAATATAATTGCAAATAGACCAAATAAATGATCATTGACAATATGTATGAGAGTTCATATCTCTATCTCTTCTCAATCAGAAAGTCTAGACAAATGAGTCTGTGAGCCTGACTATTTATAATATTACTTGGCCGATCTCAAAAATCAATATCCAAGATCAATCTAGTCGTATCCAAATAATTGAATCTAATTCTACGAAATATGAAACTTGTTATTTATCTTTCAAGATACGAATTCTACAAGAACAAGTCTCGTAATCGATCACAATTAGTATAGACTTATCTACTAGAATTGATTATGTTCTATTTGTGGTAGTCTATTATAAAGATAAAACAATATAATGCGGAAAAGGAAAACACAAAAGACAACATAAATTTTATTAACGAGGAAAAGTGTAACTGCAGGAATACCCCGGGACCTCATGCATATTTGAACACCAAACGATATTAAGCCGCTAAAAAAACTAGCCTACTATTATACTTTAAATTTTAATGTAGTTGAGATCAAATTCACCCTCCAAGCAATTCAACTGCACTCATGCTCATTACGTCTCTTGATCCTCTACACAATTTGTTCCCTTAGCTAATGTCCTTTATAGCCTAAGAGTTGTTTCATCCTAAGTGAAGACTTTTGATACTAATCTCCCTCTAAAAGACAAGCCAATTTGATTTCCCTTTAGATCTAATAGGCAAAGGCTTGGAAATATGTTTGTAATAGACAAAGCTAGTAAACCTCACAAATCTGAAACACTTACACTCAGTTAGCTGAGAAGCCTGGATTATTGACCAACTCTCAAGAACAAACTTAAACCGATCAACTAAAAAGAGTTTTAGATATCTATCTTAAGGAATCACAAAGTATGGGACGAGGAGAACTTTGCAGTTTCTATCTATCTCATTCCCGAAAGAGATTACTAACTCAATATCAGAATGAACAAGATATGGATACCCAAAATATCAAGGTAAAGATAGTTGGGCCTGGCTTCATGAATCCCAATGTGAAGTCTTTAATTCGTAGACCTAATTATTATTTTTAGTGGAAACCTAGATCAATAGAGGACGACTTTAGAAAATAACTAGGACGCAGAAGTGTCAGGGATTCCTGGTTGTTTGAGTCTATTTGTTTATAGGTTTTCAAGATTGAGAGTTGCTTGGAATTCAAGGTAAGATAACTTGAGATTCAAGTAAACATTTTCTATGTTTAAATGAAACTATCATTAGGAGTCCATGTAAGCATGTGAGAAATATGTCTTGAAACCACATAGAAGAAAATACACTAGGGTTCGGGTACCAGAACCATGTACAATGATAGTTCTTGGAAAATATGCCTTTCGAACTTATAAGCAATATTGTGTTCATTTAAACACTTAAGATTTAAATCATGATGCACGTCACAAAGTGTTTTACTGACGAATGATGTTTTGTAGGTGTTTATGAGATTCGTATCAATGGTAACCATATTTGGTAAAATAGTCTATAAACATTTGCATGATTCATACTAGGTAGGTATGCCAAATGGTACACATGCCTATGTCCAGTTCGTGAATTCAGGGACCGACCAGTACGCGTACTAGGTATGCATACCACTTGGTTGTTCACAAACTTAGATCATTTTCCATACGTGTACTAGATACGGTATTGTACCAATTCACGAATCCAGAACCTTTAAGGCATGCATACTAGGTATTTACCTAACTATATTTCAGAACCTTATATATTTACGGTATGCGTACTAGGTACGTGTACCTACCTTGAGTCCAGATTTTAGTAAGTTATTGAAACTCTCTTTTGATGTTTTGAAACATTCTCAAATGTCATGGATTAAAATATCATTGCTTGGGAAATTTCCAAATGATCCATATGACGCAAACATAGTTCTTGAACAATAAATTGCTTTGAACTAAGATTTCTAAGGACCTATGAACATCCATTGCTTAAATAATATATCGAGATTTTTAACAAGACAAGCTTGACTCGAAATTTCTTCTTTGAAACACTAAATCTACTAGAAGTTATACGACATAGTCTCTTATAGAGAGAATGGTAATTCATGTGAGTAAATAGAATGGTTCGGTCTTCGCATACCTCTTGTTGATGAAGTTCTCTAAATGTCTTCGTTTGATCTTCAGTCTTCAATCTTCGAGGTTTATTCAGTGATGTCTGACACCAAACTACCAACCTCGAAACCTAGTCCGAGACTTGACTTTAGTAGACGAGAAATCAAGATATAATTTATACATCTGACATTGACAACAAGCTTGAGATAGCAAAATTCGCGAGTTCAACCGAGCAGTGCTCTAACAAAGTTCCTTAAGAGTTTATTCAAATTCAAGCTGCCAAGACAAGTTTAGTGTCAATAGTGAGCATCGCATGATGGATCCTAAGAAAAAACACAATTAGGACGATAATCATGTGTGGTCTTGTTGTACAAACCAACCTAAAATATTGAACATGAAGGCATCATTAAGCTAAGAAGCCTGGCAGCATAACATGTAACTCCCATAAAAGTGCGCATATATCCATGTGAAGAAGTTCCATTTCTCAAGCCATACACAATTTTAAGGGTAACACGACAAAACAAAAGATTGAGCAGGAATTATTGGAATGTATATGGACCGTCTTTCATGTCCCAAAGTTCACAGTTTTAGATCCATGAGAGTAGAGATCTCTTTGTCTACGCCACAATAAAATCTCATTGCTTAATACTTCAATGGAACATAGCATTCTCAACTCCCAAGTATGATCATGATAGCACCTTACCTTCGTTGTCCTTTCCATGGTAACTAGCATTACTCATTCTGTTCATAAATACCCATGAAAAACATTCCAATGCCCATAAAAATTTGTTGTCCTTTCCCTAAAAACTAACACCATCATCACAACTAACCATATGCCCAATGGTTGTGATGCTGCTAGATCAAAAATATTATTTCCACACATCATGTTCAATCTGATCATGTCAGTTGAATTCTACTTGGCCTTAAAGAACGTAACCTGTCTTTTTGTTGCTTCCAAGCCATGGCTCTTAGATTTGATACTGACAGTGAGCTCTGGGTACATCTTGGAAGCAAATTTTCATGAGTGGGATTTTCCAGACTAACCAGACCAAGGTAAGAACACTTTCCTTCCATGGATGAGTTTTCTAGGATCTAGATAAGACTGAGAAAGTGACCCCGGTGAAAGTGATACAAAGAACGTTGTTGAACCAAACAAATATCTTGTATTCAAGAAACTAGTAGAGAAGATAATTTTAACTTCATGTAAAAACCCCAAGGCATTAGGTGCAGTGGGGTAATGTTCTTAACTACTTCATCAGTCGGCCTGCAAAAAGAGGACTGTGAGTTTGTATTTGGACTGGTACATTTTGTTGAGATTAGTTTCACATTGTATGGGTTATATAAGATCCTGCGGTTTATAAGCCTTGGGCAACCCTAACGTTGCAAGTCGGTTTTCGAGGTTAGTTATGCCTGTGGACTTCAATATGGTATCAGAACAGACTATTTGCGACGAGCCATTTGACCACGCCTTTATTCCGCGTCATCCGATTTAATGTCGCATGTTAGACCCAACGAGGCTACATGTGGGGGAGAGTATTCAGATTGGTCCCACGTTGTATTGGTTATCTAAGATCATGTTGATTATAAGTCTTGGGCAACCCTAACCTTGCAAACCGGTTTTCGAGGTTAGTTAGGCCCATGGACTACAATAAATTTTGTTTGTGCCAAGTTAGTCAGACATGAGAACAGAGAATGGGATGTTAGGCCCATGGACTATAATAAATTTTGTTTTTGCGATGTTAATCAGACATGAGAACGGAAAAGAACCCTGTTTTAGGGCATACAAAAAATTTTAGGGCATACAAAATGATTGAACTAACTAGGGTGGGATGATAAGGGGTATCTAAATATAGGTAAATTACTTAGTTATCCTAGATTAATTTATTAATATAATTATTATTTTTAAATAAAATTTTTTAATTTTTTTTTATTATTATTTTCTCTAAAAAAAAAATTTTTTAATAAATAAACTATTTTCTTAAAAAAAAATTTAAAAATTACTTTTATTTTATTTTATTTTAAATTAATTTTCTTGTATTTGATACCTTTAAATAAATAAAAAACATGAATTTTTTGGTAGTTACAGAATGAAGTTTGTCTTATAATTGAAAAGAATCATCAACCGAACTTTTCATTTTCTTCTCACTCTGAAGGTGCTGATGAACAGTTCGGCTGATAAGTAAACACGAAAATGATAGCCGAACTTCACTTTATGAAAAACAACACTAAGTTCGGTTGTCTATTTTTTTCTCGAATTATCCGAAACTAAGTTCGGCAGTCACAGAGTGAAGTTCGGCTACTAACATATTAGCCTAACCTAGGTATGTTTCTAGAAGACTTATGTTCGGCTAACTAGTTATCAGCTGAACTGTTCATACCCGGAAGTTCGGCTGATAAGTTGTCAGTCGAACCTAGTGTGTTGTAAATATTTAAAAAAAAAAATAGGGGAAAAAAACTTAAAAAAAAAAATTAAATAAGGGCAGTTTTGTAATTAAGCAAAATATATGGATAAGGGGCTTTAAGGATTACTATCTAATGACCCATTTTTGTCCCTATATGATATGCCCTGAAATTTTTGTGTATGCCTTAAAACAGGGTTCACAGAGAAAGGGATGAGCTTGAAATGATGTTGGCTCGTGTAGCAAAGCTATACCTATACCTTCAGATAGTGCAAGGTATGAAAGATCCATCTATGAAGATGGTAGGCATATGTAGATCCATCATCCATCTATGAGGATGGTAGGCATATGTAGATCCATCTATTAAGATGGTAGGCACTAGGCATATGTTAAGAGTGGGCAAGAGTATTGCTAGAACCTGTTTGGCAGAGTTTTGCGTTTGAAGAAGATGGTGGAGGATCAAGGATGGACGATGAAGAAGAAGAACCAGAATTTTCATTCTCCAGATCTTCAAGAAACCAGAATTTTCATTCTCCACAATGCTAAAATAAAGTCCTTACTAGCCCACATTTGTGATTTTCCTAGGTTTAGATGGATGCATCTTACTTGTGGAGAATTCTGACCAAAGACAACTAAAAATACATCATTAGAAGGATCTCATAGACCCACTTAAAAATGTTCAATGTAGAACTAAAAGAAATGGGGGAACAGTTAAATTGTCACCCTCCTAACTCAAAAAACCAAGCAAGGTTGGTAATAGAGCTTTAACATATTCACCATCCTATTACAGTTTTTTGGTAATAATTCTATAAATTCATTCTGAAAGCTGCCTACAAAAAATCGTGAGCATTGCCGCAAAAAGGGAGCTTCTTCAGCCCCAGCTTCAGCAATATTGCTCTTTCAGGTTATAGAGGAGTCATTAGTTCCATTAGCTTGTCGTCATTGCAAGTGAAAACGGCTTTTAATAGAATGATGGCGTCTATAGACAAGAGATAGAAAGCGCTTCTGATGTTCATGCGTTGCCTGGTTTTTTATATTCCAACAGGGATCATCTTGACAACAGCAGCAATTGGCATTCCTAGGAATCCAATGAAGACACTGAAGAACCACTGGGTTAAGGTGAGAGGAGAGGTGTTTGCAAATGTACCGAGGAATTCAATGATAATGATCTGAAACACGACAGTGCAACTGAGGACAGCAACAAACACATAGTTCTCCAATATGCCTTTAAAAACGTCAATCTTTTCCATCTCCCTTGAACTTATTTCATTGAAAACCTGCAAAAGATTACAAAACAATGTGAATTACATAGTCCTAGTTAGACCAATTTCATGAATAGTGATGATTCTAAAACTTAAACTAGAAAAATCTCATAGCTGGCCCTTTCATTTACTAGAATTTTACATCTGATTCAACATTGCCTTTAATTTGGCACACTAATCTTTATCCAGTTAATTTATCAACATATGTAAGAAAAAATCCCTGAATAGGAAACTGGGATTTTAAAGATGTTTAGGAATCATGGACCCAGGCACATTTAAATGAGGAACACCAGGCACTTTAATGAAAGATGAACCCAGCATCATCAATACACCACTCTTGTATTAATATCATCACTACTTCTTTCAGATAGGATACATACATAATTATTTCTTTTCTTTGTGAGCAGTCTACAGCCAAGCAGCATCTCAGATACAAGATAGTAACTAGTGGCTGTTTGTTAGTATCTACCACTTAAGAGACAACGTGGAACCTACACTAGTAACTCTAGCTTTGCAAGTAACTTCCCTCCAAAAAATTAAATAAAAAATACGAGGCAAAATTCCAAACAAAACTGTTGAGGAACCATAGAAATACCTGACAGAAGACGAATGAGTTGAATATCAGTGTATTCAGAATCAGATCAGATTCAGGCCCATCAAGATTGAATACGGTTTTTCCTGCGACCTGGAGATACCATATTACAATGAATTGATAAAGAGATTGCCCCATGATGTTCCTCCACATAACATTACTGATAAAATTGCCTGTCCTTCCAACTGGAGTTCTCTTCATTAGTTCCTCATTAGGAGGCTCAGTGGCCAGTGCTAGTGCTCCAAGTGTATCCATGATCATGTTGACCCATAGCAATTGAACAGCCGTGAGAGGGGCACTTCCTGAATCAGGCATGGCCAGCCAGATTATGAATTTGTAAGGGAAGATATAAAAGATGAACTTGTGAAAAAAAAGACTGAGGTTATATATAATTTGTTATTACCAGTCAAACATGCTGAAGTGAAATTAACTATTAGAGCAACCACGTTAACAGTCAGCTGAAACTGTACAAACTTTTGAATGTTAATGTAAACGGAACGCCCCCATTTGGCCACTGTAGCAATTGTGGAGAAATTGTCATCTAAAATGATAACATCAGCACTTTCTTTCGCCACCTGAAAACCGAGATTTGTATTTCTACAGTGTTACTTTATGCTTTTATAATAATTAAACATGTATCATTAATAGAAATATGTAGGATAAAAAGAAATAAGCAAACTGTATAGACTGGGAAAGTGAGACTACATATATATCAAAAGATTACCCACCTCAGTCCCAGCAATACCCATTGCAAGTCCAATATCTGCTTCATGAAGCGCTGGAGCATCATTTGTACCATCGCCAGTCACAGCAACAACTTCACCGAATGTGGTTCTTAGATGTCTCACCAGCATGTGCTTATCCAGGGGAGAAGATCGAGCCATAACCTGAGACCAACAGAAGTATTGTTATAAATATTTTGTAGTAAGTCCATGTCGTACGACCAACATCAAGGGGAGCTAGAGAGTACCTGAATTTTTGGAATTAGTTTTTCTAATTCTTCCAAACTCTTCTCCCTAAATACTGGACCTTCAATAGCAATACCATCATCAGTCAAAATCCCACATTCCCTTGCAATTGCCTTTGCAGTAGTTATGTTGTCTCCTGTAACCATCCTCACCATGATCCCAGCAGCCCTACAGATTGCAACAGATTCCTTGACACCAGGACGAACTGGATCTTTGATACCAACAATGCCTATGCAAGTGTAGCCCCTAAGTGGAATTGGATCCTTGGCGGAATAATCAGTTCCCATTTCCATATAAGCAAGGCATAGAGTACGAAGAGCTTCACCAGCAAACTGCTCAATAGTATCATTGAGACGGTTGATTGTAATTTCATCAAGGGGAACAACTTCGCCCCTTGGGTCTATAACCTTGTCACATGCAGCCAAAATTATTTCTGAAGCACCTTTGCAATGGGCCCGGAGACCTCCTTCAGGAAGCTCTAGTACTACTCCCATTCTTTTCCTCTCGGAATTGAAGGGTTCGACTTTTACAGTTTTGGCTGCTCCACGCTCTGCCGGAAAGTCTCCACCAAGAGACAAACCAAACTCCAAAATAGCTGTTTCAGTGGGTGAACCCAAAATTTCTTGTTTTCCATCTTGGTTTATCACAACTTCTCCACCCGTGTTAGTAAATATGGATTGGAGAAGGGTCTTTACAGCAGCATCAGGGATTTCAGAGCACAAACTAAGTGCCTCAGTCGGGCTGTTTATTTCCTTGATATTTCCACAAATGCATGCTTTCACAACAGCCATATGATTGGTAGTCAGCGTCCCAGTTTTGTCACTGCATATAGTTGTTGCAGACCCCATAGTCTCACAAGCAGCAAGGTGACGGACAAGTGCTTTATCATTCATCATCTTCTTCATAGCAAATGCAAGGCTCAAAGTCACTGCCAAAGGTAACCCTTCTGGGACTGCAACCACGACAATAGTAACTGCAATGGCAAAATATTCCAGCATTTCTAATGCATCATCCCCAGTCCAGCTCCAATGGGTTCCATCTCTAATCTTACGGGTAAATAGGGTCTGCACCAAAACCGCGAAGGTCACAACAGCAAAGAACAAGCCTATCTTACCAATAATGGTGGCAACACCATTCAGTTTGACCTGCAAGGGAGTCTCATCATCTCCTCCTTCACTGAGGGTAGCCATTAATTTACCCCACTGGGTTCTCATCCCAACTGTAGTCACTAGCATCTTGCATGATCCGTCTTGAACTTTGGTTCCAGATAACAGAAAAGGATGATCAGCACTCACCATCACAGGCTCGGCTTCTCCTGTTAAACTGGATTCATTTATCGACAATGAAAATCCAGATATAAAAAGCCCATCTGCTGGGACCTGGTCTCCGATTCCAAGATGCACTATATCACCGGGGAGAAGATCGTATATTGACATCTTCTGTCTGTATCCGTTCCTTGTAACTTGCATGGAAATCTTCTTCTTTTCCTTGTCCAAATCCTTAAACTGTAGAGATTGCCGATAGTCACTCGTAGCAGTAACAAATACAACCAACAGGATACTTGCAACAATACCGAGACCATCATGTGCTCCCTGAGGCCATCCTTCAGTAGCTATACCAACCATTAGAGATACAAAAGCACAAAAAGCAAGAAT
Organism: Papaver bracteatum; assembly: GCA_023529315.1. Lineage (NCBI taxonomy): Eukaryota > Viridiplantae > Streptophyta > Magnoliopsida > Ranunculales > Papaveraceae > Papaver > Papaver bracteatum. Next base: position 585,522 of record JAJJWX010004966.1, on the reverse strand, counting down.
GATGAGGGTTGTATCTTGCAGCGCTTCCCATACAAATACCCAGAAACTTCTCAATTGGTTTTCAGTGAATTTGTTGATACCATAAAGGCCCTGCCTGCGATCTAACAAATCTGCATCTGCAGATAGCCCAGTGGTGGTTGATGTACAAAGCTTGTTTGCAATACCCTCAACCCCACCATGCACTTTTAACTTCTTCACATCATGGCCTTCAACAACTGAACCCAATTCTTCTGCACAAATCTGAAATCCTGCAGCTTTGACATCGTCGGGAACAATGTATTCCGTGGGAAATGTTACACCTGAACACATTAGAGAATAGTTAAACGAAGAACAATCCACAGCTTATTTGTAAGCATGATTTAATCTTAATGACCTTACCATGAATGAATTGAAGAGCAGCTTTTGACACTAAAACTGCAACTCTCAATTTTTCCTACAAAATGCAAGAGATATCAGTTATGAGATGTCCCAAAATCCCAACCAAGCCAACAGAATAAGTCTTGCATTTCTTAAAAGTGGCCTATTAACAGAAGTGGAACAGCTCAGTATTGAAAAATCAAGATAGAGACGAACAACATCACAGAGATATTTGTACCCGCAGCTTGACTAGATAGTAGAAACTGAAAGGCTACCATTCAAGCAGTAACAATTATTTTATTGCCATTCTAAACACATACCGTAAGCATCAATCTCTACACATAGTTTAGCGCAGAGAAGAATCCTAACTTGAGTAATTCTTATTTTTGACTGTTTCAGTTTTCGTAAATTATAAATTAAATCATTATCTCACATCAAATGTAGTTCGACTTCTTGTAGAACACAAAATTAAGCATTAAAATCTACACGCAGCTTAGTGCAGAGAAGAATTCTAGCTCGAGTAATTCTTACTTTTGACTTGTTCATGTTTGGTAAATTATAAAGTAAATCAAACATGTTCATGTAGAACACAAACTCTAAATATTACAACATCCAACATTTTACAATGACCAACTCCTTTACTTAATAATCGTTTTCTTAAATACAACACAACAACGAGCTTATCTTCAGCTAATTTAATCATTAACACCGGCAATCTAGCTGAGTTTCCTACTTTGATGTTTGATCACTGTCTATCATAATTTACTTTCTTCACCGAGGAATCACACAATAAGTAACAATAAGTTCATAATCTCTAATAGCCAAATCAGTGTTAAATTTCAAAAAAAAACTAACTAATCAAGACCAACTGAGATAATATATCAACGAATTGCTAAAATTAGTCAATACAATTAACAGAACCATCTCATTAACACATCATCTGATATTTTTTGGACCAAAATATTTAGATCTATAGAGAACACTACTTGAAAATCTTAACGATTAACGAATTTTAAAGATCTGACTCCGAAAATGAAGAAGCAAAATAATAGAAGTAGAGACGGACCTGATTTGTACGTCGCATAGCTTCTGCTTCGTAACGCTTTGAAAGATTTGCAGTGAAACGAAACCTTCGTTTTGGATTCTTGACAAATCCACATAGTTTTCTCCATCTTTGAAGTGCTTCTTCAGATGAGTTCTTCGCTAATACACCTCCAAAATTCTCATTCAAATAACTCTCCATCCTTTCTTTCCTCCTCTTCTCCTTCTTCAGGAAAATCAGATACTTATTATACCTCTCTTATTCAAATACTTTAATCAAAAAGTCAAGTAACTGGAACGTAGTTGGTGGTTGCAAATTCAAAAAAATAAACCTCCCACTCACACCTAATTTTATATATATGTAAGTAAAAATCTGAGTGAATAAATTTTCCGCGTTGTTTCTTGATCGATCTACTTCAACGCGGCTTCAGCATCTTTAATATTATTCTGCTGCTGCTGCTGTTGCTGTACCATCATTTTTGTTTCGTAGCAGGAAAGAGCGGAGAAGTTTAAAGACCATCCATCGAAAAGCAGATCAGAGCACTTAATTCTTGCTTTTTCTTATTCCAGAAACTTTGCTTTTCCAGATGAATTGAAAGATGAAAATGAAAGAGAGAAGAGAATTGGATCCGAGATGTGGTGAGAAATGAGGGTGAATGAGTTAAGATCGGACCAAGAGAGATGCTCTCACTACCTTCCCTTCATTTCGAATCAAAGACCGAGAAATTTGGATGAGAGGGTGTGTGAGAATAAGTGTACCAGAGGGTCAACAAGACCCAGTTTTACTTTTACCCACACACAGTAAAGAAAGACAGTACCTCGTTTCTTTTTATGTCACTCTGTCGCAGTCCGGTGTCCCATAATTTCTCTGTAGACCGTCTATAATTGGGTAAAGCCCATAGGGAATTAATTGTATGTTACCCGTGTTTTCGTCAGAGGGGTCGCGGATGCGGATGCGGATGTGGAAGTGGGACCCACCGTCGTAGTGGGGGAGATCAAACCTCCGTCGTTATGTAATACTGTAAAACGGAAGTCTTTCGCCCTAGGAAAAGGTCAGTTGTCGTATAGTTAATGTCCTTATTATTCCAAAGAACGTGCCTTGTTGCTTCCTTCCACTAACTTTCTGGGTTTTGTGTTTGGTGAGGTGGGGAGTTAACGTGAGAACCAGATTGGCCAGAGGGTTGGCACGTTTAGAATTTTAGAATTATAAATACATCGTCCGCCAGTAAAGATCAATTCCATTCCTATTTAGTGCGCTGAGCAGCAGCACCATCACCAAGTCCGCGTATTCCATGCCGAAGTGATCTTTAGGCCAAGGGAAGCAATGCAACTTCAAAAGACAGACCCACAAACTCTGAGAAAGAGGACTAAAGAGGGCCATGGGAAAATGACTAAAGATTGTCCTATCGAATCTGTATTCTGGAGAACACGTTCTAGCAAAAAATGCAGTCAAGCAAACATACATGACAGTCTCCTTGCAGTTTGACTGGGTCATCCACTTTTACGAGACCTTTTTGAGGACCACCACGGTGCTTGTCAAAGACTGCATTTCGACCAAGTCCGTCCGGCGTCAAAATTATGGGAACCCATGCATAAGACTAGCCGACCAGATTTGTAACAATTTCACATTGTTTGAGAATAGAGAGGAAACTTCTAAATGGCCATCATTTCCAAAGATACACAGTTCAAAAACGAATTTCATCGGCAAAACTCAAATCTCATTTTGATATTTTTGGATCTTCATTTTTCCGGTTCAAAAAGTATTTTGGTTGTCACATATATATTTTTATTTTATTTTTGATAAATCTCATAAAACTTCACTCATGATAAACAAAATTAGTAATAAAACACTAAGAGCGTCCACAATGGACGACTAAAAACTGGAGTAAAACCCAGTTTTAGTCAAAAACCAACCGCAGTGGGAGTGGAGTAAAACCAAATATTTGGTTTTAGTTGGAGAGAGAGCGTAAAACTGAGTATATTTGATCGATAGTCGGGGTAAAAGCGATTATAGTGGGGCGAACTTCAAAATACGCCTGATGCGGGGCGAACATTAAATCATTTTCCTGGGTATGGGGCGAAAACTAAATCCTTCGCCTGGTGAAGGGGGTGATGGGGCGAACACCAAATGTTCGCCTGGTGAAGGGGGCCATTTGATGGGGCGAACACTAAAATGTTCGCCTGGTGAAGGGGGATGGGACACTAAAATGTTAAGCTTTGGTGAAGGGGGAGATGGGGTGAACATAAAATGTTACCTTCGAACATTAAATCCTTCACCTGATATCCAATCGGGCGAACTTAAAATCTTCCACCCCATTGAGGCGCTCATGGAATGTCCGCTCCACCAAATTTTTGCTCATCACGGTAGCGTGCAACCACGGACCAAACCTATATTTTTTAGTTTTTAGTTTAGTTTTAGTCTTTGGTTTGGTCCATGATTGTGGACGCTCTAAAGTGACCAAATTTGGAGTACAAAAACTCCATTCAAATGTTTGGATCCATTAAAACTCTATATTAAACAAAATTGATACAAAACCCCAAATTTTAAAAAAAAAAATGTTACAAAAACCCCAAACAAAATTGGTTTCATCAAATTTTGTGATGAAACCAAAATTGGTTTCGTCGATTTTTGCCTATGTTTTTTTATCATAAACCGAAGATTTTAATGATGAAACAGTAAGTTTATAATGAAACCAAATTTTGGTGGTATTGTTTCTGGTTAGTGGTGGTGTTGGTTGGTGGTGGTGCTTTTTATGGTGATGGTAGTGCTAGTATTTGTTGGTGGATGTGGTGTTGGTTGCTAGTAGTGGTAGTTGCTGGTGGATATAGTGGTGGTGGTTGGTGATCGTAGTGGTTGGTGATGGTAGTGCTTGTATATATATTGATGGTGGATGTGGTGGTGGTGGTTGGTGATGGTAGTGTTGGTGGTCGGTGATGGTAGTGGTGGATATTGATACAAAAACCCTAAATATTCATACTTTTGTTTTGATGGGTTTTTTGTGGATGGATAGTAACACCTTTGGGATTATAACTCACGGCCCGCGTAATAAAATAGAGATTACATGGACTTCAAAAACAAAGACCAAAATACAATTAATAGGTACTAATAAAGAATAATGGGATGTCCATGTACCTCTCCAAGATTCACAAACCAAGTCTCAATCAATCGAGACAAATGAAATGAGGAGTTTCGCACCTTGCTTACTATCTTAACCAGCGTATAGAAATTGGTTAATCGGTAAAGAGACATGTATTTGGTGTCCCGCCCAAGAAAGATATCTAAGTCATAGTAACCCCGATAAATGGTGATTCAACATGGATTATACATCTTGGAACCAAGAAAACTTTGTAGCAGCTTTGTTTCGTGAAGAAAATTAACGAACTACCAATAAGAGTAACAAGCAACCATTTCAATCGGAAGATCGAAAGAATGGTTCTCTCATATTTCATATATTGATTTTCGTTCTTGTATTTTTACAAGAACGAAAATAAAATTCTTCACCACTGTCACTTTTATCCTCCCTCCACAAATAAAAAATCCTCCCCCCCCCCCCCTATCACCAAATAACACCCACAGAACTACCACCTCCGAATAACATCCCCATGACCGCCGAACAAAACTAAATCTAAGGTTCATTCAATGATGAATCATATGTTATCTTTCAAACAAATCCATTAAAATAATCAATATATTTTCAAAACTGGTTATTTTACCCCGTTATACAATTCTAACTCACCATGATCCAAAATTTATCTCCATACACAAAAGTTGGCATGAGTTTCCAAATTGCAAGTTACTTTAGCAGATTTTAACTCACCATGACTCACCATGATCTTGGGTCATGAGGATAATTAAGAAGATTTTAACTTGCAATGGAAATAAATCTTGGTGTGACTTTAGCTGGTCTCTTAATCTATACCATTTTAATCATTCATCCAAAACTGAGAGCAACAAAGCTTGAATACACACAAATACTAGAAAACAAAACCTTTTCTAGTCTCTACATTGTGTGGAGAATCTCTGTACGCGTATTGATATTTACACAGACAGGAAAGTACCATTAAAATCTCTGTTTGAAGTTGTACATATTTTCGCAAAATCATATCCAAATAACAGTTAAACTAATGAAGATTCTTGTATAATTAAGAAAGAAATGGGAGGATTTTACTCATAATAATTAAAGATAAATATTGTCAGTTGTTTGTAATGATACAACTGATGATCGACTACATTGTTTTCTTTTAAAGCTCATGATCAACATAATACAAATCACAAAACAACTTCCAAAGACTAGGATTTTTAAAAAAAAAAAAAAGTATCAAAAGCAGCAGCAAATTTAAAATAACAAAGACTTAACCTTCTGTTTGTGTCTTTGCAACAACCTCCAAATTCCTACATAATACTACAACCACCACCTTCATGATTACCTCTGGGCCTGGCACCACCTCCTCCAGCGACTCCTCCACTGAAAAAGCAGGGGTCTAACAACCACACCCAATATTTCGATTAGCAATCTGTATGGACAAACTCCAATATACTTTCTAGAGAATCAACTAGACAGTCATACTCAATTAATAGAAAATATATCAAAGAGTTTATAACTCTCTCACTTGATTTGATCTTTACTCAAGCAAACAGAAATTTGCGAGTCTTTATCAAATACAAGGAGATAACTTGGATGGTACCAAAGACCAATATCCAAGTGTCAATCAATTTAAATCAATAACCAAAAAAGGTCAGATATTCTAATTGATTGAACAACGCACAACCTGTATTATTTCAATTATATAACAAAATATAATACGGAAAATAAATAACGCAGACACTAGTGTAGGATCAGAATATCGCCACAATAATACTCGCTCGAAATTTATAAACAACATTTCTGCGAGCTCTTCAACAACACACTGCGAGTGTCGCGGAGTAATTCAAAGAATGACATAATGGATGACGGTAGCGGAAACACGAGAAGAGCATGACGATCTTGCGAGGGTTATAGCATCTGTGAGAATTAGTATTATAACTGTTGCGAGAATATCGCGAGTCAGATCCGAAATAAAGGACAGCTTAGCTGTCATCCATTATGTAACTTCCCTAATATAAAGAGAACTTGTAGACTCAGAAAAGAGAAATCAATTTTGAGAGTGTTGAGAAAGCATTGAGGAGAGAGAAAGTTTAAGAGAGCGGTTGTATTCTTGATTTCTTCCATTTCTTGTAATGTTTCTGAGAATTAATCAATAAAAGTGTTGTTCTTAATCTTCAAATATGTGTTGATTCTTATGAATTCTTGTGAGGGGTGTAGTGTACGATTTCCTGCAACTACATAATGGCCCTAGAAACAAGGACGTTTCTAAGCAAAGATTGAAATTGTGATTTGTAAGAATTTGAAGAAATTGGAGAAGATTTTTACGTGATTTACAGTAGTACATCAAAATTGAAGAAATGGATAGAAGATGAAATACATCAAAACAACCAACAACCGTAAGGAGGAGTAGAATACTTGCCGGAGAAGAGACAAATGAAGTAGGAGAATCTTCAAGATTAAGAATAAGGAGCAACAGAACAAGGAATAATGGAGAAAATCAAATTCAACAACCAAATCAGCAAACACCGATACAAGATAGAACTGTGGATTATGACAGAGTGAGCGTGAATACTTGGCGATCAGATTCAATAGAAGAAACAGAAAATCAACAATTAAGAAATAGAAGACGAGAAGGAAGAGATCAAGAAGCGTTTGGAGGATTAATTCATGGAGATGGAGAAAATAAAGCCGTAGAGGCCTTAAGACAAAGAATACAAGAGGAAAGGAGATTAGAGGCAGAGGAACGTGCAAATTTAACTAGACAAAATCACGAGTTAAGAATGGAGAATTTGAGATTACAAAGTAGAAGATCAATAAGTACTGCAAGATCAAGTTCAAGATCATTTAGAGAAGAAGCAAGGAAAAATTCCCCTGTGAGAAACGCTGGTGAAAATATTCGAGTGGGAATGCAAAATCCAAATGAAGAGCAGCGTTATGGAGAAGAAGAGATGATTAATGATCGCTACATTCCATGTGGTGAAACTGTGGATGATAGACGTGGTAATAGAAATCAAGAAGGTGTAAATAACCAATATGGTGAAGAGAATCGAGAAGAAGGTGGGAGAATATTACATGAGCGAGAAATTCAAAGAAACCGAAGAATAATTGAGGATGAAATTGAGAGACATTATGCTAAACAAGCACGTCTAGCTTTCGAGAGAGAAAGATTGAGAGCATAAGTGGAAGAACAAGAGTTTCAAGAAGCAATATGTCAGAATAATCAAGACAATCAAGAAAGGAGGCGCGCAAGAAATCGCAATAATGATAATATCAATGAGGAATATGATAGAATACAAAGAAGAATAGAAAGACAGTGAAGAAAATCGCAGAATAGAAAATGAAAGGCATAATCATTTGCGAATTCATGAAGGAGGTGAAGAAGAAAATCGCGGAAGAATGCAGAATGAAGATGCTGAAGAAGAAACACAAAATCTTGCAAGGCAAGAAAGACATGAGCGCATAAGAAGGGAAGTTGCACTGAAAAGACCAATGGAGCAAAATTCAGCTGGGAATGAACAGATCTTGAGAGAGTTAGCGGAAATGAGGGGAATGTTAAATAACAGAAGAGGGGAGGCAGAAGGCAACTTGATGAGGCCATTGAAGAAGCTGCAAAAACTCCATTTACCCAAGAAGTACAATTGGGATGAATACCCCCAAAATGTAATTTGCTAACGTTAACCAGTATCTTTGATGAAACTACTTGTGCTATTCAACATGTCAAAGCTTATTTTAGGTGTATGCTACAATGGTAAAACCATGATGCTGTATTGTGCAAATATTTCGCATCCAACTTAACAGGCGAGGCGCTAAAATGGTTCGAAGGTTTACCTAAGAACACTATAACTTCTTTCAATCATTTGCAAACTATATTTTTGGGAGCATATATAAGTAACAATTCTTCTCGACCTGGAATTGAAGATGTATTTGGGTTAAAACAAAGGGTTGGCGAGAGTTTGAAACTTCTAACCATAAGCTGGAAGACAATGTGTAGTGAAATGGCAGGAAGAGTGGATAAGAGATACCTCATTTTATCTTTCATTAATGCTATGTTTGCAACCAATCTGATGTACATACAAATTTTCAGAATCAAAAATACAATCACCATGACGGAGCTGCGAGAGTTACAAGAAGAATACATTACATTGGAGGAGAAACAAAACGAGATGGAGTCATATCCCATTGCGGACACCAGTTCAGGTGCAGCAAACGCAAGTTTACTTCCTAGGTTAATAAATACAGTAGCGAGCACTTCGCAGGTGAAGAAAGACAAGAGTATGGATGGTGGTCAACAGAAATTAGTAGCTATGGGAAGTAAAGATCAAGAAGAATTCGAAAGGGAAAGAAATTTTTTCAGTAGAAGTGGAAATAATAAAATTCAGAGGCTTGATCAACCGCAAGAGACTTATGGGGGACAGAGGCAAAATTATTATAGAGGGAAAGGTAGTCAGAAGACAATATGGGAAGAAATTAAGATGCCACCTATAAATACTAGCATAGAAAAAAATTGGGAGGCTATAATTTTGATGGAGGACATACCCATACCCTGGAATATAGGAAAAGAGCCACACCCAAATAATCGAAGTTTAGAATTTTGTTCTTATCATCATTTTCATGGTCACTCAACAAATTAATGCAGGAATGTAAAAAGAATCATCTTGAAGATGATAGATCAGGGAAAATTAAACCATTTTCTAATAAGACATCCACAGTCTCAGCAATTACGTCCAGCCCCAGAAATTCGCAGAGTGAATATAATAAAGGGAGGAGAAACATTTGTGATAGAAGTTGGGGCAAAAGCGAAGAATCTATCTTGTAACTCCATCATACATTCATACAAAACTCTAGAATATTTCCACGACAATGTTTTGAGCAGAGTTTTCGCGAGAGATGCAGATGGAAGAGAGATAATGAATATTGCAAAAGCGTCGCCATTAGAAGAGTGGCAAAAGCAAACTATTTCTTTCACTGCACAAGAAGTATCTGAGCCTAGCGAGATGCATGACAATTCACTAGTGGTAAGATTAGAAATAAACCCAAAACAGATAGAAGAAGAAGATGAAGAAAATGAGGATGATGAAGCTGAATATTCTTGGGCCATTAACAGAGTTATAATTGACACTGGAAGCTCAGTGGATATCTTATTTTATCATACTTACAAAACCATAGGAGGAATAGATGAGGATCTAATACCATCTACTTATAAGATCTATGGTTTCAATGGTACTGCCAACAAGCCCAAAGGGGAAATTTCAATGCGAATTCCATTGGAGTGAATATCTTCTAAGATTCAATTTTGTGTTATCGATGTTGAATCTCCTTACAACACTTTGATTGGCCGACCTTGGCTGCATGGGATTCAAGGTGTAGCATCGACTTACCACCAGTGCATTAAATTTCCACATCCCAGCGGTGTTGGAGTCATAAAGGGAGATTGGGTTGAAGGAAAAAAGTGTTATGAAATTTATATGGAATCTTGCGAGGAAAGGGCTGCAAAGAACAGAAACTGGAAACATAACATCAAACAAAAGAAAAGAAGTGAAAGGTTGATGGTGGATACAGTAGAACGGCGAGAAGAAGGAATGCTGCGAAGTCAACATATGTTGAAACCAATAGATGGCGAGCGTCTCGCAGATGGAGAAAACGTAGCAAAGCGCAACAAAAAAGCAGAAGCAGGAAATAGTAAGTAGAAAAGGTACAATTTCTGGATTGTGAAATATAAGAGGTGTATAAATGATTTGTTGAAGAAAATTTTACAAAAGGATGTTTTGACTCAATGAAAAGGATGAAATTGAAAAAACATACAAGAGCTGGAATGCAAAAAAGAGAAAATCAAAGAATAAAGAAACGCGAATATTTCGCAGAAACGCGAATATTTCGCAGAAACGCGAATAAAATTTCGCAGAGACATTAGAATGGGACAAACCTTTATGGCATACACCCTAGTTCGCGGATAAATTTTCGCAAGAGGCAAATTTAAGACCTAAAGTGCATCATATAAGGGGGTATCTCTTTGCATGGCTCAGGGATAAGGTTATACCGCTGCTGGAACCTGAGTCATGGAGATTTGGGGTCAATGAAAGCCTATCCAGGAGAGGTACCTTGGATTTCCAACTATATATATATTAACAGTTGGACGACCGAGGGTCTCTTCTAATGAGTGCAGAGTATGACCAAGGCGCCGAGGTACACGGTTGAGCCAAGAGTGTCTGGGGAGTTTGAAGCATCTCGGCCATGTGTTTTCCCTTTAATTCTAGAGGGTCCATACATTTCTGGTTCTCATGTCTTACCCGCGAATGTCGCAGAGTACCATCCTTGGGTATTCAAATGGCCTGAAAGGAATGATGAGGTATATTTTTACCTTTTGCTTGAATCTTTACTACTATTTTCTTACATATATTCTCGTTAATGACTCAAATTTTTTTTTAATGATCAACAAAGTTCACAAACTTCGGTTCAAGCTCTAAGGACTTATACATATATGTGCCACCACAATAATGTTTATATCCTCCAATGGTTATATTATCTAAACTCTCATTTCAATCAATGAAACATTCTCAGAGGGAGTTATATAGTTGTTATTCAAAAACTATTTTTTTCGTCAGAGCGATTTCCAAAATGATAGAAACATAGCACGACTTTCGTTACTAGGTAAAGATGAACTTGGATAAAGCGAAATATTTACCAACACATATTTCGAGAAATAGATAAGCGAGATATACTCAGCTCGAAATACTCATATGTGTATGTTCTTAGTTTATATAGTAATACGACTTTTGTCTCAAGATATGAGATAGAATAGATAGACTTTTGAGTGATAGATAAGTTCAAGTCTCCACATACCTTTTAGTCGATGAAGACCCACTGGTTCCTTGAGTAGTCCTTCGTCTTGTATGATAATTGCCATGGAGTTCTTGAGCTCAACTACACTTTCTATCCTAGTCCGAGACCTTAGCTATAGTAGACTATAAATCAAGATTTTATAGTTTTGATCACTAACATTGACAAACATGCTTGAGATAGCAACGCATGCGAGGTCGACCGAGAAATGCTCTAACAGGTACGGTTACCCATATCTAAATATAAGTATATTTCATTTGTGTGTAACAAGTTAAGACCATCTAACGGTGGAGATTGATTGCTTAAATTCTAAGCAGACTTAGATTGAATCTTAAATCAGGAGTTCACCTAACGGTGAATATTGAATGCTTTGTTACTAAGATATCTTAGCTTGATTGTAAGCAACCCTATTTTAAAAGGCTATATAAGGGAGAACTGAATATTAAATGATGGCATTGAAGATTTCATTTGGGATTCGTGAACCAGATCCAACTATTTTCTCTTTAGTTGTGTATTCTGATCTTACTTGTTCTATAATATTGAGTTTATCTTCTCTAAGATTTACTCGAGATTTATCTCCTATAGATAAGATATAAAAAGTAATCACAACAGTTCCTCGTCTTAGACTCTTGTGATTCCGCAATAACTTCTTATGTTAATCAGTTAGGTTATTGTGAGGTGATTGATATTTCTAGGCTGCTCTTCGGGAGTATAAGACTGGATTATCAATTAGTTCATGTTCACCTAGATATTTGTATCATAAGGAACACTTCCAACACCATCACCGAAAACCTAATAATGCTTTGTTACTAAGATATCTTAGCTTGATTGTAAGCAACCCTATTTTAAAAGGCTATATAAGGGAGAACTCTAGAAACTGGAAAACCTAATCCTGACACTTTCATGTGTACTAGTTGCAAACTAGATCTGATTCTCCTTTAACCTAGGTTTTCCAAAACCATTATTAGGTTAACGACTTGAAGATTTCATTTGGGATTCGTGAACCAGATCCAACTATTTTCTCTTTAGTTGTGTATTCTGATCTTACTTGTTCTATAATATTGAGTTTATCTTCTCTAAGATTTACTCGAGATTTATCTCCTATAGATAAGATATAAAAAGTAATCACAACAGTTCCTCGTCTTAGACTCTTGTGATTCCGCAATAACTTCTTATGTTAATCAGTTAGGTTATTGTGAGGTGATTGATATTTCTAGGCTGCTCTTCGGGAGTATAAGACTGGATTATCAATTAGTTCATGTTCACCTAGATATTTGTATCATAAGACGAAACAAAAACTGAATAAAGAATAGACCTATCTGTGGGAGACAGATTTTTTAATAAGTCTTCAACTTTGGGTCGTAGCAACTCTTAGTTGTAGGTGAGATCAGCTAAGGGAATCAAGTACGCAGAATCCGGAATGTTCTAGAGGCATAAGGAACGCGACTATACCTTAATTGGTGTGATACTGGGTTAGGGCTCAACTACATTATAATATGAAGTTAACTTGTAGTAGGCTAGTGTCTGTAACGGCTTAATAGTTAATACAATGTGGCATTCAAAACTAGACTAGGTCCCGGAATTTTTCTACATTTGTGGTTTCCTCGTTAACAGAATTTCTGGTGTCTGTGTTATTTCTTTTCCGTATTATATTTGTTTATATAATTGAAATATCATAGATTGTGCGTTGTTCAATCAGTTGATAAATCCGACCTTGTTTGTTGGATATAACTTGACTGACACTTGGGCATTGTTCTTAGGTACCGTCCAAGTTGTTTCTCATATCAATCAGGCTCATGGATTTATATCTGTTCGATTTGCTGATTGTGTTGAGAAATATAGATAAATATATTTGATATATTTATTGATTGAGTCTCACTTTTAAGTTGGTGCTCTCGGAATTATATTGGAATTTAGTCCATATAGATTTCCGAACGAATTATTAGGTGTGGTTGTTATACCCCCTATTTTTCAATTGGTATCAGAGCAGGAAAACACGATAAAACCTTACAAGATTGTGTTTTTTTGATCCTAAAAGTTGTCCTGATGGGAAATCACTTTGGAAAACTTGTTCTGTGCATCTGTGAAGCATACCAGAAATCCTTGAAGGTTGTTCAGAGCTTATTTTCTGCAAGACCTCTGGTCTCTCAGTATAATCTCAAATCAACTAAGACAAAAACCTTAGCTGATGGAAAAAAATCTAAAGGAAAAGGAAAAGGCTCCTCTAAGAAAAATCGATGCAGGAAGTGTGTGAACAAAAGCTCAAGGATACGGAACCTCACTACAAGGTTGTTAAATCGTGAATCACATCGTGAATCATTTTTTATTTTTAAGGACCGAATCATATATTGAACCGTGAATCGAAGATTCATGGTAAATCTCTAAATACATACATACATATTGGAGTTATAGATTAATAAGTTTAATATATGTTATTGGTATTATAGATATGAATAATGAATAATACGTAACACAATTTAGTGTTTAGCTCAATGGTTAGGCACTTAATTAGGTGGACATGGCTCTTGAGTTCGATCTTGTGCTCTAGTGCGAGTCAAAATGTCTCAAAAAAATTATTTTTAATAAAAATCACATGGAAAAAACGGATTTAGATTTGTTTGACTTAGAATCGGTGCAAATCGCATGAGTCAAAATGTGAATCGTAAGATTCACAACCAAATAGATTCATAGTTAAGATTTGAACCGTCTTGGAAAATTTTGAAGCGAATCGTAAATCGTAAGATTTTTAAAACTATGCTCACTAGATTGTTACTCATTCTATTTGAGGAATACTATCATGATGGATCTATCGATAAAGATCTATTTACATCATTTAAAGATACTTTTAAATTCTTCGAACGACTTTATCCATTTAAGGAAAAAGGTTATCCTAGTGCTAGTTCCGATTATGTCAAGTCATGTACTCATGATGTGAAATCTGATCATGTCAACAACTCATATAAAATCTATAAAAAGATTTATGCTGAGTTTGTGGCATGTTCCAAATATCGGAAAGTTCCACCCTTTAATCATAAGAAAGAGGAATCAAAAAGATCAACTAACCATATGTATCAACATTACTATGATTATATCACTGGTACATATCACAAATATCAAGATGAGATGGTGCGTGAGCAGTCTCCTGCCCATCTAGCCTCTTGGTAACAATATTTGGCTCCACCCCATCTGTATATAGCTGTTAATGATGGATTTTAGTTCAGGGCTAAAATTGTAAAAGCTAAATTTTATACTCTGACATCCTGTAGAGGATAAGGCTATTTGATAAGTGATGAATACTTCTTCGCTTTACTAATTCACCTAGAATGGAGCATGTAACAACAATCCCAATATTCTGTGAATTTATAGCATTATTAATTAATGCATGAATTGCCTTGTATTTCCTATGTTGTTCTCATCAGAACTCTCATTATTGGTGCATTATGATGACTGATTGTTACTCTCAGCAGAGTAACATGAATATCCAAGTGTCAATAGTGAGGCATGAACGAAATACTCGTATAGGCTATACCAATCTCTAACAAAGTGAATCTCGTATCGGCGTGTTTATACTAGCATGATCGAGCATATTTAATTCCCTAAGGGAAATCTAGATTGTCCGTGTCAGTCTCAGAAATGATCACGGCCATGCAAGTTGGCCGCGTGATTTAACCAGCCTAGAAGAACCCTAACAGGAGCAGGCAATCACCGCAACGAACATCAACGGGCCCATTTTTTCCCTAGCCGGTCGAATGCATGTCATGTCTCCAAAACAACCACCAAACGCCAGCCTGGAAAAGGATGGTCGAACTGCTATGAAGCAGCTTGGAGGAAACTCGTACGAGCAAGACCGCCAATGGCAGTCTCAAAACCAGCCACGGTCGTCCAACTTCGTCGGCATGATTGGACGTGTAGGATCAGAATATTGTCACAACAATATTCTTCAGAAATAAACGACTGTTCTGCGATACATCGATAATAAACGACTACTCTGCGATACATCAGTAATATTCTGCGACACATCCAAAGATGATTTAAACAATGACGTAATAACTGAAAACGACAGAAACACGAAGAAAGTGTGAGATGTCTGCGATATATCAATAAAACTTGCGAAAGTTAAAGGCGGTGCTAACTGCGATTTATCGCAAGAACTCAGATCCTAAATTGAAGGGAATCTTAGTTGTAAATGAGCTGTCATGAGTTGTAATCCACTATGTAAATACCTATATAAAGGAGATGAATAGTTCCAGAGAGGCTAATGAATTTTTGAGTGTTAGGAAAGTTTTAGGAGAGAGAAAATCTTTATCAAGTGTTCTGTGTTCTTGATTTCTGTAATTCCTTAAGATCAAATTAATAAAAAGTGTCCTTAATCTTCAAATTATGTCATAGATGTTAGTAAATTCTTGAATAGGGTGTAGTGTGGGAATTCCTGCAATTACATTTTGGCTCCCAAAAACAGGGAATGAAGAATTGAAAATCAAAGTAAAAGTTAAGTAAAAGAAAGAAATTATTCAAGAATTATAAGAATATTAAGAAATTTGGTGAAGAAAAGATGATTGAAATCAAAGATAATCAAAAGAAGTTAGAGTGTGATGTAATAACAAAAATGATGATAGATAAATTCCATGAAGATATTAGAGGAAGGATACACAAGATAGATTTTGAAGGAAAGAAAATCATGGTGGTAGATGAGGCATCACCGTTAAAAGATTGGGAAAAATAGAAGATCACATTTACGGAAGCAGAAATTCCAAAAGAGAATTTAAGTCATACATCTCCGTTGGTGATCACAGTGTCTGTTGTATCAACAAGAAATGAGAAATCAGTAAGATCTACAGAAGAGTGGGCTGTGAATAGGACTCTGGTGGACGCAGGAAGTTCTATGGATATAATGTTTTACCACACATTCAAGAAGATGGGATACAAAGATGAAGAAATGCTTAGTCCAACATATCATATTCATGGATTTGGAAAATCTCTAACAAAACCTAAAGGTGAAATTGTAGTGCGAATTCCGTTGGGGGAAATAGAGACGCAGGTCACTTTGAGCGTGGTGGATGTGAAATCACCTTATAACATGCTGTTGGGAAGACCTTGGATACATGCAATCAAGGATGTATCGTCAACTCTACATCAGTGTTTAAAGTTCCCTATGCCTAGTGGAATTGGCGAAATTAGAGGAGATATAGATTATGCAGCATTATGTTTCCAAAATGAAGTAAAGAATTGTGAAAATCAAATTCAGCTGTGAAAACAGCGAAAAAAATTGAAGAGATAAGAAAAGAAAGAAGAAGAATTCAAAATTTACATGATAAAATCAGAAGAAGGAAAAGGAATATTTGGCGATATATCGCAAGAAAATGATGAACCAGTGGAGGTGATAAAGACACCAACACCAATGGGAGAACATGAAGCTAGTTATACTGCAGCAGAACCGACAAAAGAAGTAAATGTTGGAAGTGAAGAAGATCCAAAGATACTGAAAATTGGAACTAAGATGGATGTGGAGGAAGAAGAGCAAACTGTAAACCTTTTGCGAGAATACAGAGATATTTTTTCGTGGAATATGGATGAGATGCCTGGGATAGATCCATCTGTTGAGTGCCATAAATTGGAGATTAACAAAAATATGAGACCAATCAAACAAAGAATAAGAAAGATTGCAACTACTTATCATTCCAAGATAGAGGAAGAATTGCAAAAGATGCTTGATGCAGGAATTATTAGGCAAGCGAAATATCCAGAATGGATCGCCAACATGGTAGTCGTTCCTAAGAAAAACAAGGGGATAAGAATTTGCATCGACTTTACTGATTTAAATAAAGCATGTCCCAAAGATAGTTTTCCCTTGCCAGATATTCCGCGGATGGTGGAATCTGCCGCAGGAAATGATCGAATATATTCGTTAGATGGATACAAGGGCTATAATCAAATCCCACTTGCGGAAGAATATCAAGAACATACTGCATTCTTTGCTCCTAGAGGATTATATTGCTACACAAAGATGCCTTTTGGGTTACGAAATGCAGGAGCAACATACCAAAGAATGGTAGAAAAAGTGTTCGCAAAATGGGTACATAAAACTTTAGAGGTATATGTGGATGATATGTTGATAAAAAGTAAAGAAGCTAAAAATCATATGCAGGATCTAAGGGAAATTTTTGATCAGATGCGGCTTTTTAATATCAAAGTAAATACTGAAAAGTGTACATTCGGAGTATCGTCTGGGAAATTCTTGGGATATATTGTATCAAAAGAAGGAATACATGTTGATCCTGAAAAGATACAAGCAGTTCGAGATATTCCAACTCCAGCAACAGTAAAAGATGTGCAAAAATTGAATGGACTTTTAGCCTCACTAGGAAGATTTATTTTGCGGTCATCAGATAAATGCAAGCATTTCTTCAACATACTAAAGAAGAGAACAAAATTTAAATGGACAGACGAATGTGAGAAAGCTTTTCAAGGAATTAAGGAATATTTGATGAATATATCCATATTACAGAAGGCTGAACCAGGAGAAGAATTGCTGATATATCTTGCGACCACTCCACATGCTTTAAGTGCAGTACTTTTGCGAAATGACGCAGGAGTTGAAAAACCTATTTACTATATCAGCAAAACATTTAATGCTGCGGAGAAAAGTTATTCGAAGATTGAAAAACTAATTTTGGCATTAGTTTATGCAGCCTCTAAACTTCGCATATATTTCCAAGCACATAAAATTAAAGTACTAACAAAAGTACCAATCGAGTCAGTTTTGAAAAATTCAAAAAGATCAGGCAGAGTCGAAAGATGGAATGCACAAGTGGGGCATTTTGAGATCCAATATGCAATTTTATCTTCGCCAAAATCTCAAATTATCCCAGATTTTCTCGCATAATTTCCTTTGTAGGATGATGAAGCTGTAGAAGACATGATGGATATAGAAGAAGAATATGAGGATCCTAGAGATCTTTTAACAGAACCAAATAGGTGGGAGATATTAGTGGATGGATCATCTAATGGAGAAGGAAATGGAGTGGGAGTCGTCTTTATTTCGCCAGAAGGTGCAAAATTGGCATTTGCATTTCTACTGGAATTCAAATCTACCAATAATGAAACAGAATATGAGGCTGTAATACATGCCCTAAGATTTGCGATAGAAATGAAGGTAGAGAATGCAAGAATTACCAGTGATTCACAGTTGATTATTCGCCAAATTGAAGGGGAATATGCAACTAATGATATATCTTTGAAAAAATATAAGAAACTTGTAGAAGAATTATCTGCGAAAATACCAAAACTCAAATGGAGGCATATTTCAAGAAGAGATAATAGGCTTGCAGATGCTTTTATGTTCATATCAAGTATGATGGTAGATCCGACTGCGAGAAATATAAAAATACAAACACTCATAGCACCATCAATTAATAAAGAAAAAGAAGAGGAAGCTGAGGCAATGGTGGTAGCAAATAATGGCGAAGAATCAAGCCGAATTATCGCAGATTGGCGTGCGGAAATTCACGCATATCTAGCAAGGGGGACATACCAAGAAACAGATTGGAAGAACATAAATTAAAAATTAGAGCAATAAATTATGAGTTAAGAGATGGGGTATTATATCGAAAATCTTTAAATGGGCCTTCCCTCAGATGTTTGACACAAGAAGAAGGAAAGCAGATATTAAAAATGCTGCATAGTGGGGATGCTTTGGTAATCACAGCGGTGGCAGATCATTAGCATACAGAACTAAAATGCAAGGTTATTATTGGCCATATATGCATGAAGATGCAAATAATTTATCAAGAAGTTGCGAGGAATGTCAGCGATTTGCAAAAAGAATACATGCACCAGGTGAAACATTAACATCTTCAAAAAATGTTTGGCCATTTGGAAAGTGGGGTTTAGATATTGTGGGACCATTTGTACCAGGAACATGGCAAAAGAGATACTTAATTGTCGCAACAGATTACTTCACAAAATGGGCGGAAGTTAAAGCGGTACAACATATTCGTGATAAGGACATTTTCACATTTATATTTGAAAATATCATTTGCAGATTCGGAATTCCAGCACAATTGGTGTCAGATAATGGAAAACAATTTGAAGGACAAAATATAGGGATGTTACTTAATGCATTCAAGATAAAATGTGGAAAATCAACTCCTTTATATCCACAGTCCAATGGTCAAGCTGAAGCAACTAACAAAACAATTGCAGATATTCTCAAAAAGAAGTTAGAAGGGCATCATAGAACGTGGTGTCAACAAGTCCATAATGTAGTTTGGGCTTATAATACAACACGAAGAGAAGCAACTGGGGTATCACCTTTTTGTTTAACATATGGGGTTGAGGCAGTATTACCAACAGAAGTTGTTATTCCTACAACAAAAAGAGAAACTTGGGAAAAGAATCTTAGTGCTGGTATGATTCTAGACAAGCTTGATGAGGTAGAAGAGAAGAGAGAAAAAGCACTACAACATATGGAAAACTACAATCGTAGATTAGCTCGTGAATATAATAAACGAGTAAAGAAGCGGGAATTCCAAGTTGGAGATTTAGTTTTGCGAGAAACACCATAATATCAGCGAGAAAATGGAGGAAAATTAGCGAAAAAATGGGATGGGCCATATATAATCAAAGAAATAGTTGGAACTGGAGCATATAAATTAATGGATCCAGAAGGAAGAGACATGGGTCAAAGACTGGGCAGACCATGGAATAGACAATATTTGAGAAAATATTACCAATAAAGATTTGAAAGACTAGAATGAAGGGATTAAACGCAAGAAATTGCGAAAGAATAAAAGAAATATTCTGCAAGAACAAAGTTAGCTGAATATAAAAGCTATTTTCCGCAACAATTTGCGAGATAATTAAAAAATTTAATGCAAATGCATAAGATTGGCGCAAACCGCCTAAAAATACATAAGAACGGGACGAACTTTTATGGCGTACACCTTAGTTCGCGGATTCTATTCCGTAAGAGGCAATGTCCTTAAAGTGCGTCATAAGGGGGGTATCTCTTTGCATGGCTACGGGAAAGGCTATACCGCTGCTGAAACCTAGTAATGGAGATTTGGGATTATTAAAAATCCATCCGGGAGAGATAACTTGGATTCCCAATTATATAAGGTTATACCCTGGTTGGGCGCCCGAGAGTTTCTCCTAAGGAATGCAACGTATGATCAAGGCGCCGAGGTACACGGTTGAGCTGTGGGTGCCGGGATGGATGAACCTACCCTGGCCATCCATGGAAAGTCTTGGCTTACGATGTGTTCGGCCAAGAAAACCCCACTTAGGGTGCAGTCTTGTAACTATAAGCCATATAAGGCATAAAGGACAAGGCTGCGAAAACAACTGGTTGTTGGCAGAACCGGATGGGAAAGTGCTAGTCTTGTATGGCCGATGTATAATCCTTGAAGG
Source organism: Papaver bracteatum (assembly GCA_023529315.1). NCBI lineage: Eukaryota > Viridiplantae > Streptophyta > Magnoliopsida > Ranunculales > Papaveraceae > Papaver > Papaver bracteatum. Next base: position 564,793 of record JAJJWX010004966.1, on the reverse strand, counting down.
GGAAACCAGGGAGAGATATAAGGGCGATACCCTCCATTAGGGAGCTGTGTATCAAAAAAGACGGCAATGTCATGGGACTTTATATTCGCAAGAATATTTAGGCCCGTCATATTGTCGCGTGACAGAGACAGCAATGTCATGGGACTTTATATTCGCAAGAATATTTAGGACCGTCATATTGCCGCGTGACTGGCCAAAAAGCCTAATAAGAAATGTTAAGATGAGATCAATGGGTTTTTGCGATAAGATCAAATAATGAGATAAATGAAAATAAAAAAGAAGAGGATATAAATCGCAAAGACGGCAATATCATAAGTCTTAAAAAGCAAAGAGAGATTAATCTCACAAGATGGCTTAGATTTATCATATTGTCGCAAAAATTAAAATTAAATGATAAGGCAAGATCAATGGATTATTACATAAAGGTAAGAATATCCTGCAATCTTGTCGCATAAAAGTGGCATAATAAGACCTTTAACTAGGAAGGCGAAATAAGACCACAAGAAAAGTTATATCTGCGAAGCATATAATAAATTCTTCGCATAAATATTGGCGATAATATTACAGATTGATAACAAGAGACAAGTATGGGATTTCTTACAAGGGTAACAAATAAAATACTTCACAAGGAAGATTATGAGGGGCAAATATGGGGATTATAAAACAACATTTCATTATCTTCCTTGAGAAGAATTAAAATAATAAAAAAGAAGGAAGATAATCAAGTTTATGAAGATTGGATTCCGAGTTAATAAAAATATATAAATCAGAGCAGGTGATTGAGTTACAAAGAACTTCAATGTTTCGCAAAAAAAAGCAGGAAGAAGAAAGATTCGTAAATTACAATCATTCGCAGAACCAGAAATATTTCGTAAGAATACATGATAATTTAAAAGAAAATTCTTCTCTAATTTCATCATTCTTGTTCACTACTATTATCTTCACCAGCATCATCTTTTTCAGTATGAGTTTCTTCATCACCAGTGGTTGTTTCATGAGGAGGATTTTGTTCTTCATGAGGAGGATTTTGTCCTTCTGCTTCATTAAGAGGGTTTCCTTCGTCTTCAAGTGGATTTTGTTCATCTTCAGAAAAATCTTCTTCATTACTTGAATAATTCAGATCTTCATCTATGGGATGAGGAACTTCATTATCATCTATCTCCAAGGGTTTGATCTTCATAGGAGGTAAAGAATGAGAGAGTAGAACATTATTTATGAAAACCTCAGCACCTAAATGAGCTTTGCGGAGGCAATTCTTTTCCCGGTTTCTGATCTCTATATCTTTAAAATATTCAAGATAGTCAAATTTTCTCAATGCCCTATTTGAGAGTTGGAAAGCGCGGTATTCTTTTTGCGAAGTTTGGCTAACTTCATAGATAAATCAGAAATTGAATCTTGAAGATGCTTCTCAGATTCTGCGAGAGAAAAAAATTTAATATTAGAGGGAATTTTCGCGAAAAATAAGAAGAGAAAATATAATGAAGTAATTAACAAATGAGGCAGTCAAAATGACTACCTTCCTTTTGTGAAGATAAAGTATGAATTATATTAAAGAAGCAACTCTTCCATCGGTTCATGGCATCATCAAAATTATCCCCAACTTTACCTTTTAAACGAGATTTTATACTTTTTTCACAATTGCGAAGATAAACATTTTCTTCCTTTAGTCGAGTACAATCATCTTTGAGATTTTGACTTTTACACTTAGAGATAATCTGCCCTTCATAAGCTTCTCTTGTTCAGCAGCAGATGATTCAATTTTCTTTTTAAGTTCATCTTTCAGTGTGCGAAGGGATTGCTCTTGGTCCATACACAACTTTTGAAGATTGTCTAATTGCTGCGAATAGGTCTTTGTTGTATCCACGTTTTTCTTGGGATAAAACTCTGTTTTCATCTGATAAAGATTCCACCCTCAAGTTAATCTGGTTTAGCGAATATAAAAGTTGGGTGGCTTCATTACTTAGACGACCTCGTTCGTGAATTAGTTGATCTCGTTCATGAATTAGTTGGTTGTTCTCATTCTTAAGATTATTTATCTCGTCGATTGAATATGCATGAAGAACATTCAAATTATCAAATTGATTCTTCCAAGATTCTTTCCCAATGCGGGCCTCATCAGCGATTGTTTCCCACTCAAGTATCTTCATTAATTGGTTATGTTTTGAAGATAAATATGCATCAACAAATAAATAAGGGAAAATTGAGTATATAAAAAGCAAAGATTTACAGAGGCAAAAGCAAAGGCAAGAAAGTTATACCTTTTAGATCATCATTTCTACTGCGAAGAATTTCACAGTCTAATTCAGAGTTATGAAGCTTATGATCGAGAAGTTCACACTCCAAAGTTTTTGCTTGAAGATTCTTCTTCAAAGTTTCAACCTCATTTTCTAAGGAAGTTAACGAAGATGAAGAACCGCAAGACCCAAGATGCTTGCTTAGAATCATATAAACATCCTGTCTCGCAGGATCTGAAGAATATTTCATAGCATCGTCCAAAACTTCAGATAATATTTGAAAAGCAGCTTCAACCCCTGTTGCTATTTCTTGGGAAGAAGGAAGAGAAGTAGAGGAAGAAGTTTTTGCGATAGTAAGAGTGGAAGAAGGAATTTGAGTGGTCGCAGTAACAGTTTCATTCACCGCGTCATCATCCATCGCAGTTTCTTTAATTGCAGCTTTGTTTACCACAGTTTCCTTATCTACGACTTGATTCACCGCATCCTCGTTGACTGTCGTTTCATTTACCGTAGTTTCATTTGTCACAGATTTATTTCCAACTATCATAGATTCATCTATCGCAGTTTTCAAAATGTTGGGATTACCAGAGATGGGAATATTAGCATTAATAACTTTAGTAGGGGATGATAGAGAAGTAAAATGAGTATTGAAGTTTACGCAAGGAGAATGAGAAGGTTTATCTTGCGACGAAACAGGTTTTTCAGGTAAAAATTCAAGAATATCCACTTCATCTGAAAGAGCTTTAACTTGACGCGAACGCTTAAGGGTCTTAGGAACATTCTCTTCATTCTGCGAATAATAATGTAGGTAAGAAACAGAGGCAACAATATTGTTATTTCAAAGGAATAGGTGTTTCTTACTACCTTATCATCCCCAGATCTTTTCGTCTTCCCAACGCGCCTTTTCTGAGAACCCTTAGGGTGAGGATTTTTTATAGTAATTTTAGTTTGAGAAGTGGTGTTACTGAAAAAGATGATAAAATATGGGGATTATGAAGGAAAGTGGGCGATAAAGATAACATAACATGAACAAAATAAGATGGAAGATAAGAACATACCTTTGAGTCTCCATTAGAGCAGCAGCAGAAAGAATAACAAGAAAGAAAAAGTTGCAGACAAAAAAGATTTTGAAGAAGAAAGAGAAGGTGAGAAGAAGGAAATAGTCTCGAGTGGAACATCTATTTATAGATGAAGGATGGGCAACCGGGTTAATCGGTAAAGATTGACGTGTGTCAGCATTAAGAGCGTAAAGTAAGGAACTTTGTCGGGTAAAAGATAAGGAGTTGCGGCAAATCAAGAAGTTTAAATTCTCATGATCTTTATCTTCTTCGCAGAAAAGATATGAGAAGAGGCAAGATGTAGGATCAGAATATTGTCACAACAATATTCTTCAGAAATAAACGACTGTTCTGCGATACATCGATAATAAACGACTACTCTGCGATACATCAGTAACATTCTGCGACACATCCAAAGATGATTTAAACAATGACGTAATAATTGAAAACGACAGAAACACGAAGAAAGTGTGAGATGTCTGCGATATATCAATAAAACTTGCGAAAGTTAAAGGCGGTGCTAACTGCGATTTATCGCAAGAACTCATATCCGAAATTGAAGGGAATCTTAGCTGTAAATGAGCTGTAATCCACTATGTAAATACCTATATAAAGGAGATGAATAGTTCCAGAGAGGCTAATGAGTGTTAGGAAAGTTTTAGGAGAGAGAAAATCTTTATCAAGTGTTCTGTGTTCTTGATTTCTGTAATTCCTTAAGATCAAATTAATAAAAAGTGTCCTTAATCTTCAAATTATGTCATAGATGTTTGTAAATTCTTGAATAGGGTGTAGTGTGAGAATTCCTGCAACTACAGGACGGCGTGGATTATTCCATGTCTGATTGGTCAAGTGTTGTTATACACTCTGACGGGCCCACTCTATACCTACCTGACCGACTCTCTCAAATACTAGCCATGAAGCAGCATACGCTCGCTCGAAATATGGCCGGGGTGATGCTCAACGAGTCGCGGAAAATTCCACTAAGTGTCTTAAATTGATCACAACCATCCAACTTCACCGACATGTTTGGATGGATTAGATCAAGCCTATGACCATTGGAAAGGTACCAGTATGCTCACTGCCGGCCCAACATGGGCCCCACATGATCGTTTCCACCAAAATAAGAGCATAACTTGCCAAACCGTTTGGCCAAAATCATGTGTACGTCCTGTTTTCAAAACCCTAATTAGGGTTCGCGGCGCTGCATTTGTCGCAGTTCGATCACGACCATCCATCTTCGTAAGCTTGGATAAAGGGTATAAATATAGACTTAAAAGGTCCCAAGCATGTCAACATTATCACCGTGGGCCCACCTTTGCGTGGAGCTGGTCGTCCTAGGCAGACTAGGACTAGATGACCACGAAACGCGCGCCCGAAAGTGGCATGCTGAGCGGCATCCAAATCCTTTGCGGCAATGGATTTCTGCCGCAAATCGATCTCGGCCACTCCTCTTTTCTGGTCAAATTGAGTGGCCTAGATAGCATCTTCATGAGACAAAGAGGTACAGACATGTACACCGGCAAGTCGTCTACACGCATTCCCGTTCATTCCCGCCAAATACGTCTCCCATGCTTGGTTTCAGTCAAGCTAAATAGTGATGCTTACGCACCTCTTCAAAACCATAAAACTCTATCAACGGTCGCAGATGAGCGTCATAGATCATCTCGTCCGTCAAACTCTACCAGCTTGGTTGGGAAGCCCAGGCTAGGAGTTAAATGGAAAATAAGGTGTCGTGGTGATTACCATCCGTTACTCTACCATATGGAGTGATCGGCCGAGGGAGGGCTTGCATGTGCAGCCTCCAAACGGTCATTCGAAGATTTCTAGACATGCATCTGTTTTAAGACGCTTAACCCGCGACTTACTCCGTTAAGCTTTAAAACAACGATGCTTTACGTATATTGAATATATTCGATACATTACATGCATAGAGTATACACGATATTTCTTGAATATTGATTTCCTAAATAACTCAGTTATTTAACCTAGCATCGTATGCTACTTCATGTGGGTCCCACGATCCACACTCGAGACATCAAACATGTCACAAACTGGGGGATACTTACTGGGGTATTGGTCTGGTGGTTTACAGCATGCAACGCGCCATCACAAGAACGTGTCAGGAGGCATGGACGGTTAGCGATGATAGGAGAAGTGGGCCAAGACGTGATCGTGCAATCACCCACACGACCTCACTACTCCATCACTCAACTTCCTCTACTTCCTACGAGATGAGGGTTTGCGCTCTATGACTTGTATAAATAGGTCCTTTGCCTATTTCCAAACAACACAAACAAACACAAAAAAAATCATGTGTTGTCACGTATCCATAAAACACCCAGAACTAATAGCTTACATTGTGCAAGCCAGTTCAACATTCTGATACAAGTCATAAACAACCAACACCTTCATAATATCAACACCTTCTTTGCTTCCCTCCCTAAGATCAACCCCATCTCCTTCAGTTTGTGACCGAAGCAAGTCTGGAAAATCCATTTTTTGGTTTAGGCCAGAATTGTATAGATTGATCTCTCGAATCAAAAGCACTCCCGTGCAGTGCATTTTTTTAGGGTTTAGATTCGTTTCTCATCCACACACACCCAAATTTACCAAAAACCGCAGAAATAATTTTTCACCCATAAACAACTGGCGACCACAGTGGGTGATTAATCTCTCGGTTGCAATATCAATTTCCGAATTCCCAATTTCATTTCTTCAATACCCTATTCCATTTCTTCAATTTTGAAGGGGTAGATCTTAAATCCGTTTCAATTAATGGGTCCAACTTTTATTCTATGATGTATCCTCACCAGCCAAATTATCCAGAGGTCATGAATAATCCAAACCTTATGGAAAGTGTGGCCAGGATGGTAGAGGATGTCCTAACAAACCAAGTTGGTATCGCCAGAAGGCAGAGTGAGACATTTCGTCTTTTAAATGATATAGAAGTCTGATTACAAGAAGGCCCGGCAAGCGTTTACCTGGAGAGTGTCACAAACAATGACGCAAAGAATATTGAATATTTATCTGGGAATCGTGCCTTTACCAGCGAATGTGTAGAAGGAACGCATGACCACATCATGAGACCAAGGAGAGATGAGCAGCATGATTCGGCTAACGAAGGAGGTCCAAAATAATTCCACAGAGGAAAGGACTCATCAGGAATGCCGCAACCTTTATCGGATAAAGGAAAAGAGCCATCTTATGAAATCTTGCTGGAAGATTTGTATCTTAAAACCCTTGTTGAAGTACAGAAAGCGGTTCAATCTGCAGTGATTTTTCAGCCAAACGAAGAACTTCTTGAAGAAGGAGAAATCATCCAAGAGTCACATGAATACAGAGGCTGGGTTACTCAACTCAGCCACCTAATGGTAATACCATCACCGATACCAAGCCCTCGAGAACAGCAGTATCCCAGCAAAGATGACCAGCCAAGCGGGCCGCATATATGTTGACACAGGCTTGCGCTCCGACTCCGAAATGTTCTTCATATCAAGGTCAACAGGAGATATCACAACAACATCCGTCAATGCAAGAAAATCACGGCTTAAGATACCCGCATTTCCCATTCTCGCTGAAAAAAGTTTTATAATTATTGGAGGTATGGGTACAAAACGGAGAAGTCCAGCTGCCTCCTGTGTGGCGACAACCGACTGATCAGGAGATGATAAATCTGAGATATTGTCACTATCACCGCTTTCTTCACCACCCTACCAGTGAATGCAACGCCCTGAAGTGCATTGTCCAGAAGCAGCTTAATTTAGAAGATTTGTCTCCTCTCTTCGAAGATTAACGCGTGCAATTTCTTGAAGTGAGTGCTAGGGAAGATCCAATTTCATGCAGATGGAATTTCGAAGAACAAGTAAGTCCTATTAAACAAATTTATGGGAAAGATAGTTTTAGAGCCTATTGGGGACTTGGAGTCCCACACCCAGAAAGAGATTCAATGATGCAAAATCACCATGAACACCATGTTTTGTTTTCCCCTAACGTGTTCCTTTTCACACAATATTTGCAATTTCATATGTCATGTATGATATCGTTAGAATAGTCATGTTATTTATAATCATAATGAAAATTCCTTCTAAAAACAAATCCCTTTCAGAAAAACCATTCACAAAACTATCTCAAAATAAACCAATTCAAAATTCAACCACCTATTAGTTCAAAACCTGAAATCAAATCATGAAAAGAATTCCTCACTTTACTCAAAGACACCTAAGAATAAAGGAAAGGCATAAATTATTCAAGGTAAGTCGTCCAACAACAACTTGGTCTTTTTTGCAAAAGCATCCTTCATATTCTGGAGAGCAGTCTGCTTCAGCTTCAATTCCTGGGACAATTGCTCGACTTCTGCCTCTTATTGAGTGATGAAGTCCATAGATGGAACATCAATCATTTCACCTTGCAACTTCTGTATTTTGGAGAATCCTTCACAGAACCAGGAGGTGTTGAACTCATATTGCACGAACACATCTCGGTGGAACTCCCAGTTTGCGATCACCTCTTCAGAGACGATGCGCTCGGTCACGATGCTCATGTCGTAGATGGAAGATAAAGTTTCTTCAACACATTTGACTACCTGGGACCCTGCAGATGCTCCCAATCTTTTTAGGGAAAGAAGGTGAAAACCCCTATTTTCATATTAGGGAATTTGAGGAAGTATGTAGTACTATGAAAATTAAAAACCTAGATGATGTTGCGTTGAAACTTAGGTTATTCCCATTTTCCCTGAAAGATAAAGCCAAATCTTGGCTATATAGTTTTCCTTCTGAGTAAATTGAAACCTATGACCAACTCACAGCTGCCTTTCTACATAAGTTTTTCCCTAGGCATAAAACATCATCTATTAGGACGCAAATCTGTACTTTTTCTCAACAAGAGGGAGAATCTTTGTATAGGTATTTGGAAAGGTTTAATGACATAATATCTCAATGTCCTCACCATGGTTTAGAGAAGGTTAGGCTAGTTCAAATCCTTTATGAGGGTTTAGATTATTCGAAAACAACCATGGTTGAGTCTTTATGCACAGGTGGGTATGAAAATAAAACTGTTGATGAAGCGATGACATTTTTGAATGAAATCGCCGAAAAGACCTACCAATGGGAAAATAGTAGGGAGCCCAAGAAAACTATTCTCTTAGGTAGAGGAATTGTTAATAGGGTAGAAATATCATATGAGTCAGATGCCAAAATAACAGCTATAGCAAATAGGTTAGAAGTCTTAGAATTGAGTCATACTAGTGGTAGAGTAAAGCCTTTTTGGGAAGGACAGAATACTGAAGATCAAGCTCATGCTCTTTATAATAACACTAGATTTGAGAACCATCAAAAATTTGACCCATATTCAGAAACCTATAACCCTGGTTGGAGAAGCCATCCAAACCTTTCAGGACCAACACAGTTTCAAACCCCTTCAGATAAGAAAATCATGAGTTTAGAAGAGTCTTTCACCTTATTAACTCGGAACACTATAGAACTTTAGCAGACGGTTGCACAAGGTCTAGATGAAAACAAAAAGATGGTCCAGGATAATTCTCGAGATATTTCCGAGTTAAAAATCCAAGTTAGTCATATAAATGAGACTTTGAGAGAAAAAGGCAAGTTCCCTAGTCATCCACAACCCAATCCTATAGGAGTCCATCAAATATCTTTAGCTAGTGAGAAATCATCAAACCATGTGAACTCTATAACAACCCTTAGGAGCGGTAAAACGGTAGACAATAAGGTAGCCATGCCTAATGGACATACTGTAGTTCCACCTTCTACTCCACAAGAGGAACCCGTAGGTGAGGAACCTGAAACAATTCCTAAGGAGTCCCAAGAAATTCCTAATAGGACTACCTTTGTGCCTAGAGCCCCATATCCTCAGTTGTTAACCCCAACAAAGAAGGAATCGATTTTCAATGAGATAATGGAAACATTTAAGCAGGTGAACATCAACATTCCGTTATTATAAGAAATTAGGAAAATGCATGCTTATGCCAAGTTCCTTAAAGATCTTTGTACACGAAAGCGTAAGATTAATGTCCATAAGAAAGCTTTTTTAGCTGGTCAAGTAAGTTCAATTCTTTTGAACCAAACACCCCCTAAGTATAAGTACCCTGGATGCCCCACCATTTCTTGTGCGATTGATAATCACATGGTCGATAAAGCTTTACTTGACTTAGGATCTAGTGTTAACGTTCTCCCGTATCATGTATACACCCAGCTAGGTCTTGGTAAGTTGAAACCGACTAAAATGACACTACAATTGGCTGATAGGTCTGTCAAAGTGCCTCGTGGTGTCATAGAAGATGTTCTTATTGATATTGATAGGTTCATATACCCAGTGGATTTTGTTGTTCTAGATACCCAGCCTGTTCAGGACCCAAGTGCTCAAATCCCGGTGATTTTAGGTCACCCATTCTTAGCCACATCTAATGTTATCATCAATTGTAGAACCGGACTTATGAACATATCTTTTGGTAATATGACTACTGAGCTAAATGTATTTAATGTCATTAAGTCTTCTGAGATGGATGATTTCGAAGTGGTGAATATGATTAGCACTCTAGTTCCTGATCCTTTAGCCTGCACTATGTTTGATAATCCATTATTTGATGAACCTTTCAGTGACTCGGAGGAGGTAACCATGACGAACACCTTAGTTGATGAGCCTATATTAGAAATTTTCTTTGATAATCCCTTATATGATGATGTTGTTCGTTTAGATGACCAGTCTCCTAAAGAAGCTAGTTATTGTGCTGGCTTTATGGACCCTGGAATCCATCCCATAGATTTTGGTCCATTTGAGAATATTGTTCACCCTAAGTTTGGGGGTAATGATGACTCTAGTGATCGTCATGTATCCTTAATTGAAGTCCCTAAATTGGGACTCGAGCTTTGTGCGTCTAAGATACTACTTGAGTTTCTTCAAACTTTGCTACCCGATCCTCCAGATATTGTCCATGAAGAAACCCAGACCTTAGAGACATGTCATTCGGTTAAACCTGTTGTCCAAGACACTTATATAGAGCCCAAATAGACACCCCAGATAAATCTAGTTGCCTTAATAAAAGCCCTAGATCAAGCTATGCTCCGTCTGCTCATTTTTCTAATCCAAGATGGTAGTCTTTCATTTGTGTTTGCTCTATTTGGTTCTGAGGACCCACAGCTATTTCGGCTATTGGTATATGACTTTGGAAGGTGACAATCCTTTTTGAGGTATTTGATGTCTATCTAACGACTTTAAATTTAGCATTTTATTGGAGGCACCCACGCTCATGCATACGGTAATATCCTTCCTTATCTCTTTTCCCTCAAGTGGTAACAATTTCTCCTTGTTCATGTTTTTAATTTTATCTTTAGAACATTGAGGACAATGTTAGATTTAAGTTTAGGGGTATGGGAGAAACTTCTAGCATCACTTGGTATCCGGTTAGCTAAGTTTACATATTGTTTCTCACCGAAAAGATAAAAATTGGAATGCTAGGGATAACAACCTATTGAGACATTAGAGAAAAAGACATTGAGATCCTTAAAATTCATGAGAGAACTTGTTCCTTTTAGAGGGTAACCGTGATGGACCTAACCATCCATGATATAAAGGCAAGTAGGACAGGAAATTCCATAAAGACAAAGCAACCTCACAATGTAGTCTTATTTACTGGATTACTACACTCTCTCAGTAGAATCTTATCATCATCAATAATCGGAGCGACATCAAAATCTATGAAGAAAGTGGAAGACGCTTAAGGTTTAGAAGCAATAATAGAAAATCAGAATTCAAAATCAAGGGTTACAAGAAGTTATAAGAGCAAGAAAAATCAAACGATATAAGTTCATGATACCAAGACATTACAAGTTGCGGAGATCCAAGTGTTAAATTCCTTCTATGATGGTCATGTAAATTTTTGTCTTGTTATTACTCTACATCAAAAATAAAATAAAAATGAAAGTTTAAATTTTAAATTTTGTTCAATAAGGCCATAGGGAAGTAGAAATCTATAAGGAAGTTTCAAGTGAGGAATCGAAGAGAAGAGTTAATTTTCAAGGGTCAGGAGTTATCATCAAAAGTTGAAGCCGAAGACATTGTTTCTACTGAGCACTATGAGAGAGTCGAAGAAAAGATACATTTGGTTGCTTTGTTAGTCCGCTTTCAATATGGAACAAGATCTTTCTGGAACTGGTTTAACTCATCACACGTAATTAGTCCAGCTGTGTAGCAGATGTCCCTCTCATCTTTTTCTCTCTCCTAATCTTATCCAGCTGTAAATCAGCGGACGCATCTTACTGTTTATCTAGCTGTGTAGCGGATATCTCTTTATCTAGCAGTGTTGCGGATGTGTCTCCCCTTTTCTTCAGTCATATTTAGAGCTGGCACCTTTAATTTCTCTGACATTCTAGTCACTTGGAGATAGGTTGAGAATTTGTATGTCCTCATAGCTCTTTGGATACTTATGGCCAATTAGAAGTACAGGTTTTGTGGGTACACCTCTGGTAAACCCTCCGGAGACAACACTCCGCCGCTAGGGCCACCTAGCAGTTTAACGACTTGATGCACGTGCTAAGTGTAGTCATTTTATTTTAGATTTGCTCGGGACTAGCAAATAATAAGTTTGGGGGTATTTGATAGGCACATTTTTGTGTCTGATTTGTTCTCAGTGTCTCTATTGTTAGTCTCGATTTTTGTACTAATTTTGGTTTTTTTATGTTTGTTTAGGTTTTTTTGGAAAAATACATTTGTGTGGAAAAAGTTGTTCGAAAAGTGCTTTTTGGACCCCCGGAGAAAAGTACTAAAGGCACCCTCACTTTGGATAAGGGGCACCTCAGTTTGGCACATGCTATTCGCACCCCAGTTTAGGATAGGGGGCAACCTTTCTTCTTCACGTTCAAATAAAGTTTTGGCGGGAAAAAATATTTGTTCAACTGCGTGTTTTTCTGAGGAAGATTTGGACAAGATTTTATTTGATTTCCTCGCCGGTAATGATTGATAATGACCTGTTTCAGTCAAACATGGAAGGTATACTTGTGTTAGTTACCATAAAAAAGGGAGATTTCGTTGATCTGCAATAAAACAGGGCATGAATATTAGACCGAGATATTCTTGGGATTTCTACGTTATGTTTGGAAGTTTGGTGTGTGCCTGCATGAGTTTAACATCAACTGAGATAAGGAAGAAACGTGTAGGAGTGAATCTGCATACAACAGATGCGTGAAGGAGTTAATAATGGTAACTATTCCCTGTGAACTTCCGTGGAGAATAAAGGTCATTAATGGAGAATTATATGGAGTTATGAAGGATATTTCTTGTGCATGAGAGGATATATAAGGAGTTGAGGAGTATCAGAGTGAGGACGGGGAGAATTGGGAGAGTTTAGAACACATTACAGAGCGAGAAAATCAAGTGGCAGGAAACCACCATTTCTGCTGCTGTGAAGAACACGAAGAACTTAAGACGCCAAGAGACAGTCGTTCATGTTTCAGTAGAAACGACACTTTCTGAAGTTAGTCGTATTGCTACAGTGTATGTGACGCTTATCATCTAACAGTTCGGTTTGTAACACATATAATTGTTACAAACCCGGTTTTTAATTATTTTCTCACCATTTCATCTTTGTAAACAATTTTTGAGCATGAATCAATATTTTGAGAAAGTTTACACCATGATGAGCTAAACCCAATCTCCGGGGCGACGGAGGAAGTTATATTGCCAATGAAAAAGTGGTAATTCTTAATTATTTAATTTGTGCAATTTTTAATTATGATTAATTTCCTAGATTGAAAATAGATTTTATGATTTTTGTTAAACAATTGTGTTTTCTTTTGATGGAATATGCTTGACCAAGGGTTTTTGATATTCCATGCTTTGGATTAACATTTGTTGTTTCTAAAAATCTACTTTTGCAATATTTGAGAATCAAATTGAACGTGTGAAATTGTATGATTGTAATTAGTATCACTTTGGAATTGGTAAATAGCAGAATCCTAGCCCCAGTCTCTCCATAATTCACACAACACTTTTAATTTTGAGTTTGTTATATTTTTGCTTTAAAATTAAGTCTAAAAATCTTCTTTCACAAGTCTTGAACGAATCTTTTTTTACTACAACATCATTGAAAATACCATCATCAAACTTTAGAAACTGCGTTCTTATGGAAAGGGGTATCGACCCTCTTCTGTTTTTGTTGTTCGTCCGGCTCCGTGCTTTCATCTGTAGTATCTGGATCCTCTTCGTCAATTGTTAACGATGGTAGAGCAAGCATTAATGGTAACAAAGCAATCTCTAATAGTTATAATCCACAACAAGGCAAGCCAGGAGAACTCAAGGTAGGTGCTCTCGCATGTATCCACCCAACAGTACCATCGATCTTCTCCAAAATGTGTAATAAGGTTCTGACTCGAGAAGAATGAGTATCTAACCTCTCCAATGGATTACAAAATTTACCAAACTCCATTGCGCTCTTGGGATGGATGGATAAAATAATGTCAAGGCTAATCTTGGAGATTGTGGTTGCATTGTTGGTTCATTCTTGACTTTAAGTTATTTGGTACCTAGACTTTCTGATTGCGATGATAGTATGATGTGGATGCTTGTATGGTCGAAATCTTCCGGAGCCATTAGGTAAAATAGATGAGTTGAAAGATGTTCCGTTGCTGATGTGCTGCTATCAAGTCTTTAAGGACTTCGTTCCAAGTGACATCCTTTGAACCATCTACCGAATCTTGTAATATTGCATGGAATGGGATGCAGTGAGCAGTCCCTAGTTATACTTTTGTTAGATCCGATGGTATGGCCGGATATGTGAATGTATCTCTGTGGCTTGCTTTTGGAGTCTCTGATGGTTTTCAGGATGGACTGCAATGAGCGGTCCCCAGTCGCACTTCTCTTTAGTTTCTGAAGTTATTTTCTCCGAGCAGGCTTAGGATCCTCCACGGACTCATAAAGTGTTGCAGGCGCCTTCTAGACAGAGAGGTGATGATATTCTTACGCTATACCCTTGAAGAGTAGATGACCTTGTCGTGGTTATGACCTTTTGGTTGACCGCGTCTTTCGAGCTTTAACGGTGAAGGTATTCCGTGTAGAGCCTTAGTCCCTAAGTGTGATTTACATGTTTCTATCTTGTATGGTCGGTGGGTTGACATTATAAAGATATCTCCATCTTTCATCTGTACTGGTGGTTTTGTAGTAATTGTTGCTATGGTGAAGCTCTGGCTGGTATCAACAAACGAGTGAGTAAACTTTCCACGACCACGAGCTTTTGGCGGTATGGATCAAAAGGTGGCCACGACTGCAAACCCTAGCTAGATGCGATCATGATCCTTGACAGGGGGAGTGTGGTGGGATACGGCACGATACTTGGCAGGAAAGAGTGGCTGCTACGGCATGATCCTTGGCAGGAAGGAGTAACGGCTACGACACAATAATTGGCAGGAAGGAGTGGCTGCTACAGCATGATCATTAGCAAGAAGGAGTGGCGGCTACGACACAATACTTAGCAATAAGGAGTGGCGACTACAGGGGATATTATTGCGACTTCAGGAGCGAACGTTGAAGCTGAGCGGCTTCTGGAGCGAAACGTTAAAGTGGCTCCTTCTGAGTTGAGGCCATGTCCGTATGAGTTTTGGAAAGAACTTCATGTCTCTCCATTAAATTGATAATTATAATGGGAAGGTTGGTTTTTTCTGGATCCTCCAGTCTCTCGTCCTGACAAAGAAGTGGTGGCAGCTCTGGTGATGATTGGAGGCGGTCATGCTCGAAGAAATATTAGGATTATCGGCGGCTCTAGCTCTCGTAATAAGATGCGTCATGTCAGAGGGGATGCTTCTGGTTCCGCTGGTATTGGTGGTAGAGGATGTAACGCCATAGGGTTGGTCGTTCCCTTTTTTCTCTCGTCCGCTACGGCCACATACTCTATTCTCTTAGGGGTCTCTCCATAAAACTGAATTTTCAGGTTGCAAATCCAAGTTTATTGTGTGACGCAATCCTGGCCGCGATAAGTCCCCAATCGTCCTTTATTATCTGTGTAACATCTTTATGCCAATCTGAGAAAATACGGAAGACCTCCAGTCCCCAGGCGCAATTCCCCCGAATCTATCTTTTATTGGACGATGTGTTTCAGAGCATTGCATTCACTGGTAGGATGATTGACGAACCTGTGGTAATGGAAATACTTTGGATTTGCCTTTTGTTCTTCAGTTGGTAGGCGCCTAACATGAGGTAGTTTGATGGAATCGTCTTGAATCCACACTTCCAGGAGTTCGATTACTTTCTCGACCAGGAACGGGAAGTTTGGAGTGGCATATCCAGTTTCTTGTTGTTGCACAGGAACCTTAGCCGCGACCTTCTGGGGTGAATCCATCTGATGCGCTGGTGCCACACGTTTGGGTTGTTGTTCCGCTACTGGAGTTTTTAGAACATTGATGTTAAACTCAAACGTGATGTGGCAACATCAATTATGGTAGCCATATTGATCCCAATGCTTTGTGGAACATTATTTGTCCTGGTTGGTGTAGCAACTTTGCCTAAATTAGGGTTTGGCATGCCGAAACCCTAATTAGTGCATAAGGCATGCGGCTTGCGGCATGTGACCGTGGATGGCTAAGATGATTGGACCAAATTAAATATAAACCATTTAAGTTGGCTAGCCAAGTTGGATGGATGAGATTATTCACATAAATTTGTGTTAGCTCATGAAGTTTCGTAATCAAAAAAATTCAGATGTGGGACCCTCACTAAAATCGTTGTAGAATTCTCGTACAAACTCGTATTTTGACGGTCCACCCCTCCATTATGATCAGAAAAGAATTTACTATCTCCCACGAGGGAATATTTAGGTTTTGAGCTCGTTTAGGAGGTGAAAACAACCCGTCAGTAAAACTGAGGAAGAATTCAGGAGGGATTCTGTCAGTTTTCAGCCATGACCTAGCTCGCCTTTTATGTTATATCTTTTAGCTTGTTACTCCGATTGATTTGAATTTTTAATATGTTATGCTAGACATCCATACGAAACTTTTGGCATATATATCATACTAAAATTGTTTACCAAACATTCCCAGTTGTTTGTACAATCTTTGGGAAGCCAATTTGGCATGGTGACCACTTGACGTAATTCCACCTCTTTTAATATTATGGCAGGTTTAGAGCAACATGATTGGTCAAAAAGAGGGGGTAGGCCAAGCATGAGTGTGGCCACACTTATGGTGCACATGGTAGGTTTAATGCGACCCGATTGGTCGATGGAGAATAGGCCTGACAAATATGGGCTCAGACACAACTCATTGGGACTGTGGCAGGTTTAAAGCGACCTGATTGGTCGATAAAGGAATAAGGGCCGGTTGGGTAGCATGGGGCGTGGCCAAGTGGTGCTGGCTAGCCTATGTCATGGCCACGCTTCCTTCGTTGTTGCTCCTACTCCACGACTCTGTTTATTCTTTGCTTTTTGACTGAGTATTTTGTGCAAGGGCCTTAACCTTGGTACTTGGAGGTCCATGCTACTCTGCTACGAGTGAACACAAATCCGTCATGCTATACCAATATTAAGGGTTCTGCCGGGGAACATAAGCACAATAAAAGTACTCAGCAGGCTCCGACATTTGTGGGTAATGCAGCTAGGAGCTTATACACTCATTAGGCTCTATACTAGTTGAAAATTCATCTAGGAGCTTGAGTTTCAATATAATATGAAGAGAGACATAGGAACTCATCAGATTTGGATATATTCTCCAAATTCCCTACGGAATATAGACATATCAATGTCTACTACAACTGATGCCGGGTCAGGTCGATAGACTTTTACAAATTTAACCCTGAACTAAAAACCACCATCAACAATGCTACACACAATTTGTCTCGTGATTCGGGATTCACCATGTAAACTAAAATTTGTTTGTGGTCCAAAAGTTGGATAGTTACCTTAAATTTATCTCATGATCCTAAATATGCACGATGATGTAAAATCTACTTTTTAATCCAAAGCCTACATGTGACCAAAATCTTCAATATAAAAAAATCTGACATGTGTTATAGAATTTACTTAGCTTGCAACTCTAACGATGTGACTCAATATTAGCGTTATAAGAATCTTCATTTTGATTGTAAACTATATCTTAACCAAAAATCGTAGCCTAAATCTATCATTGCAACTCAAATTCTGTTTTACGTCCTTCATGATCTGTAATTTTTATCAAGATCCCAAATCTACCACTAGCTAGAACTCAAAGTATACCCCGTGATGAGACTCGAATTTGATCCTAATTTTACTTTGCAAAAAAAATTGTTGGTAGCATCCAAACTAGCCAAGATTAGCGAGGTTGGCAAGTTAGTGATGCAAAATGAGAATATTTGTATGTGCTAAAATATAGGTAAAAAGGGAATTTCATTAAGAGTAATTAAGTTGTTACGTTGAGTTTTTCATTCTCCAACAATTCACAATTAAAACATATGAAAAAGTAGAACAAATATAAGATAAAACATTACTTTTTACATGCCTTTCTAAAGAGTCAGCTATGCTATTAACCTCTCTCTTAGTATAAGAACATGTCAAAATGCTAAATTTGCTTAGATTAACTAAGCATTGTTTGATGACGCTGTAAGTAGTCCGACAAATGCTACTCTTTTTGTCGTTCATTGCATTTAGTATATTAATACTATCACTCTCCAGGTGCAAGTGTTGGACTCCCATACTTAAAGCTAATTTAATTGCCTCTAGAGCCGCAATCACCTCTCCTTGCTCCTAATTAATCTAATGCACTTGTGTATCCACATTACGATCGTATGAACTCATGTACATTATTTCATAGACCAAATACAGTAGGGGGATTAGACTTTTTAAAAGAAGCATCTAAGTTAACTTTTGTTGCTCCAATAGATGATCGCTCTCAAATTTCATCATGTTGAACTATATTAGAATTCTCCACAACCGATAAAGACAACCCCCAAACATTAATATGAAATTTCATATGACAAATCAGATCATTTATCCTTACCTTCACTTTATCAAATATTACTACAGATCTTAGTTTCTAAATATGTTTCACATAAGCACAAAAACAAACCTTATTCTCTCTTGCAATCCAGTATCATGGAATTGGTTGTAATAATAGATCAATGAACCATTATATCAGATTGGAAGTCACTATAAAGTTTGCTAAAGCAATATTGATAGGAAACCAAATTATTTTAGCAAAGTCATAGTCAATGAACAAATGTTTCATAGTTTCATCCTGAGACCCACAAAGGGGACAACATGTCAATATTAGTATCAAATATTCTAATTTTATCTCTGGTAGGAAAATATGGTTGAAGGCTTTTTCATAAGAAATTTATTTTTCATAACCTAGACCATGGAATATAAAGATAACTAGTATAACTTCCTTATTGGGAAGCTCCCAAAATCATGTTATACACAAAATGTATAGAGATATTACCAATTCTGGGACCCTTCCATCTACTACAATCCTTACCAATCAATAGGATCTTAATTGTGCATACCTGATCAACTATGGATTTATTAAATAATGCATTCAAAAGAGGCACATTCCAATTTTTGGTATCAATAACTATCAGTTCAGAAACATGTTGCATATAGAACCAGAAATGGTTGGAAAAGAAATACTTAGAGAGGATACCCAAACATCCTTCCTGATGTTAATCCGTGCGTCATCAGCTATTTCCCAAAACTAACGTTGTTTTACAACATCAAGGCCCTCACAAATACCTCTCCAAATCCAAATTCCACTACATATAAAATAGAGCATCAGATAAGGGGTTAACATCAGGAATATATTTATGTTGCAAATTTTCGATCCACAAAGAATCTAGACCAGTAGGCATTCTCCAAGCTAATTTGGACAGTAAAGCTTGGTAAAATATAACTGATTTTTTAATGTTTAGATCCCCTTTACACTTAGGACTGGCAAAACGATCCCAATATTTTAAATAGATATCTCTAGCATTTTGATCCTTATTTTACAAAAATCACATTTGAATATAATCTAGAATATTAGTGGGTTTTTATTTTTTTTACATAGGGGAAAAGATATTTGGTTTGTAAAAAAGTTCTCAACAGCATTTGAGTAAGAATATCTCTACTTACAGGATTTAGGTGTCCATATCTCCAAGAAGAAAGCTTATTACTAAATTTTGAAGGAGATGAGAAAAAGATTACATCTTGTTTTCTTTTTTTTTTGCGGAAAGAGAGGGTTTCCTGGGTACTTGTCTTGCAAACCCATTCTTTTGATGTTAAGAGTGTTGGTAATACTTACTCTGGGTTGGTTTGGAGTGAATTAACGAAAACCAATCTTGACTTTTCATAGTTGATAGCTTGGCGTGAGTTTTGCTAAATTTCTCAATGGTGCCGTCAAGATGTCTATATTCTACAAGGTTAACTCTATTTGAAACACAATTAAATTCATTTGATTATCTTTCATGATTGATTGATCATCATATTTGATCTAGAAGTGTTCATATGGCTAACTTCGGTTAACTGTTATTGAGCCAACTCAATATACACATTTAGGTACGGTTACCCATATCTAAATATAAGTATATTTCATTTGTGTGTAACAAGTTAAGACCATCAAACGGTGGATATTGATTGCTTAATTTCTAAACAGGCTTAGCTTGAATCTTAAATCAGTAGTTCATCTAAAGGTGAACACTGAATGCTTTGTTACTAAGCTATCTTAGCTTTGATTGTAAGCAACCCTGATTTGAAAGGCTATATAATGGAGAACTCTAGAAACTGGAAAATCTAATCCCGACACTTTCATGTGTACTAGTTGCAAACTTGATCTGATTCTCCTTTAACCTATGTTTTCCAAAACCATTATTAGGTTAACGACTTGAAGACTTCATTTTGGATTCGTGAACCAAATCCAACTATTTTCTCTTTAGTTGCGGATTTTGATCTTACTTGTTCTATCATATTGAGTTTATCTTCTCTGAGATTTACTCGAGATTTATCTCTAATAGATAAGATATAAAAAGTAATCACAACAGTTCTTCGTCTCAGACTCTTGTGATTCCACAATAGCTTCTTCTGTTAATCAGTTAGGTTATTGTGAGGTGATTGAAATTTTTAGGCTGCTCTTTGGGAGTATAAGACTGGATTATCAATTGGTTCATGTTCACCTAGATATTTGTATCATAAGACGGAACAAAAACTGAATAAAGAATAGACATATCTGTGGGAGACATATTTTTTAATAAGTTTTCGACTTTGGGTCATATCAACTCTTAGTTGTGGGTGAGATCAGCTAAGGGAATCAAGTGCACAGAATTCGGCGTGGTTCTAGAGGTGTAAGGAACACGACTGTACCTTAATCAGTGTGAGACTTGGTTAGGGCTCAACTACATTCTAGTATGAAGTTAACTTGTAGTAGGCTAGTGTCTGTAGGGACTTAATACAATGTGGTGTTCAAAGCTAGATGATGGAAAACAATCTAAAGGAAAAGGAAAAGGAAAAGGCTCCTCTAAGAAAAGTTGATGCAGGAAGTGTGTGAACAAAATCTCAAGGATATGGAACCTCCCTAGATTGTTACTCATTCTATTCGAGGAATACTATCATGATGGATCTATCGATAAAGATCTATTTACAACTTTTGAATATCCTTTTAAATTCTTTGAGCGACTTTATCCAGTTAAGTAAAAAGGTTATCCTGGTGCTAGTTTCGATTCTGTCAAGTCATGTACTCATGATGTGAAATCTGATCATGTCTACAACTTATATAAAATCTATAAAAATATCTATATTGAGTTTGTGGCATGTTCCAAATATCGGAAAGTTCCACCCTTTAATCATAAGAAAGAGGAGTCAAAAATATCAACTAACCATATGTATCAACATTACTATGATTATACCACTGGTACATATCACAAATATCAACCTGAGATGGTGCGTGAGCAGTCTCCTTCCCATATAGCCTCTTGGTAGCAAGATTTGGCTCCACCTTATCTGTATATAGCTTGAGATGGGAAAAGTAAAAGTTTGATTAGCTTTGTGATTTTGTATTATTTTTGGGGTTATTTATTTTTAAAAGGTGTAATCTATCTTTATTTTATAAAAGCTTCTTGGCAGAAAACTTCTGGCATATGAATGTATTCAATGTGCTGAGGAAATTCCAATTGTTTCACATCTTCTATGACAAAATATTTCTGCCCACCTGAGGATAAATAATGTTATGTAGTATTCTACTATCTTATCTATCAAACTGTGATGTGATAAAATATCAAATATTCTTGTGCTCTAAATGTTTTTGAATTGTTCATTGAGATCAAAATAAAAGTGATTTTCCTGTCACTCGGATATAAAAAATTCTATCAGTATGCGAACCTCATGGTTCATGATTTGATCTTGGTTGTTTTAAACCATCTAGGAATCCTTCTTTCCTTTTATGGGAAACGGTACCTGCACGGGTTCATGTCCTCTAAAGGGGATATAAAGGTTACGGTACACATACCCTTCTTATTCCTCATTTCGTCCGCATACGTGAAAAAGTTTTTTTTTCCATGGTTCGCGTACCAGCTCCATTAAATCCTAATTTGAGGTATTAGAGCATTGCTCGGTTGAACTCACCAAGCGTTGGTATGTCAAGTTTAGTTGTCATATTTTAGTGACTCAAAACTCATCTAAAGTCGCTTGATTGTATACTATAGTCAATTTCGTTTAGGTTAGACTAAAAAGTATAGGAATGTTGAGAATAAAAGTATTACTCCAAAAACCTGAAGAAGAAGAGACTACAACGATAAGATCATCCTTCCTCTTGAGGTTAGTAATATTGATTTGAACTGCTTTCATTCCCAACGTATCTTTAAAGTCGTGCTATATTGAAAACATAACTGTGAAGCTGTATATATTGTTCATAGGAGAAAATGCATATCTCTAGAGAATAAAAATTAGTAATGTGCATTTACTAATTAGAGTTTTCTATTGACAGATTTCGGAAATTTTGGACAAGCATTTACTGGAATTAGGAAAACCAAATTTTGTTATACATTGCATATCTTGAGAATATTTTCGATTTTGGAAATTACTTGTTGTCCAAACATCCTTGGTCTATAAATACCTAAGTTCGCATTTCTATTAAACTATCCAAAAATCCAAGCAAACTTTATCTTTTTGTTGTTTCTTGGGGAGGCGTCTATTCGGTGAGGAAAGTACCCTAATTAGGTGAAGTCTCTTACGACCGCTCGTTTAAAGACTTCTTTAGAATCAACAGCTCTATGAGTACCATTGGTAGGAAACTAGATAATTGCAGTGTTATTAGTTTTCGAATGATTTGATTCACTAACTGTTGTTGAAACTTTGATTGCACCTTATTTGTTTATTCTTGAGAATCTTCTCTTCTGATATAAGATTCACTCAAACTAGATCGAAGTATCGACGGGATCTTTAGAACCGTTTGTAGATCTAAAGACATCTTGTGATAATCCGTTGTTAACAAACTCCGTTCTATGTGTGCTTGATCACAAGAGATTCAAGTGATGTTGTGCTGGTGTTTATTGAAGATTAAAGAAGATTTGAAGACAAAGAAGATTTTTTATTTGGTTCTCATATCTTTGGGTGTGCACAAACCTTGATCGGTTGGGATCCAACTAGAATCGTATTTATTCGATTGATTAGTTGCACGAGATCAGCATCACTTTATAGTTTCTTGTTGGAATCTATATCGATTGATTGCGAATCTAAACTTGACTACTTTGGTAGTTATTGGATATATTGATCTAACCCGGCAAATGAGTTTATTAGATTAAATGGAAGAGCCTATGCGTATGACTTGAGATATCTTTATATTGAAAGAATCGAAAGAGTTGTTACCAAACATATTTGTTGTTCCTTTACTGTTTGGAATACGATCCAAAGGAATTGTTCCAGTGCATACACTCATCGAAGTCGAAAGCGCATGGATACTGAGAAAACTAAGTGAACTAGGGGTAGTTACTTGGTCTCAACTATACGAAGTTGGTGTAGATTTTGTATAGCGGCTTAATTATGAGATTATTCAATTTTGGACTAGGTCCCGGGGTTTTTCTGCATTTGCAGTTTTCCTCGTTAACAAAATCTTGATGTGTTATTTACTTTTATTTTCTGCAATTATATTTGTTTATATAATTTAAAGTAAATTACACAAACGTTAACTCCGTACATACTTGATAGTGATCCTATATAGTTTGGTTAAGTTCAAACCTATTATCAAGTATCACACTTTAGTAGTCATATTATCTCGATCTCGTATCCATAGACAATCACACAAAGTGTGAATACTGATTTGTTGCATTGTCTCGACTTTGTCCATAGACGATCACTTTCGGTAAGAGGACTTATAGGTGGATAAATAAAAGATTATGGTGTATTTGGGTACCCTTGTCTTTTCAATTGGTTTCAGAGCAGGCAAACACGAAAAGATCCAAAAAATCTGTATTTGGTGCAATCCATCCTATAAGAAATAAATTCGAGTTCACATGAATCGGTTTCAGTTAACGTACTGCCAAGATTTGACGGAACAAACTATCTATGGTGGAAATCTACTTTGAGATCTTTTCTTCAATCACGAGACTTTAATACTTGGGTATGATAGGTGTCTAGAACACCTAATTTTATATCTAGTATTTATGCTTTCTTTGCTATTTCTCTTGTAAAATATGTATCTTATGTTCACTTTTGAGTGTCTAGGTACTTTGGAGTCATTACTAGCAAAAGAAGGAGAAAACGTCCATTTGGGGCGTAAAGTGCAAGGAGATTATTTCACTGGCAGATGCCACTCGGATCCCGATCGAGGATAAGGGACAACCAGTTGGTGTCTATGAAGAATTGCTAAAAACACCAATGGGTGTTGATAGTCGTCCATACTAAGGCACCTAGTTAGGTCGAACTCGGTTTCAGACAGCATTTTATTTCAGCTGCAAATGGGGTGAACTACTGGTGATTTTGGTTCAAGATTGAGAAGATGATTTAGATGTTAAGAATGCAAAGAAAGTATGGGTTTAAACTGAATTTGATGCTGCAACAGTTAAATGTGATGAACGGAGAGTATTTGGGTCTGTAATGGTTTGAGGTGGTTCACAGGTTAGGGTTTTGATCTCTGGAAGGAAATTAAGCTCATTGTGTGGTTGTAGTCGAAATGGAGAATATGTTTAATGGTGCTGTTGGCTAAGTTAGACAAGATCGAATCCATGGTGATGTAATGGAATTTGTGAAGACAAAGATGAACTCGAGTATGTTAGTAGTGATTATGGGGTCGATCTGTGATGATACTGCAAATGAATAATGAAGGGGATGAACGCGATGATGTTGAGTCAAATCGAGCAGAAATTGAATGGTTTTGCCTCTGTTGATTCGAGCAAGACATGGAGATGGGTTAGATGGAAGAAGAAGAACAAGGGTTTGAGAAATTTCAGCAATTAACTGATGGAGATGGATGAATTTGGAAATCAGGGTTTTGGTGCTGTTGGTGGTCTGTTTAGATCTAGAAGAACACAGACAAGAAATTAGTTTGCTGCTATGAAGGGTTAGATCGATGAAGCTCAGAAGGAGGAATGAAGGGTTTGTGGTTAAGTTGAGATGTAGAAATTATTGACAGGGAAGAATGGCTTTCTTTTGCTCTCAAGTTTGATTGAGAATTGCAGCCATGGTATGTTTGAATGAGTAATGGCTGTGGGTGTTTATGATTAATGGAATGGTGGAGGACTGCACTTGTGGTGTTTGCTGAACCTAGAGATGGTGTTGTTGGTTTGCTCAAGATGTTAGGATTGCTGTTCCAGTAAGTCAATATTCTGAGAAAAAGATGTTGAGCTGCAACTGAGATTTGCAAATGAAGAAGCTGTAATTGATAAAGACTTGGTGTTTTACAGTATTGGGATTAAGGGTTTGAAATCTGAGAAGATGGTGGATACTGATGTTGTTAGTTCCATTGGATCAAATGGATTTGATATTGATTGGAGCTATGAGACAGAAGTAATATTTGATGTAGTATTTGTGTGAGTTACAGTTGAGCTGAAACTGGTGAGAAGAATTGTGCTGCTGGAAGGCAGTGAAGATTATGGAAGTTGTGCATTGCAGGAGAACTGCATTATGAGTTGGGAATAGAACTGAATGATTCTTGAGATGAAATGACTGAAATGGGTTTGTGCTGTGTGCTAGCATGGTGTTGGTACTTGGCCTGACAGAAAAGAGAAGAAGCCGTTAGAAACTAAGCATGAGAATGGCACTGGAATTGGTAGTGATGGTTATGGGATGCAATGCATTGAGGT
Organism: Papaver bracteatum; assembly: GCA_023529315.1. Classification (NCBI taxonomy): domain Eukaryota; kingdom Viridiplantae; phylum Streptophyta; class Magnoliopsida; order Ranunculales; family Papaveraceae; genus Papaver; species Papaver bracteatum. Next base: position 539,268 of record JAJJWX010004966.1, on the reverse strand, counting down.
TTACAGGGAATAATGCTGGTGTTAGTAAAGGATTGGTGCTTATGGGTCTTGTGAATAGTAGCTGATTCAGGTGCAGGTGGTAGTTTTATGAAGTTAGATGAGCAATCTGTTGTGACCATAGATCAGGTGGAAGAAAATGGCTGTGTTTGAATGGGTCTTGCATCTGAAATTGCAAGTAGTAAAGAGACAGAGATGGAGCTACAAGAAATGAAGATGCCATGGAGTTACAGGGAAGATTCAGCCATCATGGCTAAAGTGCAATGATTGCACTGCAGAGTTTGGCTAGTGCAAATGGCTTATGGCCTGGCAACTCAGCCCAATCAGCCAGGGAGATCTAAGTCGTTCTGACTCAAGATTCTGACTCATATATGACTAGGTTATGACTCAGTGAGCTTGACCACGTGGACTCAGTTGACTAACGGTTTGACCTTCTTGACCGTTTACTTTAACAGAATCGTGACGGAATATTCCATCGACGGAGAGGCAGTTCTCAGGTAGCCGGAGATGACTTTTCTTGCTGGATTCCGGCCATAAACCCAGTTTTACGGTGAACGTATTTTGGGACAGAATTTTACATGGGTTTTCACACATGGGATTGGTGGACCACTTGAAGATGGGTTTTGAGAAGACCTAATATTGGAAGGAGTATCCTTTATGGAAATAGAGAAACATATAAAAGAGAGGACTTTAACCTAAAAATCATATCTTATCTCTACTTTTGTTTCTAGGGTTTAGAAAACATGATAAAATTTCTCTTTATTCTTGTTATGAACTCCATGAGCTAGAGTTTTATTATTGGTTATGAAATAGTTGGATTTCACATAGAATGATTATTTGATTCAATATATTAGTTTTGTCTCATATTTATAGTTTACGATTCTCTGAAAATATAGTTGTATGATTGATTGTTAGTTTTGTCAAGTTGCAAATTGGTAGAAATCGTAACCATATCTATTGCTAGTTTAGGGTTTATTATACGGAAACGTGATAATCCTTGAATACAAGTAGCATAATTGTGAATATTTCTTGTAGTGATACATCCTAGTAATCACAAGTGAATCGTAACCTTTGTTAAATTGAATTAGTGCGCTTTCCAAGTTCAATTGCTTTGATTATCCTGATTTCATAGAACTTAATGCATCTAGGGAATTAAACTTGATTAGTGCTTTTACACGTTAGGTTTTTCTCTTAGATATAACTCATACTCGCATATTTTAATGTGTTTGTTGATGACAAAAGGAGATTTGTGGGATATTCTTGCGATCAAGGTATCCTAGGGCTTTTGATAAAAGTTGAGATTAAAAATCAATTCTAGTTATTGTGAAAAGCATGTTAGTGAATGAAAAAGAAATCCTTAACCAATATCTCTTCTATTTGATTTGTTTGCTTATTTCTTTATTTTCTTTTATTTTATTTTAGTATAAAAAATCAGAAAACCCCCGGTGTTATTTATATAGGAAACCGAAACAACGAGACAACCTAGTCCTCTCTGTGGGATCGATCCTTTCTTACCCTTGCTATATTTATATTTTGAGTAGTAATAAAGTGTGAATTATTTTCGACGCATATGACAGCGATCAGGGTATTAGTCATCGATGGTTATAATCTCCCAAAAATTGAAGGTTCAGAAACTGAATTTAAACGCTTAGTGGATTATTCAGGCAAAGAAAATTCTTTTACAAAGAAGAATTCAGATGGTTTGAATGATATTATACATGTTGTAAGGCGCGATATACAACATCATGTATCCACATGCTAAACTTCACATGAAGCTTGGAATAATCTTTAGATCGTATTCTAAGGAAACACATCAGAAAAGAAAGCTAGACTTCAAAATCTCACATCTGATTGGGAAAACCTTCGAATGGATGATAATGATACCTTTGAAGAGTTTCATATTAAACTCTCTGAGATAGTAAATGCTTCTTTATCATTTTGAAAGACTATTTCTGAAAAGGATATAGTGTGCAAAATTCTCAGGTCATTGCCATCTAGATACGAATCTAAGAAGCATGCAATCATAGAAGCAAATGATCTTTCAACTCTTTCACGAAGCACACTTGTTGGAAAGTTAAACATCTTTGATGATGATATTGAATAGTCATTATCATTAATCACTAGACAGTTTTGAGATCTCTTAAAGAAGAGAAATAAGAGATTTATAAAATATGTCCATCGATCTTCTCAACCCCATGATCGAGTTCTTGTCAAGAACAAAAAGGATCAAGAAGAAGATGATGAATATCAACCTCAGTTCTTCAAGTATAAAGGTTTTGATCACATGGCTAAAGACTGTCCTAATTTTAGGAAATACACCAAAAGCAAGGCATTAAATGTAACTCTAGACGAGACCTCTGATTCATATGATTCGAAAGAAAAGGAAATAGCTAATATTGCACTAGTTGTTAATTTGATTCCCTCTTCCTCCATTAGTGATTTAACCATTTTAAAAATGGATATGTCTTCCGATGTTGAAAAATCATCTAATGGTAAAGGAAAAAATAAGACAAAGTGTGAAACTATCACAAGAACAAGGATATCTAATAAGTTGATATGAAACTCCAACCAATCTCAAGAAACTTCGTTAATTCGAGGTAACAAGAAGAGATTTTTGAATCATACGATACTAGATCAAGAACACCCTGTTTGTTTTAAATCCTATGATGAAGAAAATCTCATACTAATGCCACCTAATTGGTATTATAATTGCATCCTCACTCGATGTGCCGATTATGTGTGTGAGGAAGCAAAAAAAGCTTGGCACATTATCTGTAGATTATGGGAATAAAATCTAGTAATTGAAAATATATTTTAAATTTTTTTCGTATTTATAGGTGTTTGTGGGTGAAAACCGTTTCTGATGATTTTGGTAATTTTAGGTGTGTGGGTGAGAAATGAGTCTAGACCCTAAATAATGCACTGCATGGGAGTACTTTTGATTTGAGAGATTTATCTGTACAATCCTAGCCTAAACCAAGGAATGGTTGTTCCAGGCTTGCTTCGGTCACAAAGTGAAGGAGAAGGGTTGGTCTTAGGGAGGTAAGCGAAGAGAGTGTTGAGACCAGAATTATTGATTCTAAAGGTGTTGTTGTTTTCAAATTGTATCAGAAAGTAGAACTGGTTAGCAGAATGGAAAGCTACCAGGTGATTTCTGGATATTGTATTATTGCCGACCAAAATTTATTGTTTGGTGAAAATAGGTGAATCCTATTTATCAACGTTGAAAAGGCGAGGGTACCCCAATATACCTCAAGATAAAACTTTTCCTTCCGAAAGTGATTATCTATAGACTAAATCGAGACAATGCAACTAATCGGTTCACACTTCGTGTGATCGTCTATGGATACGATATCGAGACAATACAATAACGAAGTTTGTTTACTTGATGTAAAGGTTCGGACTTAACCAAACACAATAGGATTCGCGTATCAAGTAAATAGGAATTAACGTTTGTGCAATGTACTTTAATTGTAATAAGACAATTATAATGCGGAAATATAAAGTAAATGACACAGCAAGATGTTGTTAACGAGGAAACCGCAAATGCAGAAAAACCCCGGGACCTTGTCCAGAATTGTATACTCTCAGGATTAAGCTGCTATACAAATGTAGTTGCAGGAAAACCTACACTACACCCTTGATAAGAATTTATAGTAATTAACACATATTTGAAGATTAAAAACAACACTTTCTTATTTGATTCTCAGAAATGTTTACAAGAAATGGAAGAAATCAAGAATACAACCGTTCTCTTTAATTTTCTCTCTCTTCAAGACTTTCTCAACACTCAAAAAATACATCATCCCCATTCTGAATCTACTGGGTCTCTTTATATAAAGTAATTACATAGTGGATGACAGCTAAGATGTCCTTTAATTTCGGATCTGACTTGCGATATTATCGCAGTAGTTATAATGTCAATTCTCGCAAGCGTTGTAACCATCGCAGGACAATCATTCTCTTCTCGTGTTTCTTCATTCGTCATCTATTACGTCATTCTTTAAATTATCTTGTGATACTCTCAAAGTGTTGTTGAAGAACTCACGGTGGTGTTCGCAGGAGTGTTGTTAATCTCGCAAGAGTAATATCATGGCGATATTCTGGTCCTACATCTTGCCTCTTCTCATGTCTTTTCTGCGAAGGGAAAAGACCATGAGAAATCAAAACCTTTTGAAATGCCGCAACTGTCTATTTTTCATGTTCTTTTGACACATATCTTTTCCTCGCCAGGTTTGTTACACGTATCTTTTTATCCATTCAACTTCTGACACGTCCCTTTCAACCGCTGCATTTCAACCGTTCACATCTCTTCCTTGTATTAATTGCACTTATCTTCTCGAGATTCTTTACCTTCTATATATATCTTATTCACTCTTCTCTTTTCTTCTTTTTACCTTTTTCTTCCGTCTCTCCGTAATCTATCTGCAAATTCATTGTTCTTCCGTAAATTCCGGATCTGCTACTGTTACAGTTTTTCTTTCGATCTTTTACTCCTTCAAACTTCATTCCCATACTAAAAATGGTTGCAGCCGGTCGCAAATATGTGATTTCTTTTGAGTGGATTCAAAAAGAACTTCGAGACAAAGGTTTTACTTTATCCAAGATCCCCAATCAAAACCCTAAGTCTGAACTTTCTGTTCCATTATTTTCTGATTTTCCATGTAACCATGAGAAGATCATAGTCTCGCTAGGCCATCTTGAGGCTGGTCTTCCCATTCCTCTCTATGACCTTGAACTTCCTTTATTTTATGAGATACTCTCTCACGCGAAGTTCTTGCGGGAGATATATCAGTTGAGTGGGGATTGCATTCGCTTAATGCTTAAGTATGCTACTCGCGGTGCTAGTAAAGAATCTTGTTACCCTGATACTGTGAAGAATCCTAAATTCAAGGATATTCCAATTGTCTCCGCGAAGTATACTGTGGAGAACTTCTTTATAAATTACGATATAATTCCTATGAAGAAAGACAACACTTGCTGGGGTGTCCGCTTACATAAGAAGGATGACATCGCTGAAGATAAATTTCTTATGTTAGATATCGATTGGCATACGGGTAATAATCAAGGCCCTCGCCACTCCGGTGATGATAAATGGTTCATTTCTCCATTATGCCTAGAGGATCCCTATATCTCCGGTCCTCATGTATTGCTTGCGAACCTCGCAGAATACCAACCGTGGGTTTTCAACTGGCCTGAAAGGAATAAAGAGGTATGTTCCCTCAAATTTTTTGCATAATTATCATTATTATCTTCCTCATGTTTTCATTCTCTCGCTGACTACTCCAATTTTTCCAGATTAACAGGCTGAAACTTAACTACCAGAAATTTGGGAAGCCCAACACCTTTTTAGCCCTTAAATCTCTCACAGATGAAGTAAGAAATATTCCTTTATGACTCTTAAGAATATATTGTTGCCTCTATTTCTCATCTTTATATGTGTTCGTAGGTTATTGAAGAAATAGAACCTGTGAAGATTGTGAAAACTAAGGGGAAAGACAAAGATGCTTCTCGCAAGGAGAAATATACTATTCCTCCCAAAGAGAAGTCTACTGCTCTTTGCAGAGAGAAATCTGGTGCTCCTCTCTTAAATAAAAGAAAAACCCAATTCTATTCTTCTTCAACCCCTCAATCTAATGAAGAAAATTCAAGGGATGATTCTGATAATGACAACGATGATGATGATGCTGATATCCCTTCCGCATTGGAATCCTTCCAATCTGAATCTTCCATGGCCCAGCTATCTAACATTTTTGGCGATATTACACATGGTATCGCAAATGATTATGGAAATGAAGCTCTTAATGGGGTATCCCAGGCTCTTTCCAAGATCTGTGATGCTCCCATATTGGCTGACAATGATTCTCTCTAAGGAATCTCAAGATCAATAACTCCCAATCTCTTAAATTATCTTGGTATTATGGTATGTTTTCACCTCTTCACCACATTCATGCATTCATTTCCTCGCCAAGTTTTAATTTACATTGTTCCCTCGCAGACTGGAAGAGATTCCTTTGATGTTGCCTCAGACTTGGAGAATAGGTGTGCATCTTTTCGCAAGAAGAATGTGGAGTTGGAATATGAGTCTGCTAGTCTTCGTGGGTAATTGAAATCTGGGTCTGCTGACCTTCAAGAAAAGATCAAGCGGTTGGAAACTGAACTTTCTTTCTCGCAAGCCTCCAAGCTGTGAACAATCAACTTTATGGTAATAAATCTCTCTTTTTCTTTAACCTAGTATTCCTTTGCATTTTTTCTTATTTTTATTATTCGCAGATGTTTACGGCCTTTCTGACGAAGCTGTATTCCTTCGTTCTTTTACAAATCCAATAGACGATGATACTCTTTTAGAGCTTCTCAATAACTCTTTGAATAATCCCTCCAATGATATAATTAATTCTCTTTCCATAGATGAACTCATGTCTAAACTTCGCCTCTTAGAAACTGACCATAGATCTTGTTTAGACATGGCTAACAAATTTAAATTCTTTTACCACAATTCTAAGAAACAAATTAGAACTTTAAGGGCCAAGAACAGTGATCTCTCAGACGATAAAGATCATATATCTAGACAAGGAGCTCAAACTTTAGTGAATTTTCATAAAACCCTTCTTGAAGTTCAAATTGAAAGAGATAAACTTATCTGCGATAAAGAGGTTCTTGTTGAAAGAGAAATCCAAATCTGTTCCCATCTTCTTATTAATGGTGATGATGAATTTTCTTGGGCTACAAAGATTCTTGACAACGCCAGAGCTAGCTTAGGTGTAGATGTTAGTCTTCATGTTGAACAAGCGGCCTTAATTAAAGACATGAATTCTGAAAGAGAAGGTTGTTAATTGTTCTTCCTTTTTAATTCCTTGTGTTTTATAGTTTTTTGCAAAATTTCCAACTTGTTATTATATACTCGCAGGAGCTGAGAAGAGATACATTGAAAGAATTGGAGAACTTGAAGCTAATAAGAATCAACTCGCAAAGACTCTTGTTGCTCGCAATGATAAATATTCAAAATTGAAGACCCGATTAAAGATTTGTGCTACCAATTTTAGTAATCTCCTTGTTAGTGTTCACAATGATTCTGCCAAAAAGGTCTGCGTTGATCACAACATTCCTCACTCTTTGTATCCTTTCCTCGCGGAAAAAGTTTCAGAGACTACTCCAAATCTTGTTATCTCTGACAGTGAAGCTGAAGAATCTGGCGGGGATGAAGGATACAGCGAAGATAGCGGTGAAGACAAAGAAGAAGAAAAATCTGGCGAGGATGATGATGGGTCTAACTAGTTTTCGTTTCCTCCTTTTAATTTCCTTGTAATATTTGTACATGTATCTTCTTCTTCTTGTGATATTACTGCAAGGTTCCTTGATGTATAAACTTCTTTTGCTTCCATCTGTATAAACAATTCTTTTTTGCAATATGGTTAATAAATAATTCTTTTTTGCAACATGGTTAATCAACATGATTATTAATTTTTATCCATCTGCGTAAATCTTTCATATAAAGATGAATAATAATCTTATCATTCCGTTCATTCCCATACTTGCCTCTGTTATTCATCTGCAATATGAAAGATTAAGCAGATTAATGTTGAATAAAATCTATTTGTAAACTTTGTCTCAACTTCTGCGTAAATATCGCAGGTCATGTCTGTATAATTTTATGATCTCTTGTGGTTTTATTTTGCCTTCCTAGTTAAAGGTCTTATTTAGCCACTTTTTTTTTTTGTTTTTTTTTTTGCGACAAAATCGCATGACGTCTTTACACTTACATGTATTGACCCATTGATCTTGCCTTATCCGTATTTTGTCAATTTCTATGTGACAATATGACAAGTCTAAGCTCCCTTGCGAGAACAAAGCCTTATGACATTGCCGTCTTGATATGAAATCGCAGGACGTCTTTACACTTTCATGTAAAAACCCATTGATATCATCTTAACTTTTTCCCATGGCTTGTTGCCTATGTATAATATTTGTCACGCGACAATATGACAGGCCTAAATGTTCTTGCGATCATAAAGCCCCATGACATTTCCGTCTTTAGACACTTATTAGCTCCCTAATGGAGGGTTCCGCCCTTATCTTCCCCCTGGTTGCCCCTTCAAGGAGGGCACATCGGCCATACAAGACTAGCTCCTCCCATCCGGTCTTAACAACAACCAGTTATTTTCGTAACCTCTTGTCATTTATGCCTATATGGCTTATAGTTACAAAACTGCACCCTAAGTGGGGTTTTCTTCGGGCCGAGTACATCATAGCCAATACTTGCCAAGAATGGCCAGGGTAGTTTCGTACGCCCCGGGAACTCTTGGCTCAACCGTGTACCTCGACGCCTTGATCATACTCTTTACTCCTTAGGAGAGACCCTCGGTCGTCCAACCAGGGTATAACCTTATATAGTTGGAAATCCAAGGTACCTCTCCTGGATGGGTTTTCAATAACCCCAATATCCATGACTCTGGTTCCAGCAGCGGTATAACCTTATCCCTGAGCCATGCAAAGAGATAACTCCTTTTATGATGCACTTTAGGTCTTACATTTGCCTCTTACGAAATTTTATTCGCGAACTACGGTGTACGCCATAAAGATTCGTCCCGTTCTTATATTTCTCTTGCAAGTATTGCAACTCTGATGAAATTTATTTTCTTTGATCTTCTCTTTATTTTCATTTCAACTCTTGTATAATTTTTCAATTTCATCTTTTTCATTCAAACAAAATATTCTTTTGAGACATTTTCTTAAATTTCATCATTTTACCTTTTTACTTACTACTTTCTGCTTCTGCCCTTTTGTTACGTTTTGTTATTTTCTCTCCATCTGCGAGATGCTCGCCATCTATTGTTTGCAGCTCATGTTGATTTTGCAACGTTCCTTCCTTACGCCGCTCTGTTGTATCAACCATCAACTTATCACCTCTTTGTTTTTGCTTGATGTTTCGTTTTCAGTTTATGCTCTTTGCTTCCCTTTCCTCGGAAGATTCCATATCAATTTCATAGCATTTCTTCCCATCAACCCAGTCTCCCTTTATTACTCCAACACCATTAGGATGAGGAAATTTAATACATTGTTGGAAAGTTGACGCCACACCTAATATCCCATGTAGCCAAGGTCGGCCAATCAGGGCATTATAAGGTGATTCAATATCCACAACACAGAATAGGATCTTAGAAGATAGCCCCTTTAATGGAATTCACATTGTAATTTCCCCTTTGGGCTTGTTGGCAGTACCGTTAAAACCATAGATCTTATATGTTGATGGTATCAAATCCTCGTCTCTCCCTCCCATGGTCTTGTAGGCATGATAAAACAAGATATCCACTGAACTTCTAGTGTCAATTAAAACCCTGTTAATTGCCTAAGAATCTTCAACTCCATCATCTTCATTTTCTTCATCTTCTTCTTTTATTTGTTTTGGATTTATTTCAAAACTTACCACCAGTGGGTTGTCATGCATCTCGCCAGGCTTTGGTACCTCTTGTGAAGTGAAAAAAATAGTTTGCTTTTGCCATTCCTCTAATGGCGAGACTCTCACAATATTCATTATATCTCTTCCATCTGCGTCTCTCGTGAAGACTCTGCTCAGAACGTTGTCGTGGAAATCCTCAATAGTCTTGTATGAATGTATGATGGAATTACATAACAAATTCTTCGCATTGGCTCCAACCTCTATCACAAATTTTTCTGCTCCTTTTACAGTATTCACTCTGCGAATATCTGGTGATGGTGGTAACTGCTGAGATTGCGGATGTCCTATTAGAAAATAATTTAACTTTCCCTGATCAATCATCCTCAAAATTATTCGTTTTACATTCCTACAATCGTTTATTGAGTGACCATGAAAATGATGGTAAGGACAAAATTCTTGATTTCGATTATTTTGATGTGGCTCTTTTCCCATATTCCAGGGTGATGGTATATTTTCCATCAAAATGATAGCCTCCCAAATTTTTTCTATGCTAGCATTCAGAGGTGGCATCTTAAATGCTTCCCATATTATTCTCTGATTCCCTTGCCCTCTAAAATTATTTTGCCTCTCACCGCCATAAGTCTCTTGCGGATGATCAAGTCTTTGAATTTTATTATTTCCACCGCGATTGTAATAAATCCTTTCCCTTTCATATTCCTCTTGATCTCGACTTCCCATGGCTACTAACTTCTGCTTGTTTTCAATAACCACTTTCTCTTGTTGTGACTGCGAGGTGCTCGCCACATTATTAATCATTTTAGGAAGTAAACTTCCATTTTCCGCTATTGAGCTGGTGTTTGCGACTGGATATGATTCCATCTCATTTTGTTTTTCCTCCAAATCAATGTATTCTTCTTGTAGTTCTCGCATCTCAGTCATTGTAATGGTATTTTTGACTCTGAAAACTTGAACATATAGTAGATTGGTTGCGAACATAGCATTAATGAAAGATAAAATGAGGTATCTCTCATCCACTCTACCAGCCATTTCACTGCACATTGTTTTCCATCTTAATGTTAAGTGCTTCAGACTCTCACCAATCCTTTGTTTTAACCCAAATACATCTTCAATTCCTGGACGCGCAGAATTGTTACTTATGCATGCCCCCAAAAATTTGGTTTGTAGATGAGTGAAAGAAGTTATAGTATTCTTGGGTAAACCTTCAAACCACTTTAGCGCCTCTCCAGTTAAGCTTGATGCAAAGTATTTGCATAACATAGCATCATGGTTCTCCCATTGTAGCATACACCTAACATAGGCTTTGATATGTTGAATGGCACATGTAGTTCCATCAAAAATACTAGTTAACGCTGGTAAATTGAATTTTGGGGGTATTCCTCCTAATTGTACTGCTTGAGTGAATGGAGTTTTTGCTGCTTCTTCATTCGCCTCATCAAGATGTCTTATGCCTCCTTCTCTTCTATCATTTAACATTCCCCTCATTTCTGCTAATTCTCTTAAAACTTGTTCATTCCCAACTGAATTTTGCTCCATTGGTCTTTTCAGTGCAGATTCTCTTCTCTTGTGCTCTTGCATATCTTGTGTTGCGAGATTTTGATTTCTATTTCCATTATTTTCTACTTGTATTTCTCCGCTATCTTCTCTTACATTTCTTTCGCGAATACGCACACTGTTATATCTCTCATTTTCTCTTCTGCGATTTTCTTCTGCTCTCATTTGCACCCTATCATATTCTTCGTTGATATTACCATTATTACGGTTCTGTTCACGTCTTCTTTCTCGATTGTCATGATTATTCCGGCGAATTGCCTCTTGGAATTCTTGCTCTTCTACCTCTGCTCTCAATCTTTCCCTCTCTTAAGCTAAGCGTGCTTGTTCAGCGTAATGTCTCTCGATTTCTCTTTCAATTATCTGCTGATTTCTTAGAGTTTCTCTTCCATGCAATATCATCCTTCCTTCCTCTTGATTTTCTTCATCATCTTGGTTATTTCGTGCCTGAAGCTGTTCATTTTCCTGCCTTCTGTTGTTTGGTTGAATTTCATCTTGTGGTATGTAACGATCTTCCCTCATTTATTTCCTTTCGCGACGTCCTCCATTTGGATCATGATTTTCTTCTTCAATATTTGTTATAGGTGATCTTCTTCTTATCTCACTTCTAATTGTTCTCGAACTTGATCTAGTTGTGTTTCTTGATCTTCTATTTTGTAACCTCATGTTTTCCATTCTCAATTCATGGTTTTGCCTTGCCAAGTTTGCACGTTCATCCACCTCTAATCTCCTTTCTTCTTGTATTCTTTGTCTTAAAACCTCTACTGTTTAATTTTCATCATCTCCATGTATTAATCCTCCATTTACTTCTTTATTTCTTCCCTCTCGTCTTTCATTTCTTAATTGTCGATTTTCTGGTTCTTCTATTGAATCTGATCGCCATGTATGCACGCTTACTCTATCATAATCCACAGCTCTATCTTGCATTGGTATTTTCTGATTTAGCTGTCGAACCTGATTTTCTCCATCATCCCTTGTTCTGTTTCTTCTTGTTCTTACCCTTGAAGATTCTCCTGCAAGTCTTTTACTCCTCCTTATGGTTGTTGGTGGTTCTGATGTATTTTTTCTTCTTCTAGCCATTTATTTTAGTAAACTATTGGATATTGCGTAAGATCTTTCACTAATTGTTCCAAATTCCTTCCAATCACAATGTTAATCTTATATTTTTCTTCAAATAATCATCAATTCCTCCCTGTTTCGGGCGCCAAAATGCAGTTGCATGAAAACCTACACTACACCCTTGATAAGAATTTACAGTAATTAACATATATTTGAAGATTAAAAACAACACTTTCATATTTGATTCTCAGAAATATTTACAAGAAATGGAAGAAATCAAGAATACAACCGTTCTCTTGAATTTTCTCTCTCTTCAAGACTTTCTCAACACTCAAAAAATACATCATCCCCTTTCTGAATCTACTGGGTCTCTTTATATAGAGTAATTACATAGTGGATGACAACTAAGTTGTCCTTTAATTTCGGATCTGACTTGCGATATTATCGCAGTAGTTATAATGTCAATTCTCGCAAGCGTTGTAACCATCGCAGGACAATCATGCTCTTCTCGTGTTTCTTCATTCGTCAGCTATTACGTCATTCTTTAAATTATCTTGTGATACTCGCAAAGTGTTGTTGAAGAACCCGCGGTGGTGTTCGCAGGATTGTTGTTAATCTCGCAAGAGTAATATCATGGCGATATTCTGGTCCTACAACAAAATAAACCAACTTCGTATAGTTGATACCAAGCAACTAAACCTATAGTTCACCTAGTTCCATCTGTATTCCCATGCCTCCAACCTGTAAAAAAGTCACGTACTTGGACCAATTCCTTTGGTTCGTATTCCAAACAGTAAAGGAACAACAAATCTGTTTGGTATCAACTCTCTTCAACCAAGTGATATGAGTTGCGCAAAGGTTCCCTTGTTTATCTTAACATAAACTCCTTTGCCAGGTTCCAAGATCTATCTTATGTTCAATCACCAAAAGGAAATAGGTAAGATTAAGCCAATCAACACTCTTAATCCAAAGAACTGTGTTGATGCCGATCTTCTCAATTAATCAGTCCAATCTACCACAAGGATAAACCGATTATTAATTGGATCTTATGTTACCCAAACAAGTATTGTGCACACTAAAGATTATAAAACCAAGTCAGAAATCTTCTATCTCTTCTTTGACTTAAAATCTTTTTAGATCTTCAATAAACACCTGCACACAACTACTTGAATCTCTTGTGATCAATCACACACAGAACGGAGTCTGTTAACAATGGATTATCACAAGATCGTGTTTAGATCTAACAACAGTCTAAAGATCCCTGTCGAAACCTTGAACTAGTTTGATTGAATCTTATATCAGAAGAGAAGATTCTCAAGCATAAACAAACTAGGTGCAATCAAAGTTCAACTACCGTTAGTCAATCAAATCAATACAAAAACTAAAGATAAACCGCAATATCTAGTTTCCTACCAACGGGTCGCGCTAGATCTTCTCAATCCCAATGAAGACTTTAAATTGAGCGGCCGTAAGAGATTTCACCTAATTAGATTACTCTCCTCTCCGATAGGCGGCTTCACCAGTAACAATACAATAGAGGTAGTTTACTGTCACAAAGGATTAGTTAGCTAGAAATGCAAACTCAAAGTATTTATAGACAAAGAAGTTTGGACACCAAGGAATTTCCAAAACCGAAAATATTCTCATAATATTTTTCCATATTAACCAAAATTCGGTTCTCATAATTCCTGTGAATGCAATGTCCAAATATAATGATCGAAATCTCGTTGGAAAATATTTAACTAGCAAATGCCATTACTAATTCTCATTTTCCATATATAATTAAAAACCTTAATTAAAAGATTCTTAACTTATTTAAATTTGATCTTCGGATTTAAATTCGATCTTGGGATTTACTTTGTTCTTAGCTGTTAAGGAATATCTTTGAACAATAAAAGAATGCACATTAATGCGCATGTTCAAAGTGTGTTGACATCTTACTCTTGCAAGTCCTTTTGCATACTTACTCACTTGAAACCGATTTACCACACTTTCAAACAAGTTTATAATTGGTTCATCTGACTTTCAAGAACTATGTGATTGATAAAGTAACACTAAATCACAAACCATGGGTGTAACGGTTCTACCAAAACAAGTTTCGGTTCTACCTCCATGTGAGTACTGTGCATAATCACACTAGCTTACCAAAGATACAGCTGACTAGGTACTAGGATCGGTTCCCCATATATATTTGGTATCTAACTTGTATGCACTGCACATGTCCATAGGATCGGTCCCCCCTTGCCTAAAAACATGTTGTACATGTTCATAGGATCAGTTCCTCTTTCTTCTATAAACCTTGATGCACCTCATACAAGGATTGGTTCCCCATTGTGATGTACTGCACCTCTTTATAGGATCAGTTCCCCTTTCCAAAATTTGGTCAAATACTCACAAACCCGATCATACCCCAGGTGATTACTTAAGATCGGTTTCACTAATAAAAGTCATACCAATACATAAGTCAGGCCTTATGTGAATAGTTTTACCAAGAACACAAACAAGTCATGAGCGGTTATACTAATCACACATATAGGTCGTTCATAAGATTTGAAATGAAGAACAACCCCAATAACACCTGGCGATTTCCTTTTCAGTTCACAACATATATCATGAACTTACTTCCTTAAAACACATGTAGAAACATTGTTTCCTAGGATGAAATCCTCACCTCATACCCATACATAATCACAATAGCATTCATACGATTATGTCTATGTCTCCTATACAAAGTTTAATGGTTAAGCAAGAAACTTCATATTGTATTCCTTAATATTATGTCTATCTAGAGTGTTCATGCTTCGCAGTTTTATATTTTCAATATGCACGACTTGAAAGATACATTAGGGAATGAAACAGTTCAAGTCAAATATCACTAAACTAAAGTGGAAGGATGATGTTGTGGTTGTAGCTCCGTACTTCTTCACTTCTTCAAGTCTTCACAATACTTGTAATGTCTCACCATAATACTTTCAAGCTAACCTATACGAAGTTGACTCTAGTACATTTAAATCAAGCGACTCTTAAATGAGTTTTGGCTCACTAAAATATGACAACCAAACTTGACATACCAACGCTTGGTGGGTTCAATCGAGCTATGCTCTAACACAAGTCATATTAAAACGTACCCTGGTCTCGTAGGAAGTAGAAACGATTAAGTGGTGGAAGAATAGAGTAACATGTAACCGTCAGACATTATGCTTACAGGATGAAGGAAGTGAATTTGTGTAACCGTTAAACATTATGCTTCCATGATGAAGGAAATGAATTCATTTACACCGTTACTTTTCACCACCACTAATTGTATCGCTTTATGAAACTTTCTTGTAACGGGCGCATTGCACGCCGCACGCTGTAAACCGCCATACCAATACCCTGATGAGCATCCCCCAGTTTATGACATGTTTGATGTCTCAAGTGTTTTTGTGGAAAATATGTATCACTTTGCTATGCGTGGTAAGCAAAGTTAAGGGACTTATTGTAGGAAAATAACATGTGATGCTATTAGGCTTATTTTGGCTGGTCGCCTAAAACTTGCTACAGGCATGTTAGTTCGGTAGAGAACTCGGATGGCCTAGATTACATCTTGTGAGGAAGGGTAGTCGTCGATTATGTCTACCTTCTATTGGCGCCTGATAATGGCGCATTGGTGTTTTGATGTACGCCAGTGGAAATGTGGCATGGATCACGTGGCTTATGCATACCAGTGGCACGGTGGCGCCTGGGGTAGCCATGGCCACTAGATTTAGGCAGCTGGTCACCTGGAACTTGCCACAAGTATGTAAGTTCGGTGGCGAACTTGGATAGTTGAGATTGCATCTAATGAGGAAGTATGGCCATTCATTATGGCCATACCTCGTTGTATAGCAAAGTGGCGTCATTGGCATAGTGGCACCTAGCATAGCCATGGCGTAAAAACCCTAATTTTGCAAATTAGTCAGGTTCATGAGTTTTTTGTGAGTTATCACAAAATTAATTAAATTTTGTGTGCTGCCACAAAATTCTTTATTTATAGAGTGCGATGTGCTTTCTGTCTGAACATTTTGTGCAACGTCCTTAACTTTGGTACTTGGAAATCCATGCTACTCTGCTGCGAGTGAACATAAATCCGTCATGCCATACCGATATTAAGGGCTCTGTCGGGGAACATAGCACAAGGAAAGTACTCAGTGAATCTTATATTAATAAGTAATATAGGCAAGGCGCCGAAATTTATAGGTCATCTGGGATGGTTGCTACATGTGCCAGTCAGGATATATTTCATGTAAATATATTGAACGACTCAATAAATATGCCAGTGGAGAAGTTAACACTCATGGCTCTGTTTCCTTACATAGTGACGTCACATCAGATGCAAGGTTTTAAAATTTTAACCTTAAGCTAAAAACCACCATCAACATTAAGTCCCTTTATTAGATCGGAATAGTGGCATTGTTGCGAGGTAAGCATGAGATGGTGACACACAAGGATAAAATCGAAATGGAAAGTCATGAAGAGATTGTCAGGAAGATTTGGATAACCTTTTTCAGGAGGCATGAAGAATCCGTGGGCTTTGCATAACTCCGGCTTGGACATAGGGTGTTGGCGTCAATGCTCAAACTTTGGCTACTGATCGGCAGAGATGGCACTATAATTTGGTCCGCGGAACGGGCACTGACTTGCTAGGTCACGGAACGTGAGTAGATGGTGCTTGGCTTGGATTAGTGAAAACTGGCTTCAGTCCGCAGGATGGTGGAAGCTGGCTTCAGTCCGTGGAATGGTGGAAATTGGCTTCAGTCCATGGAATGGTGGAAATTTGCTTTAGTCTGCGGAATGGTGGAAACTGGCTTCAGTCCGCGGAATGGTGGAAATTGGCTTCAGCACATGGAATGGTGAAAATATGGCGCTGGAACTTTGGCTACCAAACGGTGATGATGGCGCTGGAAATTTATCTACCAAATGGTGATGGTGGCACTAATGGCTTCAGTATGTAGAACTATGGAAATGGCACTTGAAAGGCTTGATGGCTGGATTACGGAATGCTGGAGGATTGGCACTAACTTAACCATAGAGTGCTGGATCCATGGAGAGTTGGCTTGACTACGGAATGCTGGAGCCATGGAGAGTTGGCTTGACCACGGAGTACTGGTGCCATGGAGCATTACAGGTTGAGCGACTGGTGTTCCTTGTGCTGGCGTGCTGCTAGTTCGGTCATGGAGCGGAGATATTGGCACACTACTTGTTCGGCTATGGAGCATGTCCAAGGCTAGGATTTGGCATCATGGCCAAAGTTAGGGCTTGGTGGGGTGGCCAAGGCTAGGGTTTGGCACCATGTCCAAAGTTAGGGCTTGGCAGCGTGGCCAAGGCTAGGATTTGGCGTCGTGTCCAAAGTTAGGGCTTGGCGGCGTGTCCAAGGCTAGGGTTTGGCGTCGTGGCCAAAGTTAGGGCTTGTCGGCGTGGCCAAGGCTAGAATTTGGTGTCGTGGCCATAGTTAGGGCTTGGAGGCGTGGCCAAGGCTAGGGTTTGGTGCCGTGGCAAAAGTTAGAGCTTGGCGGCGTGGCCAGGGCTAGGGTTTGGCGGCGTGGACAAAGTTAGGGCTTGGCGGCGTGGACAAAGTTAGGGCTTGGCGGCGTGGCCAAGGCTAGGGTTTGGCACTTTGGCCAAAGTTAGGGATTGGCGGCGTGCCCAAGGCTAGGGTTTGGTGCCGTGGCAAAAGTTAGAGCTTGGCAGTGAGGCCAGGGCTAGGGTTTGGCGGCGTGGACAAAGTTAGGGTTTGGCGGCGTGGCCAAGGCTAAAGTGGCTCGTGGCATGTTGTGGACTATGACCAAAAATTAGGGTTTCGGCCAATGCTATTGAATCAAAAGTGTTGTTTCGATCATAAATTCCTAATTGGAGTCCATTATTGCATTGTCCACGAATAAAAAACGGATTAGCACGTGGTGGCGCCATTTGTGGCACATTGGCATGTTACTTCGGTGGAGTGGCATGTTGGAATGTCGTTTGATATGTGGCGTGGCAGCGTGCGTTTGGCCTTTAATGTATGGTGGCAAGTTTAGAGCGACTTGATTTGTAAAGAAAATGGGTCGGCCAAACACAAGGCGCGACCACACTTCTAGTGCTCGTGGCGCATTTTAAAGTGACCTGATTGGTCGGTAGGAATGAGAGGGGTCGGATAAGCATGGGCGTGTCTACACTTCTGGTGTGACTGTGGAGGCTCTAGAGCAACCTGATTGGTCGAAAAAGAGAGGGTCGGCCAAGCATGGTCATGTTTACACTTCTAGTGTGAGTGTGGCGGCTTTAGAACGGCTTGATTGGTCGAAAAAGAGAGGGCCGGCCAAGCATGGGCGTAGCTACACTTCTAGTGTGAGTATGAAGGATTTAGAGTGACCTGATTGGTCGATGAAAAGGGGGACGGCAAGCAACATGGGTCGGACTTATTTTAAATATGTGTGGAGCATTTAGAGAGACCTGATTGGTCGATGGAAATGGGGGCGGCAAGCAAGGGCGTGGCCACACTTCCAGTGCGTCGTGGCAAATTTAATTGCCTAGTTTGGCTAAGCATAGTTTCGACCAACGGGGTCTAATATACTGCGCAGGGCGAAAAAACCCTAATTTTGCAAATTAGTCAGGTTCATGAGTTTCTTGTGAGTTATCACAAAATTAATTGGATTTTGTGTGCTGCCACAAAATTCCTTATTTACAGAGTCCAGTGTGCTTTCTGTCTGAGCGTTTTGTGCAATGGCCTTAACTTTGGTACTTGGAAATATATGATACTCTGCTGCGAGTGAAAATAAATTCGTCATACCATACCGATATTAAGGGTTCTGCCGGGGAACATAGCACAGGGTAAGTACTCAATGAATCTTATATTAATAAGTAATATAGGCAAGGCGCCAAAATTTACAGGTCATCTGGGATGGTTGCTTCAAGCGCTAGTCTGGATAAATTTCATGTAAATATATTAAACGTCTCAATAACTATGCTAATGGAGAGGTTAGCACTCATGGCTCCATTTCCTTACAGAGTAACGTCATATCAGATGCAAGGTTTTAAAATTTTAACCCTAAGCTAAAAACCACAATTAACAATAGGAATCTTATATTTTCGTTAGTATGAAAAATATAAAAGGATCTTTCTTATTTTCTAGTCACTCCTTGTCCGAACCATGAGTCAGGATCCGATGTCTTCTCTTGCAAAGGTGCTTGACCTGAAAGATTTTTATAAGAATAAATCTGCATCATCTCCTGATGCTAACAAGCCTATATGAGGAAGATCAAAAAGAGAGATTGGCTTATCAAGAAGGAAATAGAGAATATGCTGAAGAAAGATCAGTGTATTGAGATGTTGACACAATTTTGTGTTCAATCAAAGTCAGAATTACATGTTCTTGCAGAGTCCTTCACGAAAACCTCTCAACTGCAATAAATTCTGGTCAAGCAACAAGGTTATCTTCTTGAAGAAATCACAAGCTCAAGTCTGAAAGTAATAACCTGCCTTCCTCTAGCGATATGAAGGATTAAGTTTCTCTTGGAGTAAATAAAAGATTAGATTCTTAATCCAGAAAATTAGACATCTATGTTTGATTTGGTTCAATTATTGTATAAGGTCTATTTTTGAATAAAACTATCATTATTAATGAATAAAATTATTACTTTATAATTTTCTTGTGATAGTTACCAATTACATAGCATGTGAATGAATGTTTATATTTTTGCTATGTGTATTCGATTTATGGGATGTCTGATTTCGGTTTTCATAACTTTAATATTCGATCTCATATGATGTAACCCTTATGGTTTGTGTGTCTTTTTGATTTAGCGGGTGTTTGTACCCTAAGTAAAAATACCACTTAATGGGCCAAATTGATACTTGAGTCATCTTTTGGCAATCATCCAAGCCCGCTAACTAGTCAAATAAGGCAGTCCACCCGCCTGCACAGACCGGTCAACGGTCAAAGACAGTCAATGGTCAAATTCGGTCAACTATCAAGGTCAACATCTGTTCAAGGTCAATGGTCAAAGTCAACGGCCGGTCAATGGTCAAAGTCAACCGTCGAAGTCAGTCGCACCCCTAGCCGATTTTCAGTCTTGTAGCCAGCAACGCTACTAACTGATTCCCAGCCAAAAACTCTTCCGCACTTCCAACCAGTCTCCAATCATACTACCGGCCAACCTCCATCCAGTCTGCCAGCCAATTATGCTGCCAACCAGCATCCAACCATACTGCCAGCCAACCCCCATCCAGTCTGCCATCCAACCATGCTTCCAGCCACCCTCCATCCAGTCTGCCATCCATTATGCAGAATTAATAAGAGACATGAATGATCAGTTTTCATGCAGAAATAAAGAAGAGGCATAAAGGGGAAGTTTCATGCAGAAATTATGATGGGAGCATAAATGGGCAGTTACATCCAGAATTCATTATAGGAGCATAAATGGGCAGTTAATGCAATTTATATGGATATTGGAATTATATTTTTAAGTGTATAAATAGGAAGAACAGAGAGGATAGAAAGGGGTAGCCAATAGGAGATAAAAGAGAGAATGTAATTTCATAATCAATAAAAATATTACTCCCCAAGGGTATTCGTCCGTGGATGTAGGCAACCATGCCGAACCACGTAAAAATCTGTGTCACTTTGTTCCGTCCTTCAATTCTCCTTCAACCCTAAAAACATATCAAAATTACTCATTCTTCGTGTTTCGTTCCCAAAAGTAATTTTGGGCACAAACATTGGCGCTGATTAAGGGGAGTATGAGAAAAGGAATCGCACTCTCCCATTGAAAAAAGTTGTAGAAAACGCTTCGAAATCATGTCCGTGAGAAAGCAGTCTGATCATCTTGGAAAATCACTGCTGCAGTCCAGTTGATCGCAACTGCTGCAGTCCAGTTTGATCATAATGGTCGCCATCCAGCTGATCGTAGTAGCTTATGACCGTATAATCGCACATACTGTAGTCCAGTTGATCGCAACTGCTGCAATCAAGATTTGTTGCTTCAGAATTGTTGAAGCTATTACTTAGGGATACCGCTGAAAATCGCATAACTATAAAATCTGATGACAGTGTTGCTGGGATGCTCGGCCCACGACAAAATATGTAGTGAAACATCATCCAAGTTGTTGCTGGATGTTCGATCCGAAACATGTGGCTGGGTCCAGTTTTAATTTCAACCGCTGTAGTCCAGCCGATTGCAGCTATAGCGTACTAGTTAATCACAATTATTTCAGTCCAGTTGATCGCAACTGCTACAATCCATATTTGTGGATCGAGATCTACAAAAACAGTTACCTTCTAAAACCACAGAAATTGCATCACCACGAAGTCCGATGAAAATGTGCCAAAATGTTCGATCCGCTGTAAAAGTTGGAGCGTAATACCACCAAAATCATTGGCGATATGTTCAATCTACGCATGTTACATGGCGAAAAATCATTATTAAGACTGGTGAAACCCCCACAAGAACGTTCGATCCACGGTGTCATAAAAACATCATCAAAACTATTGCTGGATGTTCAATATGCAACATGGCTTGGCCCAGTTTTGTTTCCAATCACTGCAGTATAGCTGATCGCAGCTGTTGCAGTCCAGTTGATCGCAACTGCTGCATTCCAACATCACAATTGGGAGCCACCACAGATGACTCACTGCAAAAATCACCAAGATTGTCGTCAGGATGTTCGATCCGCAGCATGTTCAAGACCAAAGTTCAGAAAAATTTGCTTCGCAAATAACGCATTACCCACCTGATCGAGTTTGTTGTATGTCAAAATCAATATTGTCATGATAGCGAGGTTGTAAAGTTGTCTACATATCAAGGTGCTTGAATACCCAAGGGAAAACCTCCAGAAAACCATCTCAGAAAAATCCAGAAAGTTCCACAAAAGTGCAGCAAAATCATGGTGAAAAATTACATGAGAAAAACGCAACATCCCATACAACCGTTGCTAAAATCCCATACGGCTGTTACGAGAGGTTTCCAAGGAGAAGACAACAAGTCAGGCAAACCTGTCACAAAAAGTTCGAAGGCATAGATTGCTCTTCCTAAACGTGTTACAAAAAAATAAAAAAAATCAGAGCCGGCGGTCCAAGCAGGCGGCCTCAGATCCGATCACCCACTTCATCTCTCCTGTACACCCACGTTAGATTCTCATAACTTATGTCAGGGTGTTGTTCACCCACTTCAGCCATCGCTACGTCATCATTGCGTCAGCCATGCTGATATCATCATTAAGTCAGCAGCAAATTCAGTTACACTTCAGTGTATCGCGGAGCATGTTAATACGGTGTTCTTGATCTTGTGCGTCTCGGAGCAAGTTAAGCTTGTGGCCCTTGGATTTTTACGCCCTATCATTTCCACTTGAGGATGTTTACACCCACCAAGCCAAGCCGAGTTGGATCAGTCAACTGAGCCGTAAGACGAGTCAAGCCTATGGCTTGCGGGTTGTTTCAGCCCCATGGTTTAAGCCTTGCGGATTTTTCAGCCCCACGTTGTGGGCTTAGCTAACTACACCCATTTTTGGGCTTGGTCAATTTCTTTGATATCTCCTTCATACAACGTCCGAATTGGATGATTTTTGGCTCGTTGCGATCGCATTTCAATATCCTACGACATGAAGGTAAAACTTTTTATAAGATTTTTTGGGTACAATCACCTCATCAACATGTTTGGAGCAAGGCGTTAACCAAACAATGTTGTTTCGATAACTTCTTCTTCGTGCATCCAAACTAAGTGGTTTTCGGCCTGTTGAGATCGTATGTCAATTCCCAACGTCGTGAAGGTGAAATTTAAATTTTCGGAGAAAATTAAATTTTTAGAAATTTAAAATGACAGCATCAGAAACAGTCACATTCAATCACCACCGAAAATACTGCAGTTCTGTTGATCGAACTGCTGCAGTCCTTTTACACATAACTATTGCAGTCAGTTGATCGAACTATTATAATCCAGTTTCTCAGCAACAGTTGATGGCCAGTTGATCGAACTGCCGTAGTCCTTTGTAATTACTACAGTCAAGATTGGTCGAACTGCTGAAGTCCAATTTTCCCCAAAACCGTTTCAATACAGTTTTCCTCACCACTACTTCAGTTCAATTTTATGCATAACTGTTAATCGAAGGAGTACGGATAATCGAAGCTGATAAAATACAGTTCTGTGGAAACATCTGTTAATCCAGTTTGGGCATCTTAATCACTTCGTAAACGAAGTCGCAGTAACATTTTCAATATGGTAAGTATATGGTAAGTATAAAATTTACATATTTTTCTTTTTTCTTTTCATATATTCATGCATACTTTTGTTCAATAAGACACCTTTAATGTGGCGAGCATTTTCTCAACGAGGGGATGCACACTTTTCAATTCTGCGCGCATCTGGAATAGTGGGATTGTCCCCCTGCGTGAATTCCAGATAGCAGACATCTTCAAAATTCCATGCGCGAGCAAAATGCAGCAAGGCAGTGCACCCTTGTGGGAGCATTGAGCAGCATGACAATCACTATCTTCTTGGGGCGAGTTGCATATCACTTCAACGTGACTGACTATCACTTGGGGGCGAGATATGTGACACCTCATGGTATGAAATAATTCTTTTGGGGCAAGCTGCGTAACACTCCATACGCTTGGAGGCGAGTTACACATCACCTAATTTCAATACAGAATTTAGCTTCTGAAAATCGGAACTTCAGGTAACCCAAACTTCTTAATCCTCCAACGAGTTACAGGATTAAGAGGGGGCGAGCATACACCATAATATTTTGACACAATTATTACAATCAGTAATGCTTAACTGCTACTGTTAAGTTGATCAAATTGTTGTAGTCCAGTTCAAAAGCAACTGCTATATCGGTTGGACGCAACCGATGCAGTTCAGTTGTCTGCGAATTTTGTACTCAGTTGGACGCAACTGATGCAGTCTGGTTGCACTCAGTTGGATGCAACTGATGCTGTCTAGTTTTGTTTGTAAATGTTACACCTATTTTGAATTGTTTAAGTCCAGTCCCTCAGCAGCTGCTGCAGTCCAGCTGATCAAAGCTGATGCAGTCCATCTCGGTTTGTATTCCTGCAGCCCAGCTGATCGAAGCTACTGCAGTCCAGCTCCCTTTGAATTCCTGCAGTCCAGCTGATCGTATCTGCTGCAGTGTGACTCTGTTCGTTGCTGCTGCATTCTAGCTAATCGAAGATGATGTATTACAGCCATGCTCGCTATTCCTGCATGAACCGGTGACCGCAGTTCTTGCAGATCTTGCTAAATCGTTCTTTCGCAATCCAGCTGATGATCGCAATGTTGCAGATTTTAACTTTGCTCGTTGATTTTATGTATTCCACGATCGCAGTGATGTAGTCCACCATGCTCGTTGTTCACCTTAGACCAGTTGACTTAGCTTCGGCTGCGATCTTGCTCTTTGTTGCTGCAATCCAGTTGATCGCAGCTGTTGCAGTTCAACTTTGCTTGTTGCTGCTGTATTCCATCTGATCGCAGCTGATGTAGTCCAGCCATGCTCGTTGTTCCTGCAGACCATCATTGCCATTGCTTTAAGATCTTGCTTTCGTCGTTGATGTAATCCAGTGATCGCAGCTGTTGCAGTTCAAATTTTCTCATTCTTTGTTGCATTCCAAATGATCATGATTGATCTTGATCTGGTATCTATGCTCGCGAGTTCTGCAGTCCATCTGATCGCAGTGCTGCAGATCTAACTATGTTCGCTCTTGCGATCCAGTGTCGTCAGTTCTTTGCAGTGAAGTTTTGTTCGTTGCTGATTGCAGTCCAGCTGATTGAAGTTGCTGCAATACAGTTTTGTTCGCAGCACCTGTATACCAAGTAATCGCAGCTGCTGCAGACCAAAATCACTTAATGTTGTTACCGCTCATTACTCTACTCAAGCATCACGCCTCCGCTACAGAGCGGTTCAGCCTTCAGTGCCAATTTTGCATACAATAATGGTTCGTGCTCAACTATTTCCCGTCGATTCCCTATCCACAATAGCCTCACTTGGGGGCGTCTTGATTATGATTTCCGCAAACAACAAGGGAAGTTCGCCAATCGCCCCAACATCAGTAATCTACACTTGGGGGCGAGTTTTATCATTGACTAAGGAAAATAGAATTTTCTTAACCCCCAACAAGTTTGAGGTTAAGAGGGGGCGATATTTGTACCCTAAGTAAAAATACCACTTAATGGGCCAAATTGATACTTGAGTCATCTTTTGGTCCTCATCCAAGCCCGCTAACCAGTCAACTAAGGCAGTACACCCGCCTGCACAGACCGGTCAATGGTCAAAGCCAGACAATGGTCAAAGTCGGTCAACTGTCAAGGTCAACATCCGGTCAAGGTCAATGGTCAAAGTCAACGACCGGTCAATGGTCAAAGTCAACCGTCGAAGTCAGTCGCACCCCTAGCCGATTTTCAGTCTTGTAGCCAGCAACGCTGCTAACTGATTTCCAGCCAAAAACTCTTCCGCACTGGCAACCAGTCTCCAACCATACTGCCGGCCAACCTCCATCCAGTCTGCTAGCCAATTATACTTCCAACCATCATCCAACCATACTGCCAGCCAATCCCCATCCAGTCTGCCATTCAACCATGCTTCCAGCCACCCTCCATCCAGTCTTCCATCCATTATGCAGAATTAATAAGAGACATGAATGATCAGTTTTCATGCAGAAATAAAAAAGAGGCATAAAGGGGCAGTTTCATGCAGAAATTATGATGGGAGCATAAATGGGCAGTTACATCCAGAATTCGTTGTAGGAGCATAAATGGGCAGTTACATCCAGAATTCATTATAGGAGCATAAATGGGCAGTTACATCCAGACTTCATTATAGGAGCATAAATGGGCAGTTAATGCAATTTATGTGGATATTGGAATTATATTTTTAACTGTATAAATAGGAAGAACAGAGAGGATAGAAAGGGGTAGCCAATAGGAGATAAAAGAGAGAATGTAATTTCATAATCAATAAAAATATTACTCCCCAAGGGGATTCGTCCGTGGATGTAGGCAACCATGCCGAACCACGTAGAAATCTATGTCACTTTGGTTCGCCTTCAATTCTCCTTCAACCCTAAAAACACATCAAAATTACTCATTCATCGTGTTTCGTGCCCAAAAGTAATTTTGGGTACAAACATCGGGATTAAGTTATAGCCCATGTTGGTAATCTTTATCTAAGGATCATAAGGTGTTCTGATTGAAACTCATATGTGAAAAGTCACAATATGTTGAATCAATTTATGCATACATAAACATATGTGTTTCGGGTTTTCAACTTTTGCTATTGGCGTGCATTAATTAGAACTGTTTAAACCTTTCTCTGGTAAAGGCTGCTTTTGTTGTTGTTCTTGCGAGAGGATGACAATACAATGGGGGAGAATTCTAACTTGAACTTGCGCTTAATGATACTAGATTTTATACCCGTGCTACGCACCGGGTGGACCCAACAACCATTTATTTTTGGTTTGGTGTGGCTTGGCTTCGCCTCGCCCCGTCGCTTATGTATTATTGTAAGTTCTTGTAATCAGAGAATTAACGATCATCCAAATTTGTAATTTGAAACCTTATTTATAAAGCGGCCCAAGATATGAATGTACTGGTCAAAGTCTCTGACTTGAGCTGGCCCAAGATATGCATTTGGAACCTTATTTATAATCCGAGTAAGAGAATTGATGATTGGATGTCCAAAATATAAATGTAGATTACGTACGTAAAGATTGAATGATGATGAATCGAAAACAATTACATAATTTAGACCAGGCTTGTGAAATCGAGCCAAATTTAGCTAATTAACTGTAATCTAAGTTGTTTTTTCGTCAAATGAATTCACTTTTCTTAGTAATAAAAAATGTCCACCAGTAAAGAAAAAAAAAGCGCTCTAATTCTAGGTATTCATGAATATCATTATTGAGAGTTTTAGATGCATGAAATTAGGAAGTTACATTTCCTTTTTGCCATATTGAGAGTTTTAGATGGATGTAATTTAAAGATTTTTATTTTTATCCAAACTTGGTTATAAAATTCCGTTAAATATGCTTGGAATCGTGTTATAGAGGGCTCCGGATCGTTTGCACCGAGATTTCTTTGTGCCCTATGTTCCAACCAACCACTAATTGACACGCGTCCCCATTTTAAACTCTCTAGAATCGGATTTTTGATAATCCATTACGAAAATAATCTTTCATCTATTATGATATATATGGATCAAAATGTAAAGGTTTAGACTGTGTAGTGTTACCATTATGATGATATTGCACAATCTATAACATACAGGAGGATAGATAATTGGAGCAATTTTGTGCCTCCATCTTCATAGCTGTTGTTGTTAGCTATTGTTTTTATATGGTGCTATATTCTGTTTATTTAGAAACTGTAAATGCATCTCATCGTTACCGTACACACTCTGAATTGATTAAACGACAAAAATGGTTTGTTGTGAAGATAAACACTGCAGTTCGTAACATAACTACAGAGAATGAAACCAAGCGGCAGACGGATTAGCCAATCACGCAGCGGATGGAAGTCAACCAGGAAACTCGTCAACAAAAATATGGGACCAGGTAATCCCATCTTTCATTTCTCAAATCTTATTTTTAGACTCAGTGGTTACCACATACCCACGACAAATTGTAAACTAATTTTGCTTAATAAATTATGCTTCAAAAAAAAAAAAACACTGCAGTTCGTTTTCTGTTCATCAAAACACCATAATTTCGGACAAATACTATTCAAAATACATGTTATATTGAATTCAAAACGTAATCAAATCAAAAAATTTAGAGAAGACAAATACTTAATTTTACTTCCCATTGTAGAATAACCTGGCTTGATTGGGGTATACCCAGATTAATTGGGGTATACCCAATTTTAAAGGGACATTTTTTGTGGGTTTTAGGGGGAGGCCTAATGGGTAAGTTACAAAAATACCCTTACCCTTTAAAAACCTATTACTCTAAATCAGTTTTAATTTCATTTCATCTTCTTTTCTTCTTCTCCTCCCTCCACAACCCTACCGGCTCCATCACCCCACCACCACCAAAACGCGTCGATTAATTCGTTAACATCGTCGATTCAAAAACTCCGATTAATCTTCATCAATGGATCCACCACGGAACAAGGCAACTCGTATGAAAGAAACTAATCGCAAACCCAATCAATACAACCCTGGAATTGCAAGTTTGGTTCAAAAGAAAGTGAAGCAAAAAACGGTTGAAGAAGAAGAGATTGAACCCGCTGAAACACGCGAAATGGTGCGCTTAAGAAAGTAAGGGCTTGTTTAAACTCACTCTAGTACTTCGATTTCATATTTGCATGTCAAATTAGGTCAGAAAATTCGAATTTGTGAATTTGCAGTTGCGACGCCGGCAGGGTTATTTTTATCGACCTTTCCGGGATTTCATAGTTAGGGTTTGGCCGGAATGGTATAAGGTTGAAAAACCTGCCGGCTCTATGTTTTCTGTAACTGCTGCTAGCAGGGCCGACAGGTTATTTAATTATATACCTGTCGGCGTGATATTAGTTTTAAAGAATCCGGCATCTTATCCGTTTTTCACCCTGCCGACTACTATTCTTTGAATGTCTCCTGATGCCTATAATGTTTTATCCCGGAAGGGTATGGTTAATGTACCTTGCCGACTTGTTTAGTGAAAATTGTATTTAGTGTGTAAATTTGTATGTTGGCCGGAAGGCTATTTTGATGACACCTTTCCGGGTTATATTATCCGGTAAGCATATTTTGGTCTACCTTTCCGGCTATGTGTACGCCGGATATATTGTTTTTGTAGACCCTGCCGGCCTTTGATTATTTTTTTCTGAATTATTCTTGTTCAGATTGCGAACGGCAAAGAAGAAATCTTCTCTGAAATCATCTCTTAGTAGTCCTCCTTCAAAACCTCCTCGTGTTGGTGATAAACTCTTGTCTTCTCAACATCAAGGGGCATATGTTGAGCCGGGAACGACAAAGATCATTATAAGCAATAATCCAGAACCACCATCTGAACCCAGTGAATCAGACGACACTCCAGATGAAGACCAATCAATTCCATCTGGTAGAACAGGTGTTGATGATGATGTTGATGAAAGAATTCCGGCTGCTGGAGGAGGAAACAATGATGATGATGATGATGGTGATCAAGACATGCCACTTGTTGGAAGAGGTAATGATGATGATGATGGTAATAGAGATAAAGGTAAGAAAATCGTCGAAGAGGAAATTGTTGAAGAGGAAGAGGAACAAGAAGAAGAAGAAGAAAGAGATGGAGAACAAATCGTTGAACCCATCGAAGCTTCGGGTTCAACTTCAACCGGAGCGACGAAGAGGGTGATCACTAAACCACAGAATTCTCACATGCCTCCCGAACACTTGATGGTTAAACTAAAAAAAGATGAGGACCAAAGGGGGACCCCAAGAGATGGTGGCAATGTTCTTTTTGGATACAAAGACTCATGGGCATGTACTATCCATAATACTATCGTAAGTCATCTTTATCCATCTTTGTTCTTTATTCAAGTGTGTAACTATCTTAATTAAATCTGCGTCAAGTGTTTGTATTTATTTTCATTTTTATTTTTTTTGTATTTAGGATCACAAGCATGCCATCCATCTCATGAGGCGCCAAGCTTCGTGTTCAGTGGCTCATACTTGGGATCTTGACAAGGAATGTGAGGATGTAAAAGTGATTGTGAGGAACTCCGGGTTGATGCCTACGATTGAGAGTTCGAATATTAATCTTGACAAAGTTACCATATCTGCATTCTGTGAAAGGTTCTACGGAGAGACTGATACCATGTTATTCTCGTTCGGTGAGATGGCGATAACTCCCGATGATGCTCAACAAATTCTAGGCCTCGAGGTTGAGGGAAAAGCAGTCTGTGAGGGGATGGATAATTCGATATCTTTTGAGAAGATTTACGATTTGAGCAAGAAATTGTTCGGTTGGAATCAGGTTCAGACGGAGGTTTTTATTGACATGAAGGATGGTCGTCTAACCAAGAAGTTTAATACGCAGAGGTTGAGGGACACATTATGGGATACACAGTCAATCCTTGACATGGAAGGAATGGTGAACCCGGTGCTAATCAATGTTGCCGCGGCCGGTTATTTTCTATACGTCCTGGGCAAATGTATCTTCCCCGACAGTTCCGGAAACCAAGTGGAGGCCGGTTACTTGCAACTATTGGATCCCTTAAATAAGATGCGTGAGTATTCTTGGGGTACTGCGGTGGTCTCCTTCTTGAAAAATGAGT
Source organism: Papaver bracteatum (assembly GCA_023529315.1). Taxonomy (NCBI): domain Eukaryota; kingdom Viridiplantae; phylum Streptophyta; class Magnoliopsida; order Ranunculales; family Papaveraceae; genus Papaver; species Papaver bracteatum. The sequence continues at coordinate 509,028 of JAJJWX010004966.1, read as the reverse complement.
TGACAAAATGTTCTAGGGCACTCACTAAGCAAGTTAACGGAAACACATGTCTCTTCCAGGTAATTTTTGATCTAAAACATTTATATTACCGAATATTCTCGTAAGATAAGGCTCTTACTTAACTTTTTTTTTTGCATAGGTTTGGATATATGAGCACTTCCCTTCCTTGTTCAAAGACAGCTCCTACATCAAAGTGGATGAGAGTGTTGCGGTTAATAGGCCAAGAGCGCAAAGGTACAATTTTAAGGGTACTCAGGAGAAGGATATGCCGCAACAGCTTCTAAAACTCCGAATTGCCATCGACGAATTGACTGCGGAGGAGGTGATTTTTGATCCGTATCGGAATGCTAGAAATCAAGGTTTAATCCATCCTAGAAATGAAGTTGTTGCATTATACTATGGACCCTTGATGAATGTGTTTGAAGTATATTCAATGTAGGACCCACATCGGATTATGCGACAATTGGGTTACGTCCAAGAAGAACCTCATTTCGATGAAGATAAGCCGTTCTTTACTGTGAACCGGGATGAGTGCACCACGTCCCAAAAAATAATTAACGTCTCTTACGCTCCACCGCCGGCTCAAGAACATTGGGACAATAGACGTGGCCGTAACATCGATGTGAGTCTTTTGGACGAGGTGACCAACGGTCATGAAGCTACTCAGAAATACATGGCGTGGTACTTGGAATGGGCTCGTCCTACTGTGATTAGGAAAATGACTGCTGAAGAACTAGCTCTAAAGAAGAAGTTGGAAGCGAAAGACCCATCAACATTGCTTAAGTTCTTTGTAAGTATATTTAGAGTTGCTCTTACTATTTTAAGATTGATTGCATTACCGAATCATTATATTCATTGTTTGTTGTTTAATTGAAAATAGAAGGAGCATTTGAAGACTTTTGCGAAGGTGTTGTTGTGCACGAGAGAAAAAGGAGAGCCTTTGTCGATTGAAGAGCAAAGCAAGCACATTGACTATGTTAACTCTGTTGGCAATGAGGATGCCAATGAAATGTTCAAGCAACTTGAGGCTCAAGTAAAGGCTGAACAAAAATCTAGGAGAGAAGCACAAGCCAAGATGAAGGCTGATAAAAAGAGGACTCGTGGTGGTGAAGGTAGCAGCAGTGGTCGTGGTGGTGAAGGTAATTCTCCAAAACGTGGTCGTGGTCGTCGTGGACGTGGTCGTAGTCAATGAATGCTTTCGTAGTTCATTTCTTTATGTTATGGTGGACAAATGTTTAAGTTAATGGTGTGGACAAATATTTTTTGAAGGTTTATGGGACGTGTTTTCATTTTGGACAAAAAGTGTTGGATTTCTAGTTGTTGAATAAATGGTTTGTTTTTCTTTGTAAAGTTTTAATGCATAAGCCGGAATGCTTCTGCAAAACTAAAATGCCGGCTGTACCAGGGCCGGCAAGGTTCGGAATCGTCAGACTGCCGGCCCTGACAAAAAAATTCTGTAGTTACCAAGGCCGGCGTTGTATAAAAATAATAACCTTCCAGCTTATGTATGGCCGGCAATGTATTGACCAAATATAGTTCTGGCGGTTTTGTTGCAAAAACACAATTCTTCTGATGCCTAAAACATATACAACCGGCACGTTAACACATTTGAGACCCTTCTGGCTGGAACCTAGCTGGCAGTGTAGTGAACCAATACGGTTCCGGCGCGTTTGTGAGAAAAACCCTTCTCCTGATGCCTACAATTTTACACGACCGGCATCTTGGAGAAAACAAACCTCGCCGGCGAATTTAAAATTCAAATTTTGTGCAAGTACAATTTCATTGATTGACTTGTACTTGGGCACTATAACGGCCAAATTTTGCCACCATCCTATAAATACACTATTTCTCTATACAAAACAACATACAAATAGTTCCATATACTCTCCAAAGCTCATACCATCATACACTCCATCTAACAATGGCATCATTTGATTCAAATGAAGATTTTGCAATCACCAAGGCTTGGTACGTGGAAGATCGACTTAGACGTCAATCCTCCCAAAGGGAAGATTCCAAAACCTTTTGGGCTAGGGCACACAACAAATTTAGCGGCGAGTATGGGAATCCTAATGCAAGAAGTATTGAACAAGTCCACGCTAGGCACCTAGTAATCGAAAATGCGATACTTGTTTATTTAGCCCTCCAACCTCGGATTTTTAACGCTCGCCCCTTCACCTTGTCCGTTGCAGAATTTGTAAGTAATTTTGTGTTTTTTTTACGTAACTCATTTTGTTTTATCTTCCAACTAAACACCACTAACAAATGTAAGCTTTTTTTTTGTATCACGAAGCCGTGAAAGCGCGCTACTTGGAAGTAAAGGGGGAAGAATTCGCATTCGATGCAAGCTATCACTTCTTGGCCGATAGAATCCCGTTGGATAACCCGGACTACTTGGTATCGTCTTCGTCGGAGGAAGATTGATGGTTTTAGAAGTTTTAGTGTAGGTTTTGTGGGTATACCTCTATGTAAGCCCTCACGAGACTATAACTCGTCCACTAGGGTCGCCTAGGGGTTTAAAGTCTTGATGCACATGCTAAGTGCATTCGTTTTTATGTTTCAATCAATGTAGTAACCAAAATTACATCATCCATATTTGCTTTTTTCTGTTTTGTATAAGTACACGTCGGCAAGGTGATAAATAATTAACATGCCGGCTACATGTCAGCCGGCAGTTATAAAAGATATTTACTTGCCGACGGTATAACCGCCGGCATTTTAGTAAAAACTTTCATGCCGACCGTAAAACTCTGCTCCAATATAGTCGGCGTGTTCTTCAACTGAGAACATGCCGACAAGCACAAGGTCGGAAGGTTATTCAAAGTAGACACTGCTGGCCATATAACAGCCGGCATTTTGTTCAAACCTAGACCTTGCCGGCGTTGCGCATTTTCAAAAACAGTTTTTTTTTTATCAAAATCGAACTCATAAGAATGATTAAGGGTTTAATCTACTGAATTCTTATTTTCAAAATTTTAATCTAAACTCAATTAGTTAAGCTAATCAGAATTTTTAGTGTTAATTAACCAAGGGCATATTAGCCATTTAGAAAAATTTGGGTTAAGGGGTGGCTTGACTATACTTCAAAATAACCCTATTTCGTCTTATTGGGTATACCCCAATCAAGCCAGGTAGAATAAGCCAAAGATACCAAAAACATGATGAAAAGTAAATCCATATCCAGTCTCCAAGATCATCAAATCCTGCTCTTGAGTGGGTATCTCATCGATCTCCAACGATCCAATCCATATGGATGAAGAGAGATTATTATGGAATGCACGATTTTTTTTTTCCGACGATAAAGATTCGACTAAATTAAGAAACTCAAAATGGTATGCGTGTCAATCATTAGTTGGTTGGAACAAAAGGTACAGGGAAATCTCGGTGCAACGATCGGGAGCCGTTAGGGAGAATTTTTAGTTACCCGAATCTTTTATTTTTAGCATTCTTTAACTTGACGGTGTTACTTAACATCCAGTTAAGTATTTGGTGTAAATCCGGTGTAATTTTTTAATTAGGTGTAAATTAACACATAAGTCTTGTACACCCACGTTTTTACTAACGGTTTTAGTATTAGACCGTTAAAATCAGGGGTTTAGACCAATAACGTTCTCTACTAAGGGGTTATTTTATAAAACAAAAATCTTCGACCAATAACGTTACGACACTTGTCTTATCCAGAATTGTTGTAGTTGAAAGCTTTTATCTAATTTAATTTGAGATGGGTGTCATACTCACCGTGCAACGTGGGAGCTCATATGACTTAGCCTTTTAAATGAGGAGAGATATCTTTCTGGGAAGAAGAGGCTGCGATAATAATTGTGCAAGTCAATTTACTCTGGTTTGTATATATTACTAGCCCTTAACCTTAACTCATATGACTTAGCCTTTTAAATGAGGAGAGATATCTTTCTGGGAAGAAGAGGCTTGCGTAACGGCACGGGCCATGATGTTGGTTCATTTTTAATATATCGTATAATTTGTGTACCGAATACTTATCAACTCCTTATGATTTAATATGTGTTTGTCGTAAAAATAGTTGGGATTTTCCTCTCTTTTTTTCTTTGTTTTTTCCTTTAATATTTTACCGCCGAAGATTTGTTCAAACGAAAGAAATATAATCTTAACTTCCAGACACTTTTTTATTTAGGTTCATTGCTTATAATGAGATAATGCTCTACATGAACATGGAAGTTTAAATATTTTTTGGAAATATGTCGTCAGCAGCGCTCATCTTAGTGAAATCAACTAATCAATATCGTCAATAAAAGTCTCCACATGCTCTTATTTCGCTCCAGCTGACTCATCTATCATGGTCATGTTGCCGATCCTCCAAATAGGCAGAGAATAGTTTTTTTTTTTGCATCGAACGAATGATACAAACTATCCAATATGACATGATTTTCCTGTAATTTTTCAACACCCATTATATGACAATGTTTAAAATGTGTACCCATTACCTTTTCGAAGGGACTGTTTATATGCGAACCTCTGTCATTAAATCTTAAACAAAGTATTGTTCCCAACAATTTGTCTTAACGAAGGCTTTGGTAACTTCCAAAGTCTTGGACATTTTGTCACTTTTGTATGTTCCTACCTTCACTTGGAATACAATATGGCGACATATTACCTCATAAAGAACCTTGAACACATATTGTACTCCCTGATCTTATTTCAAATTAATAGGTTGTCAATAGATCATTTACCAAAAGTTGACATATTCTACGTTGAATATTTATAAAAATAAATTTACGGTATTGTGGATCGTTGCTTTCTAAGATTGTAGTTTTCAAAATTGGCATCTTCAAGTCCCACGGCTTTCTAAGTTTATATATCTTGTTTGTTTTTAACATTTTAGTTAGCCATATTATGTTTGTTACTAACTTTAAACTTGATGTCATCTTGTACTGTGAACTTTATGTGATTTCAGAATCGAAATAGTTATACCTCTTTCATTTGTATCAAGTAATCCGTTGTATATTCCAATAATTCTTCTACAACAATTCCTTTTTTTCACCGTTTCCGGACCATCAGTAGTCATTATTGTCAAACACAATCTATCTAATTTTTGTTGATGTTGTATTTGCAATGTTCATTTTTCTTAAATAAATAGATTGTGGAAAAACTAAAAAAAAAAACATAACTATTACATCGGGTCTAAGTTACTATATCCAAAACACTCCGGACACTGCTTTTGGTGCCTTGTTTTCTCAAATTCCTCATTGCATTCTAGATAGTACATGCAACACCAATCATTTGCGAAGTGAGCTATTTGCGCAATGTGGTCAATGTAAATGTATCCCATGCATGTAATAATAATAGCAACACGTCAATTATTTTCAAGGCATCCAGTTGTAAATGGTATAAATCTAATAGATTTGAATATACCTCAATCTTAGATATAACCTTCTTCTCACATAGGCATAGATAGCCAAACTATGTTTTGAAATTGTCTAACATGAAAATTATTATTAATCCATATTTTAGTCAGCTCCTATGAAGACGATCTAATTAGTCCTATAGAAAGTTAATCTTAAATTTTTGACATTATCTCTTGACCAAATTATTGAAGTATTCTCAGTCATGTTCTGCTTTGTGTGATCTACCCATCTGTGTCTACTCTACCTTCTAACCCAGTGAATGAAACCTATACATATTGATCCATAATTTGATATTGTTGATTTGTCATCAAGAGGTCGCATGATTTGAGAATGTAAAATATAAAAAATATTCTACAAACATCGGAGGCGAAATTTAGATTTATGATTTAGAGTTTTTTATGATGATTTTGATGAACAAACATAATTTTCAACAAATATTTTAGAATGCAAATACATTTTCCCGGTCTATAAGGTTTTATTTTGGGAATTGAGTGAAAGTTGTTGTCTTTGTAGGTAGTTGTCGCGAAACAACTCGACATTGATGGTCTTTCAGGAAAAAGAATGTAATAGTACTTGAGAGAGCGATAATGTTCTCTTATGCGGGTACACCAATTGCCTTTATATAATACGGGTGATCGAACAATCATGATCATATTGTCTTATACGTTCCGGTATCATCCTCGAAATATTTGGTTTTTGTCCTTATCAATCGTGCTAAAAACAACCAATTACATCTTTCACAATACAATGTTTCATGTTTTGTGAAGATTATTTTTTTTACTTGGTCAATAAAACTCACTAAAAAGCAAAAACTATTATTATACACTACTATTACCAACACCCACCACCATAAAAACCATCCACCGCCACTATTTCTTCCACTAATAGTAATGTTACCGCCTCCACTATTCACGAACACCCGCTACCGCTTATACTCACCATTAAAATTAATATAGTTTTTAGTAAAATTATTTATTTATGTTAGATTATTAAAGGGACATTTATAATAGAAATTTAATTAATCATTATGAACAATCAATGAGATACTAATTAATAAAACATTTAAAAACGGTTAAGTTGAACAAACCCCGGTAAATTTATCTTTTCCAAGGTCAAATCCTGACCACTCTTTACATAAACAAATCGATAATAAATAATTTCATATGTTCTGATCTTGATTCGTGTCGTTCGTTTAGTTATTACATAACATGAAAATTGATTGCACCAATTTTTTTAAATGGACATGTGTTTTATCGAGTTTATTTTAACATTAAAATGATCAACCACGTTTTATAATTTATAATATAACGTTACACATTTTGTGGCGTTACGAAATTAGCATAATGTGTTTTTTTTCACCAATATCCGCCACCACCATAAAACCATATGAATCTACTTTTTTTATCCACCACAACCTAGTGGCGGAGCCAAGGGTTGACTAACCTGGCTCTAACCCCTTAAATTTTTAATAACTACATAATTTTTTTAGTTTATTTTATAAATAGTATTTTGTCCATATATATTTATGGTTTAGTCCACCAAAGTTTACATTTTTTTTTAAATAGGCCTCCTCAATATCAGTTTTTGACTCCACCACTGGCACCATCACTTCCGCCCATCCCATGTAGGTTGTTGGACGCAATTCTAATTTTCAATCACAAATTCCATGTATAATGTTTAGATGAACAAAATTTCGTCAATTGATTAGTTTCATTATTTTTTTTTCGTGTATATATTCTTTTTTGTATTTCAATCAATTTTATTTGAACATTAAAAAATCATGATTTATACGATATAGTACCAAAGATAACAGGGGCACCATTTGGGTGATCCAACTACGATCATGAAAATATTGTCTTGTATGATATCATCCCTGAAATAAGTATTAAAAACAACCAACCACATCTTCCACAATATGATGTTATCGATGTGGTAACGACAACATAAAATTAATATTGTCCATCACTACTCACCAGCATTCACCGTCACTACTTCTTCCACCGCAAACCAGGGGCGGAGCTAGGATTTTGAGGAGGGGGGAGAAAAAATTCTTGGCAAGTTGGATACATGTGAAAAATGGACTTTGTATCTCATTTTACGATAAAAGAACAAAAATAAATATAATTGTGCTTGGCTCCGCCCTTAACCACCACAAATCTTTCGGCATCCACCTCTTTTACTACTCATTGTCGCCAAAAATGTCTATTGATATTATTTATAAAAATTACTTATTAATAAAAATAAATATTATAATTAATTAAGAAAACATTTATAATTAAAAAATGATTAGTCATTTATTATGAGCAATTAGTGAAACACTAATTAATAAAACACTTTATAATGAATAGATTATTTATTATGTGCAATTAGTGAAACACTAATTAATAAAGCAATTATGGTATTTAAGTTGAACAAACCACCATTGTTGATTTATATTTTATATCAATTCCAACCAAGGTGGAACACTGGTTAGAGGCCACTCTTATGACACAATAGGTCATGAGTTCGAACCTCCCTGTTATAATTTTTGAATTTCCATATCCTGACTTGAGTATTCATTTTTCATTCATAATATTGGAATTAACGCCACACGTGGGAGATGTAGGGGTAGTCAGGAGAACCACAGCCCTTGATTTATCTTTGTCCAGACAAATCCTGACCACCACTAACAAAGGAAAACTTATCCAAACCTTGTTTTATACTAATGATTTATGGCTTAACGAAATATGGGATCATTTGTTTTGTCCAAATCGATTCTGGATAAGAGAAACTAAGTTAATTCTGATCTTAGTTAGACTTATCAAATTGAAGGATTCGGTTATTCAAGTCTAACTGAATGCCTTGACAAGAAAAATTATTTAACTAACATAGTGTTTGTCTTGTCTCAAGAGAAAGGTTTAAGTTATTGTCTGAATAATTAGAGCCTGAGGAGAAAAATAAAGTTAATTATGATCTTTATTTTGGTCTTATCGAAATAAGCGATTGTATGTTACAATCGGTTTAACAAGGGAATTAAGTTTTTTAGTCGATTTGTTAAAATATTAGGGAAATTTCTTTGAGCAATTGTTTCCTTGATAACATATTAAAAATAAATTAATTACTTGTATTTTCGGTTTTAATATTGGTTATCTAAAGTGGTATATGAAACCTTCGTGCTTAACTATATAGGTTGTTTACAAGTCTTTTAGATTTGTAAGATCCTTTCGGTTTGTCCTTTATTTGCTCGAACCTTTGTCATTTTGTGACAAAAAGGGGGAGAAATATATGGAGTAAACAAGTGATTTGCAATCACTAATGAAAGGGAAATTGTGTTTAAGCGTTATATCTAACAAAAGAGTAAAGCATTGACGAAGGAGGATAAACATATCATATTGTCGTGTAGTAATTCTGTACTATAAAAGGGGAATAACAAAGATGTTCGGATTGAATATATACCTAGCTTGGCTCAGTTGAACCCACCAAACGTTGGTATGTCAAGTTTGGTTGTCATATTTTAGTGAGTCAAAACTCATCTAAGAGTCGCTTGATTATGTACTAGAGACAAATTCGTTTAGGTTAGACTAGAAAGTCTAGGAATGTTGAGACATACAAGTATTACTCGAAGACCTGAAGAACGTGAAGAAGTACCGAGCTACAACGACAACATCATCCTTCCTCTTGAGGTTAGTAATATTGACCTGAACAGTTTCATTCCTAACGTATCTTTCAAGTCGTGCTATAAGTTGGAAAAACGCTTAACGGTGGGAAGAGAAATATCAAATTTGACCTCACCCCTTCCTAAAAGTTATTTAATAAGTCTAGGACACTCATGGTAGTAACTGGCAAGCCAATAAGGCTTGGGCTTGTCAATGTTTTTTCTATATAGAATCAATCCAATTTGAAGAAGAATCTTCCAACAACCACACTAGTTAGGGCACTATTGGCCTCGACCAAAAGAATCGTGCTACATGCAAAAAAAAGAAATGTTTCACAGAGTGACAGGTACACTATACTCAATCTTTTTAAAACCTAAATTATCTAAATTGTAGATGGTGGTCTTATACATCTCAGAATGCTCTCATTTTTTATGGAAATATAGAGACTTATAAGAAGAACATGTCATAAAAAAATTATCTTTAAATTAATCGTTGTTTGGGTTTGGTAGAAAAAATAATGCTAAAATATCAAGATTAAGTCATTATAACCATGTCAACGGATCCTACCACATTATCTATTATCTATATCTGGTCATGCAGATTTGAAATTGGGCTTTTATAAGATGTTAAGTGACTCATGACTAAATGAGACTAATGAGTAATGAGTAATGAAAGTGTCACGAGCCCGCGAATTCAACTTTCGTTAAATGGTCATCTTCTGTGAGCTTTTTACTTTTCCGTTAAACGTTCATGTCTGTTTTTTTTTTTATAACTAAAAAGAATTTTATTAATGAAGTGAAATTTTGATCTCCTGTCAGGAGATTATAAATATTGGACTCGAAATTATTGAATGTTTCAACAGGTAAACCTGTTTCTCTGACTGACTTATCTATTGCGTCAGCCACCTGATTATCATCTCGACTAACATAATCAAAAGTACAAGAATTAAAACTAGAGCTTAAGTGTTTAATCTCTTTCACTAGGTTCCTATTTTCCTACTGTATAACGAGTGAATGCCCAGTTATGGATTGTATAACGAGCTTAGCATCTGCTTCTATTTGAATTCTTAAGTGGTTTAATGCCTTATCCCATTGCAACGCCTCACGAATAGCCATGCACTCCACAACTTATGGGTTTAGTGCTCCATTTCCATAGGTACCTTTAACTCCAAGACAAAGACCTGTATTGTCACGAATAAAAATGCCACTTCCAAATTGGTTAAAGTTAAGATCAGAAGAGCCATCAATATTGAATTTAACAACACCTTCTAATAGAGGTTTCTATCTAGAAATATTCATACTCATAGTAACAATGCTGGTATTATCATGTATATGGGATGCAAGATGGTAACGTATTTTATGCACTGAGTTATGTGGATTAAAAGATACTCCCTGGAAAACAATATCACATCTATTCTTCCATATTATCCAGGCTCTAATCATGAAATAATAAAGCCATCTTTCTTCGTTGTAAAGATCAGTTATAGAGAACCAGCTAGTAACCCACTCAGAAACTGTGTTGCAGTTAGCTCTCACAACATCAATATTGATATTAATGCCCCTCCAAATAGCTCTAGAATGTCTACATTCAAAAAGGATGTGCTTCATTGTCTCCTCGGTACAACCAAAAATGTCACAGTTGGCCTCATGACTGTTGTTGTACATTGCCCTTTCGTATTTAGTAGAGTTTAATCCTCTTATGAGTTTCCATGAAAAGAGTTTAATACGCCGTGCAGATTTACAACCATAAAGAGCTTTCCATACCTTCTTATTAATTGCAACTCCATCAACTTGTACATCTATGTCATCGTAAGTCAACATCTTATATATGCTTTTAACACAAAAAGTCCATCTTTTGCAGGCATCCATAACATTAAATCTTCTTCTTTACTGCTGTCAATATAAAGAGATTGTATCTTGAGTGAAGTATTGACATCAAATAAAGAGTTTATGAGATGAATGTTCCATTGAGAAGAATCAGGAAGCATTAGTTCTTCAACATGTTCATAGAACCTAAATAACTCATTCATAGGTATAGGGGGACTAGACATACCAGGGATCCATCTATTTTTCCATATTTTTGTTTTTCTTCCATTGTTGATTTCCATGAAGTAATTTTGTTGCACTATCTGTAAACCCTTTGATATTCCATTCCAGGTATAAGAGAAATTCTTGATTTTGATTGGCTGATAAATTAGATCACCTGTTTTGAAGTATTTGCTGGCTAGAGTTTGAGCCATTATAGTATTAAGTTCACTGCATATTCTCAAAGCCAATTTTGTGAGTAGAGCTAGGTTAAGCTTTTCCATATCTTTAAATTCCAAACCACCCATTTCAGTATGCCTGCATACAATTGACCAAGCTGTAGGATTATGTCCTCTACTTCCATTGTAGCCCTAAAGGAACTTTCTTTCAATACTTGTAAGTTGATGAAGAAGAATATTTGGCAGTTTAAAGGTTCCCATTTCATAAATAGGTACTGCATTAAGAACATGTTTGATCATTGTGACTCTGCCTTCTTGAGAAAGTGAGATAGAAGACCATGTATTAAAAAAAATTTCAAAATTTTATTTGATGCTCTTGAAAGCCTCTTGTTTAGAATGACCCAGAATAAGAGGTGAACCTAGATATTTTTCTTTAGATTTCATGATTTTAACTCCAAGAATTTGTTTGAGTGTCTCTGCTACTTCTATCTTGGTTTTTTTTGCTAAAATGAACAACACTTTTCTCAAAATTTATAACTTGTCCTGATTGTGAACTGAAATCTTGAAGTAGCACCAATAAATTGTTGATTGAATAAATATTTGTGTAGGATCAGAATATCGCCACATCAATATTCTTACGAAATTATTAACAACATTTCTGTGAGTTCTTCAAAAATACACTGCGAGCGCCGCAGAATAATTCAAAGAATGACGTAATAAACAACGACAGCATAAAACATGAGAAAGATATGAAGATTTTGTACTTAGAGAGAATGCTCGCGAGCACAAGGCGGGAGCTTGCGAGAGCAAGGCATGAAATGAAGATTTTGTGGTTATAGAAAAGTCTCGCGAGCACGATAACAGATCCTTCGAGCACGATAGCAGATCTCGTGAGCACGATAGCAGAGCCTGTGAGGAGCATAGAAAAAATCCTAAAAAATGGGAAATATGAGTTGAATATGAGCTGTCACCCACTATGAAAATACCTATATAAAGAGAAGAGCGGGAGAGAGAAGGGGGGGAACAATTTTACGGGAGAAAGAGATATTTTGCAGAGAGATTTTTAGAGAGAGAATGTATTTTTTCTTTATCATCTTCTTCCCCAAAACCAGATTGAGAACTCCATTAATGGAGATTATCAATGTAAAATCAAATGTAAAATTTTAACAATCATAGTGAAGAATCATGGATGTAGATCAAATTGATCGAACCATGTAAAAAAATCTTGGTGTCCGTTTATAAATTTAGCAATTTTACTACCATTTCTATACGTAGATCTAGAAATTAATATCAAGATATGATAAGGGGTGTGTTGTAGGAAAACCTGCAACTACATTTTGGCACTAGAAACAGGGATCTACGAAGAGAAATGTACACAGAGAAAAAGAAGCAGAGATATTACGAAGCATGAGCAAATTCGAAGAAATATTTATAAGAATGAAATGAAATCAATCGGCATCAACTAACTGTTCAAATAGGACAAATTATTTCTTATCCCTTTAATTATATGTTCATAATATAGATCTGGAAGATTTTGAATTTTAAACTATTAATCTTTGTTTTACACAAAATTGTTGTTTAGTTGATATTTTGAATTAAAAAGAGTTTTGATCATAAACTTACATCTATAAACCTTGAATTTAATCATAATTTTGACAACTAATGTGAACATGATTTTTGTGATTGAAGTTAAGGATGAAGGAATCAAAAGCTCCAGGGAAATTTCTCTTTTGCGATAAGATGCATCCACCAACACCAACATTTTAACAAGAAAATTAAGATTTCAATGGAGGAGAAAGGACAAAGACAGCACAGTGGATACAAGAAGAAGACTAATGATTTATTAACCACGTACTTCATCAACAATCGCGGAGAAATCAAATGAAGTTACACCAATAAATAATTCTGCAGGACAAGATCTCTTCTATTTTCTAATTTCATTTATTTTATTTTTTTTACGAAATACAGATTTACGAATGTTGCTTTAAAAATCCATTTCATGAACTTTCAAACTTAATAGACTACTCACTAAATTAAATGGACGAACCTCGCAGAAATTCACTTGCGAAAATCAAAAATCTACTCCAGGCAATAAGAAGGATATAAACAGCTATTGGACATTTTAAATGCCGCTATTGGAAAATAATTACTATCTGCGAAGGGCACTAGTGATTATCATCACTGTTGTGAAGAGATAGAGTGGAAAAACTTTTGGATTTCCGCTAGTAACAACTCCAAAGAGTGAAGAAGGACAGTTTATTATGGATATTTCTATCCCACTTTGTTTCTCGCAAAGTTTACGAATGAATAGAATGACCAAGAGATGGATTTCGCTAGAGGAGGGGTAGATATGGAAGTTTCGGAGTAAAATACAAAATTTAATTGCTAATCTTAATTATTATAGTTCACAGCACATCAGTGGGGATCCACCACACTACGAATCCTCTTAGTCTTACATCAGTTGGGAGCCATTATCAACGAAGACAGAAGAAGAGAAATAATGAATTTCATAAAGGTTCATAAACAGTATGAAGAAATACAAATGAATTATTTGGTTCTTATGAACTGTATATGGCGAACAAAGAAGTCAACTCCAGGATAGGGTTCTACAGCCGAGAGGAGATAGATGATTGTGAATTAGCAGTCTATGGCAAAGATAGATAGTTGATCGGAGACAGTGGCAAGGAAGAACAAAAGTGAAGTTAACAAACCTACGTCAACCATATCTTGCGTCAACAAACGACACAAAAAAAAAGTATTCAAAAGTAAAAGAGGAAGCAAACCAGCTAAAGGATAAGCTATATAAAACTAAGAGCAACACAACCAAAGTTTGGAAATGTAAACTAATGAAGTTCAACGGGCGAAGACAAAAACTTAACTTCATAAGAAGTTTTACAGGGATGGATAAACATCATTCCAGGGAGCAGCATCGTTCCAGCATGATGGAAAAATAACCAAAATTTATTTTGCAGAGATGAGAGCATAGCGAAGAAGAATACAGCTCACCAAAAATGTGCAAAGGAAACAACGGACGAATAAATGGGAGCAACAGAACAACATCGGGCGAACAGCTTCGCAGAAGAAAGACGTCAGGCAAAATAATAAGATAAGAATATGATTAATTTTGTGATTTTACAAATGAGAGATGAGAAGACTTGGAGAAACTAGGCGGGAATTCAGGAAACGGAGAATTCTTATGAAATATCAACGGACAGCAAAGGAGAAAAACATCACATCCAATCACTTCGTCAAACTTCAGAAGAAATCACTCTTTGGAGTATTTCAGCTTCGCAAATATCTCTTGCTAGATATTATCCACAAGAATATTTCATCGCAGCAAGAGTATTTCATCGCAGCAACGGCGAAGTCATCGCAACTCAAGCAAAGAAGATACAGCAGAGAAGTGCTAAAATGTGGGAGATACGGCAGCTAGAGTATTTCATTGTCCATAGATCACACAGCGAGGCCCGGAGAGCAAGAGAATAAGATACAGTAGAGAAGGCTCATCAACAACAAATATAGTTTTCCTGCAAATTAATTTGTCTCTTTAACTCATATTTTAATAGTCATACATCATTTTTATCATTCGTGACTTTCTTCGTTTTTAGTAACTAATTCTTATCGGTTATTAAATTAATTCTCCTTACTTGAATGACAAAAATTAACGCAAGACTTTCAAGGTTACTAATGGAACTGACTTATTGATTGCAGCATAAGAGTAAATCGAATTTTTTCATCGTCACATCAACAACGCCAATTAGTTCGCATAACAAAGGTTCATGAAGAGAAAAGTAGAAAGAGGAAGGAATAATACACAGTAGCAAAGGCAGTAAGTTCAGCCAATATCAGTCCAAGGAAGGAGGGAGTATGAGAGACCTGTAGCAGTTCAACCATTCATCAGTATAGCCCATCCTATAAAGGAAAAAGACAATTATCTTTAGAGAGAAATTCTACAGGCAAAGGAAAGAATCATTCCGGTGAGAAGGAACCAATGTCAATCAACTTAAATATTTGAGCAATCCAGCAAAGCAAACTAAAGAAGATCATTGAGAAGTTATATGAAGGACGGAACGTACACATCAAAAAAAAGGAAACTAACCAAAGAGGCTGCGAGAAATACAATAGGAAAACGATTTCTTCAGCGAGTGAAGGAGTCTGAAAGAATTATATTAGGAAACAACATATCTCATTAGCTGCTGCGAGAAAAAAAGAAAGACAAGAAGACGAAAGAAAGTAGAGAAAAAAGTATACAAAGGATATTAAAATAAGAATAAATCAAGATAATCATGCTTGTAGGTACCGAATATCGCAAGATATTAGGTTGCGAATATAGCAACGACTATAAGAGGAAAATGTCAAGAAATAACACGATGATAGAAGAAACGCGGGAGAAGAATGAAAAGTTTGCGAGTATAAAATAAGCTTGCAATCATAAGTTATGATGCCTCGCATTTTTTAAAGTTGTAAAGATTTCACTATAAATAGTAGTTCAAATGTTAAATTCAAGAGGTTCTTTTAGTGAGTGTGAGAAAATATTAAAGGAAAGTGAATAGAGAAAGTTGTAACTATTCTAGCTCCATTTAGATATTTCTTGTGATCAATTGAGAGCATTAATAAGAAAATTGTCATTCATCATCATGAACTTCTTAAGTTTTACTAATTCTACTGAGGGTGTAGTTGTAGGATATTCTGCAACTACATAATTGGCGCTAGAAACAGGGATTTCTATTGATCATCATAGCAGAAATTTGAAGATCAAATGGAATCAGCAGGTGAAGGTTGTAAAAAAGAAGAATGTAATATGATCACAAAGACAATGATTGATGAATTTCATAACAACATAAAGGGAAAAATACACAAACGAGATTGTAGAGGAAGAAAGATCATGGAGGTGGAGAAGATAACAACTTTGAAAGAATGGGAAAAGAAGAAAACCACGTTTTCAGTAGCATAAATTCCAAATAAAGACTTGAACCACACTACACCATTAGTAGTCACAATCCCGATCATGCGAGAAGAGAGGAAAGCTACAAAATCTATAGAAAAATGGAAATTAAACCGAGTTTTGATTGATACATGGAGTTCTGTTGATATTATATTCTATCATGCACTTAAGGGGATGGGGATCAAAGATGAAGAAATTACAAATTCAGAATATCTTATCCATCAATTGGGAAAATCTACAACAAAATCCAAAGGGGAAATAATGTTACGAGTATCGCTGGGAGAAATTGAAACACACATAGTTTTATGCATAGTAGATATGGAATCTCCATATAATATGCTGATAGGAAGACCATGGATTCATGCGATTAAAGCTGTTGTTTCGACATTACATCAATCAATTAAGTTTCCTACACCAAGCGGAATACAAGAGATAAAAGGAGATCTTGATAGTGCAAAATTTTGTTATCAGACTGAAGTAAAACAGTGTGGAGGAAGAGCCAGAAAGAAACAGTTCCGCAGAAAACTTGCGAGAGAAGCAAAAAAGGAAGAAGAGTTTAGGGTGTACACAATAAGATAAAAAGAAGGAAGAGGAATACCAAGTGAGATCCCAGAAAAAGAAGGAGAGCCAATGAAAGTAATCAAAGAGCCAACACCTATGGGAGAGCAAAGTCCTAATTATGTCGCAGCAGAACCAACAAAATAAATAAATATTGGAAGTAAAGAGGAGCCTTTAATCTTGCGAATTGGAACTAAGATGGACGAAGAAGAAGAAAAAAGAACTATTGATCTTTTACGAGAATACAAAGATATATTCGCAGGAGGTGTAGATGAAATACCAGGAATTGATCCATCAGTGGCGTGTCATAGATTGAACATAGATAAAAGTGTGAGACCATTTAAACAAAGAATAAGAAAGATTTCGCAAAATTACCATACACAAATAGAAGAAGAATTGCAAAAGATGTTGGATGCGGGAATCATAAGAGAAGCAAAATATCCAGAATGGATTGCGAATATGGTCATTGTTCCGAAGAAGAATAAAGGGATAAGGATTTGCATAGATTTCACTGATCTAAACAAAGCATGTCCAAAAGATAGTTTTCCATTGCCAGATATACCAAAAATGGTGGAATCAACTGCAGGACATGACATAGTCACTTCACTTGATGGGTATAAAGGTTACAATCAAATATCACTCGCAGAATAAGACCAAGAACATACTGCATTTTTTGCTCCAAGAGGTTTATATTGCTATGTGAAGATGCTATTTGGTTTACGAAATGCGGGTGCTACTTATCAACGAATGGTTGAAAAGGTGTTCGCAAAGTGGATACATAAAACCTTAGAGGTGTATGTAGACGATATGTTGATAAAAAGTAAAGACACCAAAGACCATGTGCGGGACTTGAAGGAAATATTTGAACAAATGAGAAAATTCAACATCAAATTAAATCCTGAAAAATGTATAATTGGAGTTGTGTTAGGAAAATTCTTGGGATACATAGTATCAAAGGAGGGAATACAAGTTGATCCAGAAAAAGTACAAGCAGTTCGTGACATGCCAACACATGCAACAGTAAAAGAAGTGCAAAAGCTGAATGAACTCTTAGCTTCACTTGGAAGGTTTATTTCGCGAATGTCAGATAAGTGCAAACATTTCTTCAACATACTTAAGAAGGGAGCAAAATTCAGGTGGACTGATGAATGTGAAAAAGATTTTCAAGGGATCAAGGAGTATCTCACGAATACATCCATATTACAGAAACCAAATAAATATGAAGAATTATTGGTATACCTCGCAACAACTCAATACACTTTAAGTGCAGTTTTGTTGCGAACGGACGCAGGAGTAGAAAGGCCCATTTACTACATCAGCAAAACTTTTAATACAACAGAGAGGAATTATTCTAAAATGGAGAAGTTAATCTTAGATCTGGTTTATGCATCATTCAAATTGCGAATATACTTTCAAGCACATGTGATAAAAGTGGTTACCAAAGTTCCAAT
This sequence comes from Papaver bracteatum, assembly GCA_023529315.1. NCBI lineage: Eukaryota > Viridiplantae > Streptophyta > Magnoliopsida > Ranunculales > Papaveraceae > Papaver > Papaver bracteatum. The sequence continues at coordinate 490,855 of JAJJWX010004966.1, read as the reverse complement.
TGAATCAGTCATGAAGAACACAAAAAGATCAGGAAGAATAGAAAGGTGGAATGCACAAATAAACCATTACAAGATAAAGTACGAAGTATTATCATCGCAAAAATCACAAGTTGTCGCAGTTTTTTGGCAGAATTTCCTTTGGAAGAAGACGAGGTAGTAGAAGAGATGATGGATGTTGAAGAAAAATTTGGGAATCCAAAAGATTTGTTAACAGAACCAAATAGATGGGAAATTCTAGTAGATGGATCATCCAACAGTGAGGGGAATGGAGTAGGAGTTGTGTTCATTTCACCAGAAGGATAAAGAACAGCATTTTCATTCAGACTGGAATTTGCATCTACGAATAATGAAACAGAGTACGAAGTTGTAGTGCATGCATTGAAGATCGCAATAGAAAATAAGCTTGAAAGTATAAGAATAACAAGTGATTCTCAGTTGGTAATTTGTCAAATTAAAGGGGAATATACCACGAATGAGTTTTCCTTGAAGAAATACAAAAAACTCGTTGATGAATTATCTGCGAAGATACCAAAGCTAAAATGGAGGCATATCACAAGGAAATACAATCGACTCGCAGATGCTTTTGCATTCATTCCAAGTATGATGACAAACCCTAATGCAAGAAATATCAAAATCCAAACAATTCAACACCCATCAGTAAATAAAGAGGAAGAAGAAATTGAAGAAGCAATTGCGATGGAAGTAGAAAGGGAACTACCAGATAACATCGCAGAAAACATCGCAGATTGGAGAAAGGAAATTCATGCATATATCGCAACAGGAGAAGTACCCAGGAACATACTAGAAGCACATAAATTAAAGAGTCGTGCAACAAATTATGAACTACGAGAAGTGATTTTATACAGAAAATCTTTCAGTGGACCACCTCTAAGATGTTTAACTCGTGAAGAAGGAGAAAAAATATTGAAGATGTTACACGGAGGAGAAGCTGGAAATCATAGTGGGGGAAGATCTCTGGCGCATAGGGCAAAAATACAAGGATATTACTGGCCTTATATGCACTCAGACGCAAAATTGTTGTTAAGACGATGTAAAGAATGCCAACGACATGGGAAAAGAACTTACGCACCAGGAGAAACATTAAACTCTTCAACAAGCTGCTGGCCTTTTGGGAAATGGGGATTGGACATTGTTGGCCCATTCTTACCTGGATCAGGGCAGAGAAGTTTTTTAATAGTCGCAACAGATTATTTCACGAAGCTCGCAGAAGTAAAAGCAGTACAACATATCCGTGATAAGGATGTTTTTACATTCATATTCGAGAATATCATTTGTAGGTATGGAGTTCCAGAACAATTAGTATCTGACAATGGGAAAAATTTTGAAGGGCATAATATAGAGATGTTACTCAGTGCTTTTAGGATAAAATGTGGGAAATCAACTCCATTATATCCACAAGCTAATGGACAGGCAGAGGCAACACATAAAAAAATCGCAGACACGATCAAAAAGAAATTACAAGGACATCTCAAAGGGTGGTGCGAACAAGTACCTAGCGCAGTTTGGGCATACAATACAACTATAAGAGAGGCAACTGGAATGTCTCCTTATTGCTTAACATATGGAGTAGAAGTTGTATTGCCAACAGAGGTTATAATTCCGACTACAAAGAAAGAAGCCTGGGAAAGAAATTTAAGCGCATGGGTGATATTAAGTGAATTGGATGATTTAGAAGAAAAAAGAGAAAAGGTGTTGCGATATATGAAAGTTTATCAAGAAATATTAGCTCGAGAATATAACAAGAGAGTTATTGAACGTGAGTTCAAACCAGGGGATTTGGTTATGCGAGAAACACCTCCATACCAGAAAGAAAATGGAGGAAAATTAGCACCAAAATGGGATGGACCATATGTCATCAAAGAGGTTGTGGGAAGTGGAGCTTATCGGCTGATGGATCCAGAAGGAAGAGACATGGGTTTAAGACTTGGTCGCCCCTGGAATAGATTGTATTTAAAAAGGTATTATCCATAAACCTCATGAAACATTTTGCGAATATGGTTTGCTCGCGCGAAGCTTAACAAAATTACGAATTTTTAAAAATTCTTATTGCGATCAGCTTTCATTAAAGAAAGACGCAAAAATTACTTGCGAATAAAAGACCGCAAACTGTGATTAGCTTTCAAAAAAGAAAGAAAGCCGCAGAAATTTTACACAGTCAAACCTTTGTGGCGTACACCCTAGTTCACGAAGCAACATTTCGTAAGAGGCAAAGTCCTAAAGTACGTCATTTAAGGGGGTACCTATAAGCATGGCTCAGGGAAACCGGAACACCACCAAGGAACCTGAGTACATGGACATTACGGGGTACAACCCAAAAGCGGGGTACCTATCCGGGTTAGACACCTTGGATTCTCAACCTAATATTGCGAAGTACCAGGATATAGGTTGGGCGACTAAGGCATATTGTCTTTCTCAAGAAGTGTAGAAAACGATCAAGGCGCCGAGGTACATGGTTGAGTCAAGAGTTCCGGATGGGTTTGAAGCACATCTTCCATTCTTGACAAGTCTTGGAAAATGATACACTTGGCCCAAAGATACCCCATAGGGTGCAACCTCGTAACTATAAGCCATATAGGCAAAAAGGATAAGAGGTTGCGATCAAAAGCTGGTTGTTTGCAAAACCGGATGGGAAGAGCTAACCTTGTATGGTCGATGTACGCTTCCTTGAAGGGGCAACCAAGGGGAAGATAAAGGGCAGCACCCTCCATTAGGGAGCTGATACGTGTTATAAGACGCAAATGTCATGAGGCTTCTTGTTCGCAAGAATATAAAGACTTGTCATATTTGCGCAACAATCATATTTCTGCGAATAAAAAAAATAAAAATAAAATAAAATATATATATATATACATATTTGCAGAATTACATACAATGAAGTTAAGATGAGATCAATGGGTTATTACATGAAAGTGTGATAACGTCCTGCGATTTCATCGCAAGACGATAATGTCACGAGGTTGTATATTCGCAAGAATGTTCAGACTTGTCATATTATCGCAAAAACATCATCACAAAAGAGGTGGCAAAATAAGACCTTTACTTAGGAAGGCATGATAAGACCACAACAATTAATAAAATCAATTCCATCAATATTATTGGAAAAAATTTACGAAAATATATATAAAGAATTCATAAGCATAGAGGAAATTTTGCTCGCAATCATATTCATAAGGGTTGAATACTTCTTATACTTCTTCAAAGATTCAATACTTCTTATACTTTTTCAGAGATTCAATACTTCTTCAAACAATTGAATGTTTCTTCATGGATTGAATATTTTTATACTTCTTCAAGGGTGCCTCATACTTCGTATACTTCTTTAAGGATGTTTCATACTTCATATACTTTTTCAAGAATGTTTCGTAATTCTTCACGGAGATTTCATACTTCTTATACTTCAAAGGGGAAATTTATTATTTAATTCGCAACAAATTGAAACTTTGCAACTTAAACTAAGGCAGATATTTTAATATCTACAACAATAATTGATCATCTGAAGTGCAATAATAAGGGGAAAGGGGAATACTAAGTTAAGTCTTCAAGACATAGTATTTATCTTCATATGATCAAGTCATATGCAAATCTAGAGAAAGATCAAAGTAGTATCGCAAAATACAAAGTATACTTCTTAAGGAAAACAAGCAGTAAGCGGGATCGTTCATAGAAAAGAGAATCAACAGTAACCAAGAGAAAGGATTCAAAAGAAAGGAGAACAAAAGTTGTTAAAAAAAAAATCACAGTAGAATGATCCATCATGCTTAAAGCTCCTCATCAACGTTTTGTACTGGATCTTTAGGAGGGGTAGGACCATCAACAGGAACATCTCCTTGAGGGATAGATTCTTTTTCAAAATCAAGTCCTTCATCGTCACTTTCGTAATCAAAATCACTATCAGGATCACGAGCAACTTCATCATCAGATATTTTCAGAGGTGTAATTCTCATGGGAGGCAAGGACCTTGATAAGAGAATGTTATTCGCAAAGACTTGAGCTTTCAGATGACTTTCACGAAGTATAGCCTTCTGATGGTTGGTATCTTCGATATCTTTGGCGTAAGAAAGATAGTTGAATCTTCGAGTGGCACGATCACGAGAGTTGATTAAACGAGTAGAAAGCGCGAAGCGTTTTTCTTGCGGCTCGAACAAGAGGCTTCTAGTCCAACTTTAGCACTGCGGAGGTTGTTCTCAGATTCTGCGAGTGAAACAAAAAGAATCAGTTTTGCGAGTATAACAAAATTGAAAGGTATACCAAAGGAAGTCAAATTTTAATGACTACCTTTTCTTTGTGAAGAAAGAAATTGAGCTAAAGATAGACAACAACTCTTCATCTGATCCATCGCATTGTCAAAACCATCGCCAACTAATCCTTTAAGTCTAGATTGAAGCTTTTGATCTTTGGAAAGAAGATAATTTTTATCCTTCGCAAGTTTGGCATTAAGACTTTCTAGTTGAGAGTAATCTTCTTAAAGTTTATTCTTCTTAGTGCTTAATATCATATTCTTATTAAGAAGGGATTTCTTCTCGGCAGCAAATGAACTTCTTTCGGCATCTGAAGACCTTTTCAATTCCTCAAGTTCACCTTTTAACAAATAAAGGAGATTTTCTTGATCGCAACATTTACTTTGAAGAATATTTAATTGTTGCGAAGAAGCGTTCATTGTATTCAAGTACAAACATCGTTCTTTTGATAAGGTTTCATTCTCTTCTACTAGGGATTCTATCCTTAAACCGGATTTAGTTAAAGAAGAATTGAGCTGAGATATTTCATCATTCAAAAATTTCTGATCGTAAATTAATTGAGTATTCTCTTGGAAAAGGGCATCAAAATTATCAAGAGCACATGAATGAAGATTAGATAAGTGGGAGAATTAGTTCAAAAGACTTGCATGTTTGGCTTGAGATTCTTGTGCGTCTGATTCATGATGAAGTACCAACATTCTACATTTCTGGATAGATTCTATCAAAGGGAATGGATTTAAATGGGTGTTTCAAGCATGTGAGGAATAGAAGTAAACAAATGGAAAGAAAATATAGAGATAATAGTAATACCTTTTAATGCATCATTCCTCTTGCGAAGGATCGCACAATCTAGAGAATCATTCTGAAGCTGATGATTCACTTTACAAAGATTCTCACATTCCGCTTTCAAGGATTCCTGAGATTGGCGTGAAATAGAAATATCAGTATTGATAAAATTATTGAGCACCTCACAAAATTCAGATTGCGAACGAACGTTTGAAGACTTCGTAGTACTACTTAAGATCTCAGATAACATTTGGAAAGTTGAATAAATTCCGTCTCGAGCTTCTTGAGAAATAGGAGAAGAATTTGAAGGAATTAGAGCAAGTTGTAAGTTGCTTGGAGCAACAACATTCAAGGGATTAGGGGTAAAAATAGGTTTTTTGGGAGACAAAGTTGAGAAAGTATCTTGCAAAGGTTGATCTCGAAGAAGTGTTGATAAATTGACATTGGTGGGAGATTGAAAACTGGGTAATGGAGTAGAGGCAGAAGTTTGCGAAGAAGTATTTTCACGAGGGGGAGAGGGAAATTCTTCATCAACCTCAGGAAGGAAGTCATCGATTGAAATTAATGGTGTGGGTTTAGTTACTCGAGATCTCTTATTGGGGTTTGATTTTTCACCAACCTACGAATCAAAAGGTGGATTAAAAATTGAGGCAACAATATATTGATTAAAAAGGAAAACAGAGTATTTTAACTACCTTTTGATTCTCGGATTTTCTTCTTCGGAGATTAGGACTTGAGTTTTTGGTTAAGGTTTCACCTGAGGAATAATTTTGCTGAAACAAATCAAAATCAAACAATAAATTAGACGGAAATCAAAGAGGTAAACAAGTGAAAGACGCGAAATATAGAAGAAAATTACCTTGGAGAACTCATGATGAGGTAAAACAAGAATATAGAATGATAACCGAAAGTGTAATAAGAAGATGAAGTTACAGAAGTGAAAAGATAAAGTGAGAGAAAGATAAGGAAGGGAATAAAAGGAGTTTATATATAAGGAAATAGTTAGAAAAGAACGGTTACAAAAGACATGTCCAAATAAAAAGAATAAGTAACGGTTATATTCTCACGATCATTACTTCTTCGCAGAAATGACATGAGAAGAGGAAAGATGTAGGTACCGAATATCTCAAGATATTAGGTTGCGAATATAACAACGACTATAAGAGGAAAATGTCAAGAAATAACACGATGATAGAAGAAACGCGGGAGAAGAATGAAAAGTTTGCGAGTATAAAATAAGCTTGCGATCATAAGTTATGATGCCTCGCAGGTTATTACAGTAGTAAAGATTTCACTATAAATAGTAGTTCAAATGTTAAATTCAAGAGGTTCTTTTAGTGAGTGTGAGAAAATATTAAAGGAAAGTGAATAGAGAAAGTTGTAACTATTCTAGCTCCATTTAGATATTTCTTGTGATCAATTGAGAGCATTAATAAGAAAATTGTCATTCATCATCATGAACTTCTTAAGTTTTACTAATTCTACTGAGGATGTAGTTGTAGGATATTCCGCAACTACAATGTTATTCCAACACAAACAAGAATTTGCACAGTGGATTGGGCGGTAGAATACAAGTATAAGGTCGCGGGTTCGAGTCTTCCCTTTTGCAGAGAATTTTTTGCATTACAAATGTTTACATCACAGACGTTTACATTGCGAGTATCTGCAGCAACAATGTCACATATATTTATGTACCTCGCAGGGATGTTTAATTCACAGACATTTATGTACATCAATGCCAACGTCAAGAAGAAATGAGCAACATTTAAGCCTAATACATCCAATACTTAAGTCCACACAGAAGTTGGTCAGAGGCAGGAATTTAGTATTTCATTACTTCGCCAGATCTTTGATTATTTGGCAAGCAAGCAATCCAAGAGGCAAGAAGCAAATACTAGCAGAGAATACATTTGAGGATTATTTCGCAAGTTAATTTCGCAAGAAAGGGTTAGACCAATTAGTATGGTGCGAGAGACAAATCAAGAGTTCATTTCTCATTTCTTCTCATCTCGCAAGCAAATCATATACTTCGCGAGAAACCGCAGCAACAAAAAATCGCATAAAAGCTAAGTACCACTTCCTTGAATATTTTACTTACAAAAAATAATTTTTTTGATTTAAGCGAGGCAATCGCAAGATTTCAAAGAAGATTTCTAAAATTTCTAAGATTTTTGATTTAACTTACCAAAGAGCGATACAATCGCAAGATTTCAAAAGATTATAAAAATGAAATCATCGCCAAAATTTAAAGATCTCAAAAAATTTCAAAGATTTCAAAGATTACAAAAAGCGACATTATCGCAAAAAATTCTAAGATTTCAAATAAGATTTCTAAGATTTCTTTAGAATATTACTTTTACAGAAAAAGATTTTTTTTAACAATGCGATACAATCGCAAGATTTCAAAGAATATTTCTAAGAATATGATTATGAGAATGAAGAAGAAATGGCAGAAATGGCAGAAATGAAAGAAGAAATGACAGAAATGAAAGAATGAAGAAACGCGAGAATATCGCGAGAAACGCGAATAAAATTTCGCAAGAGGCAAATGTAAGACTTAATAGTGCGTCATATAAGGGGGTATCTCTTTACATGATTTAGGGGTAAGGTCATACCGCTGTTGGATCCTGAATCATGGAGACGTTGGGGTTAAAGAAAACCTATCTAGGAGAGGTACCTTGGATTTCCAACTATATAAGGTTATACCCTGGTTGGACGACGAGGGTCTCTTCTAAGGAGTGCAGAGTATGACCAAGGCGTCGAGGTAGACGGTTGAGTCAAGGGTCCCCAAGGCGTACGAAACTACCCTGGACATCCTTGACAAGTCTTGGCTATGATGCACTCGGCCCGAAGAAAACCCCACTTAGGGTGCAGTCTTGTAACTATAAGCCATATAGGCATAAAGGACAAGAGGCTGCGAAAAAACTGGTTGTTGGCAAATCCGGATGGGAGGAGCTAGGCTTGTATGGCCGATGTTCCCTCTTTGAAGGGGAAACCAGGTGGAAGATAAGGGCGGCACCCTCCATTAGGGAGCTGATAAGTGTCTAAAGACGGCAATATCATGGGGCTTTATGATCGCAAGAACATTTAAGCTTGTCATATTGTCGCGTGACAAAAATAATACAGAGGCAACAAGCCATAAGAGAAAAAAGATAAGATGAGATCAATGGGTTTTTACATGAAAGTGTAAAGACGTCCTGCGATTTCATCGCAAGACGGCAATGTCATAAGATTTTGTTCTCGCAATGGAACTTAGACTTGTCATATTGTCGCAGAGAAATTGACAAAATGCGGATAATGAAAGATCAATGGGTTTTTACATGCAAATGTGAAAATATCCTGCGATTTTGTCGCAGATACAAAAGAAAAACTGGCAAAATAAGACCTTTAACTAGGAAGGCAAAATAAGACCAATAGAATAATCTCAAACTTAACTATTTTCTTTTAAGAATGCAGTAAATATTTGTTCATCGCAAGAGAGATAACAAGTACTATTTAGAATCTCTCAGAAATACTATTCAGAATTTCTCAGAAGTATTATTCAGAGTTTCTCAAGAGGAATATCTACAATCTCGCAGCACTATTCATAATCTCGCAGCACTATTCATTAGCTCACATCACTATTCGCAGAACTATTTGCGGTACTATTCGCAACACTATTTCAGGGACACTATTCATAATTTCGCAGGGTTATTTAGAAACTCGCAGATACATTTAGAATCTTCCAGACACATTCAGAAACTTGCAAACTCATTCAGCACCTCGCAGACTCTTCCAGAATTTCGCAGGAAATGTGATTATTTCGCAGAATATGATTTGTTTATCGCATGAGGCAGAGGCAAGATAAGAAGAAAGAAACAATTCGTTCATTTAACATTTTCTCAAGGATTCTACCTTCATAGATAAAGAACAGAGGCAATTATGGATTACCAAGAAAACATTTTATGTTCTTTATCTTCTCGGCAAGAATCATTTCCAAAATGGATAGGGATCTTCACCAAAAATGAAGTAATAATTTCGCATGAACAGAGGCAATACTTATGATTTTCATTCAAGGACGGATACTTCTTATATTTTGAGGATTGAGTACTTCTTATATTTCTTCAAGGATACTTCATACTTCGCATACTTCAAGTGCTAATACTTCTTATTTACTTAGCAAAGATATGAAACTTCACAAAAGAATAGAGGCAGGTACGTACTTTTCAAGTCCAGTATTCTTTCGCTCGTTCCTTCATCAACAAATATCAAAGACTATTGCAACAACTGGTTTTTCCTTAAAGATCGCTCTTCAAGAAATATTCAAGGAAAAAGAGGCAAGATGTATTATCAGAATATCTCCACAGCAATATTCTTACGAAATTATTAACATCATTTTCTGTGAGTTCTTCAACAATACACTGCGAGCGCCGCAGAATAATTCAAAGAATGACGTAATAAACAACGACAGCATAAAACATGAGAAAGATATGAAGATTTTGTAGTTAGAGAGAATGCTCGTGAGCACAAGGCGGGAGCTCGTGATCACAATGCAGGAGCTCGCGAGAGCAAGGCAGGAAATAAAGATTTTGTGGTTATAGAAGAGTCTCGCGAGCACGATAACAGATCCTGCGAGCACGATAGCAGATCTCGCGAGCACAATAATAGATCCTGCGAGCATGATAGCAGATCTCGCGAGCACGATAGCAGAGCCTGCGAGGAGCATATAAAAAATCCTAAAAAATGGGAAATATGAGTTGAATATGAGATGTCACCCACGATGAAAATACCTATATAAAGAGAAGAACAGGAGAGAGAAGGGGGGGGGGACAATTTTAGGAGAGAGAGAGATATTTTGCAGGGAGATTTTTAGAGAGAGAATGTATTTTTTTCTTTATCATCTTCTTCCCCAAAACCAGATTGAGAACTCCATTAATGGAGATTATCAATGTAAAATCAAATGTAAAACTTTAACAATCATAGTGAAGAATCATGGATGTAGATCAAATTGATCGAACCATGTAAAAAATCTTGGTGTCCGTTTATAAATTTAGCAATTTTACTACCATTTCTATACGTAGATCTAGAAATTAATATCAAGATATGATAAGGGGTTTGTTGTAGGAAAACCTGCAAATACAATTTGCTTGAGTAAAGACCAAGCAGTCATCTTCAAAAAGCAAATGATTAATGGCTGAATACCTTTGATTTTTTTTTCCTGTTAAGATGTTATGAGTTTCCTTGAGAGAAATCCAATATAAAGAATAAATAAATAAGGTGATATGGCACCTTTGAAATAAAGGGGGTCTAACAACCACACTCAATATTTCGCTTAGCAATCTGTATGGACAACTCCAATATAATTCCAAGAGAATCAACTAGACAGTCAGACTCAATCAATGGAAATATATCCAAGAGTTGTATCTCTGTTTCACAATGTAATCATCAAATCAAACATATAGGAATCCGTGAGCCTGATTATTATGTGAAACAACTTGAACGGTACCAAAGACCAATGTTCAAGTATCAATGAATATAATCAACAACCAAAGGTTGGATTCTCTAATTGATTGAATTACACACAACCTATGATATTTCAATTATATAAACAAATATAATGCGGAAAATAAATAACACAGACACCAGAAATTTTGTTAACGAGGAAACCACAAATACAAAAAAAAAAAAAAACGGGACCTAGTCCAGATTTGAACACCACACTGTATTAAGCCGCTACAGACACTAGCCTACTCCAAGTTAACTTTGGACTGGAATGTAGTTGAGACCTAACCAATCTGATACTGATCAAGGTACAGTTGTGCTCTTTACGTCTTTGAATCCTAGTAGGACTCTACGCACTTTATTCCCTTAGCTAATTAATCTCACCCACAACTAAGAGTTGCTATGACCCAAAGTCGAAGACTTGATAGACTAATCTGTCTCACACGGAAAAGTCTATTGAATAGATAAATCTGTCTCCCACATATAAACCTATGAGTTTTGTTCTGTATTTTGATAAATCAAGGAGAACAAGAACCAATTGATATACCATACTTGTATTTCCGAAGAACAGCCTAGAAATATCAATCACCTCACAATAATATTAATCGTATGGTAGCGAAACAAGATATTATGGAATCCCAAACGATGAGACGGAGATGTTTGTGACTACTTTTTATCTTGCCTATCGGAGATTAAATCTCGAGTAAATCTTAGAAAAGATAATATTAAATCACAATGGAAAACAACAAGATCAAAACACGCAACTATAGACAAAATAGTTGGGTCTGGATTCACAATCCCAATAAAGTCTTCAAGTCGTTAACCTACAAGGTTTCGTGAAAAACCTAAGGTTAAAGGTGAATCGACTCTAGTCGCAACTAGTATCACACAGAAGGTGTGGGGACTAGCTTTCCTAGTTGCTAGAGTTCTCCTTTATATAATCTTCAAATCAGGATTTGCAATCAATATTACCATGGTAACAAAGCATTCAATACTCACCGTTAGATGAAAACCTGATTAGACTCAAGCTAATGTATTTCAACCGTTAGATTGAACTTAGCTTGTTACACACAAATGAAAAGTGACTTTATTTAGATATGAAACCGTACCTAAACATGTGCACCTTGTTGACTCAACAACAGTTAACCGATGCTAGCCATATGAACACTTTCATATCAACCTTATTTATCTTAATCATAATTATTTCAAATGACTCAAATGAAACTTGTTATAGAGTTGTTCAATTGTTTATATTGTCATAGAAGTATACAAGACACAATTGAATCAAATTCGATTTTGATTCACTCGAATCAATTCAAGATCATTATACCCATGATTTGCAACATATTGCTTTCTGTATTATATAAATGTATTAGTTCATGAACAAACCGATTTTAGAACATTATCCACTAGGTATGCAAATGGGTACGCATACCATAGTGGCTGGACTAAGTTTGGGTTTCGCCAGTACGCGAAATGGTACACATACCTTCCAAACTCAACAGAAATTCCTGGACCTGAACCTCACGCAAGTACGCATACCGGTATGTGTACTTGGAACCCGGACTTCACCAAACCAAGCAGTACGCATACGAGTATGCATACCATGGTTCCCGGACTTGGATTACATATATGAAAGTTCTCATACTATGCTTATATCCAATTGTTATAAACTCTCATTTCAATCATTGAAACATTCTCGGAAGACGACAATAGCTGTGTCACACAAACTATTAGCTTCAAAGCAATTTTAAAGTGATCGAATGATCAATACGAAATATTCCGAGTCTATATCAAATGACTGTCTCACACAAATCATGTAAGATGTTACCAGGCGATTTTCACATGATCATCTTTTGACTTTTGTCAAGAATATAAGATAAACTTGGTTAAAGCGAAAGCTTACTAATACATATTTCTAGAAATATGTAAGCAAGTTTAACTCAGCTCGAAATATCAAATGTGTATAATTGAAGTCTATATAGCTATATGACTTTTGTCTCAAATAGGAGATAGAGTAGATAGACTTTTGAGTGATAGATGAGTTCAAGTCTCCACATACCTTTTGTTGATGAAGTTTTGCAAGCTCCCCTTAGTAGTTCTTCGTCTTCAATCGATGAACGACGTAAAGTCTAATGCTCAACTACACTTTCTATCATAATCCGAGACATAGCTATAAGTAGACTAGAAATCAAGACTTATAGTTTTGACAACTAAAATTGACAACAAGCTTGAGATAGCAACACTTGCGAGTTCGACCGAGAAGTGCTCTAACAATCTCCCCCTTTGTCAATTTTAGTGACAAAACTATCAATACATATGGAATACAAAATAAATAAACTTTGTAGTTGTCAATCCAAATGCTTGATTTATTTGGTTCTTCAACATTACTCAAAATCTTCGTCACTTCCAAGTACTCTAGTGATTCTGAATGTGTTCAACTCAGCATCATCGTTGTTGAAGATTCGTAGCTATAACAATGAGAAAATAGTTGCTCTCAATCATTGTTATACAGTGTCATAGTATTATTACACAACATCAAATTCCATGATTGTATCACAATATGGTGATATGTATCACTCCCCCTTAGTCAATACTTTATCTCACATGAAAACTTCTCCCCCTTATATAATGATCCGTAAACCATACTTATTTGTAGTGTGAACTACACATTAATTCTCCCTTTTTTGTCAATAAAAATTGGCAAATGTACGAAAACTAGTGGGATCCTAATGAAATTTCCATAGAGATACTTCATGACCAAAAGACAAATACATATCAACTTTGTTTATATGCAATCATATAACTAAAACTAAATGCATTCATCAAGGAGTTTATAAAGATACAAGATAACCCCTATTATATTACACAACCGCACTCCCCACAAAGATTTTGCAATTAAGCACAAGTTCAATTAAGAACTCTCCCCCATATAATGTCATTCCCGAAAGAACAACAAAAGCGACCTTACTTTCACAAGAAAACAAGGATTTCATTGGACATTAACAAATTGCATGAAACAAGAATTTGTATCCAAAATACTCAATTAAATTAACCACAAGAGAACCCATGATTAATTTAATCAGAAATGCTCACATAACAGAACTTACGAAGCCACACTGTACTTACACAAAGATGTGGATCGGGGAAAGACCAATACTGCAGAATATTCAAATATTCATTATATTTTTCATCAATATTTGCATAGAGACATGTAATAGACTTAATCTTTGTAGTCAAAAGTTCATCCTATATTCCATCAATATTTGCATATTGACATAATAGGCTTAACTTTTGTTTTCAAAAGTTCATTCAATCTTTTATCAATATTTGCATAATAACATATGAAAGACTTAACTTTTGACAAATATGGGACAATCATAGTTCACGGACGCAAACACACATATCCCATAATAAGTTTCAATATATAAAACCATAAAGATTATGTAGATGGGGAAAAACGATTTGCTGGTTTTTAAGGAATTGAGGAAACGACTGTACGGAGGAGGCTCCCTGAACCGAGCGAAATGTTCAACCTCACACAGATGCACTGCAAGAAGGGAGTGCTTTGAATTTGAGAGATCAATCTATAGTACTCCAACCTAAACCAAGACAATGGTCGTTCCAGAGTAAATTCGGTCACAAGAGAGGATGAGTTGATCTGTAGGAGGGAAGCTGAGAAACGTGTGAAATCAATGGTAATCAAATATTGTAGGTGTGTTATGAATTCTGAATATGATAAGTTCCGAATGATTGAAATTGCTCAGTTGAGAGTAATTGCTCAATTGATGAGTTGTTGATCCAGTGATGTCAATGAGACGTGAGATTCTTATTATATTTCTTGTTGTTTCATTCATGATTCAGAGACTTATTTATATTGCTGGAATTATAGACACCATGATCCCGTGAAGTGTGACAGTCGATGGAATCAAAGAGTGGAAAAGTGGAAATTGTGTTTGAAACCAGTTGCTCATCGTGCGGAGACTTGGTTAATTTTCCATCCACTACTTTGTTAACTCATTCAACTGATTGCACAACTTGCTCACATTCCATCGTGTGTTTGAACACATGTGCCATTGACCGCCAGACCAAAACCCTAGTTGATATCCCCCCAAGTGACACGATTGACATCTCGTGGTTAGTTTAGTCAGTTGTTGACTTCATGATTTAGTGGGACGATGAGTCCATGTATTGAGTTGAACATGATTTTGTAAAATGTTCTGAAACTCATGAATTGAACGTGTCTATGAGATAGTGATGTGATTCTCACGTTGAGGTGAGCAAGTGTTGTTGTTGAATATTAATAGTTGAATCAATATTCCTTGGTTTGAGCAAATATTGCTCGTCTGAGAAAGTGTCGCTCATCTGATAAATTATAGGCAGCATGAACAAAATAAAATATTAATTAAAATACTGGTAGTTTAACGGAGCATAATTAATAAGAATACTTATCATGAGATCGTCGTAAAGTTATTAGTGTTCAAATTTGGAATTATGATCCTTGGACTCAGAAACCCTAATTTGATCAATTGATGACCCATTGATGGTTTATTTGAAAATTAACCACGGAATGAAGGAGATCAGGCTTCATGGGACCGTGGATTGACCATGAAACTCCCGTATGCTCATGTGAGCAAATACCAAGGCCTCTTGAAGAGTTGGTGATTTATTGATGAAAGAATGATTAAATTTTGGTTTAATCATTTATTCCAAAATGCTCGTCTGAGCCTTAGGTAATTAAACCTAATTAATTATGAAGAAGTGAGGGACCGACCAAGGGGTCATGAAACCGGCTCTGGGTGGTCATGAGATCAAATGATGATCGTTTCATGAAGTTCCAAGTTGTTTTGAAGAGTTTTGGACCTAATACGTGCAATTGCGCAAATTAGGTCAAATTGTGAAAATACATGAGACCGTCTCATTAAGAGCCAAAGAGCCAACCTTGGTCGGTCAAGATAACATTATCATGTCTCCAAAGTGTTCATATCTCAATTCTGAGAATTTTGATATTTTATGGCGTGCAGTTGAGCACTCATTTGACAAAATATGAAGAAACCAGGTTTTTTTTATAAAACCGTCAAAACTTCATGAGATGAAGGAAAGCAATAAAAAAATGAAGGAATCATGAAGTGTGGGACCGGTCATGGCCGGCCGGCCAAGGAGCCCGTCCCACAATGTTTTCCTATTATTAGTAATATTTTTTCATGATTTTAGGAAAATATGATAAAACCGAGTTTTGTTAAAATTAAAGAGTTTTGCTGAAATCAAGGAGTTTCCATGAGATGAGAAAAACATAAAGAATAATAATAATAAAATAAGGGACGTGTGGGATGTGTGAGACCGGCTTGGAGCATGGTTGGCCGGCTAGGGCCTGGTCCCGTGCGTTTTCCCTAATTTTATGTATTATTTCATGATTTGAAGGATTTTTCATAATTTGAAGGATATATCATGAAATCAAGGAATTCCATGGGATTATGAAAGCATGAAAAATATAATAATAATAATAATATGGGACGTGTGGGGCCACCTAGGTCTTGGCCGGCCGGCTAGGGCCCGGTCACACGGGATTCCCTAATTTTATATGGGACCAAGGAAATATCATGAGATTAAGGAGTTTTCATGAAATTAGGGAAATAATAATAAAATAATGAGGAACCATGATGTGTGGGATCGGCTGGGACCAAGGCATGGACGGATGGACAATGGTCACGCCCCACAATGTTTTTCCCTAATTTTACATTATTTCCTCCGTGCGAAGGAAGCACCACGGAATTGAGGAGTTTCCTCAAAACGAAGGATATTAGTTCAGATGAAAGGATTTTCATCAGATCAAGGAAAATAATAAAAATGTAATAAAATATAAAACTGGCATAGGATTGGCCATGGAACGGTCGGCTAGTCAGTGGGCCCATGCTCCCAGCGCCTTGGTCAATGTTTTGATTATTTATTATTTTTTCCCTATTTTGCATAGGTTCATCGTTTCGTCGTATTTTGAAATACTCGTTCGTGCGGTGATTGTTAATGCATCATCGTTGAATACACTTGCACCTTTTGAGACAGGGATTACTTAGAGGTAGCTCTGATACCCGTGCATTGAATATTTATTACTAACCCATGGATTTCTGGTGGGAAGAACCATGGTTTGCAGCAATGAAATATCTGCGAAAATATTTGAATATTTTCGGAAATTCTGTGGATGAATCCAAGAATTTTAGGAATAATTAACTTATGGCTCTATACTAGCAGAGCAAGCTGTCTAGGAGCATTAACTATTCCTACATGAGCTTGTTGGAGCTTCATATCCTTTATTTAGTCAGGGTAAACTCGTTGTTTGTATCCTGAAGACGTTATCGCTCTATACTAGCAGAACAAGCTATCTAGGACCCGTCCATCTTGTGATACTATATAGAAATAATTACTGAAGTGTTCAGTATTCATGAGATATGTTGTTGTCTAGCTGTGAGACTACATATCTACATGTATTCTGAGAGAAAGTATTCTCAGTCAGAGGATTCGATGAGAGATCCGTGTCTCAATACTCACGTCTGACTGCTGGATCAGAGGTTCATATAATTATGGGTTTATGATTTTATCCTTTGTCTAAAATCCACCATCTACATTAAGTCCCCTGCTTAGTGAGGAAATCCATGTTCCTCAGTCAGCATTGAATGGTGATTTTCCGGTCATAAATAATATAAGTAATTGAACTTAGTCGTAAGTTAAGATGTTACCGGATTTCGATAGTACGAGCATACCATGACTTGAATAAAGATATCAATGGCATGATAGAGTGTCATTTGGTGAACATGAATTGGTGTTGAACCGCTGGTTTGGACGACGAGACCTTGGTTGTTTAGGATTCGCAGGCCGGGCCCAATAAGGAAATTCATAGAAAATTAGGTTTTGGAAATAAAATTTGATATAAAAGGGAATTAATCCTTTTTTTTTATTTCTTTCCCACAACCGGTGACCACCTTGATCCCTTCATCTTCTTCATGCCTGAGCATAGGAGGAAATATGAGGATTTTTTTTGCCGGAGTTGTTGCCACCGTCCGACCAACTTTCGTCGGCGCCGACCAGGTGAGCACATTTTTTTTTTTTTGATGTTGGCTGAAGTTCATGAGTTCTATGAGTTGTTCATATCTTGATCATGATAAAGTTATACACATGTGCATATATGAATGTGGGTTTTGTCGAAAACCTTCGTTTTTGAAAACGCATGTTCGTTTGATCATTAGTTTTGAAAACTAATAATAATCCCTAATTTAGGAGAGATTTTTCTTCATATATGAATATTTAGGTCCAGTGATAAAACTATGTTTATAATCTTTCATGTGAACCAAAGTTTTATCATGAAAAGGTGAATTTTCACCGAAATAAACCCTCGTTTTAAAAAATGACGATGATACGAAGAAAGAGTTTTCCTCTTTATATGTGAACTTGTGTCCAGTGATAAATTTTTTTTTATGAACTTTCATGTGAATTAAAACTTTATCTTATAATGTGTGAGTTCTCACAAAATTGAAATAAACCTTCGTTTCAAAGATGTATGTCGATACGAAGGAAAAGATATTTTTTGTAAAACCATGGTCTATTCATGATTTTTTGAACCATGGAGTGTCCACAAATGTGAGTCTTTCTCATGTCAAAATACATATATATTATATATATTTTTTATTTACGTGATATATATATATATGCAAATATATATTGTTTTCTTTTAAAAAATCAAAACTTGAGTTTTGTGTAATATTTCTTAGGAGTAAACAATTATTTATGATGAAATAATGTTTTAGTTTTCGTAATTCCATAGTAAACAATTATCCATGATTTTATGAAAAATCTGAGTTTTTTGAACGTCTTTTGTAGGTTCGAAGAGACGAACGATTTTGGAGTGTTAACTCTAGCATTATTGTCACTACTGTTAGTGGAAGCGTAAAAGGTAAGAGTTGAGAATTACTTGTTTGTAAATGCTTGCATGAGCATTTCAATTACTCCATTCCATTGATGTCTGATATACTGAAGTAGAGGATTGTGTGCATGTTGCAGTTATTTTGCGAGGATGTCTGATTCCCAAGATAATGATGCTTCCAAAGATGATATGTGTGTGGACGATAATGTTTCCAGGGAAGATTCACACATAGATGATGTCTTCAGGGATGATTCATGTACAGAAGAGACTTCCATTGGCGAAGATGAGATTCCTGGAATCAAGAACGTTCCAAACATAGAGGATGCCTTCTTCATAGATCAAGGGCCTGAAAAACGTCTCAAAACTCCAGCATTTCGTCTTCTGATAAATCCTAGAGAGGTTACTCAGAAAAAGTTAGTGACACCTCAGGGAGCTATTCGATTCTGTCTTGAACGAGGATATTTTTTTTGCATCAGATATTGAGTTCAAGCTTTCTCGACGGCCTCTGGAAAAGTTTTCTGGATGGTCCAGATACATGCTGGGTCTTCCTCGTGTTCGAGCCAAGTTGCATGATGCACAAGTAATACGAGCTATTCAAGCCTCTGGATATTTATTCATTTTCCATGATGATGAGGTATTGTAGCTTTACTTGATCGATGGTGTATTCTTACTCACTCTTTCATATGCATATGGGGAAAGTTTACCATTACTTTAGAAGATGTAGTCGCTTTGTTGCACCTCCCAATCACAGGTAATCTTCTTTAAAATATTTGTTCAGAAGAAAAAGCAATATCCAACGTCTTGACAACCACAATGGAGGAGATTAACAAGGCGTCTGGCAGTAAAGGATGTTATGCTCATTGGATGATACAATGTTGGCCAAGAGATACTCGTCCCAATTGGCCAGTAGACGGTACGTTATCCATTGATGCTTTCTTGTGCTTATGGCTGTCCAGAGATGTATTTGAAGATGCTGGGAATTTGTTGAAGCCGTTCGTGATTCCTTTTGCGATTAGAATGGCTCAGGGTGAGCAAATCCCAATAGGTAGCTTGTTCTTGGGTTCTCTGTATTCTAACTTGGACTCCTTGATTATAGACTCTAGCGTCTCGAATGGTTTTATGAAGATTGAATGTTATGCAAACACAATGTTTCTTCAAGCTTTGATGTGGGAGCGTTTCAAGAATTATGCACCCATTCCACGGACTGTCTTGCAAGGATTGAATACCGATGCTCGCCATGTCTTCTCTGAGAAGGCAAATGCCAGGATCATGTGCTGGTCTACAAAGCAACCTCGGCTCAAGACTCGCTTCATTGATGTCCTGGATCGTGAATCTGAATTCAATTTCCGCCCATGGGTATCAGTTCCCTCTCACATTTCCTAGCTAAAAACTTTTAATGATGAAGAGAGAATGATTTTCAAATCTGGTGCTGACTTGGATGATGGTGAGAGAGCTTTTATGCTGAGTTGTACTCCCGGTCATCTGATATCCGTAACGCATGGTGAATTCTCAGTGGAAGAATACAATATTGATAGGGCGGCTCGGCAAATGGGTATGGATTAGTGTGTTCCGACTCTTTGAAGAAGAAGTCCTTCAGTTGAACAGCTCAGAACTCGTCTGGATCGTACATATGTGGAAGGAAGTGAATTCTGGTTCCCTAGCTCTGATAGAGTCACGTATGTAACTCTGGGTTACATAGAATTTTGGGATCAGCAGTTCAATCGTTTATTTGATTTTGTGAGAGATGTGCAAACTTTAGTGAAGGAGCCTCCTTCCCCTGAGATGATTGCTACTCGATAAAGATTGAAGCATTTCCCCGGTAGTGATAAACGGAAAACGTCTCCAGGATGTTCACCAGTAAGTATTTTCTGAAGTCTTCATAGGGTTGTAATGATTGTGTTTTGATTATTTCATCAAAATTTCTTTTTTTCACAGAGCGGCCGTAATGTAAGACCACTAATTGATATAGACCTCTCGGAAATTGAAGCAATCGTTCATGGCGGAGAAGGCAGGAGTAAGAATTATAAGATGTTACCTAACACCATAAAGTCCCCAGTGATTTATCTGGTGAGTAATCGATATCTCTCGCATCATGACTTATTCTCATCCGTATAATTAGGATCTGAAAACCCACTTTGTTATTCCATTGCATAATTTTAGTCCATCGAGCATTGACGGTCTTCAGTTCTCTGTTGCTGGGCAGACGGTTTTCGACTCAGGTGTTGAAGAAGCAGCTAAAGTAAGTATTTCTCCATATAACAAACCGTGATGTTTAGTAGATGAAATGCTAATTGTCGAAAATATGTCCAGGAGACCATGTAAGTAGAGAGTGTTGGTGATTCTCGCTCGAAGGATGGCGATAAAGAAAACTCCCAAAGTCAAAAACCGAATGAAAATAACATTGTTGTCGACGTCGGTGTGAACAATTCTGATTCTTCGAACGCTTTGGAGATCACCCAAGTGAGTATTTATCTCATATTTTATCCATAGAAGTATAAACTTTCTGGTATATGAAGGAATGAATGAGAATGTATGTGAACATATGACAAGTTTTTCCAAAAATACGTTACTAGAAAATTCAGAACTCAACATTTTAGGAAAAACACCGTAGAATCTTCGTCTGATGTCAGATTTTCATGATCCGCATATGTATCCTTAATCCCAGGAAATTTCCAAGATTATTTGAAGAAACTTTTTGATTTTTGATCACGTTCAGGGGCCGAAATAGACAAAACAGTAAACATTCAAGAGACTTTCAGGAAATTTTCAACTGTCGTGTAGTCCCGAGTTTCGACCACATCTTTTTGATCGTTCATCCAATTGCCATGAAATTTTGAAATGTTGTAGGTAACACCCATACGAAGATAATTGTATATAACTAAACCCTTTATTCTTCACCAATTGCTCCCAGTTCATTACGTTGTACAGGGCAGTGTAAAATCTTCTCAGGCGAGCTTGTTGTAAAACGTGATTTTGCGACTTTCACGTTATTTGCTGACATCTAGCATATATAATGAAAGACTTTGATGATGTTAGACCACTTGTATGCTGTAGTTCATGATTTCTTTTGGTTTCATACTTGGATGATCCTAATCTCATGTAATCTTCGTATTAGGTGCAAAATACCGAAGTTGAGAATGAAGGAACCCAAAATGATGAAACGAGTGACCCTGAGATTATTGATAAGGAGGAAACTATCTCTGAACCTCAAGTCCATGAAAGTGTTGTTGATGAAGTCATGGAGACCCATATTTTCGCCACTTCAGTGATAGAAGAATCCAGGACACCAGTTGAAGATACTGTTGCCCTGATTGTAGAAGTTGCTCCAGTAATTGAAAACAGTATAGTTGTGCATGAATACCCAAGTGCATGAGTTGATTTTGATCCTCCATTTGATGCTTCACTCCCGTATCATGACTTAGTTGGTGGATTCAGCGTTCCCATTGGATATGTGGGTTTATACAAGAAAATATGGGAGAAATTCGGTCATATAATTGTCGACAGGAATCCTGGGCGTTCCTATGCTTTAACAATGCAAGTAAGTGTACTCTTGTGTATTGTAAGTGATATATGCACTAGAGCCAGAAAAGACATAACTCCAGATGTACTCTTTGATTGGGAGTTCAACTTGGAGAATTCTGAGAGACTTGGCTTCAATGTGAAGTTGCTTCGTAAGAAGATAAATGCTATTAAGGATTCATGTGAAAGTAACATACCCTTTCCCAATGATGTTGTGATGGAGAAGGAAGACAAGATTTCCAGGCTGACTGAAGAGCTGAACAAGGAGAATGCGGCTTTACAGGCTTTGAAGGATGCAGAGGCGCAAAAATATTTCTTCGCTGATTTTCTTTAATTTATTTTCCATAATCTCTTGAACTTCTAAACTTATGAGAGATGAGAGATGTGAGGTTTTATTTCTGGTTTTGATATCATGGCTTTGAATTAGTAGGCGGTTAAGGATTTTCTTTTGGATTTGATAGAGATTTTCTTTTAAGAAATATGAATTGAATTTTGATAAATTGCTGAATTCAAATACTGATCACAAGTATTGCAAAAAATTTGGAGGAATTGAAATACAATGAAAGAAAATCCTAAAATTCCAAATCCAAACGTCATGAATGCTTAGACGCCTAGTACCTCAAATAACTTCAGGCAAACGCCTTAAGCCAATTCTCATGAATTACTGGTAGGGTTCGTCCATCTGTGTTGATCAACTTGTAATATCCTCAAGTTATGGACTTAGCAACCATAAATGGTCCTTCCCAATTAGATCTCCTTGCAGAATGAAGATCTCTTTTAGTCGCCTTGAGAACCAAATCTCCTTCCTTGAATTTGTCCGGCTTTGTACTCTGTGCCTTGACTATCTTCTGTTGATTCGGAATTTTTTTTGTGGTGCGGCTCCACGGTCGTGGCACATATATGTTAGAGCACTGCTCGATCAAACTCGCATGCGTTGATATCTCAAGCATGTTTGTCAATCTTACTGATCAAAACTATAAAGTCTTGATTTCTAGTCTACTATAGTTAAGGTCTCGGACTAGGATAGAAAGTGTAGTTGAGCTCAAGACTCCATGGAAATAATCATACAATAATAAGGACTACTCAAGGAACCAGTGGATATCCATCAACTAAAAGGTATGTGGAGACTTGAACTTATCTATCACTCAAAAGTCTATCTACTCTATCTCATATCTTTGAGACAAAAGTCATTTTACTATATAGACTAAGAATATGCACATGTGACATTTCGAGCTGAGTATATCTCGCTTATCTATTTCTCGAAATGGGTGTTGGTAAAGCTTTAGCTTTAACCAAGTTCATCTTTGCCTAGTGACGAAAGTCATGTTAAGTTTCAATCTTTTTGGAAAATGTTCGGACGAAAAATAGTTTGTGAATAACAACTATATAACGCCCTCTGAGCATGTATCAATGATTAAAATAAGAGTTTAGACTATATAACCATTGGGGGATATAAACATTATTGTGGAAACACATATATGTATAAGTCCTTAGCACTTGAACCAAAGTTTGGGAACTTTGTTGATCAAGTGGAACCGGAACGTGAGCAGCAACTCAGTCCGCGAACCCAGTCCGTGAACTGGCATAGTTTTCAAACCCGAGAATTTCTGCTGGAGTTGTAGCTCATATGCAGTCCGCGAACCCAGTCCGCAAACTAACAGAAGATCTCGAACCCCAGAATTTCTGCTGGAGTTTATAACTTCAACCGGTGAGCTTGAGTCCGCGAACTCAAGAGGTTATGTCTGAAAACATTGTTCGTGAACTTATTCAATATTACTAAGGGATGCTTTTGCAAACCGTGGATTTATAGTTCATGATTAATGATTCGAGTGAATTATATCGTTTTTGATTCAATTATGTCTCTTGTAATACTTGAGATCTCATAGCAATTGAAAAACTCTTTAACTATTTCATTTGAGTCATTTGGACTAGTTATGATGAAGAAGAACATGGTTGATATGGAAGTTATCATTTGGCTAACCTTTTGGTTAACTAGTCGTGAACCAACCATTGTACACATTTGGGTATGGTTACACGAACCCAAAATCGTCAAGTACATGTGTGTATGGCAAGCTAAGTTTTTGATCTAGCGGTTGAGGAATATTAGCTTGTATCTAATCAGGTTTTCATCTAACGGTGAATATTGAATGCTTTGTTACTAAGATAACATTGATTGCAAACCCTGATTTGAAGACTATATAAGGGGAAATTTAGCTATTGGAAAAACTAATCCCCACACACTTTTCTTGTGTGATACTAGTTTTCTCTAAGCTAGAGTCGATCTTCATTAATCCTTGAGTTTTCTCTCTAAACTCGGGTTAACGACTTAAAGACTTCATTGGGATTATGAAGCCAGACCGATACTACTTTTATCATAGTTGTGTGATCTGATCTTGCTCTTTCTATTGTATGAGTACAATTGTAATAATTGGCTTGAGATTCTATCTCCGATAGGCAAGATAAAAGTAGTCACAAACATCTTCGTCTCATTGTTTGTGATTCCTCAATAATCTTCTTCGCTGCGTCGATTAAGTTTATTGTGAGGTGATTGATGAAACTGAGCTGTTCTTCGGGAATATATGTTTGGTTTTATCAATTGGTTCCTGTTCACCTTGATTTATCAAAAGACGGAACAAAACTCATAGGTTTATTCGTGGGAGATGAATATATCTATTACCTGTAGACTTTTCTGTGTGAGACAGATTTGTTTATTAAAGTCTTAGACTTTGGGTCGTAGCAACTCTTGGTTGTGGGTGAGATCATCTAAGGGAATCAAGTGCGCAGTATCATGCTGGAATCAGAGGCGTAGGAGCATAACTGTACCTTGGATCAGTGTGAGATTGGTTGGGGGTTCAATTACAGTCCATTCCGAAGTTAATTGGTAGTATGCCAGTGTCTGTAGCGGCTTGATACAGTGTATGTTTAATCTGGACTAGGTCCCGGGGTTTTTCTGCATTTGCGGTTTCCTCGTTAACAAAATTCTGGTGTCTGTGTTATTTTTTTTCCGCATTATATTTTTATATAATTGAAATAATATAGGTTGTGCGTTGTTCAATCGATTATAATATCCGACCTTATTGGTTGTTGATTTAAATCGATTGAAACTTGGATATTGGTCTTTGGTACCATCTAAGTTATCTCTCTTTGATTAGACTCACGAATCATATTTGCTTGAGTAAATCAAATCGAGAGATTGAGATAATAACTCTTTGAGATATTTTCTATTGATTGAGTCTTATTGATTCTCTAGAAAATAACTCGTAGTTGTCCATACATATTGCTAATCAAAATATTGGGTGGTGTTGTTAGACCCCCGCTTTTTCAATATGGACACTCATGCAGGAGATAATATCTCCCGTAGTGCCTGTCATGCTTGGCCACATCTTCCATAATGAATCGCTGGATTGGATGATCAACTTGAGGATATTCTGGACTCAACCATTGGGTTAAATATTATTGTGGCGAGATGATCCACTCATAGCATTTTGTGATTGCTAAATTTTTTATGGGGAGAAGTCCTTGGACCAAACTAGCATATTTGAACATTGGTAATATTGGAGCATGAAGAGGAATAAGACTTGCTTGAGCTCGAAACCTTTTGACAAAGGCATGTGGACTTTCTTTGGGTTCTTGCACAAGTCCCATCAAGTTTTCAACTTCCTTCGGGTTTTCAAATGATAAGGTATCTTCCGTTCCTTCCTCCGGGTCAGAGGTTTCTTCAGAGGAGCATGAAATTGAAGGTGGCAGTGCCACCTTTCCATCGTAGATCCATGTGCATCCAAAAATCATATCATATCCTGGATCCTCCATGATTATGTAAAACTTGGTCTCAGTGCAGACCAATTTTCCTTTGACTTTGAGAATGATGTAACCGTATGCGTTTATGGAGATTCCTATGTGATCCCTGACTGCTATGGGAGCATGAGTAACTTTCTGTCGAGTAATGCCAGCGGATCTGAGAGTTTTCAAAGGGATGATGTTGATGGCGGTGCCAACGTCAACAAACCCTCTATTGAATTCGTTTCCATTGATGTGCACTGTGGTGAGCAGTCCCCAGTCATACATTTCCTTGTCTGTCGCTGGAGGCTCAGCAGTAGTCTTTTGAATCGATTCATTTCCTTTTATTATTGCTGGTGCTGGCGATATTTGCGTTAGGATTTGTAACCGATCCTGACCTAAGACTAACCATCTTGTGAAAACGATAGATTGCAACCGAGAGAATGATCTCCCACTGTGGTCGCCAATCTATAGATGGGGAAAAATGATTTGCTGTTTTTAAGGAATTGAGGAGACGACCATACGGAGGAGGCTCCCTGAACTGAGCGAAATGTTCAACCTCACACATATGCACTGCAAGAAGGGAGTGCTTTGAATTCGAGAGATCAATCTATAGTACTCCGGCCTAAACCAAGACAATGGTCGTTCCATAGTAAATTCGGTCACAAGAGAGGATGGGTTAATATGTAGGAGGGAAGCTGAGAAACGTGTGGAATCAATGGTAATCAAAGATTGTAGGTGCGTTGTGAATTCTGAATATGATAAGTTCAGAATGATTGAAATTGCTCAGTTGAGAGTAATTGCTCAATTGATGAGTTGTTGATCCCGTGATGTCAATGAGACGTGAGATTCTTGTTTTATTTCTCGTTGTTTCATTCATGATTCAGAGACTTATTTATATTGCTGGAATTATAGACACCATGATCCATGAAGTGTGACAGTTGATGGAATCAAAGAGTGGAGAAGTGGAAATTGTGTTTGAAACCAGTTGCTCATCGTGCAGAGACTTGGTTGATTTTCCATCCACTACTTTGTTAACTCCTTCAACTGATTGCATGACTTGCTAACATTCCATCATGTGTTTGAACACATGTGCCGTAGACCGCCAGACCAAAACCCTAGTTGATATCCCCCCAAGTGACACGATTGACGTCTCGTGGTTAGTTTAGTCAGTTGCTGACTTCATGATTTAGTGGGACGATGAGTCCATGTATTGAATTTTGTAAAATGTTCTGAAACTCATGAATTGAACGTGTATCTGAGACAGTGATGTGATTCTCACGTTGAGGTGAGCAAGTGTTGTTGTTGAATATTAATAGTTGAATCAATATTCCTTGGTTTGAGCAAATATTGCTCGTCTAAGCAAGTGTCGCTCATCTGATAAATTATATGCAGCGTGACCAAAATAAAATATTAATTAAAATACTGGTAGTTGAACCGAGCATAATTAATAAGAATACTGATCATGAGATCGTCGTAAAGTTATTAGTGTTCGAATCTGGAATTATGATCCTTGGACTAAGAAACCCTAATTTGATCAATTGATGACCGATTGATGGTTTATTTGAAAATTAACCACGGAATGACGGAGAATTGGCTTCATGGGTCGACCATGAAACTCCCATATGCTTGTGTGAGCAAACACCAATGCCTCTTGAGAGTTGGTGATTTATTGATGAAAGAATGATTAAATTCTGGTTTAATCATTTATTCCAAAATGCTCGTCTGAGCCTTAGGTAATATAACCTAATTAATTATGAAGAAGTGAGGGACCGACCAATGGGTCATGAAACTGGCCCTGGGTGGTCACGTGATCAAATGATGATCATTTCATGAAGTTCCAAGTTGTTTGGAAGAGTTTTGGACCTAATACGTGTAATTGCGCAAATTAGGTCAAATTATGAAAATACGTGAGACCGGCTCATTGAGATCCAAAGATCCAACCTTGATCGGTCAAGATAACATGCTCATGTCTCCAAAGTGTTCGTATCTCAATTCTGAGAATTTTGATATTTTGTGGCATGCAATTGAGCACTCATTTGAGAAAATATGAAGAAACCAGGGTTTTTTGATAAAACCGTCAAAACTTCATGAGATGAAGGAAAACAATAAAAAAATGAAGGAATCATGAAGTGTGGGACCGGTCATGGCCAGCCGGCCAAGGAGCCCGTCCCACAATGTTTTCCTATTTTTTGTAATATTTTTTCATGATTTTAGGAAAATATGATAAAACCAAGGAGTTTTGTTAAAATTAAAGAGTTTTGTTGAAATCAAGGAGTTTCCATGAGATGAGGAAAACATAAAACATAATAATAATAAAATAAGGGACGTGTGGGATGTGTGGGACCGCCTTGGAGCATGGTTGGCCGGCTAGGGCCCGGTCTCGTGCGTTTTCCATAATTTTATGTATTATTTCATGATTTGAAGGATTTTTCATAATTCGAATGAAATATCATGAAATTAAGGAATTCCATGGGATTATGAAAACATGAAAAATATAATAATAATAATAATAATAATAATAACAACCTGTTCGATTAATGTAGTAGTATGTCGTTGGAGCCTAGCTTGTTAGGCTTCCAACTAGTTTCATGTAATAATCTTATAATAATATTGAGAAACTTATAATAATAATAATATGGGACGTGTGGGGCCACCTAGGGATTGGCCGGCCGGCTAGGCCCCGGTCACACAGGTTTCCCTAATTTTATATTATTTTTCATGGGACCAAGAAAATATCATGAGATTAAGGAGTTTTCATGAAATTAGGAAAATAATAATAAAATAATGAGGAACCATGAGGTGTGGGGCCGGCTGGGACCATGGCATGGCCGGTTGGCCAATGGCCACGCCCCATAATGTTTTTCCCTAATTTTATATTATTTCCTTCGTGCGAAGGAAGCACCACGGAATTGAGGAGTTTCCTCAAAACAAAGGATATTTGTTCAGATAAAAGGATTTTCATCAGATCAAGGATAATAATAAAAATGTAATAAAATATAGAAGTGGCATGGGATTGGCCATGGCACGGTCGGCCAGTCAGTGGGCCCATGCTCCCAGCGACTTGGTCAATATTTTGATTATTTATTATTTTTTCCCTATTTTGCATAGGTTCATCGTTTCGTCGTATTTTGAAATACTCGTTCGTGCGGTGATTGTTAATGCATCATCGTTGAATACACTTGCACCTTTTCAGACATGGCTTACTTAGAGGTAGCTCCGATGCCCGTGCGTTGAATATTTATTACTAACCCATGGATTTCTGCTGGGAAGAACCATGGTTTGCAACAATGAAATATCTGCGAAAATATTTGAATATTTTCGGAAATTTTGTGGATGAATCCAAGAATTTTAGGAATAATTAACTTATGGCTCTATACTAGCAGAGCAAGCTATCTAGGAGCATTAACTATTCCGATATGAGCTTGATGGAGATTCATGTCCTTTATATAGTCAGGGTAAACTCGTTGTTTGTATCCTGAAGACGTTATCGCTCTATACTAGCAGAGCAAGCTGTCTAGGAGCCGTCCATCTTGTGATACTATATAAAAATAATTACTGAAGTGTTCAGTATTCATGATATATGTTGTTGTCTAGCCGTGAGACTACATATCTACATGTACTCTGAGAGAAAGTATTCTCAGTCAGAGGATTCGATGAGAGATCCGTGTCTCAATACTCACATCTGACTGCTGGATCAGAGGTTCATATAATTATGGGTTTACGATTTTAGCCTTTGTCGAAAATCCACCATATACAGATTAATACTGCAAAATCATCTTCCAAATAAACTTTACAATTTAAATAAATAAATCTAAAAACATTGCAAGATTAAAGTCGTTGGAAATAGCTACGTGTACTCATAATAATGGCTATTCCAAACCCTAGTTATCCTTCTTAAAACACAAGAATAAATTCTCATAAGAAGTTTCGTAGACAAAAATAAGAACAACAAACAAAAATCAAAAGACTCATAAACTAACAAAACTGATCACAAACGGAAATCAAGGATCACTTGTGGAACCCCCACGAGTCTTGAGACCTTTGAGCTTGTTATTGACATCATCTACTGCTTCTTCAAAGAAGATATCCTCATTCATAAGTTCTTTAACATGTGTCTTCATGAAAACAAGGTCAGAATTAACCTTTTGCAACTCAGTTCTTAACACATTAAGGCCCTTCATTGTAATAACCTGTAATTTTTTTATATACTGTTTCGGGTCGGGTTATACCTAGATTGGTTAACCTTGTGTTTAGATTGTTGTTCCTTAAGCCCTAACCTTAAACTTAACCCTAACCTTAAACTTAACCTTAAATGGGTGGATTGAACAAGAAAGGCTTCAAGTTAGGGTGGAAATAGAGCCACCCAAATTCATTGTTTGTTTTTCCTTAATAATGTTATTAAGGTTTGATAACTAAAACTTTAGAAATTTTAGAGAGAGAAACTAAAAACTAGGGAGAAGAAGGAGATGAAGCTAGAGTTTATTTTAGAGGGGGAAAACCATGGAAAATCAGTGGAGAATTAAGAGGAGTTTTTTTTAAGCTATTGAGGTAGTATGCTAGATTCCCTTTCTCTTTACGTTTTTTTTATACTTGATTTTGAATTTGTATGATTAGATCTAAGTGATTTATTGATTAAAAACTATGAATCTAATTGATGATCGGCATTTAATATTGATAGATAACATGCTTAGGTATCTCTAGTTAAAGTTTGAGAATATTTCATCACATATTCACCATAAAATGTTTGTTTGTACTTGGATGTTGATTTCTAAATTGTTTTGTACATTTTCGCTTTGTATGTTCTTGACTGTACTTAGGACATCTTGATGATATCAAAACGATTTTTGATCTTGATAAAAGTTGTAGATCTATGTCTTATCTTTAATTATGCGTTGAGTTTTCTAAATTTAGAATTTTTATGAATTTACGGTGAATTGTTTGGTAAAATGATGCAATCTGTCCAAATGTTTAAAATGATCTTATAAAATCAATAACTCTCATTTGAACCATTGAGTTTTCGTAAAAATTGAATATGATATAGATCCATATATTAGAAATGCTTCTCTAAAATTTGAAGACGATCGGATTAATGAATCATTATGAAACATGTAATATAAAATTCTAGTTGTTATTGAAAATAGATGAATTGAGCCAAGAACAAAAGAATTTTTTTGATTGATGAAAATAGTTGTTGTTAATTCTATTTTTCTCTTGATTGATGAGAATAGTTGTTGTTAATTACTTTTTTCTTTTGATTGATGAAAATAGTTGTTGTTAATTTTTTTAGATTAAAGAATCTTTGATTTTTGAAATTAGTTATTATTAATGCTTTTCTTTTTCTTTAGATTAAAGAATTATTAGTGGGACAAAGAATCTTTTGATTTTTTTTTGAAATTATTTTTGATTAATTCTTTTCTTTTTCTTTAGATTAAAGAATTCTTAGTGGGACAAAGAATCTTTTGCTTTTTTTGAAATTAGTTGTTATTAATGATGAAAGTTAAGAAATAATAGGTATTAATAACTTATTATATTCAAATTTGAATTCTTTTTGTTTTTTTTTGGTGGAATCCTAGGAAACAACTTTTCTTTATAGTACTGTTTGTTTTAATAAAGAATAAAAATGAAGAATTATGTTAGAGAGAGAAATAAATTAAAAGAAGGTGGTAGTGGTAGACATAAATAATTAGCTATCACTTTGAAGACATAATTATTAGATTCTTATCTTGACCAAACTTTTAAACTTGAGGTTAGGTGGAACTTGTTTTAGGTTGTGAGTATATATATATGTATATATCTTATACTAAGAAGAAAAGAGTAACCATACTAAGAAGAAAAGAGTAAACATACTAAGAAGAAAAGAGTAAACAAAAATCTAAATTAATAGAAATAACGAGAGATTCTTTTAGTTCATATCAAAGACAATTTCTTCGGTGATAAAGCTTTTCCTTCTATTATTTATAGTTTTTTGATTGCGATTCGAGGTAGGCGCAACACAATCTAAAACTCTTCTTTTATTTAAGTTTCTTTTAATTAAATTTATGTTTGCAAGTTTCCATTAATATATGGATGATAATCGATGTTGTGAGCATGCTTATGAATGTTG
Source organism: Papaver bracteatum (assembly GCA_023529315.1). NCBI lineage: Eukaryota > Viridiplantae > Streptophyta > Magnoliopsida > Ranunculales > Papaveraceae > Papaver > Papaver bracteatum. The sequence goes on along the minus strand of JAJJWX010004966.1, from coordinate 459,015 downwards.
GGCTGCGGTCCATAGAATGTGATTCTTAAAGATTATTTATGACGGGATACGAGATATCCTTGGAAACGGTATTTGTTTCCTAAACCCACGTGGGAGCTCCCTTGGGCGAGCGGATTGATTGAATTTATTGTTGTATAATGTTGGGATACGAGATATCCTTGGGGACGGTTTTGTTTCCTAAACCCACGTGGGGGGGCTCCCTTGGGCGAGAGGATTGATTGAATTTATTAATGTATATGGATGTGGTGTTTCCATATGTTTGTGGTGGTGTTAACCATGCAACTTGTTTTGAAAAGAAATTGAAAAATATTGCATAAAATGTTTTGTTGCTTCTTTTCCTACTGAGTGTCACAACTCACGTCGTATTATGACAAAAATTCCAGATTTTATGACACCACAAGGAGCTAATGGCGGAAAAGCATAGAGATCGGTTTTGGTGTTTTAACTAGTAGTTGCATATTATGATTGGAAATTTGTAATAAAATATCATCAAACTCTCTTTTGGATGATTTATTGAGTGCTTATTGAGTATTTATATTTTGGAGATTATTGGGTTAATGTATAATTAATAGAACAATGTGTTATTAAGACAATTTTATTTGGTTAGATAAATGAAAATTTCTGAGTCATGTCAGTTTGACTGTTAATGATAATTATTTTACAAGATATTTATGACTGAATATTTTATGGCACGCGTAAAACTCACGGTTTATGAAGTTTTTAAAATATTAGAATTTTCTGAGTCCCGGAAGTATTTTTAAAACAATTGTTCCTCACTGTAAGAAATTTTAACGTTTTCTGACAGATTCAACTATATTGAAGTATTTTTGTTTTAAATTTATTCTACAACATGTTTTAGGATTTGGTGTCCTCTGTAAACTTGAAGATCTTTCTTTTTAGTTTCCAAAATGGTAAACTAAACCTGATTTGGAGTTGTGAGTGATTTTATATGATTTTATAAAATGGACTATCTCTGTTTTTCTTTTCCACAGTTCTGGTCAACTACGTATTTGACTGTGGTCAAAAGGTCTTTAAGATAATCTAAATTTTTTGTAAAATTTATGAATGGAACTATACTCAATTAGGATTCATAAAGTATAATAATAATAATATTTGGATTTGAAATAGGTTCGGTAAAATTCGTGGAGTTAATTGATGTCTGTTTTTAATTTATAACTCTTCCTTAAATATGCGATTCTTTTGAATTAAATCTGGAACGTTTAACGATGAAATTTTTTTTTATGGTAAACTATAGTTCTCTATTGTTCATGTGAGTTAACAATAACGACAAGTTAACGGTTAGATGTTCCCAAAATAATTTTTATGTATCCGCTGCGACAAAATTTCGGAATTGAACATAAATAAAGAATAGACAAAGAATCGGTTGTTTGGACTTGGGCCAAGTGTAGAAGTCTAGGATTGTTATTAAATGTAACATTTCGGATTTTGGGTTTGGATTTGGGTCGAAATCCAGGCCCGGAATTCGGGGTGTCACATTCATAGTATCAACGAGTTGCAGTTTTGCTTCCTCAAAGTATTTAAGAAAATCATGAACCACTTCAGCAGAAACCATATCCTCATTCTCAACATCCTGATGAGTATAGGCATAGTAGCATGAGGCATTAGTATTTTGATCATCATATTCTACTAGGGTTTTTTTCTTCCTCCCTTTGGACTCAAAACCAATACCTTTATCAAGAAAACCTCTTGCAAAACCTCCAGTGCGGGAAGGTGAAGACATTCTTGACAAAACAACAATAACCTAGAGTACACGTACGTGACTCAATAGGTTTGGTATTTAAATGGTTTCATATGGAAGGTAACTTTTAGGGTTTTCCAAAGATAGTTCATAAAAAGTAAGATGTGGGTACCCTTACGAATGCAATCCAAACCCAAAAATAAAAAATAAAACAAAAACGTACATTAAGACTCAACAATACTTTTTCTACGTGAAGATTTTTCTTCCACATCTTTTTGGCTCAATAAATTTTATATCTCCACAGAGAAATAATTTTAGAGCACAAGAGTAGCAGGCAACTTAGTTGCAACTAAAAACTTCTTCGAAACTAAAACAATAAGAAAAACAAAGAGATTTTTGAGATACAAACAATACTTAGAAAGTGTTGTCTGAAGACAATAGTTTAGTTATGGACAATAAGAAAATAGCTCAACTAATCAGAGAGAAAATAGCCAAAAGTATACCCGATTATTAGCAAGTCTTATTCAACAAAATTTTATGAGTAAGCATTCAACCCTTGTGATTAATTAGCACAAGTATGAGCCCTAATCTCATTAAATGAATGGTGTTCACGGTTGATTCTCTTTTTCCGTCCAATTCTGGGAAAGAATCCTTTTTGATGTAAAAAGTTATCAAAATACTTGTTGTCATCAAAATATGAGATAGAGTTCGAGTTCTTACCAGAAGAAGTTTGTTCGGAGGATTTTGACATCCTGTTGATAAGATCCTTATATCCTTTAATTATCATATTTAGGTTGTCCTTCATATCTCCACTGTTGCTTCCATCTACATGAACCTTTTTCACATCTTGAACATCATTCATCACCTTAGGTTGAGAGGGACCTTTCTGAAATCTCCTTGAATGATTTGTATTGATGCTACAATTGGTTCGAACGTTCAATGAGAAATTTGAACTGGCATACCTAGGAGAATTCTCATGGAGATTACTAATAGGTTTAGTCATCCGAATGTAAGTAACACCTTTGAGAATTAAATCCAAGGTATGCTGAAGTCGACTTAAGTAATTTTCATTCGGCTTCAGTTTTCTCTTCCGTTGAACATATCTTTTTGAATTACAAAAAAGACATACTTTCTGATCACGGGAGTGATTAGAGTGTGTAGCATTAGAACCATCGTTAGAAGATTTCATCCTTACATGAGACGAGATAAATCCATGATTAGTGGAAGAACCAGGCACTTCTTTATCAATAGGAATGGATTTTAATTTTGCTTATGGAACCAAATTTCTTATAGTAGAGTCAGAAGCAGTTGGTATAGTGGACTCTTTAGAACATTCTTGAATAGAGAGTTTACTAAAAATATGTTCATTTTCCAAGGCATCCTTTTTGAGTTTCGCCTCGAGTAAGGTTCGTGAAGGGAAAACTTCAGCATTTTCCTCGCTAAGAGCCTTTGATTTAGAGTCACAAACTTTTACTATACCGATAAGAGTATTGACGTTGTTTTTCAACCGATTAATAGAATCAGCCTGGATTCTAACGAAATTTAGAATCAGTTTACTCTCTTCGGCTGCATCAATTTCATCATTTTATCGGGGTAATACTTATCAATACTCGTCTGTGTCGGAGGAATATAATGTTCATCTATATGTGAGATTGACAAGTATTTCTCTTTAATAGATTTTACCGAAACAAAACTTTTGTTTCTGGTGATACGTTTATCAAAGATAACACTTCTGTCCATAGAGTCAGATCGCTACAAACATAGACTTATGAGGTCTTAAACGTGTTTGCCTGCTCTGATACCAATTGTAAAAGTGGGGGTCTAACATCCACACCCAATATTTCGCTTAGAAATATGTATGTACAACTCCAATATAATTCCAAGAGAATCGACTAGATAGTCTGACTCAATTAATGGAAATATATCCAAGAGTTGTATCTCTCTGTATCACAGTGTAATTAGCAAATCAAACAGATAGGAATCCGTGAGCCTGATTATTATGTGAAACAACTTGAACGGTACCAAAGACCAATGTTCAAGTATCAATCAATAAAATCAACAACCGAAGGTTGGATTCTCTAATTGATTGAACTACGCACAACCTGTGATATTTCAATTAATATAATGCGGAAAAGAAATAACACATACACCAATTTTTTTTGTTAACGACGAAACCGCAAATGCATAAAAACCCCGGGACCTAGTCCAGATTTGACACCACACTATATTAAACTGCTACATACACTAGCCTACTCCAAGTTAACTTCGGATTGGAATGTAGTTGAGCCCTAAACAATCTCACACTGATCAAGGTACGGTTGTGCTCCTTACATCTTAGAATCCCAGCAGGACACTACGCACTTGATTCCCTTAGATGATCTCACCCACAACTAAGAGTTGATATGACCCAAAGTCGAAGACTTAATAAACTAATCTGTCTCACACAGAAAACTCTATTGAATAGATGAATCTGTCTCCCATAAATAAACCTATGAGTTTTGTTCCGTCTTTTGATAAATCAAAGAGAACATGAACCAATTGATATACCAGACTTATATTCCCGAAGAATAGCCTATAAATATCAATCACTTCACAATAATCTTAATCATATGGTAGAGAAACAAGATATGATGGAATCACAAACGATGAGACGAAGATGTTTGTGACTACTTTTTATCTTGCATATAGGAGATTAAATCTCGAGCAAATCTTAGAGAAGGTAGCACTCAATCGCAATAGAAAATAGCAAGATCATAACATTCAACTACAGAGAAAATAGTTGGGTCTGGATTCACAAACTCAATGAAGTCTTCAAGTCGTTAACCTACATGGTTTCATGAAAAACCTTAGGTTAAAGGAGAATCAACTTTAGTCACAACTAGTATCACACAGAAGGTGTGGGGATTAGGTTTCCTAGTTGCTAGAGATCTCCTTTATATAGTCTTCAAATCAGGGTTTGCAATCAATGTTACCTTGTAAACAAAGCATTCAATATTTACCGTTAGATGAAAACCTGATTAGACTCAAGCTAATATCTTTCAACTGTTAGATCGAACTTAGCTTGTTATACACAAATGAAAAGTGACTTTATTTATATATGAAACCGTACCTAAACATGTGCACCGTGTTGGCTCAATAATAGTTAACTGAGGTTAGCCATATGAATACTTTCATATCAACCTTATTCATCTTAACCATAACTAGTTCAAATGACTCAAATGAACTAGTTCTAGAGTTGTTCAATTGTTTATATTCTCATAGAAGTATACAAGACACAATTGAAGCAAAATCGATTTTGATTCACTCGAATCAAGTCATGAACATTATAGCCACGGTCTGGAAAAGATTGCATTCCTTATTATATAAACGTATTGGTTCATGAACAACCCGATTTTTGAACATTATCCACTAGGTATGCAAACGCATACGCATACCATAGTGGCCGGACTAAGTTTGGGTTTCGCTAGTATGCGAACTGGTACGCATACCTTCCAATCTCAGCAAAAATTCTCAGAGCTGAACCTCACGCCAGTACGCATACCGGTATGTGTACTTGGTACCCGGACTTCACCAAACCAAGCAGTACGCATACGGGTATGCATACCATGGTTCCCGAACTTGGATTACATATATGCAAGTACGCATATTATGCTTATATCCAATTGTTCTAAACTCTCATTTCAATCATTGAAACATTCTCGGAAGACGACAATAGCTGTCTCACACAAACTATTAGCTTCAAAGCAATTTTTAAGTGGTCGAATGATCAATACAAAATATTTTGAGTCTACATCAAATGACTGTCTAACACAAATCATGTAAGATGTTACCAGGCGATTTTCACATGATCATATTTTGACTTTCATCAAGAATATAAGATGAACTTGGTTAAAGCGAAAGTTTACCAACACATAATTCAAGAAATATGTAAGCGAGTTAAAATCATCTCGAAATATCAAATGTGTATAACTGAAGTTTGTATAGCTATACGACTTTTTCTCTTAAATAGGAGATAGAGTATATAGGCTTTTGAGTGATATATGAGTTCAAGTCTCTACATACCTTTTGTTGATGAAGTTACACAAACTCTTCTTAGTAGTTTTTCATCTTCAATCGATAAACGTCGTGAAGTCTAATGCTCAACTACACTTTCTATCATAATCCAAGATTTAGTTATAAGTAGACTAGAAATGAAGACTTATATTTTTGACAACTAAACTTGACAACAAGCTTGAGATAGGAACGCTTGCGAGTTCAACCGAGTAATGCTCTAACAAGCTTGTCTGATACCTCTTGTTGGGATGAATTCTTCATATGGAGACTCATTAAGCATGACTGATAATTGAGTAGTGCTAATACATTGATATATTAGATCACAGAAATCATCATTGAAACCAAAATAAGAAAGAACTTTAATCTAAAAGGACCATTTTAACCTATCAAAAACCTTTGACATGTCAAGTTTTAGAGACCTCCATCCAGTTTCAACTCTTTTCTTTTTCATTGATTGAATAATCTCTTGTGCAATGACAATATTGTCACCGATCAATCTCCCTGAAACATATGTTGCTTGATAAGGTGAAATAATTTTCTCCATAAAAGGCTTTATCCTGTTTACTAATACATTTGAAATAATTTTATAAGATGTGTTGCACAAGCCAATTGGCCCGTAATCTGCTGCACATGTACACTTTTTCTTCTTTGGAATTAAAGAGATATAGGTATTGTTTGTATGTTTAAGAGTATGCTTAGTTTCAAATATTTTTTTAACCATGTGACAAACATCTTCTCCAACTGTGCCCACTGACTTTTGTAAAAACCAGCTTGAAAACCCTCAAGACCTGGATCACTCCATTTTTCCATACTTTTGAGAGCACAAAGAATTTCTTCACTATATGGGATACTTTTAAGTGACATATTGTCCTCAGCTATAATAATTGAAGGAAGAATCAGATCTAGACTTTCATCTATCACTGGATAGCTAGTTGTACTGATGGTCTTGAAATACTGAGTTAGATGCTGAGATATTTGATCCCTGGATTGCATCCAGTTGTTGTTGTGATCTTAAATTGAATCTATATTATTCATTGTTCTTATTTTGTTGACTTTAGTATGGAAGTATTTGTTGTTTTCATCCATATCCTTAATGAAATGTTCTATTGACTTTTGTTGGTAAAATTCAGACTTTATTTTGTGTCATTTATTAAGTTCATTATTGATGTTGATGACACTGTCTGTACTAGCATCTTGAAGAAGTTCTTGGAGATGATTAAGTTCCTTCTGTAAACTGTCTACTTTCTGATTGATGTTGACAAAATGTTCTTTGTTCCACAATGAAAGCTCTCTTCTTGTAATGTTCAGTTTGTTAACCAACTGATTAGCAGGTGAACCGGTAATGCTAGTATTCCAGGCATTAGTAATTACAACTGAGAAAGTTTCATCATTTAACCAAGTTAATAAAAACTTAAAAGGCTTCCAGCAGTTGGGTATAGTAATATCAGTGTCTGGCATAACATGATTGTGATCACTACCTAGTTGAGTAAGATGCAATAGTTTAGAGTTGGGAAAAAATTGGTTCCAACTACCATTTCCTAAAGACATATCTATTCTAGACCTTATAGTACCAGTGCCCATATTGTTATTACTCCAAGTGTAATCTTTACCCACAAAACATATATCTTCTATACCATAATTAGAGACTGTACTATTAACCCAACCATCCGAGGAAGAGGAAGTACCAGTATCTTTGTCTATGATATGAAAGTTAAGGTCACCTAAAACTATCGAAGGATTAATATTATTCTCACTAATCTTATGAATGTAGTTCCATTGTTTCATTTTTTTTTTTTTTGCATAGTTAGAGTACCCATACATACAAGTCAATAGAAATTATGGCTTACTAGGACCGATTTGAACAATCACATTGAAAATATTGTGATGGGTGTCTACTATGTCACATGAAAAATCATTCTTCCAAAAGAGTACTAACCCTCCTGACAGACCTACAAGTTTTTATAAAAGCATAATTTGGGTATTGATATTGCTTTTATAGAGGCTGACATTTATTCTGACTAATTTTTATTTCACACAAAAAAATTATGTCTGGATTTTGGGATCTTATGAGGTCACTAAGGTGATTTCTAGTGGTAACAGTTTTGAAACCTTGCACATTCCAAGAAATGATCTTCATGTTCTTAGTAGAGAAGATTAGAGTATGTATATGAATATTTGAAAAAAATGAGAATGCTGACTAGACTGTAAAAATGAAATGATAGTAAAATAGAAACAAAAATGTGCAAACTTAAAGAAAAAGCTTTTTTATTATGTGAATAGAGGTTACCTGATTCCCTTTTTCTGCATTTACTTCATGATTATCTCTAGTAGTGATCCTATGAGCTGCCGAGGAATCTGTTTTAGGAACAACAATGGCAGTAGTGGAGTCAGAGTTCTCATCTGCTCTTTGCCTCTTTCCAAGTCTATTAGCTTATTCATTTTCTCCATTTGCTGATTTGCTTAGTAAGAAGTCCAAATTAACTGCTACACCATCTTAAGGGAGAACAAAAATCGATGTTTTCACCATGACTTTGTTGTTCTTCTTAGACATAGGAACTTTGCTTATAAAAGTAATGGTGATATTCTTTCAGACATTGTTCAATCTCCCAAAAAAATAGGGTTTCTCATGGGATTTTTCAAGGAAAGCTTTAGCATCCTTACACGCATCTTTGCTATATTTGATAACATAACATTCCTTACATATACCACTGGGTTATCTTTCATAGAAAAATTTGATCCAGCGTGAAATATCTGCATTGGTTACATCTTTGACCCCTCTTCTTAAAGGATTGGTAATATCTATGTTGACGCACACCTTGACAGGATTACTTCCAATTGGGATAGCATCTTTAGGATCTATAGATATGACTTGACACATTTGTTCGCCAATCTTAGTTATTACAGCTATATTCATATGCTCAGGCAGTAAATAATTGAGGTGTATCCAGAATTGCTGAAAACCCCAGTGATTTTCTGTATAAACCATGATTGGAATGTAGTCATGAACCACTAGGAGGTTTTTATTGACACTCCAAGGCCTTTCATCAATAACTTTGTTCAAAAGAGACCAATTGTTGAACTCGAAAATCATTATATTTGGATCAGCTTCTATAATTCTGATATCTTCAGAGGACATGAAAGGCCATTTGAAACCAATATACTTTTCCACTACCTCAGCTTTCATTCTACCTTCAACAATAATCTTTCCAATAGCGTTAGCTTCCCATTTTGTGTCTTCATCTCCTTCCTTGCCTACTTCTTGAGAAAAATCAACGATATCAGTGGTATCACCTAGATCTAAAACATCCTGCTTGAATCTGTTAACTAATTCTCCCACTTGAGATGAGCTATCTCCTTCCATGGTTAAACTTCGAGAAGTCTTTGTGCCTTTGTTTGAAAGATAAATTAGGATTAATAAATAAGGATTAGGAGTACAAGAATATATTTGTTGGTTATGGAACCGTATATTTTGGCTATTCTCAATGAAACAAATTGTGTGAGAATCTTTCTCTAGAAGGAAAGTTATGCATCTAGTAATTGACCAAAGTAAAATTAGGTAACAGAATTTAGGAAATAATTTTCATTTTTTGAATTGAGGGAGACGCGAGGCTCATTACTGCTCTGAATTGCCGAGGTGATACTGATTTTGTTCTTCTTACACTTCTCTCCATTAAGTTCCACACAGATTCCCAGATTTATCAAACGAAAGATAGCAAGCTCGAAAAACGCCATGATCACAACACATAAGAAGGAAAACGCCATAAGAGATAACTCAATCTGTAAACACATATTAGAGAAAAAAGTAAATGATTAGTTACACATATTATTCAAAGAAAATATGAAAAAACGATTTAAAACTTGCAGTAAGTATTAAGAACTAATCAAAAAGTATTATAAGTTAACATAAAGAAGACAGAGTGAAAGGAATAAATTAAACAGTAGTCATAGAGATGAAAAAAGATCAAAAAACCAAGAAGAACATGAATTTTTTTCAAACCGAGTTAACTCAGTATTTCCATCTCGATCATGATCATCAAAAGGAAAAAAAAAAACCTAAAATTTTGACGTTTATGTTTGTTGTAGGTGAAACAAAGTGGTATTTTGACATGTGTTTCATAATTAATCAATAATCACTGCTAATTTCCATGTGTTGCAAATGCACTTCATAGAATTGTTGCACATTACCAGTGTTTCTTTCGTTGACAATACCGAAGCCTGATATTATGTTTTGCTTCACAGATAATAAAACACAAGACCCAAATTTTATTAAATCTGTCAAAGAGCTAGTAGTATTGAAAGTAAAGAGAGTGAAAAAAAAATTCTTGCTCTGTAAGATTGTTAGGGTTCTTAACCAAACACTAGTAGTATCTTAAGAAAAGTATTAAGAACCCTAGAGAAACCTTTTTAATTGGAGGTTAACCACCTTGAATAAGAGAGTTTTGAAATAGAGAATTCAGACAGAGAGTTGAGAAAAGAGTTTAAGAAAACTTGAGTTCTATTAATTATGTTCTGAAAACAAACCAGGATCAAGTATTTATAGTTCTATCTTGCTTGATAAACACGTTAAATAGCTGAATTAAAGGAAGCTAACTTAGACTAGGAAATAATAACTAATTAACGTAGTTCTAAATAAGGAAAATTGTTGTAGAGAGTTAGTGTCGCAACATCCCTCCCCTGTTAAAAAAATTGCTTGGCCTCAAGCATCGAATTCTGGAAATTGCAAGAGTAACTCATCTGCATCTTCCCATGTTGCTTCTTCAGTAGTATGATCTTTCCATTTGACTAACCATTTGGTGCCAGCCTGAGCTCCTTTTTTGAACATTCTTCTTTCCAAAATAGCTTCAGGTTCCCATTTGTCATACTCAATAATATTGGGTAAAACAGTCTCAGCAATAACAGAAGAGCCAAGTTTAAGTTTCAACTGTGAAACATGAAAAACTGGATGAATTCTACTTGTAGCAGGTAGTTGTAATTTGTATGCAACTTCTCTTATCTTACCAATGATACGGAATGGTCCATAGAATTTTGGAGAAATTTTGGAGAAGGATTGATTTGATATAGTTGATTGTTTATACGGCTGTAGACGTAGATATCCCCAGTCATTAACAACAATGCTTCTTTCCGTTCGATGCTTATCAATAAAATCCTTCATTCTAGATTTTGCTGCTTGAAGGTGAAATTTTAAAAGCTTCAAAACATGATCTCTAGCTCTTAAATTGAGATCAACATCATGAACAACAGTTGAACCACGTAAATAACTTGATATAGTTGGAGGAGCAAGACTGTATAATGCTTCATATGGTGTCATATTGATGGCTGAATGATGACTGGTGTTGTACCACCACTCAGCCCATGGCAACCATTTAGACCACTCAGTAGGTTTAACACTAGCAAAACATCGTAAATAACACTCAAGAGTTTTATTTGTTACCTCAGTCTGGCCGTCTGATTGTGGATGATAGGCTGAACTTCTGCATAATTGTGTGTCTTGTAAAGCAATATATGCTTCCCATAATTTACTTAAGAATATTGGATCACGATCAGAGACAATGGTTCTAGGCATACCATGTAGATGCACTATTTCTCTGACAAATACATCAGCTACTACAGCAGCAGAATAAGGATGTGTAAGAGCTATAAAGTGGGCATATTTTGACAAGAGATCCACTACTACCAAAACTGAGTTTTTACGATTAGATGTTGGAAATCTATCTATGAAATCAATGGAGATATCTAACCAAACGTCAGCAGGAATTGGAAGTGGCTGTAATAGCCCTGGTGGAGCTATAGATTCAGATTTACTTCTTTGACATATATCACAATGTGCAATGAATTCCTTAATCGAGTGTTTCATCCCTTTCCAGTAAAAACTTTGTTTTAGACGCTTGTAAGTGCGTAGAAAACCAGAATAACCACCTAATGGTGAAGAATGAAATTCATGAAGAAGTTTAAAACACCAAGCTGAAGTAGAGACTACCACAATTCAATTCTTGTAACGTAGTATACCATCAGTAAATGTATAGTGAAGTGTATTGTTGGGTTGCACCTGAATTTTGTTGATAAGCACTTGCATTGCAACATCATTTTTGGTTTCCTCAATAATGGCATTAACACCTGTAAAAACTGGTGTAGATAGAGCAGAAAAAGTTGGCCCTGTATTTCGAGATAATGCATCTGCTCCAATATTGTCTTTGCCTTGGTGAAACATAATCTCATAATCATATCCTAACAAATTACTTAACCACTTCTGCTGCTTCATAGATGAAATTTTTTATTCAAAAAATGCTTAAGACTTTGATGATCATTAAAAATCTTGAAGTGGCGTCCAAGTAAGTATGGTCTCCATTTTTGAACTGCAGAAACTATTTCAAGCATCTCCTTGTCATATATGGATAAGTTAAGGTTCTTTCCAGATAACCCCTTGCTATAATAAGCAATTGGTCTTCCACGTTGCATTAAAATATCACCCAAACCATTTCCGGAAGCATCACATTCCAATGAAAATTCCTTGGAGAAATCAGGAAGTATCAAAACTGGAGTTGTAGTCAATGCTTGTTGAAGTAAACGAAAGGCATTAGTTGCATCTTCATTCCATACAAATGCATCCTTCTTTAATAGCTGAGTTAGTGGTGCACACATTTTGCCAAATTTTTTGACAAATTTTCTATAATATCCAGCTAAGCCTAAGAACCCTCTTAATGCTTTATTTGTGGTTGGGATAGGCCAAGATAAGATGCTTTGTATCTTCTCATTTTCGACTGCTACTCCTTGAGATGAAATCACATGGCCAAGATATCCAATTGACTATTGAGCAAATGTATATTTTGATTGTTTAACAAACAATTGATGTTGTCTTAAAACTTCAAAAACTGCTGATAAGTGCTCCAAATGTTCTGACATGTTCTTACTATAGATTAGTATATCATCGAAGAACACTAGGACAAACTTTCTTAAGTAGGGCCTGAAAATGTGATTCATCAAACTCTGAAATGTGGCTGGTGCATTTGAAAGTACAAACGGCATAACCAGAAATTCATAATGACCATCATGAGTTCGAAAAGTAGTTTTAGGAATATCTCCTTTGTATAATCTTATCCAATAATATCCAGAGCGTAAATCCAGTTTTGTAAAAATGCATGCTCCATGAAGTTCATCCAGTAACTCATCGACCATTGGAATAGGGAATCGATCTTTGATTGTTAATTTATTTAAAACTCTATAATCAACATACATGCGCCATGAACCATATTTCTTTTGAACCATCAATATAGGTGAACAAAAAGGACTGGAAGAAGGACGTATCAACCCTGATTGTTTCAGCTCAGAAACTATTTTCTCAATTTCATCCTTCTGAAAATGTGGGTATCGATAGGACAATACATTGACTGGAGAAGAACATGGTACTAAAGGAATACGATGATCATGAACTCTTGCAGGAGGAAGTGATTCTGGAGTCTTGAAAATATCATCAAAATATGAAATTAGCCGTTAAATCTCAGGTGGTATAGTTGGAGGAGTAATGATTGAAGTATTAATTTCAGATAAATGTAAGAAGACACCATAACTTTCTTTCTGAAGTAATCGTTGCATTGAAGTAGTATCCAACATCATTAATGCAGAAGAATTATTACCAAGTAATTGGACATCTTTGCCGCCAAATCTGAACTTCATTAATAGTTTCTCAAAATCCCAGGCTATTGGACCCAAGGTACGTAACCATTGTACTCCTAAAACAGCATCACAACCACTAATATTCAATATGTGAAAATCATCCTCGAATGTATGATCTTGTAATTGAAAAGGCACAATTAAACACAGACCATGGGTGTTTATTATACCCCCATCACCAACTGTAACACTCAAGGGTTTAGTTGGAGAAGTAATACGAAAACCACACTGCTTTTCCATATATAGACTCACAAAATTATGAGTTGCACCAGAATCTATTAAGAATGTAAGTGGTTGCGCTTTGGAGAAACCATTGATTCTCATTGTTGAAGGATTAGGAGTACCCATTAGTGAATGAAAAGATATTGAAGGGTCATCCATACCTGGGATAGAATTTTCACCACTAAGTGTAACAACAAGTTGTTCATCATTGATTGTCTCAGAGGTTGAAGGGCTATCTAATAATAGTAAGCTAGGCTTCTCACAAACATGACCAGGTTGGAAAATTTTGTCACAATTAAAACAAAGCCCTTTTTCTTGTTTCTCCTTCATTGTTTCCCATGAAAGTTTCTTATAACCTGGAGGTAAAGGGGTTTTCTTTATCTGATAATTGGGATGGTTATGTTGTCTAAACTGGTTGGAACGTGGGTGTTGTTTTGAAGCTTGTAACAATACCTCCTCTTGGTTGAGTGCTTTCTTGAAGGCCGAGGCCAAAGTAGATGGTTCAAGTAGTTTAACCATAGCACCAATCTCAGGTTTCAAAGAATGTATAAACAGATTTATCAAGTGTGATTTAGGAAAGTCTACAAAATTCAAAAGACGTTCAAATTCAGGAATATGATCTTTAACAGTACCTTTTTGCTGAATTGTGCTAATTTCCATCTTAGCATCAATAAACTTCGCAGAAGAGAATCGTTCACGCACCATGGAACAAAATTGTGGCCATTGTAGATTTACAATTGTAGTTCGCTTCTAACGAAACCATGCATTAGCATATCCTTTAAGATGGGCAGCAGCAAGTGACACCTTCATATTGTTAGCTAGAGTATGCCAAGAGAAATATTGTTCATCTTGGAACAACTAACCATCAACGTCATCACCATCAAAAGAAGCAAACTTAAGGTTAACTGGTGGAGTGCGAACAGGAGTGTCAAGAATTCCAACACCAATATTATGGGTATTTCGATTTGTATTGGGTTGAGAAGAATCCTCCGTGTTTTTAAGATTATACAGAAGCTCTTTAAAAATATCACGGAAAGCTGCAGTGATGCCGGTGGTAAGATATTTTTCATGGTCGGATAAATCAAGCTTACGATTAACTCGATCATTGTCACGAGCTTTTTTATCGTCATCATGAGTAGTGGTGAGGGTTTGAACAAGTGTATCAAGTTAGTTGCGATCCCATCAAGTTTGGTTGTGACTCCCGTAATATCTTTTTGTAGGAGAGACAAATCTTCAGTGTACGTCATTGTAAGGAAAAAAAATAAATTGGTCGAAAAGTGGCTAAGATCTAAACCTGCTCTGAACCAGGTGTTAAGGTTCATAACCAAACACTAGTAGTATCTTAAGAAAATTATTAAGAACCCTAGAGAAACCTTTTGAATTGGAGGTTAACCACCTTGAAGAAGAGAGTTTTGAGATAGAGAATTTAGATAGAGAGTTGAGAAAAGAGTTTAAGAAAACTTGAGTTCTATTAATTATGTTCTGAAAACAAACCAGGAGCAAGTATTTATAGTTCTATCTTGCTTGACAAACACGTTAAATAGCTGAATTAAAGGAAGCTAACTTAGACTAGGAAACAATAACTAATTAAGGTAGTTCTAAATAAGGCAAATTGTTGTAGAGAGTTGGTGTCGCAACAAAGATGAACAATAAATTACATAGATTTAGTTTTTTTTTTTTTTTTTTACTCCTTCCGTTTGTAAAATAGATACAATCATTTTTCAATTTGGTCTTTTTTTTTAGAATAAAATAAAGAAATGATAAAAAAAAATAATCCAGAAACATGGGTAATACATGAACACGTACTAAATAGGCTTTGAAATGACTTGAACTATCCCAGGAAGTAGTCTGCCCCCATTTCAATAGAGGCTGAGCGTGCATGACATGGAATTCCATACATGAGAAAATCTTATCTTCTGTAACTTCATTAAAATTCTAAACCTAGGTGGATTGTATGGTTTTGAAAGTTCCACAAATATAAAGCATGCAAGAAATGATAAAGAGATAATTTAAAAAGATGGTTAAAAGTCAAATAAGATTAGATAAGATAAGGCCAATGACTCATGCCACAATTTAACTCTCCAAAATTATTTTTGATCAGCACTCTCCAAATATTTTAGTAGGTAATACTTTTCCCTTTTTTTTTTTTTTTGCATGGAGGAGAGAATTTGTAGTATATTCACTGAAGTTGATGGCTACTTCTCAATCCACTTACAGTCACAATGACAATGAAACACTATTTTTGATTCTAAAATTGTTAAAATTTGAATACGGCTAATGGTGATTACCAAATGTGAAAGGACAATAGTCACATGTCGTTAGTTTCCGCATAAAAACTTAAAATATAATACGGAAGGCCGCTCTATTTATTGATAATAAGTTTTGAGTTGGATGTCCGTAGATTTTAACATGGTATCAGAGCTAGGCCCGTACGTGGGGTGTAGAGAGCTAGGCCCGTATGCTAGGTGTAGGCCGAATGACTGGTCACTCGTATGACCTGTACGTGGGGTGGACCGTGACCAAAAGTCACATGCACACCCATGACCCACACGTGCGTAGGTCAGGTCCGTACGCGGGGTGTAGGCCGAATTAGTGGCCACTGTGACCGAATGACTAGTCACTCGTATGACCTCTACGTGGGGTGGACCGTGACCAAAAGTCACCTGCACACCCATGACTCACACATGCGTAGGTCCGCGTACACGTGATGGAGGGTGTGAAAGGATAATAGTCCCACATCAATAGTTTCCACGTAATAAACTTAAAATATAATATGGAAGGACCGCTCCACTCATTGTCAATTGGTTTTGAGTTGGATGCCCGCAGATTTTAACACCAGAAGTCCACTTAGAGCAACTACATAAGCTATCGACCTTGCTAGGGTGCACATTAATTGCACCTTGTTTGCTTGTATCCATAACCATTAGATACCCTAAACTTATAAGATAGTGACCCTGTTAGGGCTTAGAGTGAATATTATGATCCCAGAATTAACTATATATACGCCATGCACCAAATTATACAGAGCTTGAATGTGAAACCAAAACTACAGTTATTTTAAACCAAGTATATACAATTTCGTTGTTTGGTTATGATATCAGCAAACTCGTCATCGCCATGCACCAAATTATACAGAGCTTGAATGTGAAACCGAAACTACAGTCATTTTAAACCAAGTATATACAATTTCGTTGTTTGGTTATGATATCAGCAAACTCGTCATCACCACATTGTATATGGGTGAAAATAAAAATTACCGTTTTTAAATAGTAAAGTTATATTTATTTTTGATTTTTGTTAGAGGCAGAGCAAGAACGTATCTGAAAAACCCAAAAATGATTCCATATATTTGTACAAGTCGGACAACAATATCCTCACCAGCCACAGTTTTTTCTAGGGCTGTCAATGGGTTCGGGTCCTCCTGAGTATCACTAGACCCGGACTCGGACCCTACTTATAAATGTCGGGTCCGGTTCCCATATTTATGGACCCAGAACCGGACCCGTTTAAAGTCACGGGTACCCGTTGGATATTAAAAAAACTATAAAAAAAATCTTCAAAACTTGATTTCTTTCTCTTTTTAACTTGAATCTAAATTATTTTTATAAAAAATTATTATTATTTCTTTATTAATGTACTAAATAAAGATTAAATGTAACAAAAAATGGAAAAATGGAAGAAAAAAAATCAAAGCCGAAACTAGCAAAATACCTATCATTTTGCTAAAAATATGAATAAAATGATAAATAACCGGGTACCCGACGGGTATTACCCGTTTGGACCCGTTAACATTCGAGTCCAATCGGGTAATTACCCGTCGGGTCCTAAGTTGCTAATGGGTCCAGTTTTAGGACCCAGAACTGGACCTGAATCTATTGGGTCCGGTTCCGGTAATGGATAGCCATTGACAACCCTAGTTTTTTCACACCCTTAGCCGTGTCCTAACAAAAATCTTATTTTTCTACTACCTGTGTTTGCTCTCCCTCCAACAAAGATCGTATTGTTTTTTTTTAACGATCCGCGAGTTATAACCTCAAAGGTGTCACTATCCATAAAAAAAAAAACTCATCAAAACAAAAGTAATACAAAAACTCCGAAAAAACAAAAGTAACACAAAAACCGCAAAGAATTTGATGAAACCAATTTTAAAATTTGGAGTTTTTGTATTAAATTTTAAAATTTTGGAATTTTTGTATCAGTTTTGTTTAAGATGGAGTTTTAATGGATTTCAATATTTGAACGGTTTTTTTATACCACATGTATGTGGGTCCGCCTAGCGAAATGTCTAACCACAAACGTAAGTCATAATATGTGGGTCCGCCTAGCGAAAAATAGCATGGGAGGCCGAAATGTCTAACCACAGACGCAAGTCATAAAATATGGGTCCGCCTAGCGAAAAAAGCAGGTCTTATCTTATTGATGGGAACCAAACACATAGAACCAATATAGATATGACAAGTGGTAAGAAGTGACTGTGATTGATGCAACCTCTGTTTTGTTTTCTAGTCTAATCCTTGGTCCCAAATCTTAAACACTATTGTTAACAAGTCACCAAACAGATAATCCTTGCTTGCTACTACTGTATCTTGAGATAAATCAAAACAAACTGTATGTAATTGCAAGAAGGCATGGCAAAATAAGCGTAAATGAGTGTGCCTAGAATTTAAAAAAAAAAATCACTCCCCTTTTTTTTTTGCTGGCGTTTTTAGGGGCCAACAATAAAATAAAATAGGGTCACCCAAACGTAAAGTGAATTACCCCTTATCTGTCATATTTCTTAATGGAAAAATTGCCCTTACATATTCGGAGGTTTATATTGTTACTCGAACCTCCGAATATAGAGTGACCCAAAAATCAGATTTTGGAAAAAACACTTAAATTTTCGAAATGAAGAACACGACTACATTCGGGAGATAAAAATCATGATTATCTCCCGAATATGGGAAAAAACAGAAAAACCCTAGAAGTAACTCATAATCGGAAGACAAGTAACTCATTTGACCTCCGAATATTTGTTGGCTCCCAAATGAGAACCATCATGAGCCTCGGCATATAGAGCCTTGGCGCTACTATATTCGGAGGTTTATATTGTTACTCGAACCTCCGAATATAGAGTGGCCCAAAAATCAGATTTTGGAAAAAAAACTCAAATTTTCGAAATGAAGAACACGACTACATTCGGGAGATAAAAATCATGATTATCTCTCGAATGTGGGAATAAACAGAAAAACCCTAGAAGTAACTCATAATCGGAAGACAAGTAACTCATTTGACCTCCGAATATTTGTTGGCTCCCAAATGAGAACCACCATGAGCCTCGGCATATAGAGCCTTGACACTACTATATTCAGAGGTTTATATTATTACTCGAACCTCCGAATATAAAGTGGCCCAAAAATCAGATTTTGGGAAAAAACTCAAATTTTTGAAATGAAGAACACGACTACATTCGGGAGATAAAAATCATGATTATCTCCCGAATGTGGGAATAAACAGAAAAACCCTAGAAAAAAAAAATGAAACAAAATTCATTCAAATACTTTGACATTCAGAGGCATACTTCTTATTTTGTCTACCGAATGCATTCGGGGGATAAAAATAATATATTACCTACCGAATATGTAAGGGCAATTTTGCCATTAAGAAATATGCGAGATAAGGGCACTTTAGGTTTGGGTGACCCTATTTTGTTTTATTGTTGGCCCCTAAATCCTTTTGAGTGGCCCCTAAAAACGCTAGGTTTTTTTTTTTGGTAACGAAGGATGAGACTGGATGAGAATTTTGACATGACATAAAAAAGAGTAACATTTTCATGTAAGCGCCGAGATTTGAGATATAAGAGCAGTTCCTATGGAATACAAACTTGTAGTTTGTTCATTTTGCTCCCACTATGGAATGAACAAACATGAAAAATGGATGTTCAAATCAACAAATTTGATGATTTGAACATCGAGATGGATAACCCAGCGCGCGTTTGATGGAAGATCGAGCGATGGTGGAAAAAACACTAGAGTTGGAAGGAAGATCGGGCCATCGTGGGAAAAACGTTGGAGTTGGAAGGAAGATCGCTGGCTGGAGTTGGAAGGAAGATCGCCAGCGATTGAAGAAAAAACTCCCCCTGATTTTCTCTCTCCAAAACCCGGTTATTATATTTAGGGTTTATTTTTTATTATTTATTTTATCGGAGCTGCTATTCCCCACTCCATTCACATCACTACTTATCACTCAACACATCTAGACTCTAGATTTGGGGAGTGAGAAACCCTTTTGATGAGCGTGTGGGTCATGGCTGAACAATCTTGACCAGTACTGTGTGGACATATGGATCTGAGTGGTGAGTAGTGTTGTGAATGGAGTGGGGAATAGCATTTCCGTTGTTTTATTAGTTAAATATTTCATGGGACCCAACTCTTATTAGTTTATATAAATAAAATCATTAGTGAGACACAACTCTTATTAGTTTATATTAATAAAATCACTAGTGAGATCCTAAAATATCAGATTTGTTCATTTTGCATTATTTTTCATAATGGAGAATGCAATTTGTTCATCCACGTGACTCAATAAAACAATAATTTTGTTGATTGCCATAGGAACTGCCCTAAGTACCCTCACAACTAAAAAAACTCAATTTTTTAAGTGATCACCATCTTTTTACACTAACTTTTGTGGTTGACATTTTGTTCTTTAACCATTGAGTCCATACAATGCCATGTTTTGGTGATAATCACCAGTAGCCTAAATAACATTTAGTCTCTTTGTTAATAATGGCCACCCCACCATTTTGTTTTTACAGTCAAGCTAAAAATCTTTGTCCAGATCATCAATTTCCTCTATCTCATTGTGGCCATAGTTCTCATTCTCCATTCCTTATCCAAAATATCGCATATTTAGTAGGGTTGCAAAATCTTCAAGGAAAAGATTAACGTTGCATCAACACCTTAAGAATTAATGCAAGTTGGGAGTGTAAGTGAATAACGTTATCATGTTGGCATTGTGTAGTTGACAAGAGACTTCGCCGATTCCCGCCGACGGAAGAACGGAGAAAAACCCTGATAAGAAGATCCAGGGAAAATAGTTTTTTTCAATAGATGCGGCAATATTGTAAGGGAAAATAGTTTTAATAGATGCGGCTACTAGCAAAAATAACTCAAACTTGGTTAATGTGGGGGAAAAAGACAAGGAGGTGGTGGAATTGTCATGATGGACCCAGTACAGTAGTTTTACTTGTACTACATGATGAGGCCTACCATTGATAAAGAGAAGAGAAAATGAACCAGATTCTTTCTGACCTCTACATACAAGTTTAGTCACGTACTACTGATTTTGATTCTTAGTTTTTATTATTAACGGGTTCGATAAAAAAATTTAGTGTCGATAAGTTCCGAACTTAGGTAATTGGTGTCGGGTCCCACTGACATCGGGTAAATTCTTAGTTCATGCACACCGAACTCTTTACTCTATCTATTTTCTTCATGGTAATTTTAAGTGGGAGTATTCCTCCAAGTAGAATTCAAAGTAAAATAACCACTTGTCTGGACATATCACCTTCTTCCAGGCTCTGAATTCCCTTCTTCTGGACTTAACCGGACGACACAACATTTTTCTTCAAATAAAAGGCGGCCATCCTTGGGAACCACATTGTACGGTTCAAACCTATCAGAATATCACTGTAATTGTCCGGTTTATCAATACGTCTGATAGGAATAGACTACATTGATGTTCAAATCTGGTTTGTATCAGAAAAATTAAGCAATCACAGCTACAGACGTAATTAAAACCACAAACCATTTGGTGACACGTGAAATGATTTGTAATTGTGGGGCTGATAGGTGAACACAGTCACTATGATTATTGCTAGTGTTGTAGTGGATAATGAAGAAAGAAAAAAAAGCCAAATATCAAAACACACCAAAGATCTTTCTCAAAAGTTTATTTTACTGTACTAATTACCACCAACAAAAATATAAATACACGACTCATTTTTTCTTTCACTCACACAAACAGAGCAATCACACCCCACCTATAAGTCATAAAACCTCTTCTTCTATCCAACTTTTTTTTCTATCTTTATTATACTCCAAAATCAAGTACACCAAACAAAAAGCAAAACAGAGAAAATAAAAGAAGAGAAGATAAACAGTACTTTTCTTCCTCTTTTTCTCAAAATTCCGTCTCAAAATCCTCACCAAACACCATGGGAATCAACTTGCTAGAAGCTCTTAACGTCAGAGTAGTCGGAAACGGTGAAAAAGTTGTAGTTTTCGCACATGGGTTCGGCACCGATCAATCGGCTTGGCAACGTATTCTACCTTACTTTCTTCCTAATTATCGGATAATTCTCTATGATCTTGTATGTGCCGGAAGTGTTAACCCTGATTATTTCGACTTCCGGCGCTACACAAATTTAGACGCGTATGTGGATGATGTTCTTCAAATTCTCGATGCACTTGGGATCGAGAAATGTGCTTATGTTGGTCATTCTGTCTCCGCAATGATCGGAATCATCGCGTCCATTCGTCGGCCTGAGCTATTCACTAAGCTCGTCCTTATTGGTGCCTCACCAAGGTAAATAAATACTAAACCCCCATACTCAAATTTTTCATTTTTTCATTTCAAATTGCAAATTACGAGTACCAAATTTTAATAAAATTGGTGATAAACAGGTTTTTGAATGATGTTGATTATCACGGAGGATTCGAACGAGGTGAAATCGAGACGGTATTTGCAGCAATGGAATCCAATTATGCGGCATGGGTCAGTGGTTTTGCGCCATTAGCAGTTGGAGCTGATGTTCCAGCAGCAGTACGGGAATTTAGTCGAACACTGTTCAACATGAGACCGGATATATCATTATTCGTATGTCGCACTGTTTTTAACAGTGATTTGAGAAGTCTGTTAGGGTTTGTTAAAGTTCCTTGCTGTATTATTCAAAGTGCTAAAGATGTATCAGTCCCAGTTGAAGTTGCCATGTATTTGCAAACACATTTAGGTGGTCGGAATACTGTCGAGATTTTACATACTGAGGGACATTTACCTCATCTTAGTGCTCCGGCATTACTTGTAACTGTTCTCCGACGAGCTTTGTCGAGGTGAGTGAGTGTTTTGTTTTGGGAGATTGTTGTGGACCAAATTTAATCCACGGATGCGTTTGAGTTTGAGATGCTGACATTTGAGAATAAAATTGTGGACAATATCTAGTCCTTTGAGTACAACTTTTTTTTCTTCTTGTTTTTTAGGATAAGTGAAGAATATCCACGTAAGAATCACGTGGTCTATACCCATATTTTCGATTTTCAATTTTTGTCTTTCTTATAGGTCTGTAAAAAAGGATCTTTTCATTTTAAAACCCAGCTTGATTGGGTATACCCAATAAGACAAAATATGATGATTTTACTTCAATATCATTAAACTAATTAACTTAAAATTAACCCTAAAATTAAAAATTAAAAAACTCTTAATCTTCCCTAATCTCTCTGCTCTTCCCCTTCATCTTCTTCCATTTCTTACATCAAACGAAAATCTTGAACTTTGATTTTCCAAAAAAAATCGTTGACTCTACCGACGAAAAGAAGATTATAAATGATGTTTAAACTCAAACCCATCATTGTGTTGTGTGATTTGATTGTTATATTAGGTTAGAAATCGAAAATTATGATTTCTGTGTTTTTTTCCTAAGCAAGGTCGTAACATGCATATCTTGCTTGACTTTTCATAACAACCATGGCGTGATCAAATTTTTTCAACAAATTAAGGGTATTTTTTGAATACCTTGCCGGCCAAATACAAATTTAGGCGGGATATTTTCAAAATACCTTGCGGCCAAAAACAATTTAAGGGTATTTCTAAAATACCTTACCGACCAAAAAACAGTCGGAAGGGTATTTTTTGAATACCTTGCCGGCCAATAATATTTTTTTGTCGTCTCCTGTGTGTCAAAAAAATAAAGCCGGCATGATCTTCATTCGTCAACCTTGCTGACTTTTTATACTTTCATACCTGAAAGTGTTGATTTTTAATCTAATTTTGAGTATGATTTCATACAACAGCTTTGCAATCCCCTTTTTAGAAGTGTTTGGGTTGTGTGCTTTCATTTCCGTTGCAAAAGATTTTCTCAAAACAATTTTTTTTCATAAAAAATCTTCCCAAATAAGTTCAATCAAAAACAAAATTTCAATTCATAAGTTTTAATCCACTCAATTAATCAATCTAAACTCAATTAATTAAGCTAATCAGATTTTTTAGTGTTAATTAAACAAGGGTATATAAGCCATTTAGAAAAATATATTGCTAAGGGGTGGCTTCTTTTACTTCAAAATGACCCTATTTTGTCTTAGGGGTATACCCCAATTAATCTGGGTATACCCCAATCAAGCCAGGTTTTAAAACTGATTATGCAATCAAGACAATAGAAAAAACAATATCAATAATAGATTCTAATGATAATTTTGAGCTACTCTCCCCTAGGATGATTGAAGATCATAAGCAAAAAAGCTTTAATTATCTTCATATTGGGTTAATCCAAATAGCAGTTAAACCATTAACAAGGACAAGATTAAATAATTCTGTGCTTTTATGCGTCAGGGATTGTAGGCACAATAAGTTTACCGATTCTTTGTTGGGAATTATTGCATCCTCATTATGCGAAGGTCCAATATATTTCAATTGTTTCCCAAACTTCTCAGTATCCCTCAGTGATCCAGGACTCCTTAAAGCTCTAACCTTAAATGTTGAAACTCAGGGGTTTGATATGGTCATGGGGTCACAAAACTTAGCGGTTGTCTATAGAATATATTATAAGGTCATGAACACCTTGTGTCCAAACGCCCAAATATATGATACTAAGGGACAAACCACCCTTTTTCATACAAATATAGGCAAAGCTCATACTGTAATACCCAGAACAATTAAATGGGATCAGGTTACCCTTCCAGAAAAGTGGACTTTACAAGTTGAAGCACCCATAAAACCTTGTCAAAACCAAAACCTCCAGCAGATTATTGAATATGAAGATGGAGATGTAGAGATACAATTTACATCTTGTAGAAAAACAAGAATTAAATTTATGGATGGTGAAGGAAGTACACCAAGACCTTCCATATCTGCAATACCTTCTATTTCCGCATCCTCTTATGTAGATCCGATAAATAATTTTATAAATGATAACCATGATATTACAATAGAGGGAGTTAAGCAGACTCCACAACAGGTTAATAAGCCTTATTATAGGGTTGATACACCAAAATCTAGTGATAGAGACATCCCTGAACAACCCGAGCCAACATTTTCAGACCTGAATTTTGAGATAAATGTAATTCAACAACCTTTAGATGATATAGAGGAATTAAGAAAAGAATATTATAGCTCGAAAAATAAAGATAACAGAGCTTGGTTTAAATCAAAATTCTCCCCTCGTCGAAGGATGAAATTATATAAAACCTATGGTCTATACTTAACTCATAATCAGGATAGAAAACCATTCTTCGATTGGTTAGATGATCTAATTAAAAACCGCGGTCTGCGAGATTATAAGGAATCCCTTAATGTATTAGACACCTCATTTCAAACATATGAAACAAATGAAGGAAAACCCATTCAGAGTATACATCCTCCAGAGACAGTCCTGGCATTTAAAGGAGCTATAGCATCTCCATATAAGGCGGAATCAACAGAAACCAATTCAGCATCAACTCAAAAGGATATTGCCCAGCTAATACATTTAGGTAATTATACAAATTTATGTCTACAATCATTAGGTAAACAGACAACCAGAATAGAATCCATGTTAAATACTGATAAACATGTGGCATCTACTAGTAATACAAAACCTCCTGAAGATAGGTCAAATCAAGGGGGACGTTTATTTAAGCCAGCCCCAGTAATTAATCGACAAGTATTTAGACTATCTAACCTTGTATCTAATCCTGATAATAGTCTTATAGATGTCTTAGTTGGGAAACTTGAGTCCCTTAATTTATCCACTCCTAAAGGGCCTAAATCTTTAAAAGAAACATCTCCGACTACTAATGTTTTATCTAAAAAAGAACAGTACAATAATATTGATGTCGACAAATTAGAAGAAATATTTCAGACTTCAGAACCAAGTAACCTTAACAAAATAGCTTTTGGAAAAAATTATGGAGGAGTATTTCCTAGTACAAGAAATTATTACCCAAGACCCACACCGGTAGATTTACAAATTGAAGAAGACTACAATTGGAACCAGGTTTCATTTGATGGTAGATCTATAGTAGAATGAAATATAGATGGAATGACGGAATACCATATACAAAATACAGTAAGGCAAATGACCATGTATAGTTCTGCTTCTAGAATTAATTTTGAAAACCCTGATGATCAAATCTTTAAAGCCATAGTTACAGGATTTACCGATCAACTTAAAGGATGGTGGGATTTCCATTTATCGGCTCAAGAAAAATGGAGTATAGAAAATGCATACAAACAAGTAAAATTAGAAAATGGATTTGTCCAGAATGAGTCAGACGCAGTAAATACATTATTGTATAATATTGCTCTACATTTTGTGGGGACAAACTCCCAACAAATGGAGAGATCAAGAGAATTACTCATCAACCTAAAATGTCCCACTCTCTCTCATTATAGGTGGTATAGAGATGTTTTCTTCTCCAAATTATTCAGTAGAGAAGATTGTTCTTCAGACTCTGAATTTTGGAAAGAGAAATTTGTGTCTGGATTACCTCCCTTATTTGCTGAAAGAGTTAGGTGTAGGCTTAAAGCTAAAAATACCCAAGGAAGAATAGATAACAATGAATACACCTTTGGGAAATTATCTTCTGAAATTATGTCAGAAGGCTTAGCTTTATGCTCATACATAAAACTTCATAGACATTTACAAAAGAATAAAATAACTAAGAAAGAAGAATTATGAGATTTTTGCGAACAATTTGGTTATAATGCTTTTCAACCAACTTCTAGATCCAAGAAGAAAAATGTTAGATTATATCATGGTAAAGGAACAAAAAAGTATAATAGATACCCACAAAAATATAAGAGGCCAAATTTCCCAAGGAATAAGAGGAAACCACAACATTATAATAATAAAAAGAAACTTCCAGTTTGTTACAAATGTGGAAAGGTTGGACATTATCAAAATAAATGTCGAACTAAACAAAAAAAAATGAATTAAACATAGATAAAGGGCTTAAAAGTCAATTGACTCAAGTCCTGTTAATGGAGTCTGATGATTCAGATGACACTTAAGAAGCATCTTCGGAACAGGAATCTGATGATTCTTCGGATACTATTTCTGGTCTAGAAGATAATGAATGTGATGATAATTGTTCCTACAAAGATTGTTTGCATAAGAAAATGTCAGGTTTAGGTATTAATGTTCTTTCCAATGAATTTTTTTATATTTTAGAATTAATAGATAAAATAAGTGATCCTGAAGCGAAACGTGCAGCCCTGGAAAAATACATTGAAGTGGCTAAACGTACTTCGAAGGTACATAAAAAAGAAAAGAATTTACAGCCCTATAGTTTTAAAGAAATTATAGCACGAGTAGAAAATCGAAGCTCTAAAAAAGAACCATCCATTAGTGAACTTCAAGTTGAAGTCAATCAGGTTAAGAATGAATTACGAGGGCTTAAACAAAGAATCCAACTATTTGAACTTCATAAGCCCATAGATGGAGAATATGATTCACAAGAAGAAAATTCTTTTGACGATTTCCTACAAAATTTCCAGGAAACAGTACCCATAAAAAAGAATGTAGATAAATCAGAATCTTCTAATACAAATCAAGAAATAGATAACTTGCAAATTTATTAATATAATTGATAAAGTAGTAATTAAAAAATGGTATACTTTAGTAACGTTAATCATAGGAAAAGAATATAGTTTCAGACCATGGCACTTATAGATTCAGGTGCAGATTTAAATTGTCTAAATGAAGGGTTAGTACCAACGAAATATTTTAGTAAGACTACCCAAGTCCTTAATACTGCAGATGGAAATAAACTAATAATTAATTACAAATTATCAGATGCTGCAATTTGTAATAATGGTATCTGTCTGAAAACACCATTTATTATGGTTAAAAATTTGTCTCAAACTTGAGGAACCCCATTTTTAAACATGCTATATCCTTTACAAATTAGTAATACCGGCATAAAAGCCTTTGTTTAAGGTCATAAAATTACATTCGAATTTGTTACTGAACCAAAGCAAAAATTTATTAATCAGATTCAGGATAAGATTAAACAAAAAGAGAAATTTCTATTCTTCTTAAAAGAAGAAATTCAATATAACAAAATAGAAGAAATATTAAAATTCCCAAAACTTCAAAAACAAATAGAAGATGTTAATAACACTTTAATAAAGGAAGTTTGTGCTGATATCCCTAATGCTTTTTGGGAAAGAAAACAACATATAGTTGAGTTACCTTATGAACCGGATTTCTCGAAAAAAATGATTCCGACAAAAGCCAGACCAATTCAAATGAATAACAGACTACTAAAAATATGTAAGTCTTAGTTTCAGGATTTGCTAGATAAAAGTCTAATTAGACAAAGCTATTCTCCTTGGAGCTGTCCGGCCTTCTATGTTCAAAAGGCTGCAGAATTAGAAAGAGGAGTCCCGAGATTAGTAATAAACTATAAATCCTTAAATAAGGCTCTAAGATGGATTAGGTACCCTATTCCTAATAAGAAAGACCTTTTAGATAGACTACATAATGTTGTCATCTTCTCGAATTTTTTTCTAAAATCTGGATATTGGCAAATCCAAATTGGTGAGAAAGATAAATACAAAACGGCATTTACAGTTCCGTTTGGTCATTATGAATGGAATGTAATGCCTCTTGTGTTAAAGAATGCTCCATCAGAATTTCAGCATATCA
The DNA here is from genome assembly GCA_023529315.1 of Papaver bracteatum. NCBI lineage: Eukaryota > Viridiplantae > Streptophyta > Magnoliopsida > Ranunculales > Papaveraceae > Papaver > Papaver bracteatum. The sequence continues at coordinate 430,492 of JAJJWX010004966.1, read as the reverse complement.
TGAATAATATATTCGATCCATATTCAACCTTTACAATTGTTTACATCGATGATGTATTAATATACTCTGAATCTATTGAACAACATTTTAAACATATACATATTTTTCTCAAAATAGTAAAGCAGGCTGGATTGGTGGTATCTACAAAGAAAATGAAAATATTTCAGACCCAAGTTAGGTTCCTTGGGCATAACATTGATAAAGGTACTATTATACCTATAGACCGAGCTATAGATTTTGCTGATAAGTTTCCAGACGTAATCAAGGATAAAAAACAATTGCAAAGGTTTCTAGGAAGTCTTAATTACATAGCAGATTTTTATAAAGATCTAGCCAAAGATAGTAAACCATTATATGCTAGGTTAAGGAAAAATACTTCTAACTGGACTAGTGAACGTACTAGTGATGTTAGAAAAATAAAAGCTAAGGCTAAAGAACTACCATGCCTAAATATAACTAATCCTACAGCTTATAAAATAGTAGAAACAGATGCCTCTGATATTGGTTATGGAGGAATTCTTAAACAAAGGGTCAATGGAAAAGAACAACTAGTTTGATATACTTCTGGTGTGTGGAAATCAGCACAACAAAATTATTCAACAATCAAAAAAGAAATCCTGGATATAATTCATTGTGTTACTAAATTTGAAGGTGATTTGTTAAATCAGGAATTTCTTATCCGGGTAGATTGCCAAGCAGCAAAAGAAGTTTTAGTTAAGGATGTTAAAAATTTGGCATCTCGTCAAATCTTTGGTAGATGGCAAGCTATTATTTCATCTTTTGATTTTAAAATTGAGTATATCAAAGGAGAAACTAATTCTTTACGTGATTTATTAACTCGTGAATTTTTGCAGGGAAAAAATGGAATCCAAACTAATTAAAGGCAAAGCATCTAGCAATAAGATTAATCCTTTCAGCAAAAGGAATAATCATTTCCTTATAAAAGATAGCCTTAATAAAGGTAATCGTTCATCTTTTGCGGAAGAAAAATCTCCTTATATAAATTCTTTAGCATTGCCTCTCCATGCTATTGAGACTTAGCATGCTCAGAGAAATCCTGCATAAATTGCATATATGTATTTAAAAGACCATATTTTACCACATTATGTAAATCTAGAGACTTCTATGAAGCCATCCTTATTGAGACAGGTTATGTCCTTATTAGACATAATGTTTTAGATAAAAATAATATCTCTGGCTTCTCAAAATTGGAGATTCTAAAAGTCCTTTCTTATAGAGACTGGGGAATGAATCCCCATGATTCAAAACCTTCCATAAACCACCCTCATCTGGTTCCTAGGTCTTACAGTTACACAGATTATATCAAAGCTTGGACACATACCTTCTGTGTTCAAAATCAAAATCTTTCCCATTCTTGGTATATTGGTTTTAAACTAAAGGTAATTCAATACCTTCCCAATTGGTTCAGAAATTGGTTGAGTCTTTGGGGACCTACTAAAGACATTTTACCTGGCTTTATATCAGAAGCCTTAGAAAAATTTATAAAGGCTAATAGCCTTTCTTATGATAAGAGACGATTAATGTCTTGGTTCTTTATTTTATATGATATCCCATGGATATTGCGATGAAACTATTCTATTTCCAGAGATGAGGATCCTAACTGGGAATTTATCCCATTTTTGGAAAGATAATTGTATATTAAATGGTGGGATAGGTATAATGCTGCCCATATACATCCTTGTAATTTCAGAATTAAATTTGTGGCACCCTAATTATTGGTGTCAGCATCATCATCAGTTTCCTCCATGGAATTCTCGACTCATATTTTAGCATTAAAACAACATCATGGTAATCTTTCAAAGGAAGATTTTAAGAAACAAATTTTACAAATTCTAGACAGTGAAGAGATAGATTCTCAACCCTCTTATTCTAATTCTATGGAAGAAGGTGAAGCTAAGACATAAGAAGGCACAATAAATTTAAACGCTAATGAAGATGACTGTTTCAGAATAATCAGTTAAAGTAAGCTAATTAAGGCTTTAATTATTCAAGTTCGACTTCTATTCATCAAGGACACGTATGGACTCTTCTAGAAGGGAATATTTTTAAATATTATCTCGATGGCCTTGTCGGCCACTCTCTATGGACACGTTTTCTACTTTCCATAAAGCAAGAAAGTTGAGCTTATCTTGTTTGAGGTGTGGCTTATCTCTTCCAAGAACCCTTCTCCCATTAGTGGGAAGTTTTTTAGTAATCTCATCTCTTGGTCTTTCTTCCCCTATATATACTCTTCTTAGAAGTGAAGATAGGGTAAGTTTTTCGAGTTGTAAGTTCTTTAAGTTTCAAGTTTGAGTGTGAGTTTCAGTATTTTCCTGTAAGAGTGTTTTCCTTCTTTGGTGTGTAAGTTCAAGTCTGCTTGGGTGTGCTATCAAATAAATAAATACTATTCATATGTTATTAAAATTATTATAAAATCTAAAATCTAAAATCTAGATTTTATGAATATATTATATAGATAAAGGCCTTCAAAAAGGCTAATGATCCCTTCAACAGTTGGAAGAAGCCAAACAGGAGGCACAAACCAGTACATAAAGGTATTGTTTGTTTTTGCCCATTGAGCAAGCTTGTGATCCACATAATTATAAATACGTGGTTCAAAGTTAAAGATACAGGCCACTAATTGAGAAGAAAAAAACTGAATGTCTTTAAGGGTAGCATCTGTACGAGAATCACCATCATACAAACCAGCAGAAATTGATCAATGAGAGACTTCGTATCACTTTCCACAATGATATGAGTTAACTTTTGTTCCACGACTTTCTTCAGAACTTCCCAGATTGCTCTAGCTTCAGCTTCTTCAGCAGACTTGGCATAAAAAACCAGGGAAGCACAAAAGGAGGCTCTCATCGAAAAATCCATCATCACATATACTGCACCATTAGCTCCAGTAAGGTCATCATAGGCACCATCAGTGTTGCACTTAATCCAACCAAAAGATGGGGGCATCCATTTGTCACATAGATTTACATGGATAAGGGGAGGAACAATAATGCAAGGTTTCCTAGTTAGAAGCATGACTCTAGCTCTTTGTAAATCTGCAATATGGTTTTCTTTCAAATTCTGAAATATGAAATTATTTATACTGGTCCAAAGAGACCACAAGATAGTGATGAAAAGACATTGATCTTCATCAGGAAGCCTAGAGGAAGGATCAATAATCCAAAATAGTAACCAATCAATGGAGGACTTATTCTGAAAAAACGGAGTATTGATACAGAAATTAGATAGAAACCAGACTCGACTAGTAAAAGGACAGAGAACCAAAGCATGCATAATAGATTATTGAGGGTCTTTGCACCTGGCACAATCAACACTATGCATAGGCATTCTAGTATGCAAAATAGTTCTAGCAGGGAGAGCATTTCTAGATGCTTTCCAAGAAAAAACTTGGATTCTATAAGGAACCCTAATTTTCCAAATTCTTATCCAAATATTTTTACATGGGGAGGGCCTAAGTCCTCTGAATCCCATGTAGGCAGATTTATAAGAAAATTTACCATTCTTTGAAATATCCCAAGCCCACCTATCAGGAGTGTATAACTGGCTTAAAGGAATAGTGATAATCTTCTTAACAAAAGCATCATCAAAGTGAGTATTTAATCTAGATAAATTCTAAAATCTGGTAAAAGGATTAATGAAATAAGAGACCTTAATGTTAGGGTGGGACTAAAGGGTTGGGTGTGGCAAATCCCAAGGAAGTGATCCATCTATCACACCAGGGGTCAGTAAATTGACCATCCCCAACAATCCAAGAGATAAAAGGCTTAATGAGTTCTTTAATGGCATGCAAACATTTCCAAGTCCAAGAGCACTTACCAGTGCAATTGGCATTCAATAAATCAGTTCTAGGGAAATATTTAGCCTTAAGAACAGTAGCTAGCATACAATTGGGATTCTCAAGAATTCTTCAAGCATTCTTAGCCAGCATAGCTAGGTTGTTTAGTTCATCCTTTCTGAATCCCAGACCGCCTTCTGCCTTTGGGGAGCAAAGAATGTCCCACCCAAGTAAGTGCAGTTTCCTATCTTTAGGATCTAAAGTCTCTCCCCACCAGAATTTACAAATTGGAGATTATGTTGTGAGCGGGTTCGGTTACCACCCTTCTACGGATGAGTATAAGGTTGTCAATCTATTTTCACGCAATGCGCAAGAAAAAATCCCTTGTTGGACGTGTCTATGTATATACTCTCGGCAGTGGCAAAGGGTGGAGAAATATATAATATATCACCTACAACTTGCATCCATCTATTTCTAGTGAGATTCTTGCAAATAGAGCTCTTCACTGGTTAGATGAAGACGGGAAAATTGTGAAATTTGATTTATCTGATGAAACATTCTGTGTTGTCCCAGGGCCAGAATGTATTGATGATATGTGGGATTGGTATATGGAAAATGTAGAAAATGCTTGCTGGGAAATTTTATGGAAATTTGAACTTAGGGTTTTGAGTGGATGCTTGTGCATTATTGAACGATGCAAAAAAGAATACAATATATGGTCATTCAAGAAAATGGACAACCTATCAAAAAATAAAAATAAAAGAAAGCGGATGTTTCCTGATAATGAGAACAATGACAAGCAAGATATAGAGCAGGAACATTACAAGTCATCGTGGAGTTGGGAGGAAGAATCTTTTAACTGGTCAACCTTGGCTTATCATGAGAGAACTAGTTCAGTTTACCCGTTCGCTATTCTGAAGAACAATTCCAAAATTCTATTTCATGATAATGAGTGCCATTATTATTGTCAAGACCTTGCGGTATATGAATATGAAGCTATTGCAGATCGTCTTCCAGATTATTTAGTTCGGTACGTGAAAAGTTGTGTATCGTTGAAATCTCTTGGAGAAGAAGAAGCAAAGATAATGGAATCAAGTGAAGGAGCACATCAACTACCAAGGTCTGACTTGGACTCGGATATTGAATCTGACTTGGACTCGAATATTGAGTTTTCAGCTTCAGACTGATTTACCCTCTCGTTATCATTTTCTTATTTAGTTATTATGCAATTTAGAGGAGTTCCATATTGATGGTATGTTAGGTTGAAATATTGACAGTTTTCTAAGTTGCTTTTGTTTTTATTTTCTTCTGTTATGAAACTTTTACTTTCATTTTCTAAGTTGCTTCTGTTTAAGGCTGAATATCTTATACATTTACTGGATTGTTAGAACCTTATTTTTATGAACCTCGCCATATATCCCTTCCAGGGTAAAGTATATGAATTAGTGCCACTGATAGATGAATCAAACTACTAAACCTTGACCTCAGCTTCCCATTGGTTTTAATTATTAAACAAATTATGTAGGCTTTGATTTGGCATATTAGGTGTACAGAGAGTAAAATATAATATGTGAATCAAGAATACAAAACAAAGTCCAGCTAAGTTAGGCTAGATAAGGAGCAGCCGAGATTTGTCTAGGAGGGATAAATCTACGACCGTGGTTTTTCCGACTAACCATTATAAATACTTTATTAATTAGTCACGATGAATGATTAATTAATTTACACTGATAAATGTTCATTTATTGAATCTAACAAATACATATTTTTATTAATAAATAAGTTTATTAAAAACTATATATATATATATTGATCGGTAAAGAATTTGGTGCTGGCGAGTTTCGAACTCAGGTAACTGGTATCATCACCCAATAAATTTATTAAAAACTATATATATATATATATATATTAATCGGTAAAGAATAATTTTACATTAATAATTTTTAATGGCCGTGGTAGTGAAAGAAGCAGCGGGTGGTGGAAACAGTAGTGGGTATTTGTGAGTGGTGGAGGTGGTAACATTACTGGTGGTGGAAAAAATAGTGGGCGTGGCTGGTTTTTACGTATGGTGGTGGATGTTAGCGAATAGTAGTGGACAATAATAGTTTTGTGTCTTTACAAAATGAGCAACATTTTATTCTGATAGATGTAGTTGGATGTTTTTAGCACAACTGGTAAGGACAAAACACAAATATTTTGAGGAGGATACTAAATCATATAATACAATATGATCATGAGCGCTGGATCACCCAAATGTGATCCCATCTATTTATAGTACTCAGTCGAATAAACCACGGTTTTTTAGTGTTAAAATAAAATTGATTACATTTCCAGAATACAAAACAAAGTTTGGACAAGTTAGGCTAGATAAAGAACGATCAAATTTATACTTTCATAACATAAATCTACTGCTATAAATGATCACGTTTAATTAAAATTTAATAATAAATGTTCAATTGATATTTCATAATAAATGTTTCTTTAATTAATCAAATGAATATATTTTTGTTGATACATAATAAATTTATTTGATATTAATCATATCATTAAGCATTAATGGAGGTTGTGGTGGTGGGAAGTGGTGGTGGGTATTGGTGAGACTGGTGGAGTGGTGACGATAATGTGGTGGTGGAAGAAGTAGTGGTAGTAGGGCGAGAAAAGGGGTCCTAAGATAGGTAAATTAAGCACTAATAGTGGTTGTGATGGTGGGTGGTGGTGGTGGATCGGCAGTTGGGATAAAGGTGGTGGTGGAAGAAGTAGTGGTAGTAGGGTGAGAGAAGGTGTCCTAAGATAGGTAATTATTTAGTCCCCCTTGGTTAATTTTTATTTGTTTTGTTTTAATTTGATTTTAGTTTTCAATTTTTTTATTTTTTAAAATTAAAACAATTTTTGAAGGCCAGATTTTTCCTAAAAATGAAGATGTTGTGATTTTAAGATTTGTCAGGTAGTGTGTAGGAAGAAAAATGAATCCTATAAAAAAAGTTAATCAAACACAAGGCTACACGCGAATTAATTGTAATCGGTACTGTTTCTTACATCTCTCTTTATTCCTCTTTTTTGTCATGGTATCTGTTTTGTCTTTATTTCTCCCCTACTTCATGGGATTATGCAAGGCCACGCATGAATTAATTGTAATCGATTCAGTTTCTCACATCTCTCTTTATTCCCCTTTTTTGTCATGATTTCTATTTTTGTCATTTCTCTTCAACTTTGTGTAATTATGCATGCTTGAGAAATAGTTCATGTAGGTAAAGAGACAAGAAAAGAAATAGATCAAGAATTAAATATTATTATAAATTTTAGAAAAATGAATAAACACAAATTTATGTGAATTGGGAACCCGACAATTTATACTAAAGAGAAAAATTAAATTCTAATGCTAACAGATTTTGCAAGATTAATCTAATTGATTTTAAAGTAATTTTAGGTGTTGTTAGTTTTGTTACAAATTTGGTGAATGACCTTTGATGATATTTTTTTGAAGTTGTGAACGAAGTAATGTTCTACTGCCCATAATATTTTCTCTAATGATTAACTATGTTTGTCCCAAAGGGTTGTATGACTTACATACACAATATTAAAAGATTCGAGGATAAGGACATGTTTATTAACCAACTCCTCAAAACATCTAGACCTGGAACGATAGGTTCGATTCTTCTAAGACAATTACGACATATATGAATCGATGGATACATTTGAAACACATATTCTTACCCGTGCCGTTACGGCACAGGTTGACACCTAGTACATAAGTCATACACTAAAATAAAAAAAGAACCAGACGATATAATCTCCGTATTCAATTTCCAAAATAATGAAGACCATATAGATTAGAGATTACTGATATGAGGTTGAAATACTTGAAAATCGATGGGAGAGGACACATTACTGGATTGTTTGGTAGAAATATTTGAAAATCGAAGTTGTTGGATCTGTTTATTTGAGTAGTATGAACTGGACTTTTTGGTTTTATAAGCATTGTTAAAGAAACGAGCTGCAATCTCCCGGAGGTGCTTCTGGAAGAATCGGTGAATCTCATCATCAATAATTGGTGAACGCAAGGAGCATCTAAATGAGCTGAACCTTTTGGGAATGCAAAATCTAAAGGCATTGAATAGAGAAGTTGGAGGAGATGTGAGGGGCAGAATGGAAATAATAGAAAATTATGAAGTTTTAAGTTTGTTATTCGTGTATCACAGAGAACAGATTAACTAAACCATAGGAAATGGTGCATATTTGCTTACCACTTCAGGTATTCAAATTTCAGTGAGTCTAGTCTAACATGATTCTTTTCACTGCAATCAATTTTAACCTCTAAGATACCGAAACAGGTCCTAGATTGATTATGCATATCAAAAAGATTCATATGCCCCTAATACAATCATGTTCATTTCTGTAACCACCATTCATTCCATAAGGTATCAGAATATACATTATGATGCAAGTAAAAAAGTAGCCTAATCTCTAACCCAATTTTCAAATTAGATCTATCTTGAAGTCAAATTAAGATTTTGTTAGTATTAGATTTCAAGTTGAAACCCTACCATCATCCTAATCCACAAATATGCAACACATTCTACTAACCAGAAAAGCAAAATTATGGAGAAATAAGGAACATAAAACCAAATCTTAATTTCATTAGATACTAATTAAACAGTGTCAAGATCATCATGACTGATACAAAAACTATTTTGGCATTACAAGTTACAACTTTTAGATGGAAATCTCCAATCAATAATTATTTTTGATTCGGATACCGTGATTCTTCCATTGTTATTCGATTCTTCTACTGTGATTCTATAAACCAATTTTAATTCTGTGATTCGAGTAACGGTTTTCTGTTATTGTGATTCTGCTTTTGAGGTCCCTAAAAAATAGAGTATGCTACTGTGATTACTCTCACCAATTTCCACTGTAACCGATTCCTTGCACCTAAGTTCCATCTAATCGGAAGGCTTTCTAGTGTAATACTATCAGGTTTACATCAACCCGCAGGGAAGGGAATAAGTTTCTGCCGAAACTGTGTCACTAGTTTAACGCACATAAAGTGTTTGAAAAAAATCCTGAACCACCCGTGCACCATCACATGGATAATATTCAGCTCAACCTCTTCTCCTTTTGTCATGTCAAGGAAGAGGCTACCTTCTTCATCATTCCTAGATTCATCATCTTCTTCAGCTGCTATTACTCCCTTAGATGACTCAGCTTTCCATTGCCCTTTTAGGATCTTTGATGGGTGCCGGGATGGGGTTAGGGGTAGAGGCTTCACTCGCAGCTCACTCATTAGCCATATTCATGATCAGAATTTTGCTTTAGCTGAGAGCAAGGGAGAATGCAGAGCACGTATTAGTAATGATGCAGACATTTATGATGCTTGGGAGGTTGGTCTAAGACAGCTACATATGTTGTTGTACAGTGAATGTATGCACCTTCGTGCCTGGAGTCGTCCCTGTCGTGATCAAAATGATACTATTGATGGAAATAATGCTGAATTTTTTATTTATGACATTGTGAAACCTTGTTTAGGTTCTCTGGATGTAGGATTGCAGTTATTAAAAAAGAAGCGAATGGCTTTCCCTTGGAATTGCTGGATGCAATTTTTAAGAAATAGTTCACGAAACTGCGATTTCTCCACCGTGTAGGCTCAACTTCTCCCGAACCCACAAAGCAACTTTAGACAAGATTGTGTCTAAGCCTTGATTTAACATCTTGGATCAAATTGTTGTTATTGCCCATCTGCACTCTAACTTTATACACCCCAAGAATAACAATGAAGGAGATCTGGTAATATAAGGAGATTACATGCTAGTATAAATCGGGCTTTGATTCAATCAAATGGTTGCCTTAACCTAGCCCAGAAGTCTTCTTCCATCTGGACAAAAGCAAAGACAAGCTAGTCAAGGCGCAAAGAGGAAAAATACCAATCTGCAGGCTTGTAAGTGAAAGTTAAGCTCAGGGCACTACGCAACTTCCATACGCATTCTATCTTCTAATGGTGTCGCCCCTTCTACACTCGACACACTCCATGAATTGAGGCTTAAGAACCCTCGTGCTTTCACCCATGCATACCTTCATAATCCATCAACGTGGTGGTTGTTTATGTGGATGCTAAGGCCGTCTTAGGCACAATTAGGAGTTTCCCCTGAGGGAATTCTTGTAGCAGGGACAAACCGGAGAGTCCAACACTTGACATATGCTCTTAGTAGTGTAGCGACCGCTATTGCAGATGACCTCCTAGCGTCTATAGTAGGCGTGGTTAACTTATGGTTGGAAGGCAAGTGCCTGGCTGTTTTGGGCGAGTTCGTGGCCAGTGCCCCATTATAAGATAGGCACTGAATCGACCCACCAATTATAAGATGGGTGGTACTTTTTTTAATAAAATAGGTTTAGCTATCTAAAAGGGTGTTGGTGCCCAGCTTGTTTCCACGCTACCCACCAATTTATTGTAATCGACTGTTTTTTACAGCTTTTTATATATTAGAAAAGAATATAATAACTAAAATAGTAAAATCATTCATTTGGGCCTGAAATCCCCAAAATATTTACACAAAAACCATAGATCTTCAACCACGTTCACCTATGATTCTCCTAGCAAGTTGAATATCCTTAAGCATGATGGTAACCCTCTTAGCATGAATTGCACAGAGGTTAGTATCTTCAAAGAGACCAACAAGATAAGCTTTAGTCACTTCCTGAAGAGCTACAACTGCTGAACTTTGAAACCTTAAATCAGTCTTAAAATCCTGAGAAATTTCTCCAACCAAACGTTGAAATGGAAGTTTACGGATCAAAATTTCAGTACTCTTTTGGTACTTTTGGATTTCTCTTAAAGCTACAGTTCCTGGCCTGAATCTATGTGATTTCTTCACTCCTTCGGTTATTGGTGCTGATTTTCATGTTGATTTTGTTGCTAATTGCTTCCTTGGAGCTTTTCCTCCTATTGATTTCCTTGTTGTTTGCTTAGTACGAGCCATTTCTGATTTTTGCTAGAATTTAATTTAGGTTTTTCAGAAAGAAGAATTGGATCTGATTTTTGATGTAAATGTGAGATTTTGGAATCCGTATTTTATAGAGAAGAAGATATTTGGGGAACCCAATCCGAATCTTTTGTTTTGTTGTTGTTATCATGGTCTTTTGATTTTATTTAAGATGTTTCATGCAGATCGTGAAATGTTATCAACGGTTTATATTGACTCATATGGATCGTCTATTTTGTTATCGACATCTTGTGGTTGGTTTCATGGGGTCATACAGATTGAGATTTCAGCGGCCAGAAAATTTCAAATGAATTTTTTTATGTCGGTAAGAGTATCTACAATGGTGGTGGAAGCTAAATACGACAAAAATGACAAGCTAAAGTGAGATGGTGTATGAACTAAACCCACACAGATAAGAGCAACAACCTTGGTGATATTGTTAAAACAATTCTGCTACATGACCAGCTGGTCCTAATCTTTGGAATTTGGACGTTAATATAATTCGCATTTCTCTGGGATGCGAATTAAAATTCTGTTCAGTTCAAAACACGTTGATTTTTCATTTTTAATATTTAATGGATAGATTTTCGATCATTCTCATTCCAATGGCCTCTTTTGAAAGTGGAACTTATAAATAACGTAGTTTGCTCCATGTTCCAAACTCAATTCACTATTTAAGAAAAACAAATTATAGTTCAATTTCTTTAGAAAAAAAATCGTGGCAACTAATCCACGCGGCCCTAATTTTACAACTTCTTAAAATATCACTTTATGGGAAACTTATTTCTCAGTATCTCAAGATCCCACTGTCGATGAAATCAGAAGCAATCATGTGGTTTAGGATCAAAGAAAAAATATAGAATTAATACTATTTGATTCTCCTAAACGGACCGAGATCTCCATTAAGAGTCGTTTCCATGTAATATGTAAACAAGTTCAACTATATATTGCAAAATTACGAGAATTTGACAAAGAATATCAGAGTGGATGGAATGCAGAGAAGAAGGTAAATAATCGTTACTTACTGAACAATTAATAAATTAATAAATTATTAATCCATTAAATTTTCTATATAAAAATAGAGTTTTTTCCAGCGACGTGGTTAATCGAAGCTTATGGTTGATTCTGGCCCCACCATTTTTATTTTTATGGCAATTATAAAATATTCTGGAAATAAAATTCAAGAATATACATTTTTCTCCACAATATATTTTATATACAATCATATTCAACAAAAATTATTTTCGAAAACAGCTAAATCTTGAAAAAGTCATATAAAATTACCAAAATTATATTGAAAAATTAATCATAATATATTTTAATTTAATTTAGTCTAACAAAAAAATTAAAATAAAATCACATAAAAATATGCATTATTAATCATGATTTCATCAAAAAGTAAATCAATCATACAAAAAAAAAATCCAATTTCCATTATTCAATTACATTTTTTCCAATGAAACTAATTTTAATTATAGTTCCAAACTACTAATAATTAAATAAATTCTAATTCTAATTCTAATTACAATTTACAATTACAACCCCAAATGAAATTACAAAAACAATTCAACAATGAATCTAAATCATGCTTGAACCAAATATGAGTCAATAGCCCAAATTAAAAATAAAAATGTTTAGAGTCGTCGATACATACCAATAATTCGAATTTTCCTTCCCTTTGCTAAAACATTTAATTGTTGGTCTTGTAGAATATCAAAGATACAAAATAATTAATAGAAAATCGTGATGATCAATACATGATATCAAACAAAATGTTTAGAATAGAAAAACAAAAGCTTTAGTAAAAAAATGCGATAATAATAATGATTTTAACATTAATTTTATTCATTCTGTAAATACATACCAAAAAAAGATTCCATTATGAGATGTAGAATATGAAAAATATCTTTTAGACACAAAAATTGCAATAAGTACATGCAAGTATCCAAAAATAGTGGCTATCCGAAGTTTAAAAAACTACAAAAAAGAAATTGCACATAAGTACGGAAATAATATCTTTTTTCTTCCGAATATCCTGATTTTATTACTATACTTTTTAATATTGCTTATTTAGAAAAATATTAAATTAAATGCACTAATAAAGATAGTTTCAACTAAGTGCGGAAATAATATATTTTTTCTTCCAAATATCCTGATTTTATTACTATACTTTTTAATATTGCTTATTTAGAAAAATATTAAGTTAAATGCACTAATAAAGATACTTTGAACTACGATTGGCAAAAAAATATACTTCAATAGGTAAATTTGTGGTTTTCTTTGCATGAGATTTCCAAAAATATTACAATAGATGGATATAATGGGTAAAAATGCAGATATTGCTTAATATTATGTTCAAAATAAAAAGGAGATTCCAGATAATTTTAGATATTAATTAATATTATATCAAAAATAAAATAATTTTATTTTTGGACCTGGTGTCTCTATATAAAGCAATCAAACCCAAACTCCATTTTCAGCCAAACCTTATGTTTCCACATTGCTTTTTAAAATTTTGTTGTTATTTCTTTTCTTTTTCATGCGATTTAGGATTTTTTGTGACATTTGTCATTTTGTTTTGTAGGTATCCTCGATCATGCACCTGTTGCAGTTGTTCCAAAAGAAGCAACATCAAGGTATACCCCTTTAATTCTTGCAAATATTTTTGCGATATCAAACCAAACACCATATGTTTTGGGCGTAAAACGTGTTTTTCTCTTGCCATTGTTTATTTAGGTTGTTACTTCTTCACATGTTGCTAAATCATCAGGAAATTAAATTTTTTTGGTCAATTTTATTATCGATCCTGTATATATGATTGTTGTTTGTTTATTTTCCCTTTTTTGTTATTACAGGTAACTAAATATATCTTGATTGATGTAAGAAAGATAGAAGTAGCAGTAAATAAGACTCAACTATTATGGTTGCAAAATTTAAGGCTGTTAATTCTTCACATGTTGCTAAAGAAACTAAGGTTTTTTGATCAATTTTATTATCGATCGTGTATATATGATTGTTGTTTGTTTATTTTCCCTTTTTATGTTATTACGGGTAACTAAATAGATCTTGGTTGATGTAAGAAAGATAGAAGTAGAAGTGAAGAAGACTCATCTATATGGTTGCAAAATTTAGTTTGCCCTTTTATAGTTATATATCTAGCATATACATTATCTTCGTGCGATAATGGCTCGTAATATGTACATACATGCATATTCTTTTCATCTATTATTTTGTTATGTTTTGATAATTTTGCGATAATAAAAATATGAAGTCATCCATTTTATTTTATTTTTGCAATTCTTGATGATATATTCAGCGTATGGAGGACCAAGGGTATAATTTAAGTTGGATTCCATCTGGTGCTAAGTTTTTGTATGTTAACCGGATCATCTACGGCTATGGCGGTTAGTCGGGTTGTTTTTCCTTTCCCTGGTATATGCTTAATTAGTTATTTGTTCAATATTTTGTCTCATCGATATTTGTTGGAAATTTAATTAATTATGATAAAAATAGAACTACAGTATTGGTTGAGTTTGTAAAGGGGCATGTATTTGGGTTTGTAGAGTGCCGAATTTGCATACTCGTGATTGATGATAGGCTTATAAAGATACCTACTACTATGTATAAACTGCAAGTGCACAGTGTCGACAAGCAACACAGGGCAAGCACAGGTCGAACCACAGAGACTTGGAGAGTGTAGAAGTTGATTCTAAATCTTACTTAGAACTGATTCAGAGAGTAACCAAAAGGGGTTTGATTTTGTCGATACGACGAGATATTGGCAAAAGACTTAAACATAAAGTAATTTGAATTAAAATATGCAATTAAATCAAGGTGTAAATACTGAGAATATGGATACTAGGGTATTCAAATCCACCACTAACCTATGATATGCATTCAACTTGTAATATTATTCTTGTCCTTACAGCAGATTCAAGTCTACCATATATCTAAGGTGTTTCTCCAATGGATAATTTAATCACAACTAAAGTATTTCTCCAAAGCATTAACTGTCTAATTAAAGCACAACTAATCTGAGGATCAATATTTGGTTAAGCATGAGTTGCAGCATAATCAACATAGAGATATTCTAACTACAATGGATACATGGCATACATTGTGAGAGCAAGATGTTGACAAACTTGGATTAAATTATATCTTTAAACAATTCTAAACTTTCAAGAACAATATACAAGATATGAATACATAACAATAAGTTACGGCTTCATTTAAACCCTAGAAAATGAAATTAGAACATGAACAATATTACAACAAAACTGAATTTAAGAAACTAACATGAACAAGCTATTCTTGGATTGTTTTTCAACACAACAACCCTCTCTATTTATACACAAAAATTCTCTCAACACTTGGATTCGAATTTGGCAATCATCCACTCAACATAACATGTTTTCTTTAATTGATGGATAAAATGGAATATATTTGGTGGTGGGAAACAAATTAGGAGTGATTGAGTGAGAGAAATGGGGGTGAGGTGGATGTTTTGGAAAGAATCCAATGGGGTGAGGTGGATTTTTTGGAAAGAATCCAATGGGGGTGAGGTGGAAACGGATTTGGGTCTTGGGTCTTGGATCATGGGTAGTTTAATCCCATGTATTGTAAACAGGTTTCCACTGATGCGCGAGCGGGTTACAACGCTTCCAACTTTCTGCTCTTTTGTCTTCTCAATTCTTACAAGCTTTATTTAGTACTTAAAAAACAAAATTAATTAATACAAATATTTATTCTTGAAAATGGTAAAAATGCAGAATTTGGGATAATATATGACTTTGAAGCGCGAAAGATGAGTTAAGTGCCAATGAAAAGGTGTATGAATATGCAATATTTGGCACTCATCAAATACCCCCAAACCTGAATTTTACTTGTCCACAAGTGAAACATAACTTAAGAAATCCTAACTATACCACTGTCGCTGGTCTCTCGAATGCATTTAGTGTATGCACTAAGCCTTTAAACCCCTAGGTGTCCCTAGTGGACGAGTTGTAGTCTCGTGAGGGCCTACCAACGATGTACCCACAAAACCTTCTCCAATTTCAGAGCATCCATAGAAACGTCTTCGTCTTTGGTCTTCAACTGTAGATGGTGAACTTCGGAATTTCGTAGAACCTTGAATTTTTTTTTAAGACCCGCTACACAGCTGGTCTTAGAAGACAACAAAAAATTGCAAGACCCGCTACACAGCTGGTCATAGAAGACAACAATAAAAAATGCAAAAGACTACAAAGGATCCTACAAAAGACCCGCTACACAGCTGGTCATAAAAGATAACAACAAAAGACTCACAATGACATATGCAAATACTCCCCCAAACCTAAATCTAACATTGTCCTCAATGTTTCAAAAGATAACAGAAACAAAAACAAACCATGAGAACAAAACATATTCAAAGGAAAGAGATTACCAAATGCCAAACCAGAGACAGTAGAGTATGTCCACAGCAACCAGCAAGGACGATATCCTGTGGTATGTACAAGGGGTGAACTTTTCAGTCCATATAGATCGGATCAGCAAGATGAGTTGTTTCAATCTCAGGTGGAATTGGTTCAAGGAACGGCTTCAGTCTCTTCCCATTGACCTTGAATACATTCTTGGTTGCTATATCTTCTAGTTCTACATCCCCATGGGGGAAAATTGTTCGCACCACGAACGGGCCTGTCCATCTAGAACGTAATTTTCCTGGAAAAAGGTGCAAACGTGAGTTGTACAATAAAACTTTCTGGCCTGGAGTGAATGACTTACGCAAAATGCGCTTGTCATGGAACACCTTCATTCTATATTTGTATAACTTTGCACTGTCATAAGCATCATTTCTCAGCTCTTCCAACTCATTGAGTTGGAGTTTCCGCTGTGTACCCGCCTTATCAAGAGAGAAGTTAAGCTTTTTAATAGCCCAATATGCACGATGTTCAATCTCAACAGGTAAATGGAAAGGCTTCCCATACACAAGTCGGTAAGGGGACATGCCAATAGGGGTTTTATATGCTGTTCTATAAGCCCATAATGCATCATTCAATATTAAATACCAATCTTTTCTAGACGGGTTAACCGTCTTTTCTAGAATGTGCTTAATCTCCCTATTTGAAACCTCTAACTGGCCACTGGTCTGTGGATAATATGGGGTTGCGACTTTATGAGTTATGCCATACTTTCGAACTAATGACTCAAAAGGCCTATTGCATAAATGTGAACCACCGCCACTGATTATAGCTCTAGGGGTGCCAAATCGAGAAAATATGTTTTCCTTTAAGAACGAAAGTACCACCTTGTGGTCATTAGTTTTGGTTACAATTGCTTCTACCCACTTAGAAACATAGTCAACAGCAACAAGAATGTACAACTTTCCTTCAGAGTTAGGAAATGGGCCCATGAAATCAATACCCCACATATCAAATAGCTCAACAATTAAAATGGTTTGTAGGGGCATCATGTTTCGTTTTGATATACTTCCCAATTTCTGGCACCGGTCACAAGAAATATAGAATTCATGGCTATCGTTAAACAATGTTGGCCAGTAAAAACCACTCTGCAAGATCTTTGCAGCAGTTTTCTTTGCACTAAAGTGGCCTCCACATGCTTGATCATGACAAAAAGAGATGACATCCCTTTGTTCAGAATTGGGGACACATTTCCTAATGATTTGGTCAGGGCAGTATTTGAACAGATATGGGTCATCCCATATGAAATGTTTCACTTCGGCCAAGAATTTAGACCGGTCTTGTTTAGACCAATGAAGTGGCATCCTACCTGTAGCAATGTAGTTCACGATGTCGGCAAACCATGGCATTTCAGAAATCATCATCAGTTGTTCATCAGGGAAGGATTCCCTAATAAGAGTGGATTCATCAGCATACTCGACATTCAATCTAGATAAGTGATCCGCAACAACATTTTCTGACCCTTTCTTGTCTCGAATTTCGAGGTTGAACTCTTGTAACAAGAGTATCCATCGAATCAGTCGAGCCTTAGCATCTTTTTTAGATAAAAGATATCTTAATGCGGCATGGTCAGAATATATGATGATTTTTGATCCTATCAAATAAGATCTAAACTTATCTAATGCAAACACAACAACTAGCAACTATTTTTCGGTTGTTGAATAATTTATTTGAGCCTCATTCAGTGTCTTACTAGCATAGTAGATCACATAGGGGTGTTTGTCAACTCGCTGACCTAAGACAGCTCCAACAACAAAATCAGATGCGTCACCCATGATTTCAAATGGCAATTTCCAATCAGGAGGTCGGACTATAGGTGCTGAAGTTAGAAGAGTTTTGAGCTCTTCCCAATCATGCACACAAGCATCATCAAACACAAATGCAACATCTTTACTGAGTAGATTACACAGTGGTCTTGAGATCTTACTGAAATCTTTAATGAATCTACGGTAGAAACCATCATGGCCTAAAAATGATCTAACCTCCCTCACAGAGCGAGGCAAGTTTTGAATGAGGTCGACTTTGGCTTTGTATACTTCAATGCCTTTTTCAGAGATGATGTGCCCTAGAACTATGCCTGAGTTCACCATAAAATGACATTTCTCCCAATTTAAAACCAAATCTTTCTCTTTACATCTAATCAGCACGCGAGTGAGATGGTTCAAACATTCATCAAAAGATGATCCAAACACAGAGAAATCATCCATAAAGATTTCAAGGAAATTATCTATCATGTCAGAAAAAATGCTCATCATACAACGCTGAAATGTAGCGGGTGCGTTGCACAACCCAAAGGGCATACGACGATAGGCAAACATTCCAAATGGACATGTAAATGTAGTCTTTTCCTGATCTTCGGGTGAAATATGAATCTGGTTGTAACCAGAAAAACCATCTAAGAAACAATAGAATTTACGCCCAGACAATCGTTCAAGCATTTGATCTATGAATGGAAGAGGGAAGTGATCTTTCCTTGTAACTGCATTTAAATTCCTATAATCAATGCAAACTCACCACCCCGTGGTTACTCGAGTAGTGATTAACTCATCTTTATCGTTTTAAACTACAGTAACTCCTGACTTTTTCGGCACAACCTGAATGGGGTTAACCCATTTGCTATATGAGATTGGGTAGATGATACCCACATCAAGAAGCTTTATAATCTCACTCTTAACAACCTCTTTCATGTTAGGATTGAGTCGCCTTTGCATCTCCCTAGATGGTTTAGCATTTTCCTCAAGGTTTATATGGTGCATACAATTAGTGGGACTTATGCCTTTAAGGTCCGAGATGGTCCATCCTAAGGCTTCTTTATGATCCTTAAGTACTTCTAAAAGTTGAATTTCCTGTTCTGTATCTAAGGAAGATGAAATGATTACAGGCAAAGTATTAGAAGGTCCCAAAAATGCATATTTAAGAGTATCAGGCAATGGTTTCAGTTCGAGCTTTGGTGGCTCAACAAGAGAGGGAACAGACTTGGATTCCAAGAGTGGAAGTGGTTCCACTCTAGCTTTCCACTTAGACGTGTCCATAAGTGGTATGGATTCAAGCAAAGTATTCACTTCACTTATGTATTCATCATCAAACAGATCCATGTCAAAATTGTTCAAACAAGCATCCAAAGGGTCAATAGACATGCTACTAGACAACGAATCCTGAATCAAACTTTCAATCATGTTGATTTCATGCATATCATTATCATTATCAAGATCTAAATGTTGTTGGCTAGTATTGAAAACATTCAACTCCACAGTCATATTACCAAATGACAACTTCAGCACTCCATTACGGCAGTTGATGATTGCATTGGACGTCGCTAAGAAAGGACGTCCCAAAATGACAGGAATGTGACTGTCAGGGTTTTGCACAGGTTGAGTATCTAAAACGATGAAGTCCACAGGAAAATAAAACTTATCAACCTTAATCAAAACATCTTTTACCACACCACGTGGCACTCTGACGGATCTGTCCGCCAATTTCAGAGTTATAGGTGTTGCCTTCAACTCTCCAAGACCTAACTGCACATATACTGAATATGGTAGTAAATTCACACTTGCCCCTAAGTCTAGCAACGCCTTCTTAACCGTTTGGTCACCTATTTTGCATGTGATAATTGGACTACCTGGGTCTTTAAACTTAGGAGGTGTGTTGCTTTGAATGATTGCACTCACCTGCTCAGTGAGAAAAGCACGCTTATGCACATGAAGCTTTCGCTTTTGTGTGCACAGATCCTTAAGAAATTTAGCATAAACAGGGACTTGCTTGATTGCATCAAGAAATGGGATGTTGATGTTCACTCGTTTGAACATTTCTAAAATCTCGTTGTACTGTATACTCTCTTTTTGCTGCACCAATCTTTGTGGGAATGGAGCAACAGGTACATGAGATGGTGCAGAGACATTAGAATTATGGGAATTCTTATGTTGCTCAGATTTGTTTTCAACAATAGGTGTTTTCTATGGGATTTTATGCACTGGTGAGTCTGATATAGACTCACTCGTCTTTGGTTCACCTACATTGTTTTCAACAATTTTACCACTACAAAGAGTGGTGACAGCATTTACTTGATTATGGGAGGCCTCATTTCGAGTTGAATTTTCGGCCTGATATACAGTTTTTGGATTTTGTTGGGGATGACTAGGAAGTTTGCCTTTGTCTCTTTCATTCAGTGCTTCACAAATTTGACCCATTTTAAGTTCTAGACTTGTAAAACGTTGGTATGTGGTCTTTTGAAGTTGTACCAAATTTTGGGTCAACAAACCGAAACTTTCTTCGAAGCTAGGCTTTTTCTCTGCAGGGTACTGCACATGTGGTTGCACTTGGGGGTTTCTAGGATAAGGGTATCCTTGGTTATTATTTGATGTTCCCCCTTGTACAGGTCCCTTAAACCATGAAAAGTTAGGGTGATTTCTCCACCCTGGGTTGTAGGTATGCGAATATGGGTTGTTCTCTTGCCTTTGGTACAAAACATTGGCTTGCTCGGTTTTAGACTCTTGAAATGCATGGAGGTCTGGACAAGTGTCCACTAGATGGTCTGAACTATGGCATGCGGCACAAGTGGCCATTTCAATTTGACTACGGAGAGTAGGGATATTAGTTTTTCCATTCTTTTCTAGTTCTAGATTTTCTATTCTCCTGGCCAAGGATGCCATCTTTGCACTTCCTTCGAAGTCAGAGTCAATTCTATGAACATTAGATGCAGGGGTAGTCCTATTTGGTTCATGGGGGGATTCCCACTGCTGAGTCTTTTCAGAGACTTCGATTAAGAAAGTCCAAGACTCATCAGCAGTTTTTTCAATAAATTGACCATTGCACATGGACTCAACTGTAGTTCGGTTCTTGACATCTAAGCCTTCATACAAAATTTGCACAAGTCTCCATTTTTCAAAACCATGGTGAGGACATTGGAGAAATAATTCATTGAATCTCTCCAAATATTTTGCCAAAGTTTCCTCCTCTAATTGCACAAAACTATTCAGACTTTGACGAATTGTCGTAGTCTTATGGTTTGGGAAGAACTTTTTGAAGAACTCTTTCGTAAGAGCATCCCATGTATGAAATGACTGTGGATGTTGAGCACACATCCAAGACTTTGCTTTGTCTATCAAAGAAAAAGGAAAAAGTCTCAGTTTGAGGACCTCATCCGTCATTTGGTTGATCCGAAGAGTTCCACAAATTTCCTCGAATTCTCTCACATGGTGATAGGGATTTTCAGCTTCAACCCCTTTAAATTTTGGCAACATATTGAGGATACTCGCCTTTAGCTCAAATTTTCCAACAACAGCTGGTAAGACAATGCACGAGGACTTGCTTGTCCTCGTTGGGTACATGTAGTCCTTTAGACTATGGACTGGTTCTCCCATTGTTTCGGATGGGTTTGGCCTGTCTGCCTCAGAACTATGTATTTCAATTAACTCTTCTTGACTGATTCTAACT
The DNA here is from genome assembly GCA_023529315.1 of Papaver bracteatum. Taxonomy (NCBI): domain Eukaryota; kingdom Viridiplantae; phylum Streptophyta; class Magnoliopsida; order Ranunculales; family Papaveraceae; genus Papaver; species Papaver bracteatum. The sequence continues at coordinate 408,827 of JAJJWX010004966.1, read as the reverse complement.
AGTCGGTGTGTATGGTATCTAAAGGACACAATCATAGCCTACCTAGCACATCAAGCATGTTAACCATTCACCTAGAAGGGAAGTTCTATGCAATCACAAACAAGGATGACTCCACCACAGTAAATCTACTGATTTCTAGCAAACAAAAAGCATGATGGCTCCACTTAGATTGTTTTCTAGACCAGCTTCTAATCCTTCGAAATGGAATTCGTTACAATCTGAGCAAACTCCTCTGGAATCAATCCGAGTTTAAGTAAATTGAATAGAGGCGAGGGAAGCTGCTAGAGCTTTGATACCCAAGGCCTCACCGTATTACAAGGCGGTGCAGTCACGCATTCAATTTACAGAAACTGTCATGAACTTCGAAGTATGCTTAAAGAGTAACCAATATTTTTCGAACGACTTTCCTACTAAGCTTGTTACCCTATAGGTCTCTTTCTATTCCAAATTTTAAAGCTTAGGTTCGTGTATGTATCGTTTTCCTAAGGCGGGCAAGAAGAGAACGGTGATGAAATCTGAATCCCTTATCTTGTATGGCCAGTCCTTGCCCTTTACTAGGAAAATAAAAGAAGCCGTATTCAAATCCTCAACATGTATGCAAACGAAGAAATACAGTAACTCGCTAACAGGGGATTCGCGAGTGTTTCGACAAGCTTACCTCCCGTTCGAGACGGGGGATGAACCGTTGTTGTCGACTCGGGCCACGACTCCTATGTCATGAACGAACCCGAGGGGCCGAGGTGATATTGTAATCACCGTCCTTCTCTGCAAACAGTTTTATATTTAATACTACCCTTCCGTAGGGTTTTAAAATAAAAATAAAAATAGAATGTCCAAGTCCAAAGTCCAAAAAAAAATAAAGTGCAAAAGAAAAAGAAAATTACAAGAGTAGAGGAATCCTAATACAAACTAAAAATAAATAAAATAAACTCTCTCTTTTTTTTTTATTTAAAATAAAAACTTCTTTCGCTTCCTTTCCTTCCTTTCCTTCGCCTTTAAAACAACTACTCAGGCACCTGTTGAGCTCAAAAGAGGTAGTTAGTGTTTCGAAGTTTGAAAGAAAATGCAAAATTAAAAAAATATCAATATTAATTGTAAAATCGACTGTGAATAGTTGCGTTGCTACAGTAAAATTGGATTGGTGCCACTGATAGATGAATCAAACTACTAAACCTTGACCTCAGCTTCCCATTGGTTTTAATTATTAAAAAAATTATGTAGGCTTTGATTTGGCATATTAGGTGTACAGAGAGTAAAATATAATATGTGAATCAAGAATACAAAACAAAGTCCAGCTAAGTTAGGCTACATAAGGAGCAGCCGAGATTTGTCTAGGAGGGATAAATCTACGACCGTGGTTTTTCCGACTAACCATTATAAATACTTTATTAACTAGTCACGATGAATGATTAATTAATTTACACTGATAAATGTTCATTTATTGAATCTAACAAATACATATTTTTATTAATAAATAAGTTTATTAAAAACTATATATATATATATATATATTGATCGGTAAAGAATTTGGTGCTGGCGAGTTTCGAACTCAGGTAACTGGTATCATCACCCAATAAATTTATTAAAAACTATATATATATTAATCGGTAAAGAATAAGTTTACATTAATAATTTTTAATGGTCGTGGTAGTGAAAGAAGCAGCGGGTGGTGGAAACAGTAGTGGGTATTTGTGAGTGGTGGAGGTGGTAACATTACTGGTGGTGGAAAAAATAGTGGGCGTGGCTGGTTTTTACGTATGGTGGTGGATGTTAGCGAATAGTAGTGGACAATAATAGTTTTGTGTCTTTACAAAATGAGCAACATTTTATTCTGATAGATGTAGTTGGATGTTTTTAGCATAACTGGTAAGGACAAAACACAAATATTTTGAGGAGGATACTAAATCATATAATACAATATGATCATGAGCGCTGGATCACCCAAATGTGATCCCAGCTATTTATAGTACTCAGTCGAATAAACCACGGTTTTTTAGTGTTAAAATAAAATTGATTACATTTCCAGAATAAAAAACAAAGTTTGGACAAGTTAGGCTAGATAAAGAACGATCAAATTTATACTTTCATAACATAAATCTACTGCTATAAATGATCACGTTTAATTAAAATTTAATAATAAATGTTCAATTGATATTTCATAATAAATGTTTCTTTAATTAATCAAATGAATATATTTTTGTTGATACATAATAAATTTATTTGATATTAATCATATCATTAAGCATTAATGGAGGTTGTGGTGGTGGGAAGTGGTGGTGGGTATTGGTGAGACTGGTGGAGTGGTGACGATAATGTGGTGGTGGAAGAAGTAGTGGTAGTAGGGCGAGAAAAGGGGTCCTAAGATAGGTAAATTAAGCACTAATAGTGGTTGTGATGGTGGGTGGTGGTGGTGGATCGGCAATGGGGATAAAGGTGGTGGTGGAAGAAGTAGTGGTAGTAGGGTGAGAGAAGGTGTCCTAAGATAGGTAATTATTTAGTCCCCCTTGGTTAATTTTTATTTGTTTTGTTTTAATTTGATTTTAGTTTTCAATTTTTTTATTTTTTAAAATTAAAACAATTTTTGAAGGCCAGATTTTTCCTAAAATGAAGATGTTGTGATTTTAAGATTTGTCAGGTAGTGTGTAGGAAGAAAAATGAATCCTATAAAAAAGAGTTAATCAAACACAAGGCTACACGCGAATTAATTGTAATCGGTACTGTTTCTTACATCTCTCTTTATTCCTCTTTTTTGTCATGGTATCTGTTTTGTCTTTATTTCTCCCCTACTTCATGGGATTATGCAAGGTCACGCATGAATTAATTGTAATCGATTCAGTTTCTCACATCTCTCTTTATTCCCCTTTTTTGTCATGATTTCTATTTTTGTCATTTCTCTTCAACTTTGTGTAATTATGCATGCTTGAGAAATAGTTCATGTAGGTAAAGAGACAAGAAAAGAAATAGATCAAGAATTAAATATTATTATAAATTTTAGAAAAATGAATAAACACAAATTTATGTGAATTGGGAACCCGACAATTTATACTAAAGAGAAAAATTAAATTCTAATGCTAACAGATTTTGCAAGATTAATCTAATTGATTTTAAAGTAATTTTAGGTGTTGTTAGTTTTGTTACAAATTTGGTGAATGACCTTTGATGATATTTTTTTGAAGTTGTGAACGAAGTAATGTTCTACTGCCCATAATATTTTCTCTAATGATTAACTATGTTTGTCCCAAAGGGTTGTATGACTTACATACACAATATTAAAAGATTCGAGGATAAGGACATGTTTATTAACCAACTCCTCAAAACATCTAGACCTGGAACGATAGGTTCGATTCTTCTCAGACAATTACGACATATATGAATCGATGGATACATTTGAAACACATATTCTTACCCGTGCCATTACGGCACAGGTTGAGACCTAGTACATAAGTCATACACTAAAATAAAAAAAGAACCAGACGATATAATCTCCATCTTCGATTTCCAAAATAATGAAGACCATATAGATTAGAGATTACTGATATGAGGTACTGATATGAGGTTGAAATACTTGAAAATCGATGGGAGAGGACACATTACTGGATTTTTTGGTAGAAATATTTGAAAATCGAAGTTGTTGGATCTGTTTATTTGAGTAGTATGAACTGGACTTTTTGGTTTTATAAGCATTGTTAAAGAAACGAGCTGCAATCTCCCGGAGGTGCTTCTGGAAGAATCGGTGAATCTCATCATCAACAATTGGTGAACGCAAGGAGCATCTAAATGAGCTGAACCTTTTGGGAATGCAAAATCTAAAGGCATTGAATAGAGAAGTTGGCGGAGATGTGAGGGGCAGAATGGAAATAATAGAAAATTATGAAGTTTTAAGTTTGTTATTCGTGTATCACAGAGAACAGATTAACTAAACCATAGGAAATGGTGCATATTTGCTTACCACTTCAGGTATTCAAATTTCAGTGAGTCTAGTCTAACATGATTCTTTTCACTGCAATCAATTTTAACCTCTAAGATACCGAAACATGTCTTAGATTGATCATGCATATCAAAAAGATTCATATGCCCCTAATACAATCATGTTCATTTCTGTAACCACCATTCATTCCATAAGGTATCAGAATATACATTATGATGCAAGTAAAAAGGTAACCTAATCTCTAACCCAATTTTCAAATTAGATCTATCTTGAAGTCAAATTAAGATTTTGTTAGTATTAGATTTCAAGTTGAAACCATACCATCATCCTAATCCACAAATATGCAACACATTCTACTAACCAGAAAAGCAAAATTATGGAGAAATAAGGAACATAAAACCAAATCTTAATTTCATTAGATACTAATTAAACAGTGTCAAGATCATCATGACTAATACACAAACTATTTTGGCATTAAAAGTTACAACTGTTAGATGGAAATCTCCAATCAATCATTATTTTTGATTCTGATACCGTGATTTTCCATTGTTATTCGATTCTTCTACTATGATTCTATAAACCAATTTTAATTCTGTGATTCGAGTAACGGTTTTCTGTTATTGTGATTCTGCTTTTGAGGTCCCTAAAAAATAGAGTATGCTACTGTGATTACTCTCACCAATTTCCACTATAACTGATTCCTTGCTCCTAAGTTCCATCTAATCGGAAGGCTTTCTAGTGTAATACTATCAGGTTTACATCAACCCGCAGGGAAGGGAATAAGTTTCTGCCGAAACTGTGTCACCAGTTTAACGCACATAAAGTGTTTGAAAAAAAATCCTGAACCACCCGTGCACCATCACATGGATAATATTCAGCTGAACCTCTTCTCCTTTTGTCATGTCAAGGAAGAGACTACCTTCTTCATCATTCTTATATTCATCATCTTCTTCAGCTACTATTACTCCCTTAGATGACTCAGCTTTCCATTGCCCTTTTAGGATCTTTGATGGGTGCCGGGATGGGGTTAGGGGTAGAGGCTTCACTTGAAGCTCACTCATTAGCCATATTCATGATCGGAATTTTGCTTTAGCTGAGAGCAAGGGAGAATGCAGAGCACGTATTAGTAATGATGCAGACATTTATGATGCTTTGGAGGTTGGTCTAAGACATCTACAGATGTTGTTTTACAGTGAATGTATGCACCTTCGTGCCTGGAGTCGTCCTTGTCGTGATCAAAATGATACTATTGCAGGTACCCTTGATGGAAATAATGCTTAATTTTTTATTTATGACATTGTGAAACCTTGTTTAGGTTCTATGGATGTAGGATTGCAGTTATTAAAGAAGAAGCGAATGGCTTGCCCTTGGAATTGCTGGATGCAATTTTTAAGAAATAGTTCCTGACAACTGTCAGCATTTCTCCACCGTGTAGTCTCAACTTCTCCCGAACCCTGAAAGCAACTTTAGACAAGATTGTGGCTAAGCCTACAGATTTAACATCTTGGATCAAATTGTTGTTATTGCCCATCTGCACTCTAACTTTATACACCCCCAAGAATAACAATGAAGGGAGATCTGGTAATATAAGGAGATTACATGCTGCTAGTATAAATCGGGCTTTGATTCAGCGGAGGGAGACAAATGGCTGCCTTAACCTAGCCCAGAAGTTGCTGGTTCCATCTGGACAAAATCAAAGACAAGCTAGTCAAGGCGCAAAGAGGAAAAATACCAATCTGCAGGCTTGTAAGAGAAAGTTAAGCTCAGGGCACTACGCAACTGCCATATGCATTCTATCTTCTAATGGTGTCTCCCCTTCTACACTCGACACACTCCATGAATTGAGGCTTAAGAACCCTCGTGCTTTCACCCATGCATACCTTCAGAATCCATCAACGTGGTGGTTGTTTATGTGGATGCTAAGGCCGTCTTAGGCACAATTAGGAGTTTCCCCAGAGGGAATTCTTGTGGAAGGGACAGACTGAGTGTCCAACACTTGACAGATGCTCTTAGTGGTGTAGCGACCGCTATTGCAGATGACCTCCTAGCGTCTATAGTAGGCGTGGTTAACTTATGGTTGGCAGGCAAGTGCCTAGCTGTTTTGGGCGAGTTCGTGGCCAGTGCCCCATTATAAGATAGGCACTGAATCGACCCACCAATTATAAGATGGGTGGTACTTTTTTTAATAAATTAGGTTTAGCTATCTAAAAGGGTGTTGGTGCCCAGCTTGTTTCCACGCTACCCACCAATTTATTGTAATCGACTGTTTTTTACAGCTTTTTATATATTAGAAAAGAATACAATAACTAAAATAGTAAAATCATTCATTTGGGCCTGAAATCCCCAAAATATTTACACAAAAACCATAGATCTTCAACCACGTTCACCTATGATTCTCCTAGCAAGTTGAATATCCTTAAGCATGATGGTAACCCTCTTAGCATGAATTGCACAGAGGTTAGTATCTTCAAAGAGACCAACAAGATAAGCTTTAGTCGCTTCCTGAAGAGCTACAACTGCTGAACTTTGAAACCTTAAATCAGTCTTAAAATCCTGAGCAATTTCTCGAACCAAACGTTGAAATGGAAGTTTACGGATCAAAATTTCAGTACTCTTTTGGTACTTTTGGATTTCTATTAAAGCTACAGTTCCTGCCCTGAATCTATGTGATTTCTTCATTCCTTCGGTTATTGGTGCTGATTTTCATGCTGATTTTGTTTCTAATTGCTTCCTTGGAGCTTTTCCTCCTATTGATTTCCTTGTTGATTGCTTAGTACGAGCCATTTCTGATTTTTGCTAGAATTTAATTTAGGTTTTTCAGAAAGAAGAATTGGATCTGATTTTTGATGTAAATGTGAGATTTTGGAATCCGTATTTTATAGAGAAGAAGATATTTGGGGAACCCAATCCGAATCTTTTGTTTTGTTGTTGTTATCATGGTATTTTAATTTTATTTAAGATGTTTCATGCAGATCGTGAAATGTTATCAACGGTTTATATTGACTCATATGGATCGTCTATTTTGTTATCGACATCTTGTGGTTGGTTTCATGGGGTGATACAGATTGAGATTTCAGCGGCCAGAAAATTTCAAATGAATTTTTTTATGTCGGTAAGAGTATCTACAATGGTGGTGGAAGCTAAATACGAAAAAAATGACAAGCTAAAGTGAGATGGTGTACGAACTAAACCCACACAGATAAGAGCAACAACCTTGGTGATATTGTTAAAACAATTCTGCTAATGACCAGCTGGTCCTAATCTTTGGAGTTTGGACGTTAATATAGTTCGCATTTCTCTGGGATGCGAATTAAAATTCTGTTCAGTTCAAAACACGTTGATTTTTCATTTTTAATATTTAATGGATAGATTTTCGATCATTCTCATTCTAATGGCCTCTTTTGAAAGTGGAACTTATAAATAACGTAGTTTGCTCCATGTTCCAAACTCAATTCACTATTTAAGAAAAACAAATTATAGTTCAATTTCTTTAGAAAAAAAATCGTGGCAACTAATCCACGCGGCCCTAAATTTACAACTTCTTAAAATATCACTTTATGGGAAACTTATTTCTCAGTATCTCAAGATCCCACTGTCGATGAAATCAGAAGCAATCATGTGGTTTAGGATCAAAGAAAAAATATATAATTAATACTATTTGATTCTCCTAAACGGACCGAGATCTCCATTAAGAGTCGTTTCCATGTAATATGTAAACAAGTTCAACTATATATTGCAAAATTACGAGAGTTTGACAAAGAATATCAGAGTGGATGGAATGCAGAGAAGAAGGTAAATAATCGTTACTTACTGAACAATTAATAAATTAATAAATTATTAATCCATTAAATTCTCTATATGAAAATAGAGTTTTTTCCAGCGACGTGGTTAATCGAAGCTTCTGGTTGATTCTGGCCCCACCATTTTTTTTATGGCAATTATAAAATATTATGGAAATAAAATTTAAGAAGATACATTTTTCTCCACAATATATTTTATAGACAATCATATTCAACAAAAATTATTTTCGAAAACAGCTAAATCTTGAAAAAGTCATATAAAATTACCAAAATTATATTGAAAAATTAATCATAATATATTTTAATTTAATTTAGTCTAACAAAAAAATTAAAATAAAATCACATAAAAATATGCATTATTAATCATGATTTCATCAAAAAGTAAATCAATCATACAAAAAAAAATCCAATGTCCATTGTTCAATTACATTTTTTCCAATGAAACTAATTTTAATTATAGTTCCAAACTACTAATAATTAAATAAATTCTAATTCTAATTACAATTTACAATTACAACCCCAAATGAAATTACAAAAACAATTCAACAATGAAGCTAAATCATGCTTGAACCAAATATGAGTCAATAGCCCAAATTAAAAATAAAAATGTTTAGAGTCATCGATACATACCAATAATTCAAATTTTCCTTCCCTTTGCTAAAACATTTAATTGTTGGTCTTGTAGAATATTAAAGATACAAAATAATTAATATAAAATCGTGATGATCAATACATGATATCAAACAAAATGTTTAGAATAGAAAAACAAAAGCTTTAGTAAAAAAATGCGATAATAATAATGATTTTAACATTAATTTTATTCATTCCGTAAATACATACCAAAAAAAGATTCCATTATGAGATGTAGAATATGCCAAATATCTTTTAAACACAAAAATTGCAATAAGTACATGCAAGTATCCAAAAATAGTGGCTATCCGAAGTATAAAAAACTACAAAAAAGAAATTGCACATAAGTGTGGAAATAATATCTTTTTTCTTCCGAATATCCTGATTTTATTACTATACTTTTTAATATTGCTTATTTAGAAAAATATTAAATTAAATGCACTAATAAAGATACTTTCAACTAAGTGCGAAAATAATATCTTTTTTCTTCCAAATATCCTGATTTTATTACTATACTTTTTAATATTGCTTATTTAGAAAAATATTAAATTAAATGCACTAATAAAGATACTTTCAACTACGATTGGCAAAAAAATATACTTCAATAGGTAAATTTGTGGTTTTCTTTGCATGAGATTTCCAAAAATATTACAATAGATGGATATAATGGGTAAAAATGCAGATATTGCTTAATATTATGTTCAAAATAAAAAGGAGATTCCAGATAATTTTAGATATTAATTAATATTATATCAAAAATAAAATAATTTTATTTTTGGACCCGGTGTCTCTATATAAAGCAATCAAACAAACCCAAACTCCATTTTCATCCAAACCTTATGTTTCCACATTGCTTTTTAAAATTTTGTTGTTATTTATTTTCTTTTTCATGCGATTTAGGATTTTTTGTGACATTTGTCATTTTGTTTTGTAGGTATCCTCGATCATGCACCTGTTGCAGTTGTTCCAAAAGAAGCAACATCAAGGTATACCCCTTTAATTCTTGCAAATATTTTTGCGATATCAAACCAAACACCATATGTTTTGGGCGTAAAACGTGTTTTTCTCTTGCCATTGTTTATTTAGGTTGTTACTTCTTCACATGTTGCTAAATCATCAGGAAATTAAAGTTTTTTGGTCAATTTTATTATCGATCCGGTATATATGATTGTTGTTTGTTTATTTTCCCTTTTTATGTTATTACAGGTAACTAAATAGATCTTGATTGATGTAAGAAAGATAGAAGTAGCAGTAAATAAGACTCAACTATTATGGTTGCAAAATTTAAGGCTGTTAATTCTTCACATGTTGCTAAAGAAACTAAGGTTTTTTGATCAATTTTATTATCGATCGTGTATATATGATTGTTGTTTGTTTATTTTCCCTTTTTATGTTATTACAGGTAACTAAATAGATCTTGATTGATGTAAGAAAGATAGAAGTAGAAGTGAAGAAGACTCATCTATGTGGTTGCAAAATTTAGTTTGCCCTTTTATAGTTATATATCTAGCATATACATTATCTTCGTGCGATAATGGCTGGTAATATGTACATACATGCATATTCTTCTCATCTATTATTTTGTTATGTTTTGATAATTTTGCGATAATAAAAATATGAAGTCATCCATTTTATTTTATTTTTGCAATTCTTGATGATATTTTCAACGTATGGAGGACCAAGGGTATAATTTAAGTTGGATTCCATCTGGTGCTAAGATTTTGTATGTTAACCGGATCATCTACGGCTATGGCGGTTAGTCGGGTTGTTTTTCCTTTCCCTGGTAAATGCTTAATTAGTTATTTGTTCAATGTTTTGTCTCATCGATATTTGTTGGAAATTTAATTAATTATGATAAAAATATAACTACAGTATTGGTTGAGTTTGTAAAGGGGCATGTATTTGGGTTTGTAGAGTGCCGAATTTGCATACTCGTGATTGATGATAGGCTTATAAAGATACCTACTACTATGTATAAACTGCAAGTGCACAGTGTCGACAAGCAATACAGGGCAAGCACAGGTCGAACCACAGAGACTTGGAGAGTGTAGAAGTTGATTCTAAATCTTACTTAGAACTGATTCAGAGAGTAACCAAAAGGGGTTTGATTTTTCCGATACGACGAGATATTGGCAAAAGACTTAAACAGAAAGTAATTTGAATTAAAATATGCAATTAAATCAAGGTGTAAATACTGAGAATATGGATACTAGGGTTTTCAAATCCACCACTAACCTATGATATGCATTCAACTTGTAATATTATTCTTGTCCTTACAACAGATTCAAGTCTACCATATATCTAAGGTGTTTCTCCAATGGATAATTTAATCACAACTAAAGTATTTCTCCAAAGCATTAACTGTCTAATTAAAGCACAACTAATCTGAGGATCAATATTTGGTTAAGCATGAGTTGCAGCATAATCAACATAGAGATATTCTAACTACAATGGATACATGGCATACATTATGAGAGCAAGATGTTGACAAACTTGGATTAAATTATATCTTTAAACAATTCTAAACTTTCAAGAACAATATACCAGATATGAATATATAACAATAAGTTACGGCTTCATTTAAACCCTAGCAAATGAAATTAGAACATGAACAACATTACAACAAAACTGAATTTAAGAAACTAACATGAACAAGCTATTCTTGGATGGTTTTTCAACACAACAACCCTCTCTATTTATACACAAAAATTCTCTCAACACTTGGATTCGAATTTGGCAATCATCCACTCAACAAAACATGTTTTCTTTAATTGATGGATAAAATGGAATATATTTGGTGGTGGGAAACAAATTAGGAGTGATTGAGTGAGAGAATGGGGGTGAGGTGGATGTTTTGGAAAGAATCCAATGGGGGTGAGGTGGAAACGGATTTGGGTCTTGGGTCTTGGATCATGGGTAGTTTAATCCCATGTATTGTAAACAGGTTGCCACTGATGCGCGAGCGGGTTGCAACGCTTCCAACTTTCTTCTCTTTTGTATTCTAAATTCTTCCAAGCTTTATTTAGTACTTAAAAACACAAAATTAATTAATACAAATATTTATTCTTGAAAATGGTAAAATTGCAGAATTTGGGATAATATATGACTTTGAAGCGCGAAAGATGAGTTAAGTGCCAATGAAAAGGTGTATGAATATGCAATATTTGGCACTCATCAATTGACTTTTGGTGGGAGGAAGTGTGCGTGTTGTTTTTGTTCTTCCCTTCCACTCATAAGAAAATCCATCATTTTCTTTTGAAAATAAGAATTGTAGTTGTATTTTTTTTCTTCACATATAAATATATTGAAAAACAAAAAGACCAATGCAAGCGGTTACAGTATTGGATTCCATCTGGTGCTAAGTTTTTGTATGTTAACCGGATCATCTACGGCTATGGCGGTTAGTCGGGTTGTTTTTCCTTTCCCTGGTAAATGCTTAATTAGTTATTTGTTCAATGTTTTGTCTCATCGATATTTGTTGGAAATTTAATTAATTATGATAAAAATAGAACTACAATATTGGTTGAGTTTGTAAAGGGGCATGTATTTGGGTTTGTAGAGTGCCTAATTTGCATACTCGTGATTGATGATAGGCTTATAAAGATACCTACTACTATGTATAAACTGCAAGTGCACAGTGTCGACAAGCAACACAGGGCAAGCACATGTCGAAACACAGAGACTTGGAGAGTATAGAAGTTGATTCTAAATCTTACTTAGAACTGATTCAGAGAGTAACCAAAAGGGGTTTGATTTTGTCGATACGACGAGATATTGGCAAAAGACTTAAACAAAAAGTAATTTGAATTAAAATATGCAATTAAATCAAGGTGTAAATACTGAGAATATGGATACTAGGGTTTTAAAATCCACCACTAACCTATGATATGCATTCAACTTGTAATATTATTCTTGTCCTTACAACAGATTCAAGTCTACCATATATCTAAGGTGTTTCTCCTATGGATAATTTAATCACAACTAAAGTATTTCTCCAAAGCATTAACTGTCTAATTAAAGCACAACTAATCTGAGGATCAATATTTGGTTAAGCATGAGTTGCAGCATAATCAACATAGAGATATTCTAACTACAATGGATACATGGCATACATTGTGAGAGCAAGATGTTGACAAACTTGGATTAAATTATATCTTCAAACAATTCTAAACTTTCAAGAACAATATACAAGATATGAATATATAACAATAAGTTACGGCTTCATTTAAACCCTAGCAAATGAAATTAGAACATGAACAACATTACAACAAAACTGAATTTAAGAAACTAACATGAACAAGCTATTCTTGGATGGTTTTTCAACACAACAACCCTCTCTATTTATACACAAAAATTCTCTCAACACTTGGATTCGAATTTGGCAATCATCCACTCAACAAAACATGTTTTCTTTAATTGATGGATAAAATGGAATATATTTGGTGGTGGGAAACAAATTAGGAGTGATTGAGTGAGAGAATGGGGGTGAGGTGGATGTTTTGGAAAGAATTCAATGGGGGTGAGGTGGAAACGGATTTGGGTCTTGGGTCTTGGATCATGGGTAGTTTAATCCCATGTATTGTAAACAGGTTGCCACTGATGCGCGAGCGGGTTGCAACGCTTCCAACTTTCTTATCTTTTGTCTTCTCAATTCTTCCAAGCTTTATTTAGTACTTAAAAACACAAAATTAATTAATACAAATATTTATTCTTGAAAATGGTAAAAATGCAGAATTTGGGATAATATATGACTTTGAAGCGCGAAAGATGAGTTAAGTGCCAATGAAAAGGTTTATGAATATGCAATATTTGGCACTCATCAATTGACTTTTGGTGGAAGGCAGTGTGCGTGTTGTTTTTGTTCTTCCCTTCCACTCATAATAAAATCCATCATTTTCTTTTGAAAATAAGAATTGTAGTTGTATTTTTTTCTTCACATATAAATATATTGAAAAACAAAAAGACCAATGCAAGCGGTTACATCTAACCAAAAGAAGAAAGAAAGCTAACTTGCAGGAAAGGGTATCTCAAGAGCAACAAAAACTTGAGACACCTCAGCCAAATACAAAAAAAAAAAAATGCAAGTCCACAAATTAACGCTAGACATGAGAAAAAGATTCACATTAAATTTCCACAATGTTAATCTCCTTGTGATTATCTGCAAGATTATTAAAAATATCTTGCCCCTCTTCCTTTATTAGGGAAAATGAAATTTAGGAAGTTGCATTTGTGTCTAAGATGGAATCTGGTAAGTATAGAATTTTTGGACGTCTAGAAGATACTCAAAATTGGAAAATAAATACTCAATCAATAGATATAATTGTCCAAAAATAATATTTACTTATTTAGTTATGGAAATAAAATATTACATAAATTAGGTAAACTCTGATTTTGATAGTCTGAACTTGCCAAATGTAATCCAAAGTACACAATATGGGAAAAAAAACAGCTAGCCAAACATAAAAAAAATCTCAAATATATTTAGATATACAAAATTCACTGTTCTTTTTTTCCCCTTTGGAATAGTTTTTTTTTTTTTTTTATTAATCAAATTCGAAAGAATTCACATCCGACAAGAAACTAGTCGGAAGCCTAGCAACAAGCTGGGATCCAACTCCTTTTTGAACTACCACACTCAACCTATGAAAAAGTAAATCACCTACACGCACGTTAGCATCATGACTAGCTATATAGTTGCGAAGCCGCTGAATGAAGTCTGTTGTTCCGTCCCCAAATTCACCCAGAGTAGTGGAAGCCAAAACACCAAAACCATATCCTTGTGCAGTGCTTTTTCCAAATACTTGGTATTTTTGCGACTAACAACATCCTTGATAGCCTTCCCCCCCTCTAAAGTACGACTGTTACTCCCAGCAAAGGGCGACACAATTGTTACATCAAAGCAAACGTCCCGGCCATTGTCCCAATTGAGCACAAGAACATCTTCCGGTCTCAAAGAAGTACCGTTGTTCGCAAGCATACCCAAATCCACCTCTTTCCGTGCGAGCACCCCAGCTCGATAACATATGTCTGCAATCGTGTCACGTACTAAATCATGCCAAAATTTTAAACCAACTTCATTCGTACAGTGCACCGCATGGTCACCAAAAACATCCATCTCTCTCTTGCAGAAGGGGCACAAACTATCTGGCTCAAATAAGGGAATACCAAGTCTATAACATAATATCGCACTAAACTGCCTCGAACCAATTTGCTGATTTAAACTAGGGATAGGGATAGCCATTAAGAAATCCAGGGCATGCTTCATTTGGTTGCTTTGCCATAAGAATGAATCACGTTCAGACAACTTGAAATTGGAAGTCAAGTTCTTCTTTACTACATCAAAATAAACAGTTGCCAGAGTTGACATAGAATGAGTGGCAGTGTTATCGACGCATATAGGAGAAACTGGACTACACAGAGAGTTGAAAGAAGTTGCAACGCGCTCAAGATGGGAGCTAAAACCACTGATGCCGGTATGCCTCAAGATGACAGACTGTAGTTCTAGTGTTTGCAAGCACGACGCTAAATAATAGTAATGCATAGTGTCCTGCATCGAGTAAACACCTAAACCACATAGTCTGAAGGGAAGTGTGGAAAACCGCATTTGCAGGGGACCGAATCCTGGACCATCTCCTGTGATTATATGTTGTAAGAACTTGTAGAGGCGAAAGTCAAACAAATATTGAGCTGCAAATGTGCAGTCTAGAAAGGTAGTGCATAAAGCAAAGTATAAGCGAGAAACTCCAGCACATTTCCTAAAAAAAAGAAGCTCACACTGTGGATCTTCAAGTTTTTCCACTGCATCAATGAGCTCCATAGGTTTTTGCAATCTTTTAACAACTAGATCTGCATTAAATTGAGCATCAAGGCTAACAGGAGCACCTAACATCTTAACTCCCTTCTCTGGCCTACAAATATCAGGTGGAAACATACCTGCAACGACTGTCCTGGGGTCTAGATAGAGCCAAAACAATTCAGTCTTCTTGATGTTCAAAAACAGCCCCCTAGCAACACCTTCTTTTTGAATTATCCCCAGATCTCTAGCAACCATCGTAGTGTCCCCAATCATCTTCCCATCATCAAGATACCAAGCCTGCAGTTCTAGATCGCACCTTTCTGAAATACTCAACACTAGTGGGTGGAGAGTAAGAGCAAACAAAAGTGGCCCTAAAGGATCACCTTGTTGCACTCCCTGAGCAGAAGAAAGCACATGTTCCATATAATATATTCCTGCCGGTGAAGCATAAAAAAACTCAACCCACCGAGATATCGAAGGACATAACCTACGTACCTCTGAGATCATGGCTGTTCTATCTATGAGATTGAACGCATTAGAGAAATCCACCAGCAGCATGGAAAGCGTATTTTGGTCCCCTTTCTCTTCCAACACGCGATTAACAACATGTAGAATCGCTTCTCCACCACACTTAGCTCCCACTCCAAACTGGAAATCACCCAGATATAAGTTCATTTCCTTTCCAACAAAAGATGCAGCACATTTGGAGACAAGTCTTCTCCATATTGTGCCAACAGCTATATGCCGCAAGCTACCCCCAGGTTTGATGAGTGGGGTGAGAGGAGCACTAGCTACATATTCCCACAAAACTGACGGGCAAGATCCTGAAAGCCATACGTTAACCACTTCCGTGATGGAGGCAAGTAACTCATCTGAAATAACAGCTGCTGGCCCGCTGAGAACATCGAGAAGATGTTGTGCACGGAAACCGTCTCTTCCACAAGCTGTCACCTTAGGGAAAATCTTTAGTGTACTCAGTACAAGATCCATAATAGCTATCATAGCCTCCTGTGAAGTTAGAGAAGAGGGGATGACCGGAAAGGCAGCATTGGGATGTTTGCAATGAAGTTCAGCAAGTGTACCTTCATTATTGGGCGCAACTCCACTAGAAGTGAGAGTGCGAATGGCAGCAACATATAAACCATGTTGGAGCTTACGCCTACACAACCTCAAGTTTACAGCTTCCTGATCATCATGTTTAGGTTTCTTCTTGGCTTTCTCTTGTAATTCCTTCATTTCGACATGTTTATCGAGCACACATTGAACCAGCACTACACACCCATTCGGTTCATTCCATATGCGCAATGCATGATTAACTGACTTAATCTGAAGCTTTCTCCGGGTGTCATCCTTCAACTCTTGATACTCAACAACATGGAGAGTACACACAGGGAAGAGCATCAGCTGTATCCATGAAGACAGATTATTAGGTGCATCCACCACTTTCTGCAACACAGACTTGAAGGTGCGAGCAAAGTGCAACCTACATTTAGCTGGAATACTAGAGATTGTAGGGATTTGAGCTAGAAACACCATGTTTAATATCTCAAGACTTAAAGTAGGCACACCAACCTCAACAACAGTAGTATCAGAAATATTGCTAGCAGGAGCAGCAATGCCGTGAATTGAAGCCGTAGAAGGAGCGAGCTCACCTTTCTCAATGTGCGTACACTTTTTATTCCAGGCATATACATGCATACAGGCAGTGCACATCCAACTCTCGAGGTGTATCAATGAGGACTCCCAGGCGTGGTAGACTTCTATGTGACCGGTTGTCAGCCGACACAAATATAATTACACTTTCTTACTACTGAAAATATAAATATAGCAAGGGCAAGAAAGGATCGATCCCACAGAGAGGTCTAGGTTGTCAAAATATTTTCGGTTCCTTATATAAAACACCGGGAGTTTTCTGATTTTTATATACTAGAATAAAATAAAAGCAAGTAAAGAAATAAGCAAACAAATCAAATAGAAAAGATATTGGTTAAGGATTCATCTTCATTCACTAACATGCTTTCAAAACAATAATTAGAATTGATATTTAATCTCAACTTTTATCAAAAGCCCTAGGATACCTTGATCGCAAGAATATCCCGCTAATCTCCTTTTGTCATCAACAAACACATTAAAATATGCGAGTATGAGTTCTATCTAAAAGAACAACCTAACGTGTAAAAGTACTAATCAAGTTTAATTCCCTAGATGCATTAAGTTCTATGAAATCAGGCCAATCAAAGCAATCGAACGTGGAAAACGCACTAATTCAATTTAACAAAGGTTACGGTTCACATATGATTATAAGGATGCATCACTACAAGCTATAACCATATTCATGCTACTTGTAATCAGGAATCTATCACTTTTACGTATAATAAACCATAATCTAGCAATACAGATGAAAACAAACTCAACCGATTCGCAACTCGATCAAACAAGCATTCAATTCATGTAACAATATAAACAGTGAATCATAAACGATAAAGTATAGAGACAAAACTAATTTATCATATCAAAAAACAGATTATGTGAAATCCAATTATTCCATAACCAATAATAAACTTAAGTACTCATGTTAATGGAGTTCATAACAAGAAGAAAGAGAAACCCTATGATGTTCACAAACCATAGAAACAAAAGTAGAAGAAGATGATATTCTAATGTAAAAGATATTAAGATCTCCCAAAAGTTGTAGAAGTTTTCCTTTTATAGCTCTCCTTGTTCCAAAAATTAGGTATAGTCTTCAAAGGTCCAATATTTAGAAGTCCACCAAGCCCACGAGAGATAGAAACCCGTGTAAAAATTCTGTCCCAAAAATGCTAGCCGTAAAACTGGGTTTTTGGCCGAAATCCGGTAGTCTCCGATCACCTGAGTTCTGCCGCCGTCGGTATATTCGACGGAATATTTCGTCAGTCCACTGTTACAGTTAACCGTTGACCTAACGGTCAACGTTAGTCAACCGGGTCAATACACTAAATCAGAACCGAGTCAGTTGGATAACTCGGATGACTAGTCACTTGCACAAGCCAGAACAGTCACGGCCATCTTGGCTGTGCTTCCTTCCCTGTACCCAGCCATGATGGCTGTTCACTGCTCTTGCACAACTGTAACTCTATGGCACCACCATTCTCCATATGTGCAATACATTCGGCTTAAGCTTGTCACCAGTTCATTGCATCAAAACCACTCTAACCATTTCAGCTCTCCATATTTCAGTTCCTTCTTATAGCACCAACATCATCATAACTTCTCAAACCAACAATTTGAAACAAAGAAAACACCAGTACTTATCATGCCCTGTAGAGCTATTGATTCAACTCCATCCATCTAACCAGCTACCCATTGCACCAGAGACCCAACCAATCTGCAACTTCACACTCAAGCTGCACCAATTCATGGCCAGCACAACCACCTGCTAACCACCACTGTCTTCCAACCTAAGCAATCCATCAGTCCTGTCATTTAACCTTGGCTTACACCAGCAACTTATATCATCCACTCTGCCTATACACTTTTTCTACTAGTTCAAGCCATCACCCTCCATGCCTTAACCACAATCAATTGCATCTCCACTTTCTGTAGCTTATGCATCTGCATCAATCACTAACCATTTCTTCCTGTGTCCAATTCCAGCCCTCCTCAAATTCATCTCCAACTCCAGCTGCAATTCATTCCCAGTCAATTCAACCAATGCACCAATTCCAGTTGCCATCTTCCCTGCAAAATCAGAACCACCAATTACCAACCACTGCCACCTATCCCTGTTCTTCTCATCTCAGAACTCATCACCAGTAACTCCACCTCACATGCAAAACATATACCACCATCACAGTTCTACTGCCTCACTGCATCAAATTCTTATTCCCTACTTCACAACAACACCCAATCAGACCCCATGGCTACCATCTTGTTCTTCTCAACCGCAGTACCATCACCTGCATCTTCTTACCACCATTCACAGATTAGCTTCAGTTCTTGTCTCAACCCTTGATTCTCCACTAACCCATAGCATCAACAGATCCCATCAATTGATTGATTCATCAATTTCATCTAAAACCCATTTAATTCACGGTACCACCTTCACATACTCGAATCCATTCTAGAAATTTCTATTACATCACCATGGATCCGATCTCCTCCAACTTAGCCATGAAAATCTTCAATTGAATCTCAAATTCCATGAAAAAAACCCTAACCTGTAAACCTAGAACATCAGCACAGCTCCCCTTGATTTCCTTTTCAACTCTCCCATCAATGTCAAATCAAAAACCCTTCTTCAATTTCTCTCAGAAATCGATAATGACAGCATTGTTGTTTTTGTGCCTTCTCTTAAATTCAAGTGGAAGTGATGAATGAAAGAAATATCTCTCGAACTAAGGTTTGTAGAAGTATAATGATATTCAGTGTCCGGTCACTCTGATAAGGGCTAACCGAATTAACAGCCCCTTAACCATTGCTGGGTATATTTTAGTACTCCTCCCAAAATAGTTGCCCCTTAACCTTGACTGGGCTCCAGACAGTGTTTGCCTCTAAAATGACAATTTTGGCCTTTTGCTCAAATGGGGTGATTTCTTCTTATTTTCCTTCGTGCGACTCCAAAGTACCTAATACATTCAAACTCACACATAAGATACATAATTCACACGAAAACTCGCAAAGAAAGCGTAAATACTAGATATAAAATTAGGTGTTTTAGACACCTATCAGATTCCCCCACACTTAGACTTTGCTAGTCCTCGAGCAAATCAAACAAAACAAAACAAAACTAAAACAAATACATAAAAATCCGTGACGTCGAGGCTACGGTTAATTTTAGCATAAATAACAAGCCTTTAAACCCCTAGGTGTCCCTAGTGGACGAGTTATAGTCTCGTGAAGGTTTACAAGAGGTCTACCTACAAAACCTATATTTCCAACTCCGTCTATTTGTGACAAATCAATGAACGAATCCAAAATGACTACTAGAGGAGGTACCTTGCACAAATTCAATTCATATATTAGTAAATAAAGCTCTAATTAGATAGTCGAACAAGCCACAATACTCGGAAACTAACAAACCACAATCACAATGAAAAGATTAAGAAGATGAATATAGATGTAGATGTTGGCGAATATTCACAAGTGATCGATGTTTCCCATATCTGTCTGAAGGTCAATGCCAAGATGAACCTATGCCTATTGGATTGAGCTACTGGTTTGAATTCTACATCAACTCACTGGCATATACAAGGGAACCAGGAGTGACTTTATTCAACCAATATAATACTTTTCTTTTCTTTCTTTTCTTTTTCTTTTTCACTTTTATTTTTTATTATTTTTTATTTTTTCTAGACAGCATGATTAGATCTTTTGGATCCAAGCGCATGCTTCTTGTCAACAAGTACGTGATAGTTGCCTTGGATCCTGCATTCCACGCTTGTTTAGGCGACGGAGACAGGGACTACGTTTCACACATACTGCTATTCCCAAGTGTCATTTTATTCCGTTTGGTCTAAATGGTCGGTCGGTCGGTCGGTCGGTCGGTTTGTTTTTTTTTTTTTTTAGCAACTCAATCACTCTATTTCATCCTAGCAGCAATAACACGTCGATGTTTAGTGACCCACCGAAACACTTAGAGAACAATAGATAAATATGGTAAAATAAAAAAAAATAGAATGCGATATGGTAACAACTATCATGTTAATTGTGATTTCTGAGCTATGTTCGTCCCGTTTAGTTAATTGGTTCCTTAACTCCTGCATTCAAAATGGTTCCATCCACTAATGGTGTCATCCTAAAGGCACAAGTTTCTAGATTTCGGAGTTCAAAAAGCACAAATTTTTTCTTGATTTTCTATTTTTCTGTTTTTTTTAAAGGCATAAATAAACTATACAAACATATAAATGCTTCCCCCACACTTAAACTTCACATTGTCCTCAATGTGTAAAACCGAAAGTTCTGAATTCTGACGTAACAGCAGATAAAACGCAAAAAATGTGCAAATTGGTAAGGAATTTGGAAAAACTCCATTTCACAAAAGTTGTTCACCTACGTGTTTTATACACAGTGTCAAAATTTCACAGCGTTTTGATAAACGGTCTGACAGTTATGGTCTCTGGACTGAACTACGCGCAGTCTGAAATTTTCTGACGAAAAGGTATTCGTCATAATTATCTTCTAAGATAGATTATGGACTTAATGAAATTAAACATGGGGATGCAAATATGAAAACAATAAAAATAAATAAATTAATTAATTAATTAAAAAGCAAAAGGATAAGAGATAAAAAACCGGTGGGTTGCCTCCCACTTAACGCTTGTTTTAAAGTCGACGACCCGACTTAGCTTCTTGAAAGATTCATTCCCCATATATTAGCAATCTGAAAATTTGGGGATCCACCCATAACACCTGTTTTGCAAACACTAGATTCACACAAATATTAGTAATATAAAATAGAAACGAAGCTATGAACCGATAAAAGCTTCCCCCACACTTATTCTTGTCCACACTTGGAAGTGTATAAAGAATATAGAAATCGGGGACTTCCACGGTTTCTTGTTCCAAAACCTGCATAGTATGAGAATCAAGTTTCTCTAATGGAGGAAATCTAGAAACAAAGTCATTCAACAATGTTTTCGAAGCACATATATTCAAACCAATAAGAGGTAAAGGAGAAGATTTAATATGCAAAGGGTTAGACAAACCTATCACAATCTCTTGTATCACGGAATCCTTTTCATCCTTGAAAAATTCAAGTGAACTATTCACCTCTTGTATATCATGGTCCTCTATCAAACCTTGCAACCATTCTTCGTCCGTTTCCTCCTTAACCAAAGTCTCGGCATCAACATCATCATTACAAACATTCACAAGTTCAATTGGGTCTTCCATAATATTGGCCATAACGGTCACATTCTCAACATACTCCTCTTCATAAGACTCAAACCTTGTTGCAAAATTCTGAAAAGCATTAGTTTCATCATCCTCATATACCTTTTGAATAGGTGCTTGATCATTATAAAGATCAAGAGTTGAGTCAACTACACTAATGTCATCAAATATCTCCAAAGGTTGGTCCTTTTCAACACAATCATCATCGTCTTCATCTTCAGACTCACCATAATCAGAATCGTCGTCGGTTTCCCAACATTTATCACGATGTCGTTTAAGTTCCATATGAATGGTCCTACTAATTTCATCGACAAGCTCTTCCGAGTATCCATCGTCTTCCAACTTGTATAATTTCTGCGCAAGTTTCCAGACGTTCACACGCTTACCACCATTAGCTAAAATATGTTCTCTTTCCCATGACTCTTCCCTTTGAATGGGTGAATGATCATAACTACGATCCGGAGTCGGGTAAGAAGGCATATTCCAGAAATTGGTTTGTGCGACGTTCTCTCTATTACGGTCAAGTTGGTCTAGCCTTTGTTGCATATCTTGCAATCCATGCATAATCTGCATACAACTCGAATAAAGCCAATTAGAAGTAGAATTATCCCACCTAGGTGCTTGACTTACATACCCACTACAAGGTTGTTGTTGGTATGTATGAAAATCACCATAAGGTTCTCTAGGATATGCATCATAGCCAATAAATTGGTTTTGATTGCACTCCATAGATGGTGGGAAATTTCCATAGTGTTGAGGAGGTTGAAAGCCGTATCCATTGTTCCAATATGCTCCTTCCATAGAATTGGTACCTGAAACAAGAGTTCTCAAAACTATGTCAAAAACCAGAAAATAAGAAAAACAAAAATAAGAAACAAAACTAAAAAAAAAACAAAAATAAGAATCCAAAAACAAGTGACAACCGTTGCCTCCCCGGCAACGACGCCAAAATTTGACCGGTTGTCAGCCGACACAAATATAATTGCACTTTCTTATTACTCAAAGGGCAAGAAAGGATCGATCCCACAGAGAGGTCTAGGTTGTCAAAATATTTTCGGTTCCTTATATAAAACACCGGGAGTTTTCTGAATTTTATATACTAGAATAAAATAAAAGCAAGTAAAGAAATAAGCAAACAAATCAAATAGAAAAGATATTGGTTAAGGATTCATCTTCATTCACTAACATGCTTTCAAAACAATAATTAGAATTGATATTTAATCTCAACTTTTATCAAAAGCCCTAGGATACCTTGATCGCAAGAATATCCCGCTAATCTCCTTTTGTCATCAACAAACACATTAAAAGATGCGAGTATGAGTTCTATCTAAAATAACAACCTAACGTGTAAAAGCACTAATCAAGTTTAATTCCCTAGATGCATTAAGTTCTATGAAATCAGGCCAATCAAAGCAATCGAACGTGGAAAACGCACTAATTCAATTTAACAAAGGTTACGGTTCACATATGATTATAAGGATGCATCACTACAAGCTATAACCATATTCATGCTACTTGTAATCAGGAATCTATCACTTTTACATATAATAAACCCTAATATAGCAATAAAGATGAAAACAAACTCAATCGATTCGCGACTCGATCAAACAAGCATTCAATTCATGTAACAATATAAACAGTGAATCATAAACGATAAAGTATAGAGACAAAACTAATTTATCATATCAAAACCCAGATTATGTGAAATCCAATTATTCCATAACCAATAATAAACTTAAGTACTCATGTTAATGGAGTTCATAACAAGAAGAAAGAGAAACCCTATCATGTTCACAAACCCTAGAAACAAAAGTAGAAGAAGATGAAATTCTAATGTAAAAGATATTAAGATCTACCAAAAGTTGTAGAAGTTTTCCTTTTATAGCTCTCCTTGTTCCAAAAATTAGGTATAGTCTTCAAAGGTCCAATATTTAGAAGTCCATCAAGCCCACAAGAGATAGAAACCCGTGTAGAAATTCTGTCCCAAAAACGCTAGCCGGAAAATTGGGTTTTTGACCGGAATCCGGTAGTCGCCGATCACCTGAGTTCTGCCGCCGTCGGTATATTCGACGGAATATTCCGTCAGTCCACTGTTACAGTTAACCGTTGACCTAACGGTCAACGTTAGTCAACCAGGTCAATACACTAAGTCAGAACCGAGTCAGTTGGCTAACTCGGATAACTAGTCACTTGTACAGGCCAGAACAGTCACGGCCATCTTGGATGTGCTTCCTTCCCTGCACCCATCCATGATGGCTGTTCACTGCTCTTGCACAACTGTAACTCGATGGCACCACCATTCTCCATATGTGCAATACATTCGGCTTAAGCTTGTCACCAGTTCATTGCATCAAAACCACTCTAACCATTTCAGCTCTCCATATTTCAGTTCCTTCTTATAGCACCAACATCATCATAACTTCTCAAACCAACAGCTGAAACAGCAAAACACCAGTACTTATCATGCCCTGTACATCTATTGATTCAACTCCAGCCATCTAACCAGCTACCCATTGCACCAGAGACCCAACCAAGCTGCAACTTCACACTCAAGTTGCACCAATTCATGGCCAGCACAACCACCTGCTAACCACCACTGTCTTCCAACCTAATCAATCCATCAGTCCTGTCATTTAACCTTGGCTTACACCAGCAAATTATATCATCCACTCTGCCTAGCCACTCTGTCCACCAGTTCAAGCCATCACCCTCCATGCCTTAACCACAATCAATTGCATCTCCACTTTCTGTAGCTTCTGAATCTGCATCAATCACTAACCATTTCTTCATGTGTCCAATTCCAGCCCTCCTCAGATTCATCTCCAACTCCAGCTGCAATTCATTCCCAGTCAATTCAACCAATGCACAAATTCCAGTTGCCATCTTCCCTGCATTGCACTGCAAAATCAGAACCACCAATTACCAACCACTGCCACCTATCCCTGTTCTTCTCATCTCAGAACTCATCACCATTAACTCCACCTCACAGGCAAACCATATACCACCATCACAGTTCAACTGCCTCACTGCATCAAATTCTTCTTCCCTACTTCACAACAACACCCAATCATACCCCATAGATACCATCTTGTTCTTCTCAACCGCAGTACCATCACCTGCATCTTCTTACCACCATTCACAGATTAGCTTCAGTTCTTGTCTCAACCCTTGATTCTCCACTAACCCATAGCATCAACAGATCCCATCAATTGATTGATTCATCAATTTCATCTAAAACCCATTTAATTCACGGTACCACCTTCACATACTCGAATCCATTCTACAAATTTCTATTACATCACCATGGATCCGATCTCCTCCAACTTAGCCATGAAAATCTTCAATTGAATCTCAAATTCCAGGAAAAAAACCCTAACCTATAAACCTAGAACATCAGCACAGCTCCCCTTGATTTCCTTTTCAACTCTCCCATCAATTTCAAATCAAAAACCCTTCTTCAATTTTTCTCAGAAATCAGTAACAGCAGCCGCTGTTGTTTTTGTGCCTTCTCTTAAATTCAGGTGGAAGTGATGAATGAAAGAAATATCTCTCGAACTAAGGTTTTCTAGAAGTATAATGATATTCAGTGTCCGGTCACTCTGATAAGGGCTAACCGAATTAACAGCCCTTAACCATTGCTGGGTGTATTTTAGTACTCCTCCCAAAACAGTTGCCCCTTAACCTTGACTGGGCTCCAGACAGTGTTTGCCTCTGAAATGACAATTTTGGCCTTTTGCTCAAATGGGGTGATTTCTTCTTCTTTTCCTTCGTGCGACTCCAAAGTACCTAATACATTCAAACTCACACATAAGATACATAATTCACACGAAAACTCGCAAAGAAAGCGTAAATACTAGATATAAAATTAGGTGTTTTAGACACCTATCACTATGCAACAGCGCAATCTTTCACGGCATCTCTTAGTCCCCCCTTCTCTCTTGTAGTGTAGATTTCTCAAGTGATTGAATAACGAAACCTTCAATAACCCCTTCCCTCCAGTCCCGTTTTTGCACCCATCATAGCCTTTGAAAGGACATTGAAAAAGATCGGTTCTGCCATCAGAAACATCAAAACCATGGTTAGCACTGGGGGTAGCATAAGCAGCAGAAGATTTAGGGTTTGCAGAGGTAGAAGTTCTCGTCATTGAAAAACTTTTAAAACCCTAGAAGAGAAACCTGCTGATGCTCAAAACAAAATCCTTTTATTTATGGGAAGTGTCTTTATATAAATTATTAGAGCATAAGCCAAGCAGTATCTTCAATGCCGATTCTCACTTCCTATAACTGCTTCGTTTTTTGTTTTTTTCTTTTCTTTTCCAATATGTTATTTTGTTTTTTAATCCGCCATCTGGTAATTTGCAGGTATCTTTGATACCTTGGCGCTGCAAATGTCATTCTAATGGGATTCCTAATATATTTTTGTGCATGGTACTCTTTCTGTTTTGTGTCGATTCTCGCTTTACTTTTTTTTTGTATATTCTTTTAGGGTTTTGTCATCTTATTTTTATTTTTGAAGCATTTTTTTTGTCATCTGATGTTTGTCACTATTTTTTAGTAAGTATCATTCAAAATTGTATTTGATTACTTCTTTTTATTTTTTGTCTCCAGCTGGTGTTGCTTTTTTTTTGCCCGCTGCTGCTATCGGGTATGTAATCTATTAGAAATATCTTGATTTCTGTTGATTTTTAAGCTTTTTGGTTTTTCTCATTCCACTGTACGTTTATTTTTTTAAAATTTATTGCAAATCAAATCAATAATTTGGCGTTGTTTTGTAGAATGCAAATAGAAAACTTTGCTTCGTTGATGGCATGTAAAGAATGATTTACAAGATGGATATACCAAAACTATTGTCCATCAACACATTTGTGAAAATACCGGGTCTATAAACCGTATTATTCTCCAAGCAGTGACCTATAGGAATGGGAATCATGAATAGAAGGTTAAAGTGATTTAGGTACTTAATTAGAGATTTGCTTTTATTTTTTCTTACAAATGAGTTTTGCTTTTATTTATTTTTGGAATAGATTTTTTTAAATGGGATTTTTAGAAATCACAAATAATTCCAACTTTGTTATGGTTTCCCCTTTTGTAAACGTTATAATTCTTATAGTTTTTCTCTTATGCTACCATTTTCAGAACAGAGAATAAATTATTTTACTTGAAACGTTATTGTGAAGTAGTTTTTCGTGTAATAGAAGATAATCTCTGTTATTTATGGACTGAATTTCCAAACAATGACGCATCTCAGAATTCCTCCCAGCACATTGACCCTTAATTTATTAGTTTTGTCCAGAATATTTACAAACCGATCGTAGGGTAATCAATCTTCCCATCATTCTTTACATGGTGTGGGATAATTACCATATGAATTTAGATCTTTACTGCCGTAAATTTTAAATAGTAAATCAAGTAGTAAATTAATTTCAATAGCTACATCCTAGATTAGGGTAAAATAAACCACGTGTAAAACGATATATTTCTTACCCTAAATAAACCATGTCTATTTAGAAACCCTAAATAAACACGAAAGATATCCTTTTTTGTGTAACGAAGATATCTTTATAATTTAACCAAAAATTAGATTAAATATGGAAACAAAATATGGAGGAAAAAAAAACATTAAACCTGAATTATCTTCTGTATATAAAAACCAAGTATAAGCGATCTTTAGCCAAAAAAATAAATAAACGATAAAGCTAGAAGAGCTTCGTAATATATAAGTACGAGTATCACTATCTACACACGGTAATCAAAAAGAACAACAAAAATGGTAGAAAACAACAAATTCACAAAAAGAAGAACATAGAAGACTTGCGGAACAGTATGAAAAGGCAAAGGAAACTTATCTATACCTTGAAGAACTTCACATCGAAAAAAAAAAAGAGACATACAAAGACAACAAACAAACTATAGGCAAAAGGAGTGTGAATCTTCGATTTGATACGAATGGTATGGTTTTATTCAACCAGCCAAAAGAAGTTCGACCAAATAGTTTAAATTTACCTTGCATGCTATTTTCAATCAATTCTTCGTTATTTGCAGAGCTAAAAAAATAATAAAATTTTATTACTATCAACAATTTTGAATTGTGCTTTAAAATTTGTTTTTGTTTAACAATAGCTTATAATAAAGATAACTCTGATCAGAACTTATGAAATTTTGTTTATTTTATTTTCTTGCACAATTTGGTTTTGTAATATATTCCCTATTTAAAAAGTGTAATAATAAACAGAACCGTGCATCGCATGGGTGAGAATCTAGTATTTTTAGAAGAACAGATAACTGAAGTCGGTACGCGATTTAGCTAGCCAATTAATAAGGGGAAAAAAATTTAAGCACGAAAAGTGTTACTAAATTTTGAAAGACAATCCAAAATTCTCTCATACAGACGACACATGTGTTTGATTCGAGCATAGATTCTTCCGATATTGACAGCAGAGATGAAGATGAAAAAAGAAGACTTATCGAACTCTCAACTTCGCCGATGCAACAATAGAATAACTGGTGAGATAGATGCATTCAACATTAATATTCCATACGATCGCCCGATGAGTTAAAAGAAAGCGAAACAACTGAAGAAAACAGGGAAAGCAAAAATGAACGTCGAAGATGAAATATTGGAAGAAATAATGAAAGAACAATGAAATTTCAATTCTCATCTCAAAGAATAGTCATAAAGGAAGATTGCAACGAGACAATCTGAGGTTGCGTGAGAGAGAAAGATAAATCTCTGAAATGGGACAGAGAATCAAGAATTGGTTTAAAGAAAGAACAAGAAGAAGAATATAGCATAATGATGATGGATGTCTCTCAGTATAATGACCAACAAAAAGAGTACATCCAAATACTAAAAGATGTACATCCTCGGGAAAATATGGAAACCATGTGGAAAATTAATGTCCCCCATGGAGTAAAACTCTTTATTTGGAAAAGTATGAACGATATTGTCCCAACAAAAGTGAAGTTAAGCAGTTACAAACCGAAAATTGACATATTATGTCCACTTTTGTGAGAACGAGCCAATTTTTTTTTCCCATCTACTGATTCACTATGTTCATTCAAGAGCCACTTGGCTGAGTATGAGAAATAATCTTCATCAATTACAACCAAGACTGCAATGTCAATGACTCTATCATGAGTTGGTTTAATAATACAATAAGTTAAATGGAGATGGTGATTCTGATCAATGGTACTCATTATGATGATAACATCTGGGAAAATTTGGAAAGACAAATGCATCAAACTATTTCCAAAACAGAAATTCAAATATGTATACAACTTTTTCAAGGATAAATTATATTATTAAAAGATGTTCAATTCCAGGTGAAAGGAAAATTAGTCAGGAACCTAAAGTCTTTGGGCTTCCTCCAACTGGGAAACAATTAAAAATAAATATGGATGCTTATTATTATGATTTGACTAATGAGATTATTGCAGGACTAATCGTACGTGATTATACAGGCTCAAGCAGGGGAATCAAAGTAAAATATTTATATGGAGGTCTAGATGCAGAGGCTATATGATAAATTCCTCTCGACGCATTCTAAACCATCTGCCAAATATAGCGGGAGGAAAATTTGGATGTTCCTTTGACATGTCCATCTTCAGTGCCATAAAACAAACTCTTCCAGATTTTCTTTTCATGCTATGAACCATCTTTTAGACAAGAGAGATATTTTCATAAATTAATCTCCCTGGAACATAAGCTGCTTGCATAGGAGAAATGATTATTCCTATATGATTCTTCATTCTTCTAGCAATTATTTAAGAGATTAATTTGTAGGATGTGTTACAAAGGTCTATTGGCCTAATATATTTTGGTTTGTGAGGTGTTGAAGTCTTAGGAATCAGTGAGGATCTAATTATATTGAGTTTATTGGGGAGAAAGCTAGAATGAAAGAAATTCTATATCATCTCTGTGACGAAATGAAAAATTACACCCGGGCGTCTGGGCGCGCAGGCCATAACTTCCCCAATGTGCCATGATGATGATGCTTAGTGGGCCTTAAATTTAGGCAAATGCACATCCATCTGCCTTTTCAAACATGCCCAATGATCATGATGTGATAAACTCATCTTCCAGACCGTTCAAACTTACCCTTGTTCTCCAAAGGGTTTAAAGCCTTGAAGGCTATGGTTGATGCATCGTACATGCATCACTGGATCTTGAGTCATGTCCAGGTATATGACATTCCTTGAACTTACGCCTATGCCATTATAGGCCTAATACCCCCTCTTCACTTAGCTCAGGAATTTCTGAAAGCATGCACTTGTCTTTCTCATGCCAAGGGTGCATCAATCAGTCTCATGTTGAACTTTCCTTAGGCTTATGCAAGCTCCGCTAATTGCATACCGATATAGCTTACTTTCTTGGCCATGCCCAATTCACAATTGGTGCATATGACAACTCATTGTAGCTTGATAGGAAGTATGAGCATCAAGTGAATAACATACAACTATCCTCATCAAGTGTGGCCACAATCATCTCTTGCATCGCAATACCGAGCCAGATGATATGGGAGGACAATATCCCACAATCATCTCGAAATTAGATGATATGAACGACAAAGTGCTGTACCGGCAATGCTACAGCTCATTGCGGATGCCTACGTACCCTTTACCACTCTAAAGGGATCAAGCACATACCGTAGTTCATCCTCGAAGGGACATGCAATCAAACTCGTTTGCAAGGCCGTGTCCTGGTCCGTATAGGCCTTTCCTCCAAAATGCACAAAAGTTGCGCATTAATGAGTCTGCGACATGGCATAGTGATGCTAAAGCATCAAACGCCCTATTTGCAAGGCTACGCATCTATAAATGAGGCTTATGTATCATTTATACTCTTCCGGCTAAGATAAAAAGCTTACTTGGTGCATAGTATGCATATGCACCTTCAACCAACTACCCCTCCCTATATATGTTTACTTGACATTTCTACAAGTTAGAAAAGGGGAGAGGATTGACATTCACCAAGTACCATTTTTGAGGTTCTTGCTTCACTATTCATGGATGTTGCCATATATTCCTGAATAACTGGCAATGATTACTGAGTTTCTATTTTGTAATGAATAATGATTGCGCAATACTCGCTTTGGATATTTCACAATGATTGAACCACACTCGTTCTGGCGTATCGCACAATGATTTCACAACACTCATTCTGGTGTATTGCACAATAATTACGCAACACTCGTTCTACCAGCTCGTACTGGCATATTGTACAAACATTGTAACTGCTATGTCAGTTACTTTGCGAATAAAGTTGAGCTTGTTTTAAGTACTCTGAGTTTTCTGGCCTAAATGGCACCTCACTTACGAGTGGATATCCGAAAGACTGTTCAGAACGGTAGGCAGACAATGGGAGTGATCATCCCCACACATTGGAACTGGCTAACGGTGTGCATTCTCGGGTCGGATATCATCCCATTTACGAGTGGCAAGAATCCTGGATGACCGTCATGGACGGTGGGAAACTGGATTCTATTTCACACAGTACTGTGCTGAGATCTTATCATTTCGATTAAATTTTTAACCTTGTGAATCTTAGGGATTCCTGGGTGGTAGTATGGGCACCATCTTGGATACCTTGTTGAGATATCTGATTGGCAACTGGCAAATTGAGATTTCCGGTAATGTTGTGGGCTCTTTTTGGATTCCTGAGTATGAGGTATGAGAAGTTTGCTCAGAAGGTCCTAATTGATGTTCCGTGACAAACTGAAAAAACCTTGTGAATTCTGAGCATTTGGTATGAGACTTTTTCTCAGGAATATCCAAACCGAAGAGTTGTCCATAATAGTTTTGTTTTGAATTTCGGGGTCGAATTTTTTTAAAGGGGTGAATGATGTAACACCCTGTATTTTTAGCATGGCGTATGCTAAGAGATGCGCCATGGCCTGAAATGAAGCTTCATCCAACGCTTTTGCTGCGTAGTAAAAGGAACATTGACCTAGGCCAATACGATGCCAAAAATGACTATAAAATGAGGCACTAACGATCTAAAACATCTATTTAAAACACTAAAAAATAAGTTCTAAACAAAGATTAACCCGAATCTAAACCCTCTCTGAAATAAATACAAGAACTCCTCTCAGATGATACATATTTAATAATGAGTTGATTTACAAATAAAATATAAACACAAAATAAACATAGCGGAAGCTAACCAACTAACGAAACCAACTATTCGAAAGCTTTCATCGCTATACGCACATCTGGATCTGTCTCTGAAACTAAAAGTGGGAATGGGTGAGCACATCATCCCGAAGGGTTCCCAGTAGAAATAACAACTAACTTTCAAGTAATCATTAAAATGATTTAAAGACAACGCAGGTTTTACTGAAAACCGATAAAACACAGAAAAAATATAAAGCATATTAAAATAATAGTAATACAGAAAATATAAATTTTTACCAACCAATAAACCGGCACACATTCACAACATAAATAGTAGTTGCGTCTTTCTTCGGAGTAGCAAGGCATGACTGTTGCGGATTCTTCAATGATCATTAAAGCGCCCATGAGGTTTCCATCCTCAAGTCATAAACGATATGTACCTTACCAGTACCTTATTCTACGCGCACTCTACATAGCAAGTATCCAAAGAGATATAATGGTAACAACATTATATCCGATCGAAGTCCTTACATAGTGGAGAGCCCAAAATCCGCCCACGTGTAAATCCAACAATCTTATATAATATTCTCAACATCATTCTCTTTAAACACCAAAACATAATATAATAGCTTTTGAAAGTAATTTAAAAGAACAGTAAACATTCATGTATGAGACGTGTGTTTCCCGTACATAAATATGGAAAGTAATATTCAGTGGCACGAGTACACACCTAATAGTTTATTAGTTGGCATCAATTTTAACTCCTTTAGCGCATAAATATAAATATAACTTTTGGGCA
Source organism: Papaver bracteatum (assembly GCA_023529315.1). Taxonomy (NCBI): domain Eukaryota; kingdom Viridiplantae; phylum Streptophyta; class Magnoliopsida; order Ranunculales; family Papaveraceae; genus Papaver; species Papaver bracteatum. The sequence goes on along the minus strand of JAJJWX010004966.1, from coordinate 375,892 downwards.
ACCACATCTCAAACCAATCAAAAGGAAAAGGTTTCCTTACATGCTAACAACAAGTAAAGTTTGTAACTACTTTCCAGTCAATGGAAAGAATCACTTTTTGAAAATAAATAAGTACTCCCAAAACACAGATATTAGTTGCTTCTAAAGATCCAATCCCATCCCAAAATGTAAAAGAAATCTAATTTGTAATACACACAAATAATACATGCATACACTATCATATAGTAACAAAGATATGCATGGAGTTCACAAAACATAGATTTGTAAAACAATAATGAACACAAGAGAGTTCTTTACCAATTCCCACCTCTTTTGATGACCAACCTCGCCTACCTCGAGATCCACAATCCACTGGCTCATTATTTAGATCGATCGTTGTTAATAAAGATTCACTGTTAATCACAGAAGCAAATCTGAGAATGTAACCAAAAGGTATTTCAATTAGGTTGGATCTCTAGTCTATTAGACACGACATATGAATATCTACAACTTTGTAGAATGAACCAAAGGTTAATTCAGACCATAAGGGTCCAAATCATCATTAAAATAGGAAAACTATATTTAAGTCCAAGTCCACTAAACTCGGCCCATTAACACAAGGCCTAGTCCATCTGGTCAACTACTGTTACTAATGTTGGACTGACGGTCACAGGTCAAGGTCTGAGTCAAAGTCCAGTTAAAGGTCAAGTCAAATAGTCAACATGTCAAGGTCTGGTCAAACAAAAATCGGTGAGTCAACTCAGTCAACAAGATTGATACAGGTCAAAGAAATAACTCAATCAGATACCCTGAGTCAGCTAGGAAAAGATTCAGTCAGATAATCTGACTAGGAAGATTAACAGGTCTAAATTCAAGAAGTAATACAAAGACACATTGCACAAACTAAAACCCAAATACAACTTCATAAAGAATTTAACCTAAATTAAACCCAACCTTCAATTCAGTTAAACAATTCTCATTCCTCCTCCACATCAAATCCAATTCCAGTACACTCAGACTTCAATTCAAACACACAATCTATTTCAGTTCTCAACACCACTGATTCACTCCATGACTTCCCAAACACCACCACTTACAACTTCAGTTACCTTCCCATCAGCCTCAATTCATCTAACTCTTCTTTCCACAGTCATTACCTGTAACTAATCTCGCATTCATCTAGCACCAATTCATTCCATCCTCCCTGTGATATGTCACAATCCTACTACAATCACAACTCTATACTATACTCAACTCAAATAACACCACCAGCTTAATACCACATCTGTAATCCAGATCAATAACAATTCAGCTTCACCGTTTCCATAACTCTTGCCATTGCAAATACACAAACAACACCATCTTATTTAGATACCACTCAACATTACAACTACCTGCAATCCTAAATTACAACATCAATATTTCTCTGAATTCTCTATTCTTCTTAGAAATCACCATTTCCTCTACTTCTTGACCAGAACTGCAATCAATCACCATTAACTGCATCTTCTCCCCATTCACTCAGTTTAACAATCATCTTCAACACTAACAACAAACATTGTTTTCCAACAACACCATTTCTAAATTCTGGTTAATCATAATCTACCACCACCTTCAACAGTTCATAATTCACAAACTCCATGTAACCTCAGTTTCTTTCTTTACAGAACCAAATCCCAATTCTTTTTCATCAGTAATTCTCATCTCATAAAAACTAATCCTTATCTCCAATTTATCAAAACCCGAACTTGAAACTCAATTATCTTAAAGAAATTAAAATTAAATCCTATATAATCATCTAGACTTCAATCAAACACAAATCCATCTAATATTTTACCAACACAAACTCAATTTCATAAAGAAATAACAACATATAAAGAACCCTAATTCAATTCTCTGTTTACCTTTTATTTTCAATTCAACACCAGAAAATATTCACTTCGGAAAATCAAAATCAACCCCTCAGTTCTTCATCAAAAACTCGATTCATCATCAATTCTACACAAACCCTATTACATAAACCCTAACTCTGATTTATAGCAACAACCATATCATCCTATTCTCGTGCTCTAACAACTACAGCATCATCACATTCGATTCAACGTACTAACAAGTTTTCTATGAACTTTTCACAAGATTTAATTCAATTATATGAATTGAATTCGACAGAGGAAGAACATAAGAAGAAGGAGATGAGAATGAATAGAAAAGGAAGAAAAGAGAAAATGAATTTCTCTTCGACACGTTAGGGTGATAAGGCCAAAGAAAATGATAAAGGCACCCAGATAAAGGATAAGGGCATCCAGGCGGTTTAGATGCAGAAATCATTATTTTCCCCTCATGCTAAACCAGTGATATCTTCTTCGTCTGGTACCCGATTGACACGTTCGAGTAGTCCATTCCACGTATATTTTCGAGATCTATCCAGTGGTACTAGTTTCGTATTTGGATCGCTATTATATTAATTTCTATTAATTAACATTCATGTTAAACTAATCGAGTCATTATCGGCTTAATCGCCTATTGACCGGTCTAATAGCATTGACGTGCTTGAGGGTCCTTACAACAACCTTCGAGAATAGATGTTCCAGAGCCGGCCGGAACAAAAGAGTTGATTGTGCTCACAGTCTTATTTTTGAACCCTAAACCTTTTGTGTTCCTAAAATCCTTTTGACCAAACAACATTGCTGAAATTTTGTCGGAGATCCCTGTCAACCTTTGCAGGTCACACTTGAGAGAATTAATCTCTTTTTCTTTCAGAGATAGGGTTCTGATGAATTCATCATTAAGACAGTCAATCTCAAGAGATTTCACTTGAAGTGGTGATTCGAGTTTCTTCAACAACACTTTTAGTTGAATATCTTCTTTGTGAATTTCTTCACTTTTATCCAAAAAATCTAAAATCTCAGTGTCAGACTCACATTCCGAACCAAAATTGAGTTAATGGAGACTTCTGCTGAAAGGGCTGAAAATCCTGAACATACCTCAGGAGTATGTATATCATTGACACTGAGACATTTATTCTTGAACTGAATCATCAGAGAGAGAAGGAGGTCTCTCGGATCTCTTGCTTTTCTTCACAATATCCTTGATCTTTTGTGTAACCAGTAATCTGCCAGGATCAATTTTATTAAAACAACATTCATCAGCCCATGAAAAACTAGAAGCTTCACTTGTAATGGTCACAACATTAAACGCAGATGTTCTGACTGTATTTTGATCATGATCAAGTATTTTTAACTTTCCAACAAGAGTATTTCTGGAAAGAGTTGCAAGGTTATTACCTTCAACGATGGAATGCTTCTTAAAATTGTATCTGGATGGCAACGATCTAAGAATTTATCACAATATCCTTTTCAGGAATAGTCTTACCCAATCCAAAATATGCATCAACAATTTCGGACACTTTGTGATTAATCTCATCAAATAAATCTTCATCTGCCATATGAAGGTTTTCCCAACCAGAATTTAGCTTTTGAAGCATAGCTTCCTTTTCATAGGTATTCCCTTCAAATACGTTTTCTAAGATATCCCAAGCATCTTTATACCGAGTGCACGTAGTCACATGGTGCTGAAGATATGGGGTAAAGGCATGGATGATGGAATTTAACCCGTCAGAATTTTGCTTAGCAACAAGAATCTCGGCAGGTTCATATGCACCAATATCCTTCAGAATAGTTACATCGCCTTCTGCAACAACCAGAGGATTATAGCCATTAACAACATAAACCCATGATTAAAAATCACGCGCTTTAAGAAAGGAACGCATAACAGTTTTCCACCATAAGTAATTTGATCCATCAAAGACTGGTGGTACGTTTATAGAGATATTACTTATGTCCATATTCAGATCGCTACAAACACATACTTATGAGGTCTTTAATGTGTTTATCTGCTCTGATACCAACTGAAAAAGCGGGGGTCTAACAACCACACCCAATATTTCGTTTGGCAATCTGAATAGACAAAATCCAATATACTTTCAAGAGAAACAACTAGACAGTCAGACTCAATCTAGAGAAAAGTATATCAAAGAGTTTTATATCTCTATCTCTTAATTTAATCCACAATCAACAAATAGGAAATTGCGAACCCGATTGAATATAATAGGAATAAATTGAACGGTACCAAATACCAATGTTCAAGGATCAATCAATTTCAACCAATAACCAAAGGTTGGGTTTCTCAATTGACCGATTCAATGCACAACCTGTTATATTTCAATTATATAAAAAAATATAATGCGAAAAAGAAATAACACAGACACCAGAAGTTTTGTTAATAAGGAAACCGCAAATGCATAAAAACCCCGGGACTTAGTCCATTTTTGAACACCACACTGTATTAAGCCGCTACAGACACTAGCATACTACCAATGAACTTCGGAGTGGAATGTAGTTGAACCGTAATCAATCTCATACTGATTAAAGGTACATTCGTGCTCCTTACACCTCTGATCCCAGCAGGATACTACACACTTGATTCCCTTAGCTGATCTCACCCACAACCAAGAGTTGCTACGACCTAAAGTCGAAGACTTGATAAAAAAATCTGTCTCACACAGAAAAGTCTATTGGAATTGATAAATCTATCTACCAAAGAAATACCTACGAGTTTTGTTTCGTATTTTGATAAATCAAGGTGCACAGGAACCAATTGATAACCCTGACTTATATTCCCGAAGAACAGCCTAGTATTATCAATCACCTCACAATAATCTTAATCGTATGGTAGTGAAACAAGATATTCTGGAATCACAAACGATGAGACGAAGATGTTTGTCACTACTTTTTATCTGGCCTATCGGAGAATTAATCTCGATTAAATATTAGAGAAGATAGTACTCAATACGATAGAACATGGCAAGATCAGAACACGCAACTACAGAGAAAATAGTTGGGTCCGGCTTCACAATCCCAATTAAGTCTTTAAGTCGTTAACTTACATGGTTTCGTGAAAAACCTAAGGTTAAAGGAGAATCGACTCTATTCGCAACTAGTATTACACATGAGGTGTGGGGATTAGGTTTCCCAGTTGCTAGAGTTCTCCTTTATATAGTTTTCAAATCAGGGTTTGCAATCTAAGTTACCTTGGTAACAAAGCATTCAATATTCTCCGTTAGATTAAAACCTGATTAAACCCAAGATAATATCTTTCAACCGTTAGATCGAACTTAGCTTGTTATACACAAATGAAATGTACCCTCATTTAGGTTTATGTAACCGTACCTAAATGTGTACACCATGTTGGCTCAACAGTAGTTAACCGAGGTTAGTTGTATGAATACTCTCATATAAACCTTATTCATCTTAACCATAACTAATTCAAATGACTCAAATGAAACTAGTTAAAGAGTTGTTCAATTGCTATATTCTCATAGAAGTATGCAAAAACACAATTGAAGCAAAATCAGTTTGATTCACTTGAATCAATTCATGAACATTATAGCCACGGTTTGCAAAGAATGCATTCCTTAATATATAAATGTACTAGTTCATGAGCCAACTGATTTTAGAACTTTAACCACTCAAGTATGCATATAGGTACGCATACCCAAGTAGACGGTCTGAGTTTGGGTTCGCCAGTATGCGAACGGGTACGCATACCTAAGTACACTTCCAAAACCCAGCAGAAATTCCCGGACCTATACCTTATGCAAGTACGCGCACCAGTATACGTACTTGGTACCCAGAATTCCACAACTATAAGTATGCATACGGGTATGCATACTCTAGTTCTGGTCATGGATCACATATATGCACGAATGCATACTATGTTCATAATCCATTAGTTCTAAACTCTATTTCAATCATTGAAACTTTCTTAGAGGATGACAATAGACGTTTTCACACACTATTAGCATCAAAGCAACTTTCAAGTTATTGATATAATCATAACGAAACATTCCAAGTCTACACTAAATGATTGTATCACACAAACCATGTAAGATGTTACTCGGCGATTTTCACATGATCATATTTTGACTTTCATTAAGAATATAAGATGAACTTGGTTGAAGCGAAAGCTTACTAACACATATTTTGAGAAATATGTAAGCGAGTTAAACTCAACTCGAAATCTCAAATGTTCATAACCGAAAACTATAGTAATACGACTTTTGTCTCAATATAGGAGATAGAGTAGAAATAGACTTTCTAAGTGATAAATGAGTTTTAGTCTCCACATAACTTTTTTTGATGAAGTTCCACAAGATATCCTTAGTAGTTCTTCGTCTTCATTTGATGATCTCCGTGAATTCTAATACTCAACTACACAATCTATCCTAGTCCGAGACATTACTTTAAGTAGACTAGAAATCAAGACTTATTGTTTTGATCACTAATATTGATATACAAGCTTAAGATAACAACGCTTGCGAGTTCGACCGAGGAGTACAGCTATCACAACCTATCACTAGACATGGCTTAGTATGACCAGTCAGGAAAGTTTCCGTAATGATTGTGCAATACAGTGTTGCAGGACAAGTTAGTGCGCATCCAGGATGGCGCGACACTGCGTAGACTGTCAAGTGCTGAGATAACAAGACCCTACAGGGCTAGTGACATGCAAAGGTAGTGCTACACTATAAATACATTTGGATAAGTAATGGAGCTTATTATCTGACACAATGATGCTTCATTGAGGGAAAGGCAAGGCAAGGCCAAAGTTGACAGATACAGCATGCGATGTTGGCATTAAGGCATATCCGTGGAATTGAGTTGGCCCAAACTCAAGGATGATGCAAGAAGGTAGAATAGGCCAAGAGTTGGTATATGCATTAGTTCAAGGATGGACAAATCTTGAGTAATGCAAACAAGCTATTAATGCAAGAGTAGCATTGCTATTGTCAAAAAAAATAGCTAAATGAAGCATATGACGCATGAATAACCATAATGAGCTTAAGGAGTTGGTCTTGATGATTGAAGCAAAAGGATTGTCCGTATATTAGTTTAGAGAAAGAAATGTGTAGGCCCAAGATCGCTGAGTATTAGATCAAGTATGAATTCAGTAAAGCGCAACATGGCTCAAGTGGCGGTTATGAGTTGGTTACAGACTTCACAAGCATGCCAATGATGCGATACACAGTAGAACGGTTATAAAATAAGTTTATAAGCATGTGAGAGTGTTCTTAACTATATTAGAACATGTGTTAAAGGCTAAGGCGAGTTAGATTAGAAATTGGCTTAGTTGGCACAATTATGGGTGTTATGGAACTGCTTTATGGGACAGATGGTTGTCCCATGTGTGTGCAACGGTTGTGAATTGTTTTGGCCAAGGAAATCTGATGTATAAATAGTCCTAAGGCATGAGAAATTCGGCATGATTACATAAGAGAGCGTGAGACTCAAATTAGGAGATTTTTTTTATAAGGCTAAGGCTTGGTTCAAGGTAAACAAATATGTGTAATTTATTCCCTTTGATGCAATAAAATGAGTTAATTGTGTCATGTTCTAAGTATTCTTAGTTGATTGATTGTTGTTGGCAATGTATGGAAATATTTGAATGCATTATGGGGTGCGTTTGAGAAGTTAGAAGAAGGAAAAAATACTTTCACTGTAAACATGAAGAGTTATCTATTTGCATTAGTGCAAACTTATAAGGCTGAAGGGCAGGTGAGTGAAGCTTGATTCACATAACCACCGTGCTGCCGGGTTACACTTTCAAAGAAATTTATCTGGGGCACTTGGAGGTGTGACACTTAGCATCATGGCCGAACATTGGATATGGCATGTGCACATGTTTAAACTCTTTGCAGAATAAGGGTAAGTTGTAATGGTGTGGAACCTATGTTAGCTGTATCATGATCCACGAGCATTCTTGCAAGGGCAAATGAACGTGCATTTTCCTTGCTTTATGGCCTGGATTATAGCATCATCATGGCGCATCGGGAAAGTTATGTCCTGCGCCCTGACACGCTAGACATAATTTTCCGGTCCGTCACACTGACAACACACACCGTGTCACACGGGTGAGGGGGTGATCAGTCCCAATGTATGTCTACCATTCCAAATGATCTTTCGGATTACCACTCTTAAATGGATTGCCATTTAGGCCTGACAAACTCATAGTACTTAAACAAGCTCAACTCGATTTACAAAGTAACTGACATAGCAGTTACAAACTCTTTCCTCGCAAAGTTGGCCAACTGTCCATCTTTATGTTTCCTTTGAAGGTAAATATTCGCTGACAAGCCATTTCCATACAGTTCTTAGAGTTATCTCGGAACTCTCTTTGATACCAACTGTGACAGACCGAAAAATTATGCCTACCGCTCCAGTTGCGCGCAAGCCATAACTCCCACGATGCGCCACTCTGATGATACTATCCGGGACTTGAAACTAGGAAAATGAACATCCATTTTCCTTTGAAAGCATGCTCATGCAGCATGATGCATCTAAGTTATCTTCCACATCGTTCCAACTTACCACAAATAAGGGTATATAGCCTTGAAGGCTAAGGACAATGCATGTTTATACGCATATTTGACTTTGGCTATATTATAGGCATGATTCCACCTTTCTTATTTAGTTTGACATTGCTAAAAGCATGCAATTGTATTTCTCGTGCCAGGGGTAAATCAATCAAGCTCATGCTGTACTTTCCTTAGACTTATGCAAGCTCTACTAACTTGCATATTGATGTAGCTTACTTTCTTAGCCATTCCCATTTCGCAATTGATGCCTATGCCACCTCCACATATCTTGATAGGAAGTATGAGCATCCAATGAATAACATGCAACTGGCCTCATCATGCGTGGCCACAATCACCTCTTGTATTGCAATATTGAGCCAAATGATATGAGAGGCCAATATGCCGCAATCATATCGCAATTAGATGATATGAGTGACAAAGTGATGGACCAGCAATGCTGCAACTCATTGTGGATGCCTACCTACCCTTACCTACTCTAAAGGTATCAAGCACTGACCGTAGTTCATACTCAAAGAGACTACAACTTAATCCAACTTGTGTTTCAAGGCCGTGGCCATGAAATAATGCTAACGACCTAGTCCGTATATGCCATTCCTTAAAAATGCACAAAGGTGGCGCACTATTTAGTACGCGGCATGGCATAATGATTCCTTCACATCATATTGGAAAGGCTACGCAGCTATAAATGAGGCCTAAGAAGTATGAGCATGACATGCAACTGGCCTCATCATGTGTGGACACAATCACCTCTTGCATCGCAATACTGAGACAGAGGATATGAGAGGCGAATATGCCGCAATCATCTTGCAATTAGATGATATGAGCAATAAAGTGTTGGATCAGCAATGCTACAACTCATCGCGGATGCCTACGTACCATTACCTACTCTAAAGGGATCAAGCACTGACCGTAGTTAATCCTCTAAGGGACAAAAAATTAAGACAACTTGTGTTACAATGTCGTGGCCAAGCAATAATGCTAATGGACTAGTTCATATAGGCCATTCCGTCAAAATGCACAAAGTTGGCGCACTATTTAGTTAACGACATGGCATAATGATACCTTTGCATCATATTGGCAAGGATACACAACTATAAATGAGACCTAAGCATCACTTATGCTCTTCTGGCTAATCTATGAAGCTTACTTGGTGTACAATACGCATATGCACCTTCAACCAACTACGCCTCCCTACATATGACTTAATGACAATTTTACAACTCAAACTGAGGGACCATTTTTACATTCACTAAGTACCATTTTTGAGGTGCTTGCTTCACTATTCATGGCCGTTTCCATGTAATTCTGAATAACTGTCAATGATTGCAGAGTTTCTGTTTTGGTCCATAGAGAAACTTCAATATTGCGCCTTGACCAATATGCCCAACATAATGCGCCACTTTGGCGCGTTATTGGCCTTTAGTCAATATTCCAATGCAACATGCCATTTTGGAACCATATTAGCCATATCCCAAATGTGCATCTCAGTTCATGGCGCATCTTTGAGCATGCGCCATGCTAAAAACATGGGGTGTTGCATGGGAAGTTAATAAATTATCCAGTGCAGATCTCCCACTACACCAAGTACCATCTGGAGCTAGGAGACTATCAATTATGTTTCTTTATCTTCTTCTATTTTCTCTTGAGTGAAAATACTTAATATATTTGTCCATTTCACCATAATATTTTTCTTTTCCCCGTTGTCTCCAGAAACTTGTTTCTTTGTCATCCTATTGTTAAAGGGAAGTAAGCTTATCCTTTAGAATGGTGATAGTTCTTTGGATATCCCCCAAAGTGTTCTTGTTCTATATTGATAACTGCTTCCTAGGATTAGACAACTTAGTCACAAACATAAAAGTTGCAGAACCAGAAACATTAGTAGTCCAAGAATTTTTGATTTCAGTAATACAAGTAGAGTTATACAACCAACTTTCAGAAAAATTCAGTTTTCACCCTTAACTGTTAATATATTTTATAACTGAAAAAGAATATGAGTATAGTCTAACCCGTTTTGGGAGATATGAGACAAAATAGAGTCAGGATAATTCAGAAACCATTCACTATTAACTAGGGCTCTATCTAACCTAGTTTTTATTTTTCCAATTCCATGTTTGTTACTGGTCCAAGTAAATGGATTTCCACTAAATCCAAGATTAGAAAGATCAGCTTCTCTAAGTTTTTGAGTAATATTACTACTACTACTCGAAGAGGAAGAATGGTTTAACCTTTCTTCAGGGTTAATAGTAATGTTTAAATCTCCTATAACTACACAAGGAATTTTAACAACTTTACTCAAATATCTAATATAGTCTCATTGCTCTTCTTGTTCTTCTTTATAAGGAGTACCAGCTAACCTCATGAGGGTACATACCAACAATTGGGAAAGAGTAGAGATTTAAAGAATTTAAGAATTCTATTATCATTGATTTTTGTTTTAGAGATAAAGATTAAGTATGGGATGTGAAGACTATTTAGATGATTAAGGTGATCTCTAGTAGCCTTTTGACAAAAGCTATCCTTGACAATTCCAAGTTAAAACTTTCATTTTTCCCAAAAAATAAAGATAAGAGATTTTTAATATTAAGATAGGAGATTTTTAATACCTGAAAAACAAGTTTTCCTTGATGACTAAGAGTGGTGGATGCTGCTTCAAGACCATTTTTGTGCATCTTCATCTCATTGTTGTTGTGTATATTAGTAGTTGAGTCATTGTTCTTGTTGGTTATCATGGGTGGTGTAACATGGATATTATGAGGATTGTTTAAAGGTTCATTATGTAGAACAAATTTTCTCATCTTTTTGCTTTACATAGTACCCTCATCACCTTCTTCTTCTTCAGGTCATTTTTGAATTGCATCTTCAACAACATTTTTTTTACTCATTCATATAATCAAAGTCTTCATATGCATCCTCAGGGTGTTCTTGTAGGTGTTTAGCATATTCTTCCACAAATAGCCTATAAGGATAAAGCTTATGAGCTAAAAGTTCACATATGTCTTTATTATGATCAATAACAAAGCATTTTGGACATATATTGTGATGTTGTAATAGCCAGTGATATCTGATCCAAACTTGACTATTTGCTTTTGTATTCCAACATGCTCCTATAATCATCGGAAAATTTAGATCAATTAAGACCCTTGCAACAATATCAGAACCATATCTTGGACGACAATTTGGTGGGTCCGTAAATATCTTAGTACCAAAGAAACAAATGGCTTCATCCATTACAACTACATTCATGTGTTCTAGTTTAAGTTTTTTGAGAGTAATGGTGAATTCCTGCATAAGAAACTCATGTTCCTATGGACGCTTTCTCGTATCGTACTTTTGCATAGCAAATAAAGCATCATTTATAATCCACGACCCTCTTTTGATAACATCATTTTTCTCTTCCTCATTATTAAGCTTGATTACAAAGACATTATGACCCATCACCTTCATCTCTTTATTTCTATATTTATTTCAGAGCTTGTTGATTTATGATCTTACTAGCTTCATCTCCATCTTATCCTTATCAAATATCTTTCCCAAAATGCTATGGTCCACTCATCCGCAACTTAATTAATCAATTTTTCATAACCTAATACTCTTCTTTGAAAAATAGGTTTTTGAGAAATGGTAGTGCTTTTCAACTGTTATGTAACCTTGGAAACTTGAGTTTGAGAACTAGAAGCCATTTTTCCCATGAAGTATAGGGTACTGATCTTGAGTTGAATTTTATTCGTAAGGAAACCTTTAGGGTCATTGCTTTTATTGGGATATCGAACCAGAGAATAACTATGGATGATTACCAAAAAGGAATAAGAATCTTTATTTTTGTGGAGGATTATTTTGTTAAAGATATTTTTGGAAGAAATATATTTTCTTTTGATTGAGTCAAATAAGGAAAATGCCGACTTATAGGTGGACTATAATTTCAGGAAGTAGGTTTGACTGACAAAGGAGGCAAATCAAGTTTTTAAATTTTTGTGAGTTCATGGAGATGGAGGCTTTACAGATGAATGGAATGGAAAATAAAAAGGAATATGGTTATAACAGAAACCATAACAGAGTTCCTAAAGATAACAAATGACTTCGAAATACTGATATGAATCATCATGAGGAGATGATTAGCACTACTTGCTAAAAAAAAACAATACTGTGTGGCTGATTTCACTAGTGGAAAACATCCGTTTTAAGATAGTTAGAAAGTGTCGTTTTAGCGTGTTATAAGACACTATCAAACTGCCGCTCAAAGTGCCGTAGATTCAGTGTCTTTTTCTGGAACGACACTTTCAGTTTGCCTCTAAAATACGATGCTTTTGAAGTGCCGCTATGCGCGACACATATATCACGTCGTAGATATAATTTATTTTAATATTAAAAATTGTCAGATCTGGCTGGCTATTGTCATTCTGATTGGGATGAAATAATTCTGACTCAAATTCAAATTACACTAAAATGAAAATTAATATTAAAATTCAAATTACACTATATTCAAATGAAAATTATCAATAAAATTCAAATTAAGGTTGAAATTCAAATTTAAATTTCATATAAAACCTGAATCATCCAATACAAATCATAGATCCATTATGTTGAATTGTACTCATAAATTTAGTCCATACTGATAAAACCTGATTCAAATGATAATTTCACATAAAACCTAATTCAGCTGCTAATTAATAAGTTCTAGGTTTCTTGAAGAGAAATGATACAAATCCTCCTAAAAATTTCAACAAAAATGTAAGTCATTATGACCTTGGCACCAGCTTGTTTGAGAGCAGGACTGCAAAAGCACAACCCTTTCTACTTCCTTATCCAACATCAACGACGATCTTACCATCAACCATGACATCAGTGACCCTCATGAGACTATCTGGAAGAGATTGATGGCATCCATGAAAGTATTTAACTACATTCAGAATACGAGTAGAATGTCAGACCACATATACTAGGTTATATGACTAGTCAAACATAATACACATGGAGGTGGTCTAATAGACCCATCATCAAGACAACAGCAAAAAGAACATTTACATAATCAGTTCATTGCTTACATCAACATGGATACAAGATGAGAGTGAGACTACTACTTATGATCAAACAATGTTCTTAAGGAGAAAGCAAACAGAAAAGGTACAGAGAGAGAGAGAGAGAGTAACGAAGAACTCACAGAATACAGATTATTTGAAATACCATCTAATTAATTCTGAAAAAAACACCCTTCTGAATGCTTCCAGCCAAATCTTTGTTTGCCTTCTCCAACCCAGTCCTGTTAAACATCATCCATGTTAAAGAATATCAGCTCTTACTCGCTTTTTTGGCAGTTGTTATATGAAAACTGTTCTTCTGTCCAAAACCGTTTCCATGGCTAAACCTCATTTTTGACAATCACTTCCAACATCGATAAGTTAAACATTGTAAGAAGTAACAGAAACAATCTCTCAATTCAAATAGGCACTCGAACCCCCTTACTAGATGAAGTGATATTTCCATAATGGCGCAGTCATATAATGCGGGTGTTCATAACTTACAAAAAGCAAAATTATGCTGGGAAAACCAAGTTTCTTTTTGGTCTTAAAACAGAAATAAATTCTCACTGTTAGCTACTTAGTTACATGTTTTATTTTGATCTTAATTATGAAAACTTGGTAGCCAATAATCAATTATGGGGAAGATAAACAATTTAGTGTCGTCATAATTTGTTACTTTATGACTACCAAACAAGGCCTTAATTTGCAAGTCTTAGGAGCATTTATACAGTAGAGACAACATACCTTTCATGCTAATTCAGGGGGCCTAAAGGGAAGATCTCCTTGACTCCAGTTAGACCGAGCCTCACTTTTGTTGCAAAGAAAGGTAACTCCATCACCTAAAATGAGAAAACAATACTTGTACATTATATCATATTTTATGTGTCGATCAGATATGCTACTTTTTGAAGACAAGAAGCGAAAGTTAACTTGAAAAGTAACAAAAGAGCATTCCACGATGCCAGCGTCTTCTACCATGCCCCTCAAGCAAGTATCATCAAACTTTCTAGCAGCACATGCCTTAAAATATATTTGCACATTATTTTAAATGTCATTTGCAATTTGTCATAGGTCATAATTAAGGCGGAAAAAATTAAAGAAAATAGGAAGGCAAACGGGAATGATGATCTACTGACCATTGAAAGTGTTGCGGATTCAGCACTTGCTTTGGCCTGCAGAAGGATGTAAAGAATTTCAACTCAATTTCAATAGGTAAGAAACTATTAATAAACCAAGCAAATGAAGAAGGCCAATTAACCAGCTTATAAAATTGTGAGGAAATTTCTAGTGACGTCTTTTATTTGGACTTCCTCATAAACTAATGGTGTCAACAGAGTTCATCAAACTCGTACCTTTTCAGCCTCTTCTCGTACTTAGATGCTAAGGGGATCAATAATCAAAGATCGAAGAATCGGTGTCTAATTCACTATGTTTTCGGAAAGAGAAATCAGATAAGAAAACATAATTTGGATTTGAGGGTTTACTGTCTTCCTTGAGGATAAACAAGAGCATCAATTTCTTTGTCTAGCCACTACCAATCCATATCTAGTTTTTTTTACATTTACTTTTGTTAATGGTCCGTCTAACCAATGAGTAAAACATAAACTATGTAATAATGCATAAAACAATCAATCAATCTAATAATTTCTCCCAATCTATATCCCAACATCATAAAACAATCCAACTAATAAATCAATTCATTTAGAAGAAAAAGAGAACTGATAATCACTTACCGCATCAACGAAGAAGACAAGCTATGTTATTTATCATCACCAGAATCAACTGGGGCTATCTTCTTAACCAATCATCGTCCTTCTCTACAACTGAGTGATCTTGGGAACTGAAGTCGAAAATGAAACCAACAAGACAAAAGGTCATTAGAACAGACACAATAAAGAAATTGTGAGAGTTCACATGACAAAGAAAACTGATAAATATCTAAAATAAGTTATGAAACTAATGTTGATATCTACCCATGCTTAATAATGAAGTTGGAAGTTTTCGGTAATATAGAATGTATACATATGTATATATCCACCATGGGATACGTCTCCAAGACATGCCCAGCCAATAGTTTCACTCCCAAACTACAAAAAGAAATTAACCAAAACCCCATATTCAGTTAACATATTTTTCAATATATAAGAAATCGAGTAAATAAACAGTGGAGTTATAGAATTTATTCCTAATATTAATTTTGATGCTACCTTCTGGAGCTTCTCCAAGAACAACCCAATCTCTATTCATCTACCCGCTACAAAACAAAAATATGAGTTACTAAAACGAAGACCATCCCAATCTCTGTTCATATACACACAATAAACAAAAATATGAGTAACTAAAACAAAGTCTACACCAGAAAATAAAATTGAACCAAAAAAATGCATTCCACTGAAATTTTTGTTCCCATCAATAACCTTGGGTTGAGAAGAATGAGCGATTACAATCAAGAGAGGTCATATTAAAAATCAGAAAACTATATGAAGCTTGAGAGTTCTACATTCACACCAGAGGATCTAAGACTTGGACATAATTGAGGTTTCAAATGAAATTTCAAACGGAATTGAAGAATTCACAAATTAACAAAATCACTTAAACTTACTACTCTGATGCATTTAAAAGAGGTCAGAAAAAATTATCATGATCAATATCGAGAAACAAAGGAAAAATATTAACCATACCCATTCATAAATCTACATAAATATCATTCACAGTCGATATCACTTGACAAATTACTCTGTTGTCTTATCACCACCACCACACCATCATCATCATGTATTCTGTATCATCACAATATGAACTAGTAGAAGTAAAACGCAGCCCTAATCAAGAAAAAAAACACTTCAATTAAAACTATTACCAACAAAATCAAGAGCTTAAAATTTACCCTAACCCTAATATTAAAAATTATATTTCTGAAAGTGAAGATGATGAATAAGAATGAGTCAGATAATTACCCAATAAGGTTAGTCACAAAATTACGAATCGAGAACTAGGGTTTGTTGTATCATGAATTTCTTCAAGCAGCAGCAGCAACCCCTGTAATAAACCCGAAAAAATGCTCAGATATGAAATTAGTTGAGAGATAAATTGAGAGAAATAGTAGAAGAATTTAGCATCACCTCAAATACAAAAGAGTTTTCATTGTGGATATTTTCTTCCTGGTTAATGGATTGAAATGAATCTGGTGAGTGAAGAAGAAAATTATTTTTCTTCAGAAAATTATTTTTCTTCAATTCGGGAGGAGGAGTCGTTCGGGAATTTCGGATTTGGATAGGTCGGAGTCGGTCAAAAAGTCGGTCAACGAGGAAAGAGAAAAAGGAGGAAAGAGAAAAAATTAATAAAAAGTATATTTTTAAGAATGAAAGATAACTATAGATAGGGAATAAACATAGCTCAATGGTTTGAGCCTTAATTAGCAAGAGATATTTTTCATCGAAAAACTTAAATAAAATAATCTTACCACAGAAACAATACTATTAGCATGTCGTTGGATAAGTCAACCAAAGTCCTAACACAACCACGTCTTGACTTTAGTCATAAGCAATATTTTTCAAAAACATTGTTTATTAGCATGTCATTGGATAAGTCAACCAAAGTCCTAAAAGTCAACTAAAGTCCAACTACAAAGACAACTTGACTTTAAGCAACGACGCATTCGATATATGGTGGTTTTGAGACATTAGGTTTTTGTGTCGTTGCATAATGTCTCAAATAACCTCTTTTCCACTAGTGTTTGGAAGCAAGTTCCAAAATACCATTACTGAATATACTATTCAAGGAATCAAAGGAAAACCTGCAAAGAAAATTAATTTTCCATTAGATAGATTACAAGAAACAAAGTTCTTAAACAAATACTTCAAAAATAAAGATCTAACAAAGGTATAAAAATTCATGTTAAAACAGTAGACAAACAACAATATATCAACAAGAAAACATAATAAAAAAGAAAGAAATAAAGATTTCTGAAAAAGAAGTGAAGAAAGGGGTATTATATTTTTTTGAATGAGTTAACTCGGCATTTGATTATTCGTAGAAACTTTCTTTCCTCTCGCTTTCACAATAAAACTACGTTTAGAAGGAAAAGAACCCAAATTGGCACTTTACTGAATGAAATGGGAAGTTTACTTATTGAAAGGGAAGAAATTGCAAGCTCACTCAAGGAAAATTTCTTCAAAACGAATAGAAGTACAAGACCTCTTGATGCTGCTTCTTATCTTGAGCATATTTTTCCTTCTATCACTCATGTTGATAACAATTTCTTAATTGGAATCCCTACTCGTCATGAGGTTAAGAATATCGTTTATAGCAAGCAACCATAAACGTCACCAGACCTTGATAGTTTTCCTCTGGTTTTTACTAGGAAATATGGTCAACAGTTGGTGAGGATACTGTAGGTATGATTCAATCCATTTTCACAAGTAGACATGTGCTTAAGCAGCTGAATCACAACTTCACCAGTTTGATTCATAAAAACAATAACCTTAAGTATGTTGTTGGGTTTAGACCCATTAGCTTGTACAAGGTAGCTTAAAAAATTATATATGAAATTCTTTCCAATAGGCTTAAGACATATGAACTTCTTTCCATTAGGCTTAAGACATTACTGGATACGATTATAATTCTTTATGTTTATGCTATGTTGTGAGTCGAATTTGTCGTTCTATTTGAATGTAATGATATGCAAATCTAAGAGTTGGTTAGATTATAAACGGAACCGGGTCTATTAGATTTCTAAATAGAACCGATTTGGATATGGTGTGGTTTCGATGTCAAAACCAAAGAACCTAATTTCATGATTTAGGTTATGGTTTAATAGAAAAATCGAACCAAACCGCACCATGTACACCCGAATCGGTATGTGTACTCGACATGGGCTAGCAATAACCATGCTCAGGAGTCAGGCCCATGAAAACTGTGATCGGTCCATTCGTGGCAAGTACATAGACTCTTAGCTAGGGATTTTGTGTCCGAAGCAAGAGTCATTTTTCTATTTTCTCTTTCAATTGCTCGACCTCGACTAGGGTTTCAGTGTGCTCTCTGCTGCCTCTAGTTCATTCTCTAAATTACTGTGTGTGTTATCAATCATGGCCAAAACTCTACCATTAGACATCATAATAAACATCCTCTCACGTTTACCTACTGAATCACTATCAGAATGCTCCTTTGTATGTAAACCTTGGCAAAATCTCATATACTATGACAGATCCTTGGCTCATATGCTGTCACACCGGATTTACGACCAGGATTTTGTTAATGCTGTCACTTATGGTAAGGCAAGCTTCCTTTCCTTGTTTAATTCAATAAAAGGGCATACACTTTTGAAACATTTGGAATATGATGATGAGAATAGTGAAAAACCCCTAAAATTTGAAATAGCTAAGTTCATACCCGTACATGATCATTACCCTGTCGAGATTATTGGTTCGTGTAACGGCCTGGTCTGTATTTCTGTGTTTTCCGGAAAAAAGGGCGCTATTCAGGATCCTATATATATTTGCAATCCCATGACTAGAGAATTTTTGTGCCTTCCGAAATTGACTAAAAAGTTCAGCCGTGGAGATTATGTAGTGAGCGGGTTCGGTTACCACCCTTCTATAAATCAGTATAAGGTTGTTAGAATCTATTGACCTGTAGCAAGCAAGAATACTCTCGGAAGCGGTAATGGGTGGATAAATTTAGAAGATATCATCTACAAGTTGCATCCATCCATTTCTAATGAGATTCTTGCTAATGGAGCTCTTCATTGTTTTGATGAAGGCGAAAAAATTGTGAAATTTGATTTATCTGATGAAGCATTTAGTGTCCTCCCAATGCCAGGATATTTTGATCAGTTTTGGGACTGTCATAGGGAAATTGTACAAGGTCAAAGCGACATTTTCTGGGATTTTGAACTTAGGGTCTTGGGTGGATGCTTACGCATTATTGAAGATGAAAAAAGATACCACAACATATGGTCATTCAAGAAAAGGGACGAGAACAATGGTAAGCAAAATATAAAGGAGGAACATTGCAATTCATCCTGGAGTTGGGAGGAAGACTCTTTTGACTAGAATGAGGTGGATAATCATACATGGACTAAGACGGTTTTCCCATTTACCATTCTGAAGGACAATGCCAAAATTCTATTTCATGATAATATTCGCTATTACTATCGTCAAGACCTCGCGGGATATGAATTTGAAATTATTGCAGATGATCATTTTCCACATCATTCAGTTCGATATGTGAAAAGTTTTGTTTCATTGAAAGCTCTTGGAGATGAAGAAGCAAAGATAATGGAATACAGTGAAGGGGAACAAGAGCTACCAAGGGCTGACTTGGATACATATAATGAGTGGAAATATCAGAAGCCTCGGACTGATATAGACTCTCGTTACCGTTTCTTTGTTTAGTTATTAAGCAATTTGGAGGAGTTGCATATTATTGCTCTGCCAGTTTGAAGTTATAACAGTTTCTAAGTTGCTTTTGTTTTTATTTCTTCTGCTTTAGAACTTGTACTTTCATTTCGCTAGACAACTCCGCTGAGGAGTTTATTTTACAGATGCTATGAATTTATAACCATTTAGGTTTTAATATCGTTTATATTGTCTGTTTTTTGTTTTTGTTCTTTTTAGAATCTATATTGTCTGGTTTGATTAGTGATTTCATAAAGTAAGTTGAGATTTAGGGACTTTCATTCTTCTCAACCATTCAATGATTTTACTCCCGTAGAAGCAGTAGAAGTTAGAGCAGAGAATCAGTGGGCATTTGATTAGTGATTCAATAAAGTAGAGATTTTAGGGGTTTCTTTATTAATCTGTCAATTGATTTTAAGAAGTTACTAAATCTTGGTGAGATTTTGTAGCGATCAAAGTGTTTATTGAGGAAAACTATGCTGAAATTTCAACAATGTGTAGAGATTTATGAACTTCTAGATATTGATTTCTAGTTAGAACTTCTACTTTTGGTTTCCTAGTGCTGATGCTTATTGAGTTATCTTTATGAACTTCTGATATAAAATCTTTAAGGATACTGTTGCTTTAATGGTGGCGTTGCTTATCTCGGGGATTTTTCTTGTGTGCATAAGTTAAACTGTGTTGAACTTGATCTATTTGGAGTTCAGTAAGATTCTAATCTATTACTTGAAAATTGTTGTGATGATCTTTTGGTCTCAAGTAATCGATGGCCAGAGTTCAAGATTAGATCATTTGTTTTGCTGTAACTTAGTATTGAAGCCTGAGCTGATACACACCAAATTGTAGGGAATGTCAAGAACAGGGACTTGCCAATCGGCTCTCAAAGCCTATGTATGCTTATTTTGTCTAGTTTTTAGTTTTGCAGATTCCATCTGGTATTAGAATGATTTGGATTATGTTTATGTTTCTGAAAGATTTTTTAAGGTTCGTAAGATGTTTATGTTTTCATGAGATAAATGAAGTACACAAATACCTGCTTAAAAAGTTAATTTTTTAAGGTTCTTAAGATTTACTACAAATTTAAAAATCTTTCGAAACTCGGCTACTCATTCGTTTGGATTAAAAAAACACTAGTTTTGGCCTCTAATTTCAGGCTGATTTTGTAGCACAAACGGATATCAGGTTCCAGATAACTTTGCGTCAAGGAGCATTTTAACTGTTTTGGGTGATTAAAGTTTTTCCAGATTGACTAAAAGTGTAACAAGCAAGGCTTTAGCTTAGCATTTGTAAGTTTTCCAGGAATTTTAGAATGACTCGTTTTGGACAATATCGTACCTTCAGTAATGCAGGCATTTAAAACCAAGCCAAATTTGAGAATCTACTGCTTTCCCATGTGTGCACGCGACTTGCTTATATAAAGGAACAAAAAAAAATCAAAAAAAATAATGAACCTGACGTGAATCGAACACGCAACCTTCTGATCTGGAGTCAGACGCGCTACCATTGCGCCACAGATCCTGTTGTGTGTATAGCCATAACATCATTTATAAGTTTTCGTCCACGAAATTTAATGTTCTAGTTTGGGAGTAGGCAAGGATTGGGGTCCGTGGTGATCAGGTTGTGATAAATGTGCTTCAGAAGAAGTGAAGCACACATTATAATTGGTCAGAAGCACGACTTGAAGTTTAACAGTTTTTTCATCCTTCTCAACAACTCTAAGAACGGAAAAAGGAATTTTGTAAGAAAATTCAGTTGACAACCTCAGCCCTGAAAGTTTCAACCAATTGGTCTGCTCAGTGCTCATTATACACACAAAATCAGCACCTATGATACTGGTTTAACTCACCAAGAATGAATCATCCTACAAAAACACAAAATGAAGTTTCTAGAGTTAAATTCACTTCTTCACATTTTGTTTATCAATGGGATTCCCATTAAAATGCTTAAATGCAACAATAAGCTTTAAAATTAGACCACAAAATCTGATGCCAGACAATGAAATGCAAGATTGATAAAACAAGAAACATGAGAATAGATAAAATGTTACCGAAAATGGGCGAAATCTCAAAATGGCGCATTATACACACACACGAAAAGAAGGATGCCGCGTAGATGACAAGACCCTGACATCTTAAACCTGACATATTAAATAGTGTTCAATATATCTGAATTTGTCTCTCATGACTATGTGATTGACATAGACAGTTTTAACAAAAAATTTGAGACCCACGCAAGCATGCTAATACATATTCGAGTCTTATAGGGAGGCACGACAATAACCAGTAGGTCCTGTACTAATCAAATAATTTAGCAAATTTATTTTACAAGTCATTCCTCCAAGAAGTATTTCCGTTCTCATATTTCAGCATGGATTCATTACCATTTAAATGGAAGTTCATACTGTTTAAGAGTTGTAAGAGAAGAGACGTCACTTGCAGGGGCGGAGCCAAGAAATGTTGGATGGGTGCAAAATTCTACTATATAGTGCAAACATTTTTTTAGGGGTGTAAAAATGCAAAATTAGGCTTGGATGTTAAAAAAAAAAATCTATTTGGGCTTGAAATGGGCTTTGGAGGCAGCTGGATAAGGGGTGCAAGTGCACCCCCTTGCAATGGGCTGCCTCCGCCCCTGGTCACTTCGGCACTTCTTGATGGTATTCAATATGGCTGGAAATAAGCGTGCTCCACAATCGGGGCCATGAGCGGCACACCTTGGCCTACATATAAACCCTGGATTTTATATAATATTTTCCTCGACTAATCAATCAACTAGGGTTATGTGTGTGCTATTAGCTAGTCATGGGAAATTCCCTACCGGTAGAGATTATAACAAAAATCCTTTCACATTTACTTGAATTGTTGTTCGAATGTTCTTTAGTATGCAAAACTTGGCGAAATCTCATCTACAATAACAACCTTTTTGCTCATATGTATTCATCTGTTGCTGCCGTCACTTTTGGTAAGGCAAGCCTCGTTTACTTGTTTTCTTCAGTAAAAGGGCATAAACTTCTAAAGCATATGGAATATGATGATGATAATCATGAAAAACCTCTCAAGTTTGAAATAACCAACTTAATACCGGTACCTGACCATTACCCTGACGAGATTATTGGTTCGTGCAACAGTTTGATTTGTATATCTGTCTTTTCTAAGAAAAATAAGCGTATTGAGGATCCAATCTATATTTGCAATCCCATGACTAGAGAATTTGTTTACCTTTTGAAATTGACAAAAAAGTTCTGGTATGGAGATTATGTTCGTGAGCGGGTTCGGTTACCACTCTTCTATGAATGAGTATATAAGGTTGTCATAATTTATTGTCGTGTAGCAAGAAAGAAAAAACCCTTTGTTGGACGTGTCCAAGTATATACTCTAGGCAGTGGCCAAGGGTGGAGAAATTTAGGAGATATTACCTACGAATTGTATCCTTCTGCAACTAATGAGATCCTTGTAAACGAAGCTCTTCACTGGTTAGATGAGGACGAGAAAATTGCAAATTTTGATTTATTTAATGAAACATTCTCCGTCCTCTCCGCGCCTGATTATGTTAATCAAAATGTGGGACTGGTATAATAAAAATGTAAAAAATTATAGCGTAATTTTTTTTATGGAAATTTGAACTTAGGGTCTTGGGTGGATGCTTGTGCATTATCCAACGAAACAAAAGGGTACACACTTGTTGATGGTGGTTTTTAGCTTAGGATTAAAATCGTAAAACTGTGCATCTGGCGTGACATCACCATGACCTCTAGCGCATTTATTGACCATTAGCACATTTATTGAACCAATCAGCATGCTTATGTAATAATTACCAGGTTAACTTTTTTCTTTCTATGTGTCATGTTCCCCGGTAGAACCCTTAACATTAATTGACATCACCTGTGCAAAACCATAAATTCTCATGCTACCGCGCCAAGGAATACCGACCATGCCAGCCGCATTACTGTGCCGATGGAAAACCATGTCAGCAACGTCTCCGCGGCCGCACCACCGTGCCAATGGAAAACCATGCCCGCCACATCTCCGCGCCGAGGCATGACGACCATGCCATCTGTACCACTGTGCCGATGGAAAACCGTGCCATCCACATCTCCGCGCCGAGGCATGCCGACCATGCCAGCCGCACCACTATGCCACCTCGGGCCCGCAAAATTCCTTTTGAATTCTTCTTGAGTGTTACTTTCGGGATGTTTTCACCTCCCTAACGAGTTGAAAACCTACGTATCCCCGCAAGGGGAAATAGGAAATTATTTTCCGGTCAATTTGAGGGGCGGATTGTCAAAATCCGAGTCTGTATGAGAATTTTACAGCGATTCTAGTAAAGGGCACTAATTAGGGTTTCTAAAACGAAGGCGTGCGGCCATCAACGGCCACCCTTCCATCTTAGGAGAAAATCCTAGCCGTCCAAGGTTACCAGACAACGCATGGTAACCTTTGACCCAAAACCCTAGTTTGGCCACGCAAAACCACGCCAAGGCATGCCGTGCCAACCTTGCCGCGCCACCATGCCGGCCTTCCCTATGCGGCTACCAAAACGAAGGCATGCAACAATCAACAGTCTCCCTTCAATCCCATGATCAAATCCTAGCCATCCAAGGTTACCAGACAAAGCATGGTAACCTTTGACCCAAAACCCTAGCTTGGTCACGCCAAACCGCACCTTGCCTAGGCCCTAGCCATGCTAGCCGCACTATGTGCCAACGGCATGCCAACCTATTGTCCCTACCATGCCAAGCCGAACCGAACCTTGCCTTGGACATATCCATGCTAGCCGCACCATGCCAAGCCGAACCATACCTTGCCTTGGCCATAGCCATGTTATCTACACCATTCCAAGACGAACTGCACCTTTCCTTGGCCCTAGACATGCTAGCTGCACCATGCCATGCCAAGCCGAACCGCACCTTGCCTTGGCCTTAGCCATGCTAGACGCACCATGCCAAGCCGAACCGCACCTTGCCCTATCCATGCTAGCCGCACCATGCCAAGCCGAACCGCACCTTGCCTTGGCCCTAACCATGCCAGCCGCATCATGCCAAGCCGAACGACACCTAGCCTTGGCCCTAGCCATGCTAGCCGCACCATGCCAAGCCGAACCGCACATTGCCTTGGCCCTAGCCATACTAGCTGCACCATATGCCAACGGCATGCCAAACCCTTGGCCCCACCATGCCAAGCCAAACCGCACCTTGCCTTGGCCCTAGCCATGCTATCCGTACCATGTGCCAATGGCATGCCAAACCCTTGGCCCCACCATGCCAACCTAGCAGCGCCACCATGTTGGCCTTCCTAACACGACTACCCAAACGAAGGCGTGCGATAATCAACGACCCCCTTCAATACCAGGAGCAAATCCTAGCCATCCAAGGTTACCAAATAACGCATGGTAACCTTTGGCCCGAAAACCTAAGTTTAGCCACGCCAAACCATGCCATGCCAACGACATGCCAACCTAGCTGCGCCACTATGCTAGCCTTCCCTATGCGGCTACCAAAACGAAGGCATGCGACAATCAACGGTCGCCCTTCAATCCCAGAAGCAAATCCTAGCCGTCCAAGGTTACCGGACAATAAATGGTAACCTTTGACCCAAAACCCTAGTTTGGTCATGCCAAACTGCGCCAAGGCGTGCCATGCCAACCTAGCCGCGCCACCATGCCATGCCAATGACATGCCAACTTAGACGCGCCACCATGCTGGCCTTCCCTATGTTGCCACCAACAAACGAGAGCGTGCGACGATCAACGACTACCTTTCCTCTTAAGATGCAAAATCTCGGCCGTCGAAGGTCACCAAGCTACCAAGTCTCCCAAGCTCGACTTGCTAGGTAACAACAATATGCTACATGTTTTCCACAAAAACATTCGAGACATCAACACATATCACAAACTGGTGATCCTCTTTGGGTATTGGTTTGGCGGTTTACAGCGTGCGGCGTACACTACGCCCGTCATAAGGAAGTGTCATAAGGATGAGGCGGTTAGTAAATATAGGGAGTTAATGGTGAAATGCTCTTTTATGGGACATCAATTCCATGCATTCACGGTTTTATGGAACATCAATTCCATACATTAACGGTTTTATGGAACATCAATTCCATGCGTTAACAGTTACCACCTCCTCCCATTTACTCACCCATTTTTCCATTCCTTAATGAGACCAGAGTACGTTTCACTTCGACTTGTATAAATAGGTCTTACCTATTTCCACCGAATAATAAGTACAGTCAGGAGCATACAACACTCAGAATACACTTGCTAGATTACCATTTGTTAGCTTTCCCACTTTTCTGATATAAGTTGTAGTAACACAACTACTCTTCCTGAATCAACTATCCAAACCGCACCTAGCCAAGCCAAACCGCACCTAGCCAAGCTAGCCGCGCCATGCACCCATGGAGAACCCTTGGCCCCACATGCCAATCTAAACCGCACATAGCCAAGCTAGCCGCGCCATGCGCCCATGGAAAACCCTTGGCCCCACATGCCAAGCCAAACCGCACCTAGCCAAGCTATCCGCGCCATCTGTCCATGGCAAACCCTTGGCCCCACATGCCAATCCGCACCTAGCCAAGCTATCCGCGCTATGCGCCCATGGCATACCCTTGGCCCCAACCATGCCATGCCAGCGACATGCCAACCTTGCCGCGCCACCATGATGGCCTTCCTTACGCGGCTACCAAAATAAAGGCGTGCAATAATCAACGGCTGCCCTTCAATCCCATGAGAAAATCCTAGCCATCCAAGGTTACCAAATAACGCATGGTAACCTTTGGCTCGAAAACCTAAGTTTGGCCACGCCAAACCATGCCATGCCAACCTAGCGGCGCCACCATGCTGGCCTTCCCTACGCGGCTACCAAAACAAAGGCGTGCAATAATCAACGGTTTCCCTTCAATCTCAGGAGAAAATCCTAGCCATACAAGGTTACCAGACAACGCATGGTAACCTTTGGCCCGAAAACCTAAGTTTAGCCACGTCAAACATGCCATGCCAACGGCATGCCAACCTTGTCGCGCCACCATGCTAGCCCTCCCTACACGGCTACCAAAACAAAGGTGAGCGACAATCAACGGCCCCCCTTTGATCCCAGGATAAAATCCTAGCCATCCAAGGTTACCAGACGATATTTGGTAACCTTTGGACCGAAAGCCTAAGTGTGGCCACGCCAAACCATGCCATGCCAACCAAGCCGCACCACCATGCCATGCTAATGGCATGCCTACCTGTATGTGGCACCATACCAACCTTCCCTATGCGGCCACTTACGAACGAAAGAATGCGATGATCAACGACTACCTCTCCCCTTAAGATGCAAAATCTCGACCGCCGAAGGTCACCAAGCTACGAAGTCTCCCAAACTCGACTTGCCAGGCAACAACAACATGCTACATGTTTTTTCCTAAAAAACATTCGAGACATCAACAAATATCACAAATTGGGGGATCCTCTTTGGGTATTGGTTTGGCGGTTTACAGCGTGCGTCGTACACTACGCCCGTCATAAGGAAATGTCATAAGGGTGAGTCGGTTAGTAAATACAGGGAGTTAATGGTAAAATGCTCTTTTATGGAACATCAATTCCATGCGTTAACGATTTTATGGAACATCAATTCCATGCATACAGTTACCACCTCCTCCCATTTACTTCCCCATTCCTTAATGAGACCGGAGTACGTTTCACTTCGACTTCTATAAATAGGTCTTACCTATTTCCACAGAACAACAAGTTCAGTCAGGGGAGTACACAATACTCAGAATATACTTGCTTGCTTACCATTTGTTAGCTTTCCCACTTTTCTGATATAAGTTGCAGTAACACAACTACTCTTCCTGAATCAACTATTCTGGTCTCATCACTTTCCTTGCTTCCCTCCCCAAAACCAACCCATTCTCCTCCACTTTGTAACCGAAGCAAGTCTGGAACGACCATTTCTTGGTTTAGGACGGACTTGTACATATTGATCTCTCGAATCTAAAGTACTCCCGTGCAGTACATTGTTTATGGTTTAGACTCGTTTCTCAACCACACACCCGAAATTACCGAAATCAGTAGAAACTGTTTTCATCCTCAAACAGACGGATTCACAACTTTCCCAGATGATTTGCTACTTACACTTTCAATTCCGATTTTAGCATATAAAAAAACCATTATTCCCAAATAATCCAAGACTCTTATAAAAAGCAATCATCTATCAATCCAAAAACCAGAAAAAACCGAACCATAAACAAGGCACTTTGTTTGCCTTTCAAAAAAAAAAGTCGCCTACCCGTACGCGCCTAATTTGCATAATAATGATTATCATTACTATTCATGAGGTAGCCGACGTTACTATGGTGGTATTCAAAATGGAATTGTTTATAATGAAGTATTTACACAAGTTTATGAAAGGCATACCCATGGCTAGGGTTTACACCAGTTCAGAAGAAAAATATTTCTACAGATTTATGGAAGGCATACCCATGGCTAGGGTTTGCACCAAAAAAAAAGAAAAAAGAGGAGAACAAATTGAAAGAAAAATGCTGGAGTACATAGCTGGAATATGCTTGGCCACTTTGTCGCTACCATGCTACCGCTAACACTAGCATTCCTTGATCCACCCTACAAGCCTTACAAGTACCGTTTCCACCGTCCCACATACTGAAGCCACCAACGCTATCATCACCGCTTGGTAGCCAAATTTTCAGTGCCAAAAGTCCGCGTCCAAGAAAATACCAGACGCGCTCACCACACCCGCTTACCAGACGTGCATTCCAGACGCTCTTCCCAGACGCGCATGCCAGACGCTTTTACCAGACGCGCATGTCGTACGCGCTTACCAGACGCGCATGCCAGCCACAATACCACACCCTGTTCAACATCAACAACTTGCATTCCTTCCAGCGTCATCTTCTCCACTCCACAACCAGCCAAAGCAACGCCATCCTCACCCTTCGAAACAACGCCATGGCTCCAGCACTCCATGATCAAAACCGTGCCATCTCTTCACGATACATCCACGATCACCAGAACCAGAGACGCTTCCGCCACCCCAATATTTTTAAAACATGATAACTCCAACTGTCACTAGAGACGCTGCTACCCCCCATCAGGGCAAGATACTGGAAGAGCCGGAAGAAGCCGTCCTCCTTTTACTACTGTTGATTTGATGGAAAGACAAAAGGTACTTCAGCAGGACGTGCGTTTATAGATCAAGAGGCTCGCGTTGATCTTGAACGCCTAGTAGAAGGGATCAACAATATAATTTCATCACACGGAAAGATCAGGAACGACTTCTCCAAAATCAGAAGCAAAGGGGATCAGCAACCCTCTTGAGTTCACAGAGACCCTCTCCCCATCAGGACTCGCATGATGGGGAATTCGCCCACAAAGTTGCGCAGTCTGTGATGAAACAATTATGTGAGATTCTATATTTCTCCAAGGCGTAGCATCAAAGACATGTTTGCATCCCTCAACCGCACTGCATCAAGAAAGAAAGTGTTTCCAGCCAGGGAAGCCGTTCCAAAACCCCAACCTCTCCTGGAAAATATGATTGATAAATAAAACTGGGGACTCCTAACCACTCTTCATGTGAAGGGTGTTCAATTTCACGTCACACTGATTGACACAGCCATTCCGCTTCCACGTCCTCCGAAAACTGCTCTGCTTCAACGTTTGCTCCAGTAGCCGCTCCACTTTAGTGTTTTCTCCATAAGCTGTGCCAGGATCCGAAACCGAAGCTTCAGAGTTTGGCCCTTTAAGTCTCAACGTCCTCTCCAAGAACCAAAGCCACTTCAACACCACTCCTTCCTGCAAAGGGTCGTGCCATCACACTTACCATCTCAAGGATTATGATCGAAGCCAGAAAATCTTCGTAGTTATGGCCACATTTTGATGTATCCCGCTAAAACTCGTGATCATGGGTAATTTGCTCGCATACACATCCAACCGATCCTTTTACATCCATGGATGCCCATGCAATTCCAGTGAACCTAATTAGTTCCCACGACAATGTGATCTCGTCCGATTACATCTACTACCAAAAATTATTACCGCTCATTTGTGGACACCGCCAGAGATTCACCGCAACATCAATCACTACAAAGGTAACCCGTGCTCTTCCATATTTAGTCTCACGGGGAAGAAGTAACAAAATCGCCAGTACGAACACACGAGATGGTGATATCTTTTTCATGGTCAACCCCCTGACCTTACAAGATGGAAACATGTAAGCCATACTTGGTGTCACATGCCCATTTAATCGCCTAAAATTTGCATGGGACATGACCGGCAATACTATGTGGTTCAGTGAATCAACTTCACCCACAAGTACTCAGCCTTGCACACTTGCATCAAAGTATGCATATGCCTTCACCCATAAGGCAATACGCAACGGAAGTCTTTTCTTCTTTCTCTCTAACTCTTCATGCCCCCATAAGCATAAGAGGTTCTGCCATGCACTTCAACACTTCTCACACAACATCAGCAACATAATGAACACAATAGACATGACATAATTAACCCATTTTATTGTATCAAAGTAAGATTACAAAACTCGTCCATCACATGGACCAAAAACAGGCCATTCACCCTCTTGGTGAATGCCTAACTCTCCCAAACATGAGACTAACTCTCTCCTATGTAGCCTACTGATTTTCCTACTCCTTAGGACTATTTATATAGTGGTTACAATGGCAAAAACCGTGCACAACACTTGCACACGCATGGGAAAGCCATGTGTCCCATCAGGTAGTTTCTATAACCGCCAGCTTACTTTTCAACCGCCACCTTTTGTGTTGTCAAGCCAACAGATGCCACATTTGTTCTTGGTGGTTAGAAACACTCCCACATGGTTATAACTTCTTTTATAACCGTTCTACTTTGTCTCACATCATTGGCATGCTTGTGAAGATCGTAACCGTCACTTGAGCCGTATTGCACCACTTGTTGCGCCATACTGGATTCTGCCTTGATCCAAGGTTTAGCTCTCTTGGCCCTGCATGTTTATTACTCTAAACTCATGCATGGACACTCTTCTTGCTTTACTTGTCAAGGCCAACTCCTTAAGCTCACTCTAGTTACTTGTGCGTCATATATGCTTCACTTCGCCAATTAGCTCGACAGTAGCAATGCAACTCTTGCATTACCAACTTGTTTGCACTGTTCAGACTTTGGCCCTGCCTTGAACCAATGCATAGACTAAATCTTAGTCTATTTAACTCTTCTTGCATCATCCTTGAGTTTGGGCCAACTCAATTCCATGGATATGCATCGATGCCAACATCGCATGTTGCATCTGTCAACTTTGGCCATGTCTTGCCTTTCCTCAATGAAGCCTTATTGTGTCGGCCAATAAGCTTCATTCCTTAGCCAAATGTATTAACAATGTAGCGCCACTCTTGCGCTTCATTGGACCTGTAGGGTTATGCCATTCTTGACACTTGACAGTCTATACATTATACCGCTATTATGGCTTCACAATGCGCCATTACGGCTGAACACTGACTTGGCCTGCAACTCTATAATGCGTCATCATTATGCGTCACTTGCAGCACCGCAACAAACCTCCCCCACCTAATCCGTTCAACGCCCTCGTTGAACGCAAAAAAGTATACTCGTTATACTTCTTCTTTGGCCTTGTACGTTTCTAAGCCCTTCTTAGAAATCAGCAAACTTTGTTTAGCCTTTAACCTTGCCAAAACTTCTCTGCCTAGTACTTTATGCCACCACTTAGCTTGTTTGCTTTTCTATTGAGCCTATGAATTCCAGCTTCATTGTCGCATCGTCGACTATGCTTCAATCTCTACTTCATTCGCATCTCAACACCCAAATGCCACTTACAATCTGTTGCTATGCCCTTGCATCAGCACAAATTTTTCTTTCAAGCCATTCCGTGCCTAAGTGTACACTTCAAATAGCCAACATATCTGGGTGATATGTATAACTTAGCTTACTTGCATTCAATTCCGACTGACATTGCACTCTTGCAATTCAACAGGCCTTACTGTATACTAAGAGTTCTTCAATCATGTTGCAACACTCTTTTGCAAACTCGACTGAAATGCATGACATTATCCATGACTTAGGATACCCCTAACATTAGACCGACTCTCCCACCGAGCCAAGGTTCCTCTTCACGTGCCTTTGAAACTAGCACTATAAGCATCACTTGCTCTTTCAAACTGCTACGCTTTAATGTGGCGGAAAAACAACTTCATGTTCTTCCTAACAATGAGCTACTCTTAACTCATTTACTTGATGGACTTACATCATAATTCTTGATGCGTTACTCCATGCTATCGCTGCCATATGCCGTCGCACTTCCACATAACTCTCAACAGCAAACTCGACTTTGCCACCAACTCCTATATTTGCTTCTTTCACTTTCAGCGTCTTCTATTGTATATTTGGGCTTAATATACTGTGTAGCATCTTCCACGCGAATTAGCTTTACTTTGAACGAAAGAGGCAAGATCTTTCACTTCAAATACCCTCATTCACTACTACCTTACATAGATAGACTTTATTGCAACACCAAGGTCCACTCGACCCAAACTGAAAGTATACTCAAACTTGAGCAAATACTCACGCAAACTGATTGCAACTTGTAAGACCTAACAAGCCTTGCAATACTGACTTCAACTTCGCTTCTAAGCAACAAAGGAAGCGAGACAACACCTATTGTCCCCAATGTAGCAATTCACTTTGCCACATGTATTCTTCCAACTATCAACGTTCTTATGCGACTCCCATAACGAAGCATAATATAATTGACACTTAGTTGAATACTCCTTTTAGACTGATGCTATCATTTTGCTTTAGCTT
The DNA here is from genome assembly GCA_023529315.1 of Papaver bracteatum. Classification (NCBI taxonomy): domain Eukaryota; kingdom Viridiplantae; phylum Streptophyta; class Magnoliopsida; order Ranunculales; family Papaveraceae; genus Papaver; species Papaver bracteatum. Next base: position 343,262 of record JAJJWX010004966.1, on the reverse strand, counting down.
TCATGAAGATTTCTTCAAAAATGACCTCATGTCATTCTTATGCATCACCACTACTTTGTCCTTCTTTTTCCATGCATCTATGAGTCGCATAATTTTGCATTTCCAACCGCATCATACATCTTGGCCATGCCCAAATCTCATTTGGCGCATGCTCTTTATGCATACATGCTATGCCAATTAGCACTCAATTCTTGACACAAACTTGTGCACCTTTGCACAACTCGAACGGACTTAACTTGGTGATTATGAGCATCACCATAGAGCTCAGCAAAGTCATATAACTTAATGACTTCTGCGGACAATTATCTTGGACAATATTAGCAAAGCACAATCTTTGCAAATGAGGCGCCACTGCCTATATTCCGTGAAGCAAGAATACCACATTCTTCTTCAAACTTGGAACTCATTTTTACTGTCCACGCACATCCTGCAACTCTTGTCTTCCCCCTCCGCCAAAATCAACTTGAGTAGCAACAATTGTTGATTTGCAGTCGACAAGAATATCCGCTTGTGGTTATGATCAAATGCAGGTCTTTGGACACCCTTGTCCAAGCATATTGATCCCACTCATAAACCAGGTGCAAGCACACTCCTTGTGCTCATCTAGCATCAACGAAGAACTCTTTGCAAACGCAAGACCGTGGTGTATCGGTTTTCCCCTAACTTGCGCTTATGTCTTCAGCCTTTCAATAAGCTTTATGCTAGATAAGAATTGGCCATCCAATTCTTCCTTTATGGCATCACAATTGCCACAAAAATGCTGATTCACAATCAGACTTTGCATTACCACCAAGGTACATGCAATCAAGAGAGATAACTTTAATCTTCCAACCAACTGGCTATGATGAAAACACCTTAAATCTATCGCATAGACATGTTATTCATCTTCTTTGCCACTGCAAAGGCCATTAACTTCTTTGTATTCCAGAATTTCCCCTAAAATTCCAATTACCTCTTGTAATGTACTTGTTACTGATAACACTACGAAATTATGCATTCCTAATGCATTATCTTCGCATACTTGTGAGAAACATGGACTTTAACACCTGACTTGCACCATAGAATTCATCATACTCCTTAGTTTTGTCATGCCATCACTTGAAAACCCGGTTTCCAATGATTCTTGCACGTTCGTCTAACTCTTTGGGTAGGAATTTTGACACCTTTGTCATAAATTTTCATGGCCTGCTGCTACTTCAAGATTCAAGTTCATTCCAATTGATCTTTCCACACAAGACCAACTTCTTCTAGTCTCCATACTAGTGAAACCCAAACAATTCATCACTGAATTTGACAAACAAATGACACCAACTTGAGTAAAAAGAGAGAAAAATCAGCAACTGTGTCCCCTAAACACATATCTGATACCAGCTTGTCACATGCCCATTTAATCGCCTAAAATTTTCATGGGACATGACCGGAAATACTATGTGGTTCAGTGAATCAACTTCACCCACAAGTACTCAGCCTTGCACACTTGCATCAAAGTATGCATCTGCCTTCACCCATAAGGCAATACGCAACGGAAGTCTTTTCTTCTTTCTCTCTAACTCTTCATGCCCCCATAAGCATAAGAGGTTCTGCCATTCACTTCAAAACTTCTCACACAACATCAGCAACATAATGAACACAATAGACATGACACAATTAACCCAATTTATTGTATCAAAGGAAGATTACAAAACTCGTCCATCACATGGACCAAAAACAGGCCATTCACCCTCTTGGTGAATGCCTAAATCTCCCAAACATGAGACTAACTCTCTCCTATGTAGCCTACTGATTTTCCTACTCCTTAGGACTATTTATACAGTGGTTAGAATGGCCAAAACCGTGCACAAGACTTGCACACGCATGGGACAGCCATGTGTCCCATCAGGTAGTTTCTATAACCGCCAGCTTACTTTTCAACCGCCACCTTTTGTGTTGTCAAGCCAACAGATGCCACATCTATTATTGGTGGTTAGAAACACTCCCACATGGTTATAACTTCTTTTATAACCATTCTACTTTGTCTCACATCATTGGCATGCTTGTGAAGCTCGTAACCAACTCGTAACCGTCACTTGAGCCGTATTGCACCACTTGTTGCGCCATACTGGATTCTGCCTTGCTCCAACGTTTATCTCTCTTGGCCCTGCATGTTTATTACTCTAAACTCATGCATGGACACTCTTCTTGCTTTACTTGTCAAGGACAACTCCTTAAGCTCACTCTAGTTACTTGTGCGTCATATATGCTTCACTTCGCCAATTAGCTCGACAGTAGCAATGCAACTCTTGCATTACCAACTTGTTTGCACTGTTCAGACTTTGGCCCTGCCTTGAACCAATGCATAGACTAACTCTTAGTATATTTAACTCTTCTTGCATCATCCTTGAGTTTGGGCCAACTCAATTCCATGGATATGCATCGATGCCAACATCGCATGTTGCATCTGTCAACTTTGGCCATGTCTTGCCTTTCCTCAATGAAGCCTTATTGTGTCGGCCAATAAGCTTCATTCTTTAGCCAAATGTATTAACAATGTAGCGCCACTCTTGCGCTTCATTGGCCCTGTAGGGTTATGCCATTCTTGACACTTGACAGTCTATATAGTATACCGCTATTATGGCTTCGCAATGCGCCATTACTGCTGAACACTGACTTGGCCTGCAACTCTGTAACGCGTCATCATTATGCGTCACTTGCAGCACCGCAACAGACCTCCCCCACCTAATCCGTTCAACGCCCTCGTTGAACGCAACAAAGTATACTCGTTATACTTCTTCTTTGGCCTTGTACGTTTCTAAGCCCTTCTTAGAAATCAGCAAACTTTGTTTGGCCTTTAACCTTGCCAAAACTTCTCTGCCTAGTACTTTATGCCACCACTTAGCTTGTTTGCTTTGCTATTGAGCCTATGAATTCCAGCTTCATTGTCGCATCGTCGACTATGCTTCAATCTCTACTTCATTCGCATCTCAACACCCAAATGCCACTTACAATCTGTTGCTATGCCCTTGCATCAGCACAAATTTTTCTTTCAAGCCATTCCGTGCCTAAGTGTACACTTCAAATAGCCAACATATCTGGGTGATATGTATAACTTAGCTTACTTGCCTTCAATTCCGACTGACATTGCACTCTTGAAATTCAACAGGCCTTACTGTAGACTAAGAGTTATTCAATCATGTTGCAACACTCTTTTGCAAACTCGACTGAAATGCATGACATTAGCCATGAATTAGGATACCCCTAACATTAGACCGACTCTCCCACCGAGCCAAGGTTCCTCTTCACGTGCCTTTGAAACTAGCACTATAAGCATCACTTGCTCTTTCAAACTGTTACGCTTTAATGTGGCGGAAAAACAACATCATGTTCTTCCTAACAATGAGTTACTCTTAACTCATTTACTTGATGGACTTACATCTTCATTTTTGCTGCGTTACTCCATGCTATCGCTGCCATATGCCGTCGCACTTCCACATAACTCTCAACAGCAAACTCGACTATGCCACCAACTCCTCTATTTGCTTCTTTCACTTTCAACGTCTTCTATTGTATATTTTGGCTTAATATACTGTGTAGCATCTTCCACGCGAATTAGCTTTACTTTGAACGAAAGAGGCAAGATATTTCACTTCAAATACCCTCATTCACTACTACCTTACATAGATAGACTTCATTCCAACACCAAGGTCCACTCGACCCAAACTGAAAGTATACTCAAACTTGAGAAAATACTCACGCCAACTGATTGCAACTTGTAAGACCTAACAAGCCTTGCAATACTGACTTCAACTTCTCTTCTAAGCAACAAAGGAAGCGAGACAACACCTATTGTCCCCAATGTAGCAATTCACTTTGCCACATGTATTCTTCCAACTATCAACGTTCTTATGCAACTCCCATAACGAAGCATAATATAATTGACACTTAGTTGAATACTCCTTTTAGACTGATGCTATCATTTTGCTTTAGCTTTCATGAAGATTTCTTCAAAAATGTCCTCATGTCATTCTTATGCATCACCACTACTTTGTCCTTCTTTTTCCATGCATCTATGAGTCGCATAATTTTGCATTTCCAACCGCATCATACATCTTGGCCATGCCCAAATCTCATTTGGCACATGTTACTGCTGCATACATGCTATGCCAATTAGCACTCAATTCTTGACACAAACTTGTGCACCTTTGCACAACTCGAACGGACTTAACTTGGTGATTATGAGCATCACCATAGAGCTCAGCAAAGTCATATAACTCAATGACTTCTGCGGACAATTATCTTGGACAATATTAGCAAAGCACAATCTTTGCAAATGAGGCGCCACTGCCTATATTCCGTGAAGCAAGAATACCACATTCTTCTTCAAACTTGGAACTCATTTTTACTGTCCACGCACATCTGGCAACTCTTGTCTTCCCCCTCCGCCAAAATCAACTTGAGTAGCAACAATTGTTGATTTGCAGTCGACAAGAATATCCGCTTGTGGTTATGATCAAATGCAGGTCTTTGGACACCCTTGTCCAAGCATATTGATCCCACTCATAAACCAGGTGCAAGCACACTCCTTGTGCTCATCTAGCATCAACGAAGAACTCTTTGCAAACGCAAGACCGTGGTGTATCGGTTTTCCCCTAAATTGCGCTTATGTCTTCATCCTTTCAATAAGCTTTATGCTAGATAAGAATTGGCCATCCAATTATTCCTTTATGGCATCACAATTGCCACAAAAATGCTGATTCACAATCAGACTTTGCATTACCACCAAGGTACATGCAATCAAGAGAGATAACTTTAATCTTCCAACAAACTGGCTCCGATGAAAACACCTTAAATCTATCGCATAGACATGTTCTTCATATTCTTTGCCACTGCAAAGGCCATTAACTTCTTTGTATTCCGGAATTTCCCCTAAAATTCCCATTACCTCTTGTAATGTACTTGTTACTGATAACACTACGAAATTATGCATTCCTAATGCATTATATTCGCATACTTGTGAGAAACATGGACTTTAACACCTGACTTGTACCATAGAAGTCATCATACTTCTTAGTTTTGTCATGCCATCACTTGAAAACCCGGTTTCCAATGATTCTTGCACGTTCGTCTAACTCTTTGGGTAGGAATTTTGACACCTTTGTCATAAACTTTCATGGCCTGCTGCTACTTCAAGCTTCAAGTTCATTCCAATTGATCTTTCCACACAAGACCAACTTCTTCTAGTCTCCATACTAGTGAAACCCAAACAATTCATCACTGAATTTGACAAACAAATGACACCAACTTGAGTAAAAAGAGAGAAAAATCAGCAACTGTGTCCCCTAAACACAGCTCTGATACCAGCTTGTCACATGCCCATTTAATCGCCTAAAATTTTCATGGGACATGACCGGAAATACTATGTGGTTCAGTGAATCAACTTCACCCACAAGTACTCAGCCTTGCACACTTTCATCAAAGTATGCATCTGCCTTCACCCATAAGGCAATACGCAACGGAAGTCTTTTCTTCTTTCTCTCTAACTCTTCATGCCCCCATAAGCATAAGAGGTTCTGCCATGCACTTCAACACTTCTCACACAACATCAGCAACATAATGAACACAATATACATGACACAATTAACCCATTTTATTGTATCAAAGGAAGATTACAAAACTCGTCCATCACATGGACCAAAAACAGGCCATTCACCCTCTTGGTGAATGCCTAACTCTCCCAAACATGAGACTAACTCTCTCCTATGTAGCCTACTGATTTTCCTACTCCTTAGGACTATTTATACAGTGGTTACAATGGCCAAAACCGTGCACAACACTTGCACACGCATGGGACAGCCATGTGTCCCATCAGGTAGTTTCTATAACCGCCAGCTTACTTTTCAACCGCCACCTTTTGTGTTGTCAAGCCAACAGATGCCACATCTGTTCTTGGTGGTTAGAAACACTCCCACATGGTTATAACTTCTTTTATAACCATTCTACTTTGTCTCACATCATTGGAATGCTTGTGAAGCTCGTAACCAACTCGTAACCGTCACTTGAGCCGTATTGCACCACTTGTTGCGCCATACTGGATTCTGCCTTGCTCCAACGTTTAGATCTCTTGGCCCTGCATGTTTATTACTCTAAACTCATGCATGGACACTTTTCTTGATTTACTTGTCAAGTCCAACTCATTAAGCTCACTCTAGTTACTTGTGCGTCATATATGCTTCACTTCGCCAATTAGCTCGACAGTAGCAATGCAACTCTTGCATTACCAACTTGTTTGCACTGTTCAGACTTTGGCCCTGCCTTGAACCAATGCATAGACTAACTCTTAGTCTATTTAACTCTTCTTGCATCATCCTTGAGTTTGGACAAACTCAATTCCATGGATATGCATCGATGCCAACATCGCATGTTGCATCTGTCAACTTTGGCCATGTCTTGCCTTTCCTCAATGAAGCCTTATTGTGTCGGCCAATAAGCTTCATTCCTTATCTAAATGTATTAACAATGTAGCGCCACTCTTGAGCTTCATTGGCCCTATAGGGTTATGCCATTCTTTACACTTGACAGTCTATACAGTATACCGCTATTATGGCTTCGCAATGCACCATTACGGCTGAACACTGACTTGGCCTGCAACTCTGTAACGCGTCATCATTATGCGTCACTTGCAGCACCGCAAAACTTGGGCACTGAGGGGTTTACATGGAATCCCTTCGCTATCAAATACTCATGAGAAAACTCCAGAGACGCGGCTGAAACATTTTCCTGAAGAAACGGAGGGAGCCACGCGTCACATATAGAAGAGTACAATAAGCTCATATCAAATCCCGTAGACATGGATTCAGAGTGATACAATAAAAGTAAGATACACATGGGGACTACTAGCATAGGGCACCTTTACTCCCCTCAACCGGGTTATGTCTGATTTTGATCAACATCATCGCTGCCGAAGTTTTACGATCTTCAAGAATTTCTCAACATGAAGCCGTATATGCGCATCGAAGACTCCAAAAGCACGCCACAAGGATACATTCACATATTCGGCCATGCCATCGGATCCAACATGAGTATGACTGGGGAATGCTCACCTCGTCCCATTCCATATGATAGTCCAAGATTCAGAAGCCGGTTCAAAGGATATCTCTGGGAACAAAGTCCTTGAAGACTTGATAGCGGCACATCGGAAATAGAATGTCTCCCAACTCATCTATTTCATATTATGGCTTCGGAATATTTCTACCATACAATCATCCACAACATATCATCATCGCTATCAGAAGGGTCAGACACTAAATAACCTAAAGTCAAGGATGGACCGACAACGCAACCACAATCTCCAAGATTATCTCCGACGTAATCGTTACCAAGCATATATTCCATCCATCCTTCCCAAGAATGCAATGAAGTTTGGTAAATTTTGGAATCCACTGGATAGACACTACAAATGAAAGCACGGATCTAGAAGACCAACAGAAAGCAGAACATGGTCGATACCTTTTTTCATGCAGGAAGAGTTTCTAAAGTTTGAACATAATAAAGGTTCCTTCCTGATCCATGAACGATAATAGAGGACTGGGTGCAACTATGCCACCTCGGGCCCACAACAGCCCTCCTAATTTCTCCCCGATTTTTACTATCGGGCTGTTTTCTCATCCTAGATGAACTCAAAACCTAAATATTCCAATGTAAGAAGGTAGGAAATTCTTTTCCGGTCGAATGGAGGGGCCGACCATCAAAATCCGATTTCGTATGAGAATTCTACAAGGATATTAGTAAGGAGGCATTAATTAGGGTTTCGGCATGCCAAACCCTAATTTAAGAAAGTTGCCATCATCCCGCAGAACTGAAGCCAGTCGTCATCCTTCCACGAAACTGTATCAAGTTTCCATCATTCCATTAAACCGGAAATATAACATGAGGATGAAATCTAACACCTTTCATACGAACGTGATGCTTTGGGATTTGGGTAAGGAAAGGGTTTACAATCTGAGCCACGCATGGAAGGAGGCAACCAGGCTGCGCTAGCAAGTGCTTCACAATGCCAAGCAGTCCGCACCATGCAAAGCCAAGCTAGCGCCCATCCCAAGCCAATCCAACGTCCGCGGCTCCGTTCCTAGCCATTACAACGTCTGCGGCTCCATCCCAAGCCAATCCAACATCTGCGGCTCCATTCATAGATAGTACAACGTCTGCAGCTCCACTCCAAGCTAGGTCAATACCAACGGCTTTCCAATACAAACCAGCAACGCCAACGGCTCGCTAAGTCAATAACTCCATGTTTCATAGCCTAACCAAGATGGCGCTCGGCCAAGCCAAGTCAACACCAACTGTTTTCATCACTGCCAACAAACGCCTCTACCACTCCACGGTTTAGCTAGTAACGCCGCGAGTAGAATTTACGCAAGGTCGCCTATAAGAGAATCACGAACTCTCTTTACCTCTCGAAAAAGTTTAGTCAGACTTTCCTGACCATTTTATCACGACTTGTAGTTTCGATTTTTGTCCTAACCTGTCACCATCTTATGCTTACCTCGCAACAACGCTCATGTTCCGAGCTAAGCAGGGGACTTAATGTTGATAGTGGTTTTTAGCTTAGGGTTAAAATCGTAAAACTATTCATCTGGCGTGACGTCACCATGACCTCTAGCGTATTTATTGACCATTAACACATTCATTGAACCAATCAGCATGCTTACGTAAGAGTTACCAGGGTACCTTTTTTCTTTTTATGTGTCATGTTCCCCGGCAGTACCCTTAACATTAATTGACATCACATGTACAAAACCCTAAATTCCTATGCTACAGCGCCAAGGCATACCGACCATGCCATCCGCACCACTGTGCCGATGGCAAACCATGACAGCCACGTCTCCGCGTCGAGGCATGCCAACCATGCCAGCCGCACCACCGTGAGAATGGAAAACCATGCCAGCCACATCTCCGCGCCGAGGCATGAAGACCTTGCCAGCCGCACCACTGTGTCGATGGAAAACCGTTCCAGCCACATCTTCGCGCCGAGGCATGCCGACCATGCCAGCCGCACCACTATGCTACCTCGGGCCCGCAACATCCCTTTTGAATTCTTCCTGAGTGTTACTTTCGGGATGTTTTAACCTTCCGAACGAGTTCAAAACCTAAATATCCTTGCTAAGAGAAATAGGAAATTCTTTTCCGATCGATTTGAGGGGCAGACCGTCAAAATCCGAGTCCGTACGAGAATTTTACAGCGATTCTAGTAAAGGGCGCTAATCAAGGTTTCTAAAACGAAGGCATGCGACCATCAATGACCACCCTTCCATCTTAGGAGAAAATCCTAGCAGTCCAAGGTTACCAGATAACGCATGGTAACCTTTGACCCAAAACCCTAGTTTGGCCACGCCAAACCACGCTAAGGCATGCCATGCCAACCTTGCCGTGCCACCATGCTGGCCTTCCCTATGCGGCTACCAAAACGAAGGCATGCGAAAATCGACAGTCCCCATTCAATCCCAGGATCAAATCCTAGCCACCCAAGGTTACTAGACAACGCATGGTAACCTTTGACCCAAAACCCTAACTTGGTCACGTCCTAGCTTGGTCATGCCAAACCCTTTGCCTCACCATGCCAATCCAAACCGCACCTTGCCTTGGACCTATCCATGCTAGCCGCACCATGTGCCAAAGACATGCCAAACCGTTGGCCCCACCGTGCCAAGACGAACCGCACCTTGCCTTGGCCCTAGCCATGCGAGCCGCTGGCCGGTTGTTCGCCCAGCAAAATATAATTTCACTTTCTTACTCAACTAAAATAAAAGTAGTATGCGATAAAAAAGAGTTTGTATCCACAGAGAGGCTTTTGTTGTTATGCAAATTTCAGTTTCTTAGTAACCAATGGGGGGGGGGGGGGTTGATATTTCAAAGCAAATAAAAATAAATTGAAAGCAAAGTAAAAACAAAAGTAATCAATAAGGAGAAGATATTGGTCACGGGATAGTATCATTCACAAACATGTATTTTCATCAATGACTAGAATTGATAATTTAATCTCTCATTTACTAAAAGTCCTAGGATACCTTGATCGCAAGAATACCCCGTTAATTTCTTGATTTCATCACAAACACATTAAAAGATGCACTATGAATTCTACCTAGAAAGCAACCTAAAGTGTAAAAGCACAATTAAGTTGAACTCCCTAAGAGCAATAAGATCTATGAAATAGACTAATGAATGCAAATGAATGTGTAAAACCACTAATTTATTTTAACAAAAGTTATGATTCATATGCAATTATAGAGATGTATCACTACAAGGAATAATGGAAATATGCTACTAAGAATCAGGGATAAACAACGTTTTCGTATTGAAAACCCTAATATAGCTTTAGATATGAAAGTAAATTGGATTGATTCTGGACTCAACCAAACAAACAATCAAATCATAAACAATATAAACCATGAATCAAAAACAATAAAATATTGAGACAAAACTAATTCATTGGTTCAAATATTATTTGTGAACTCTATTTTATCCCATAACCAATAATAAGTATTTAGTTACTCATAACTTTTGAGTTCATCATAATCATAATCAAAAATAAAATGAAGAACATGAAAAATAAATGAAATCAAACTCTAGTTGCCGCTCTCCTCAAAAACTCTAGTAGAAAAGATATATCATGAAAAATAGAAACTCTTCTTTTATAGTTTTTCATCTTTCCAAAATTAGGTCTTCAAAGGCCAAAGTCCAAATGATCCAATAAGCCCATATGTAAGGAATAACCCATGTAAAAATCTTTCCCAAAAACTGCTCGCCGGAAAACTGGTGCAATGGCCAGATGTTGGCCGGAATCCGACCAGAAAAGTATCTTAGGTGACCGGCAAAGTCCACCCGGTGATCGGTCAAACGAGTTAAATCGGGTCAACTCAGTCAAGGTCACTGAGGCAAGGTCTGAGTCATGTCTAACTCAGCTAACTTGATCTTGGCCAAGGCCATCTTCCAAAGGCCAAACCTGATGCATAATGATTGCAGTTCACTGCATCTCAGCCAAACATGATGGCCCTGTCTGTTGCACCATCTGTAGCTCAACTTCACAGCTGCAGCTCCATTAGTCCATTCATCTGTCATGTCCATCATCTCCATTCCACAACCTCAAGACATCCGTAAACAACACAATCACCACCATTTCACTCCATGGCTACCAGAACCAGCAGTTCACACTCAAAATATCATCACCTACAACATCTCTCTATATGCACTACCATGACTCAAGCCATCACAACTTCAACCTGAGCTTGAAGTTTGTACCTGCCCTAGACATTCACCTAAATTCACCCCCAAATCCATTATTTAGCTTCATTTGCACTGCCTTGAGCCAAGTTATGGTCCCTGATACCAACTACCACTTCTCCAATTCATTATGTCAATTCCCATTTGAGTCACTTGCACAGCAAAAGATACAACTTCAACACATATCATTCTGTAGATTTCCCTGCAACATCATTTTATTGCAGCAATTGCACTTCCATTTTGCAGTGCACTCATCACAGCTCCATATCAAGCCACCCTGAAACAACTCAATCTTGTGAGAATCAACACCAACTACTTCTCAATTTCAGCTCAAAAAAAACCTTTTCCCTGTATCAATAACAACTTCTTATTATCACTTGCTCCTGCATCTGTTACCTGACTTCAACTCAGCTCCTGCATTCACCAGCTGCAATGAATAACATCCCAGCCTTGCAATCTCCATCTAGCCATCAACTGATTCCAGCTCAAATCACATTGCAACTACCAATATAACAGCCATTCTCCCTACCAGTTCCATGGAAGCACCACCACTAATTCCTTCATTACCAGAAACACCAAATCAACTTCAGCTTCAAATCCTCATTAACTCAATACATCCACACTCCATTCTTCTCTCTGTAATCACCAACACACTCTAACCCATTTCAAATCTGCAACTGATTCTTCTCAATCTCAGTTCCTTAATTGACCAAAGACCTACCACCAGATTAAAAACCCATCTTCTTGCTTCTTGCTTCAAACCAAAAACCCAAACAAATATTTCACCACAAACCCCTCAATCGATCACCAGTTCTTCATTTCAGATTTGAACCAACAACAACAGATGTTCTTCTATTCATTACTCAGCAGAAACCCTTACTTCTGAATCACAAATCGATCTAATTACCACTGCCAATTCGAAATCTAACTCAAACCCAAGTTGTAATCTCTTTATACCAAAACTATTACGGCAAACTCATTTCTTTCTCCATTTAATCCTCCACAACAGTACCAGTTTCATTTTCTCGATCTCTGATTCAGAAAATCATATGGACAGATATATCACCATCTCCACTTCTCCGTGCCCTTCTCAGGTTCAGATCAACCTACAACCTGTGTTATTATCCATTGTTTCGATACACAGATCCCCTTGAAAGCACAGCCGCACATAATGATTGAGAAGATATCTCTCTCAATTTGAGGTCCAGGTAATGATGAAAAATGAATAATCCTTCTCTAAATTTAGGGTTTTTGTAGGAAAGTGGATACAGCCACCCAGGTGAAATACATAAGGGGTGTTCAGATTCCATTTGGCCTGTCAGTTCCAGATAAGTGACAACCCATTCGCTTCTTGCTCAACTGTCAGTTATGGAAAACTGACGGTTCATTCTTCACCTCCTCCTTGCACAACCTAACATTTTTGCCATTATCGCTTGTGAATTCCCTTTTTGTCTTTTCCGCTCCAAATGAATGATTTCATTTACTTTTGCTCCAAATGACTCCATTGTACCTGATAAACTCAAAAGCAATCATAAGATACATATTTTTCAAAATAAATAGCAAAGAAAGCATAAATACTAAATAATAATTAAGGTGTTTACAACACTTATCAGCCGCACCATGCCAAGCCGCACCGCACCTTGCCTTGGCCCAAGCCATGCTAGCCGCACCATGCCAATCCAAACCGCACCTTTCCTTGGCCCTAGCTATGCTAGCCGCACCATGCCAAGCCGAACCGCACCTTGCCTTGGCCCTAGCCATGCTAGCCGCATTATGCCAAGCCGAACCGCTCCTTGGCTTGGCCCTAGCCATGCTAGCTGCACCATATGCCAACGTTACCAGACAACGCATGGTAACCTTTGGCCCGAAAAACTAAGTTTGGCCACGTCAAACCATGCCATGCCAACGGCATGCCAACCTAGCCGTGCCACCATGCTGGCCTTCCCTACGTGGCTACCAAAACAAAGGCGTGCGACAATCAATGGTCGCCCTTCAATCCCAGGAGCAAATCCTAGCCGTCCAAGGTTACCAGAAAACACATGGTAACCTTTGACCCAAAACCCTAGTTTGGTCACGCCAAACCGCGCCAAGGCGTGCCATGCCAACCTAGCTGCGCCACCATGCCATGCCAACCTAGCTGCGCCACCATGCTGGCCTTCCCTATGCGGCCACCAAAAAACGAGAGTGTGCGACGATCAAAGGCTACATCTAGGCCATCGAAGGTCACCAAGCTACCAAGTCTCCCAAGCTCGACTTGCCAGGCAACAACAATATGCTACATGTTTTCCACAAAAACATTCGAGACATCAACACATATCACAAACTGGGGGATCCTCTTTGGGTATTGGTTTGGCGGTTTACAGCGTGCGGCGTACACTACCCTCGTCATAAGGAAGTGTCATAAGGATGAGGCGGTTAGTAAATACAGGGAGTTAATGGTGAAACGCTCTTTTATGGGACATCAATTCCATGCATTCACGGTTTTATGGAACATCAATTCCATACGTTAACGGTTTTATGGAACATCAATTCCATGCGTTAACAGTTACCACCTCCTCCCATTTACTCACCAATTTTTCCATTCCTTAATGAGACCATGGTACGTTTCACTTCGACTTGTATAAATAGGTCTTACCTATTTCCACCGAACAACAAGTTCAGCCAGGAGCATACAACACTCAGAAAATACTTGCTAGCTTACCATTTGTTAGCTTTCCCACTTTTCTGATACAAGTCGCAGTAACACAACTACTCTTCCATAATCAACTATTCTGGTCTCATCACTTTCCTTGCTTCCCTTCCCAAAATCAACCCGTTGTCCTCCACTTTGTGACCGAAGCAAGTCTGGAACGACCATTTCTTGGTTTAGGCCGGACTTGTACAGATTGATCCCTCGAATCTAAAGTACTCCCTTGCAGTATATTGTTTAGGGTTTAAATTGGTTTCTCACCCGCACACCCGAAATTACCGAAATCAGCAGAAACCATTTTCACCCACAAACAACACTATATGGTCATTCAAGAAAAGGAAAGACCTACCACAGAAGAAAAAGAAAAAAAGAAAACGGATGTTGCCTGACAATGAGAACAATGCTAAGGAAGAGGAACATTATAAGTCATCAGTTGGGCGGAAGTTTCTTTTGACTGGGGCAGCGTGGATCATGATAAGCGGACTAGTTCAGTTTACCCCGTTCGCCATTCTACAGGACAATTCCAAAATGCTACTTCATGATAATGATTGCTATTATTATCGTCATGATCTTGCGGGATATGATTTTGAAATTATTTCAGATGATCGTCTTCCATATGATTCAGTTCGGTAAGTGAAAAGTTTTGTATCGTTGAAAGCTCTTGGAGAAAAAGAAGCAAAGATAATGGAATCAGTGAAGGAGCACAACAGCCACCAAGGTCTGACTTAGACTCGGATAATGATAGGGAAGACTGTATATAGAAGACTTTCACTGATTTATCCTCTATTTATCGTTTTCTTCTTTAGTTATTTGATAGAGTTGCATACTGTTGGTGTGTCAGGTTGCTTTTGTTTTTATTTTCTTCTGCTATATAAAACTTTTCTTTCATTTTACAAGACAACTCCCCTCGGAATTCATTTTCTTCTGCTAGGAACTTACACCAATTAGGGTTATATATCTTATATGTTTGCTGGTTTGTTTAACTTTGTTGGACATATCCAAGAACTTACAGTACGATTTACGGTTAAACACTTTTTATGGTTTGTTAGATTCTGTTGTTGGTCGACTGGCCATCCTATAACAGGGAAAATAGAGCGATGTGTGATGGCCAGGGTCTTGGGTGGATGCTTGCGCATTATCCAAAAAGGCATAAGGCACTACAATTTATGGTCATACAAGAAAAGGGACGAAAAAGATATAGAGAAGGAACAGTGCAAGTCACCATGGAATTGGAGAGAATTCCTTGTTTTTAAGACCACAACCCATAATAATGTTAGGAAATCATTTGCTATTCTAAAGGACGGTACCAAATTTCTGTATAACGATGGTGTTAACAATTATTTTTCGCAAACCCTCGGGAGGGGTGCCTTGCAATCATCGTCCTTACCCTTCAGTTCGTTACGTGAAAATCTCTTGGAGAAGATGAAGCAATGATGAGTGATCAAGTGCAGGAGCAGGAGCACAAGAGCTACCAAGGTCTAACCTGAGTTACGGTCCGCAAGGAATGGTAATTTATTATTTTAAACTTTTAGCGACTATTATCAAAACGGGCCGGAACTCTGGAGTTAGGCCGCCAAGAGTCTATGAGACATCCACCTTGGCCTACGTATAAATAAACCCATGATTTTGTGTACCCCAATATTTAAGGACTATCATTCAGTCTCTTTCTCAGCTAAATCAACTAGGGTTTTGTGTGTTTTATTCGTCATGGCTGATTCTCTACCGAAAGAGATCATAATAAACATCCTCTCACGTTTACTTACTGAATCACTATCGGAATGCTCCTTAATATGTAAACCTTGGCGAAATCTCATCTACAATGACAAGTACTTGGCTCGTATGCTCTCGCGTCAGATTTACGATCAGGATTCTGTTGATGCTGTTTCTTCTGGTAAGGCAAGCTTTGTGTACTTGTGTAATTCATACTATTCAGATAAATGGCATAAACTTCTAAAGTATATGGAATATGATGATGAGAATCGTGAAAAACCTCTGAAGTTTGGAATAACCAACTTAATAGCGGCACCTGACCATGATCTTCACGAGATAATTGGTTCCTGTAACGGCTTAATTTGTATATCTGCGTGTTCCAATAACGATCCAATTTATATTTGCAATCCCATGACAAGAGAATATGTGTACCTTCCGAAGTTGACGAAAAAATTCCGGCCTAGGGATTATGTTGTGAGCGGGTTCGGTTACCACCCTTCTACGAATGAGTATAAGGTTGTCAGAATCTATTTTGGACGTGTGTATGTATATACTCTCGGCAGTCGCAAAGGGTGGAGAACTTTAAAAGATATCGCATACAAATTGCATCCATCTGTTTCTAATGAGATCCTTGCAAACGGAGCTCTTCACTGGTTTGATGAAAACGGAAAAATTGTGAAATTTGATTTATCTGATGAAACTTTCTCTGTCCTCCCCACACCGGAATATGTTGATCGTATGTGGGACTTTCATAAGAAACATATAAAAGATAAGAGCGACATTTTCTGGGATTTTGAACTTAGGGTCTTGGGTGGATGCTTGCGCATTATCCAACGAGACAAAAGAGAATACGATATATGGTCATTCAGGAAAAAGGACGATCTATTAAAAATAAAAAAAAACAGAACGAGGTTGCCTGATAATGAGAACGATAATGAGAATCGTAAGCAAGATATAGAGGAGTCATCGTGGAGTTGGGAGCAAGATACTTTCGACTGGCATTCCGTGGATAATAAAAAGCGGACTAGTGAACTTTACCCGTTCGCCATTCTAAAGGACAATGCCAAAATTCTATTTCATGATAATGATCGTTATTATTATCGTCAAAACCTTGCGGGTATGCGTTTTAAAATTATTGCAGGTGATCGTTCTCCACATGATTCAGTTCGGTACATGAAAAGTTTTGTATCATTGAAAGCTCTTGGTGAAAAAGAAGCAAAGATAATGAAATGAGCACAGGAGCTACCAAGGTCTGACTTGGATACATGGAATAACCAGAAGCCTCGGACTGACATAGACTCTCGTTATCGTTTCCTAGTTTAGTTATTATGGAATTTCGATGAGTTTCATACTATTGCCATTTAACAGTTTGAAAGTTGCTTTTGTTTTTATTTTCTTCTGATATTTAGTTTCATTTGGGTTTAAATTGTCTGGTTTAAGATAATTTGTGTGTGTTTTTTAAGAATCTATGTTGTCTGGTTTGATTAGTGATTTCATAAAGTAAGTAGAGATTTATAGGGGTTGCTTATCGATTATGTTTTTGGGGATTTTTTCTTGCGTGCATAAGTTATTAAACTTGTTCTAGAAATGATAAAATAATTTTTGCTCTCAAGTGGCCGATCAGATCATTTGTTTGGTTGTAAATTTAGTATCGAAGCCTGAACTGCTACACACCAAATTGTAGGGAATGTTTAGTGTATTACCAGTATACCACCAGATTTTGAGCAAGAGCAGGGGACTTGCCAATCGGCTCTGAAAGCCTATGATAGTGAACATTGATAGTGATGGTTCACTATAACTAGAGAATTCGTGTACCTTTCGAAGTTGCCGAAAAAGGTCCTGCCTGGAGATTATGTTCTAAGCGGGTTCGGTTACCATGCTTTTACGAACGAGTATAAGGTTGTCAGAATCTATTGCCTTGCAGCGAGCAAGGAAAAACCTTTTGTTGGACGTGTCTATGTATATATTCTCGGCAGCGGCAATGGGTGGAGAAATTCAGAAAATATCACCTATAAGTTGCATCCATCTCTTTCAAGTGAAAACCTTGCAAATGGAGCTCTTCACTGGTTAGATGAAGACGGGAAAATTGTGATATTTGATTTATCCGATGAAACATTTAGTTTCCTCCGAACGCCAGAAGATTTTGATGAGTCTTGGGACTGTCGTAGGGAAATTGTACAAGGTCAGAGCGACATTTTCTGGGAATTTGATTTTAGGGTCTTGGGCGGATGCTTGTGCATTATTGAACGAGGCGAAAGAGAATACAATACTTACAAAAAAAATCTTCTTTTGGACATTCTTTTCTCTTAATAAAATCTTCTCTTCTTATCAAAAAAATAAAATAAATACAATATGGTCATTCAAGAAAAGGGACGACCTATTAAAGTTGCCTGATAATAATGAGAACAATGGCAAGCAAGATATAAAGGAGGAACATTACAAGTCATCATGGAGTTGGGAGGAAGATACTCTTGAATGGGGAGGCGCGGTTCATGAAAGCCCGACTCCTTCAGTTTACCCGTTTGCCATACTAAAGGACAATACCGAAATTCTATTTCGTGATGCTCATTCCTATTATTATCGTCAAGACTATGCGGGGTATAAGCATGAAACTATTGCGAGTCGTTTTCCTTCGTATGATTCAGTTCGGTATGTGAAAAGCTTTGTATCGTTGAAAGCTCTTGGAGAAGAAGAAGCAAAGATAATGAAATCAAGTAAATGTTACTAAATGAGCTACCAAGGTCTGACTTGGACTCGGATAATTAATGAGTAGAAAAAGAAGCAGCCTCAGACTGATTTATTAGCTTTACCTTTACCTTTTCGTTATTGTTTAGTTATTATGCAATTTAGAGGTGTTTCAAACTACTGGTATGTCAGGTTGAACTATTGGCAATTTTCTAAGTTGGTTTGGTTTTTATTTTCTTCTGCTTTTGAAATTACCTCCATTTTACAAGACACCTCCCCTCAGTATTTATTGTTTGGTTTGTTAGAATTTTCATTTATTTTCTGAACCTCACCATCTATACCAGCCAACGCAAAGTATAATTGATTTTCCTGGCGAGTTCTAATGGCACTGTTCATTTGTGTTTATCCTTTCAAGAGGGCAGTTAGCGCAGGTGCTTCATATTTAGGGGTTTCATATTTTTTTAACAAATGGGACTTGAATGATTTTACTCGTGTCGAAAAAGCAGAAGTTTGAGCAGAAAATCAGCGGCCATTTGATTAGTGATTTCATAAAGTAAGTAAAGGTTTAGGGTTTGCTAATCGGTTATGTTTTTGGGGATTTTTCATGCGTGCATATAAGTTAATTATACTGTATTTGGAATTCGATAAGATTCTAATTGGGCCGATCGAGCAAAGCGAGGAAGAACCTTTTATGACCACTTTTTGATAAAATCTAAATCATCAATTAACACAAAAAGACTGAAAATGGTTAGGGCCCAAAAACCAAAGTGACCCTCTAAATCATTTTTTTCTTTAGACATTTCCGTAAATAAACCGAAGAGGAAAGTCAATATGTATTAGATATAGTAAATAAACCCAAAAAAAAGGGCAATAGGTATTAGACACTTTCGTAAATAAATCAAAGAGGAAGTGTAAATAGATATAAGTTTAATAAAGTTTAACAAACTATTGTAAGCGTCCGATTCCAAAATATAGACGGTTAGATTTGGAAGTTTTGATTAAATATTCGATGGATATGTTTGGTAGCCGTGACCCGATTACTTCTCCAGCTCGCTTTTCTCCTCTCTTTTCGTTGTTTTTTTCTCTCTCTCACGTTCTTCCGTCTCTTCTGAAACCTCTGCCCTCACTGATCATCAAGAATTCGTAAATTTTGATTTATAAAGATTAAACATGGAATTTGATGGTGCTCCTTTTCACCCTGATTTAGTTAATCAAGTGAAAGGAATTGCTTCCACGGGTTTTGGAGGATGAAATTAAGATTTTACAAACTTAATTTATACACATCTGTTGCTTTGAATTTGGTCAAGAATCACTTACGCAAAATTTGATAACCTTTGTGCTTCACGTCAAAGGTTAACAAGACAAACTTCCTAAAAGATTCTTGGTTCGTTTGGCTTCAATGTTTGTGGGGAGAACCCCTTTATAGAGTAACTTATTACACTATCGTTTTCTGATAGATGTAGTGTAATGCAATCAGTTCAAAAGCTTTTGGTCGTGTAATACTGCTAGAATTTGTTTCTTTAAGATAGAGATTGAATCCGTAAACAGTAGAATCATCTAAACAGTACCAAATAACAACTAACACAATGTCGCAGCCTCCTTAACGTATCTCAGCTAAATGCAACTAAAAGAAAAATCAAATGTTTTCACATGGCAAGGAACTGATCCGCATAAGTGTTGGCTGAGAAACAAAACAATTATTGACCAGTCTTCAAAGTGGACATAATCATGCACTGTTTTCTATTACATCATCCCCTTTCGACTTTTTTTTTTTTTTTTATTGGAAGAGAAATTTTATTAAGATTGAAGAATATACATCAAATATAAAATGAAAACCAAAGCATAAAAGCTTATCACAAAATAAGTTGTAAAAAACTCAAGTGCTAATTAGTATTACAATGTTGTAAAAAGCTTTAGTGCCCAAATAACCGCTATCAAGAATTGATAGTACCCAAAAACGACAAAAAGCCCAATTTAAAGACCCAACCAAAACCGTACCCCAACAGAGAACGATTGGTGGTATTGACTGTAACATTCCGCCGCGACACCGTATGGAACCACCATAACAAAAGAGAACAATTTGTAAGTGACCTTGTCTGTCACAATCCACTACCGCAGACACCCAATAGAATAACCACTTGATTCTATTACCCTTTGTTGTTGAGAAAAAAATAAAATTCCCAACACCCGTACCAGCCTAAAGACTACCTAAACCCCACAAAACTACATAGTAGCCCACCCACTTGAGCATTCCCAACAGGTAGCGCCAACATTACAGTGATAGGTAGCATTTCTATCACCGTCCCGCGTGCATTTGATGATGTTTTCCCGAGACACATTTGCTGGACGCTTTTCTTCCGCGTCTCCCCAGGCGCATGTGCTGGGCACATTTTTCGTTTCTTTTTAATTATGGTGCATGTGTTGGCATCATCATCACGAACACTTCCCCATCTTTCTTTTTAATTACGCTTTCTCTTTCTATTCCTGTTGGAGCATGCGATGTCATCATTCGGACAGTCTTCTTCGTGAGCAGCCCAAAACTCTTTCCACGATAGCAAGAGAGCAACCATCACCAACTCTTTCCCCAACCTTTACCTTGGGAAGAAAATACCCAAATCTAAAATAAAACGAAGAACATAAAATGAAGAACATAAAATAAAAGAAACACGTACCTAAGAATGAAGAACATAAAATCCCCTTTCGACTTTGTCATCACGTACCTAAAAAAAGAAAAGAAACAAACATCAATAAAATTTTCTACTCAAAACTAGAAGTTCCCTGTCTACCTTGGAGCAAGGGAAAGAATAAATTGGCAAACCATTTCACCTGATTCGCAGAATAATAATTAAGACAGAAGATGCAAAGGAAAAAAAACCAGGGCAATTGATGGTTAAGACAAATATACCTCCATTAGCATTAGCAGCATTTAACTGATCAGCCTTCTTTTTTTTACATGTGCGAGAGTCATGACCTCCCAAACTGCAATACCTGCAAATTCTAGGTTTTTTTGTTGCTTAAGACAGTTCTATACCACTTTTCAAGCGCAAATCCTCTGCTGCATTTGCCTTTCCTTTCTCAGTCTTTCTACCTTTCGTTTGGGAGATGCGTGGGTCACCTATGATCGTATTAGTAGAGGCAGAGACACGTAAAACGTCGTTAGGTACTTCTGTAGCTGTAGCAGCGGCATATGACTGATATGTAGCTGATTTTGGTTCAACGTCAGCAAATAATTCTTTATGCATGTCTTGACCAATGTCTTGACCATGTTCTTTTCCAAGTTCAACAATGTCAATTTCCTTAACTTTTTCAAAAGCTTGGTTAAGAAAATCTATTGCCACATCATATGCTTTCTCCGACTTACCTAAGTACATATATGCTAGCTCAACTGATCGTCGACAGTAATGACTAATTCGCATGGCTTCCATCCCGGCTTTGTCATCTTTTATTTCCAAGCGATCAGAATTCAAAACTACAGACCTGTTTGCATTTTTTGTCCACCTTTCCATTACAAAATAAGATGGGATCTCTACCACAAAAAGACGAGATACTAAAATGTGATGCAAATGCCTACATGGTATTCCCTTAAACTCAAAATTTTGGCAACCACATGTACCCTTTTTTGTCACTTCATTAATCTTTACAGGAAATTCTTCTACCGTATCTTCCCCTACTTTCCAGTATACCGTATAAGAATGTTCATCACCATCAACCTCAAATATTTTTGATCGATACCTTAATGATGCATTAAACTCGGCATGGACTTTATTAAAGATAACACGAGTGAATATTTTAGATGCATGCCTTACCAACAGATCTTGCGAAGCAAATATACGCTTCGTATGAATAGACCTGTAGTCCTCTTCTCGTTCTCTAACATACATTCTTTCTAATGCCTGGTCACAACTTTCGGCAAATTCTCGAAAAGATGTTTTAGAGTTCACATAATGATCGAAAAATGAATTAATGCTCTCACTTCTCTGAGTTGTATTCATTCCCGCAAAGAAAACACTTCTATTATAAACCGGTATCCATTTTTCACGTATATCATATAAGTCTTTAAGCCATTCATGCTCAGTTAAACCAAACTCTGCTAACATAGACTGCCATTGGTTTTCAAAATCCTCAATTGTATATTTGTTTCGAATAACCTCTTTAACTGTTCGTTTAAACTTTGATTTCTTAAAAAATACATGACTTAGCTTCTCACCAAATTTTTTCTTAATGTGCCATAAACAAAAATGATGGCGGGTTTCAGGGAATACCATTGCAATTTCATTTGTCATTGCCTGATCTTGATCAGTAAGTATAGAAATTGGAGGAGTACCTCCCATTGCTTCTAGCCACGTCTTAAACAACCATGTAAATGTTGGTTCAGTCTCGTCTCCTAGTAATGCAAATCCAAATGTAATAGACTGGTGATGATGGTTTGTACCTGTGAAAGGCGCAAAAGGAATACTATATTTGTTGGTCCTGTATGTTGTGTCAAAGGTTACAGCATCTCCAAAGCGGCTATAAGCCATTCGTGAACGTGCATCCACCCAAAATAAATTTGCTGCCCTTCCTTCTCCATCCACCTGTACTGCATAATAAAAACTCGGGTTCTCAATTAGTCATTTTCTAAAATAATCAACCACAGCTTCTGCATCTCCAACATCTAATAAATATTTTCTAACCGTCCTCAGATGATTATATACATCCCTAGGAGTGAATGTAGCATTTTCAGTTTGCCCAAACAACGACACAACCTTACCAACTGGGAGTCTATTTTTGTTGAATGCTTCCGCCATGCTTTTAGCTTCAAGCGGCATATACTTGTTTGACCTCATGAGGGCTCGCTTTTTAGGAGAGACCATTTCGTGATTATGCTCATGTGCAAATGTATTAACATACCACATCTTGCATTTTGTGTCCAAAGCTATACGCATCATAGCCTTACAATCTGTTCTCATGGTGAAAGTATTCCGTTTTCTTCTCTTCTCAGTCTCGGGCTTGACTTCACCATCGAAATCATCATAGTTGGAATCTTTTCCGTAGATTCCTTCACAACCGCAAACAAATATTACTCTAGTTATACCTCCTCTCTGTGCAGTTGCATAAGATGATCTCTTACGTGTTGAAAATCCTTTGCTTCTCCCATATTCTTTGTAGAATATATCAGCGTCTTCAATACAAGAGAACGCCAAACCAATGTATGGTTTGCCATTTTCTAATGGCATTTCATTATAACATGGCATACCATTACATTCAACATCATCATTTTCAGCAATTGTATGCATTTCCCTGTTGAGTAAGAATAAAGTATCAAGTGAGTATAACAAAAACAACAAAAAATGCAAGTTAAGTTTAACGACAGAAAATAATGTTCATAATATGCAAAAAATCATAAAGCTACATTTAGTAAAGAGGAAGGTATGTCTGGTTTATACGAATATTCAAATGTTCAACGTACTTAAAAAGAAGCAATCAATATTGTAAGATAATCATAGATTTCAAGTGATTGACAAGTGAACTAAATAAACATACACAAACATGATCGATGTATAACAACAAAAACCCTAGAATTTATTTTTTTTAAACCCTAAGACTTATTTTTCTTAAAACTAGTATTTGATCACTGAACAAAAACGAAATGAAAAAAAAAGTCATCAAATCCCGTATCTACCTTTGACTATCAAGATCTAAAAATGAAGTTGAATTTTGATTTAAATCAGTTTCGTCCATTATCGATTATCTGATACTGAGAGCCAGAGGGAAAGTTGAATTGTGTTAGTTTCTGAAGAGAGGGACGACCGAGAGACGTGAGAGAGAAAAAAAAATCAACGAAAAGAGAGGAGAAAAGCGAGCTGGAGGAGTATCGGGTCACGGGTACCAAACATATCCATCGAATATTTAATCAAAACTTCCAAATCCTAACCGTCTATATTTTGGAATCGGACGCTTACAATAGTTTGTTAAACTTTATCAAATAAAGGGATTGTCAAGGGATCCGCCCTCATAATGAAATGATAATAATAAATATTATTACATGAAACTAGTTGGAAGCCTAACAAGCTAAGCTCCAACGACATACTATTACATTAATTGAACAGGTTGTTGTGCTAGCCTACCAGTGAGCCTCATGGGTAACCTTGCCAAGGGGAGCCGAAACGGGGGGGGATTGTGTCATAAGGGGGGCAAACTAACACTACCTTCCATGTTAATTCCTACAATATTACGCCATTGAGGACTTGAACCTGGGACCTCCTGGAACGCATTAAACTTCGAAGAACGGGAATGACCAGCCGAGCTAGGGCCCGTTCTTAATTTATAATAAATTAGCTATATAAATTATAAGTAATAATTTTAAATTAAGTTTTATGTAATCACACAATAGTAATAGAGTACCGTTAAGAAAAACAAGTAATGAAACTACTCAAGAGGTATTATCAAATTAAAAGTTAATGTAAATATCAGTTGGAGAATAATTATAGGATAGTATTAGCAAAATACAGTAGTATAATCTTTGTATCAGATTACAAATTATAATTAATTTTTAATTTTTTTTGTTAATGTAAATATCAATCGCGCGCAAGCGCACCAAATATTTGGCTGATTGTGTTGCTCATGGTTATGGTTTGAGCGTCTTAGCTTTTACTACTATAGGAGAGCTTAGTGATGATTTTATTTCTTTCTTCAAGCGTCTAAAGAATTGTTTAGTTAGCAATGACGCTGGTAGTGGTTTAGGCAACTTTATTTTCCATAGGTTGGGTGTCGTTATTCAGAAAGGGGTTGGAGCTCAGCTTGTTGCTTGGCTACCAACCAAAGGTGCTGTAATCTGATACAAAATATGTTCAATTTAAGGAAATAAAATAAAACCAAATCAAATCAAATCTAGTATTAATGATTAAATTACACTTGACTTTATGACTAATTACGGTTAACTTTTATTGGTGAAAGTATCCTCCATTCTGTTAACAGCCTACTTGAACTCAAGGGTAACCGGTCTGATACTTCCATGATGCTTGTTGATTTTACAAACGCATTCAACATGGTAGACCGAACTTCTCTAATTAAGGAGGTTAGGCTCCACTACCTTGCTATTTAACAATGGGTAGAATTTTGCTACGCAACTCCTGCCAGGCTGTATTATAAGGATATCATTCTCTCCTCGGCGCAAGGGGTTCAACAGGGAGTATAACGCCTGGTATTTTTGAACCCGGGCTTAAAGCCCATTTCAACTCATAGGAGTTGACATTGTGATTTGTATATATGAAGGTGTACAAATCCTAGTTCTTTTATTATATTTTTGTGATGGTTTTTGAGGTGCATATATCTCAAATTAGTGGGTAGCTAGAAGGAATGGTTAGCACATGGAATGATGGGGTCACTACCTAGTAGAGCACATGATTTTTATGGCTAGTAATACGTATGGGAAAAAGAATAAGTCTTTCTCTCTTTTGCACCTACTTTTAGGGTTAGTAATATTATATATTGTTTTGTCACTTTCCTAAAACCCTAGAAAAGAAAAAGAACCATCCCTTTCTTTCTCTTTTCATCTCTTCTACTTTACAAAAAAGATATATAAAAAAAAACTGATTTTTTTGATTTACCTGGGATACTGATTGGCTTGGAGTGATAAGGATTTCACAATTTTTCTTGGATTGCGTAAAAGGTAGGGGTTTCTCGTAATACTACAAAACTAAACTATTTATCATGAATTGTTCTCTGATTTTCTATGAATTATTTCTTTTTAATTATGCCGGACATCCATTGATCATCGTTTACATGTTTAAACAAGTTTACAATTTCCTGAACTCTGACAGATTTTATAAAAGAAAAGATTAAAATTCCTTTTTATATTCATCTCTCTACCTGCGTCCATCTTATTTCTCATCCCACTGCAGTAACCAAAAGAAAGGAAGCTTTGCTTTGTCCTCTGGCTTTTGTCCACCTGACTTACAACTATATGACTTCCCTGATTTTTTTGAAAACAAAAGCTTGACAAGAAATTTTGTCTCCCATGTGACATCACCATGTCCCACTAATAGCAATGTTCTGGCTCTTGCTTAATACATTGGTATATTTGCTTATCAAAATGAAATGTATATTCTATTTCATTTTCTTATTAATCGTTTAAAAAAAAACAAGTTTAAACATCCTTTGAACTGAGGTATTTCCCATCCGGTCAAAAGCTATTTTGTCTTTTATACACAATCATTAAAACCATTTTTAATTCATTACCTTTTCTTTTGAGTAGTCTTTTCATTAATTTTTATTGTAGTCTGGGTCAGTAGACTGTCTATACGTGAGATAGTGGTGCGGTAAAAATATTCTAGGCAACGATTTCTGACGTCTAAAATGCTTTCTGTTATTACTGCAGTTTTTTTTTATATTGTTTATATTTTTATACATAAATGTATTGGTTAATTTCGTTGGATTACGGACGTGTTTGAGTTGTTGTACGGAATTGAGTGTACTGGTAAGGAATAAATTTTGGATACACATATCTCTGCTGCTGTTGAATTGTCAGGCCATCATGGCATCCCACCACTGGTGGCTACCCTGGGAAGACTGTTCGGGGAACAACATGGTTTGTTACCGGAATAACTCTGACACTAGATTAGGAACCTACAATTATAGGTTGGCTTATGTGAGTAAAATGAGTAATTAATTTCAGAAGATTTTGACTTGTATGGGTTTTATTATTTTATTCGCTGCATGGTTTATTTTTCGGTGCACTATATTATTTTTTTGAAATTCCTTCTGAGTTGTGGTTTGCTCACCCCCAAATTCCTTTTCCTCTCCCCACAGAGTTTGAGGAGCAGTTAGCGCAGTAAGCGGACTTGGAAGCTTACGGCATACTACTCAGATGTTAATATTCTCGCAAGACACTACTATATGATATCACAGGGATAATGTGTACTTTTATTGATTATCATTTTTATTACTTTGGAGTTTTCAAGTATTCTAATAAGAGACATTTCTAGTTTAATAATTTTTTAAATTATTGTTCTTACTTTATGACTTTTGGAACATCTGTAATAATTATTATTTGGAACCCTTTTTATTGGACTTTAATTTGAAAGAAAATCAGATTATGAAGTCTTTATTCATTTTGCACTTTATTTACTATTCTAAAAAAAAATTAGCCTGTTCCATAGTCATGACTCAAGAATCCGGTCTTGCTAGTTGGGTTGGACTTGATCCATTGGGTCAAATCCGACTCAATAGAAGTCTGAATTTTTGCGGTCGTGACAGTTTGGTATCAGAGCATGGTTCCGATTTACTTGGACCGTGCGTGTGGACTTACTAGTTTTGAAAGTTTGGTTTACAAAAAAAAAAAAAAAAAAAAAAATTACACTCTGATTATTTTTATTTATTTATTTATCGACTTATGATCTGAAATGATTTTGAGAATTAGGTTATGTTTTTCCTTATTCTTTTTGAAAAATTAAATTTATTTAGTTTTCATCAAGTTTTTTTCCTTTTCATATTTAAATTACTTTGGGGTTGGGGTAAATAACTAAAAGCCTAATAAAATAAAACGTTGCGTGTATTAGTTAAATTAGGTTTTCGACATAGATATTAACATTAGTGTGCGTTTATCCTTATTTAGAAGATGCCGCCTCGTCGTGATGCCACCAACGGAGCTCAACCAAATGGAGAAGAAGGGTAGAGTGGACTTAGAAAAGTTCTTTAAGGTGGTTGGAAGGAAAGAATTTAAGGGGACTGAAGAACCTCTTGAGGCTGAAAGGTGGTTAATGGGGATACAAAAGGAGTTTTTATCCCTAAGAGTGGAAGAGAATGACAAGATCCGTTTTTCTACGTACCTTTTCACTGGAGCTGCTGATTTTTGGTGGGATTCGATAAAACGAGTCCGAAATGTTACAGTCTGGGCAGAGTTTGAAACATTGTTCTTTGACAAGTATTTTTCTGAGACAGTCAAAGCCCAGATGTGTGCTGAATTTGCAACCTTAGCTCAGGGAGACATGACGGTTTCTCAACTATACAAGAAGTTCATTGAATTGGAACGTTTTGGGAATAACTTGGTCAATACGCCATTACGAAGAGCAAGAAAACTTCATGATGCACTAAAACCTTCCATCCGTGCTAGGTTAGTACCATGTCACCTTACCACTTATGAGGATGTTCTTGATACTGCATTAGCTATAGAAGCGGACTGGGTCAAGAACCAGAAGTAAAGGGAGCCGAAAGATCCCAAGAGGAACCAGAAGACGGATCCATCAACTCATCGGAAGCGTTCGGGTACGGATAACCCTGGGAAGGTCGTTGCACCAAAACCTTGTTTTCATTGTGGAGTTGTTCGCGAGGGATTTTACTAAACCGAAGCCACCTGGACAACTGAATGCAATCTCGGGGTGTTACCGTTGTGGGAAGGATGATCATTTTGTAAGAGAGTGTCCTTTTCCTGCACCACCTAGGCCTCCAACTCAGAATCAGTTTCAGAATGCTCTAAAGCCGAATTTCCAAGCACGACAACCATATCAGCCGCCAAACAATGCACCACCTTTCCATCCAAGGCGTCAGCCAAATGTTCCGGGGCAGCTGAACCATATTGCTACTGTTGAGAGGACAGAAAACTCTGCGATTGAGGGTAATTTCTTGATCTTTAGTTCTCGTGCTAAAGTTTTGTTTGATTATGGAGCTACCCATTCGTTCATATCATTGTATTTTTCCGCTTATCTTGGTTTGAAACCAGTACCCATGGGGTTTACTTTGAACGTGTCTTCACATCTAGGAAATGTAGTGTCCTTTAGTAAATTTTGCAAGGATTGTGAAATAACTTTTGGTGACTATAGAGTGAAAATAGATTTGATACCGATGAGGCTCCAGGATTATGATGTCATTATTGGCATGAATTGGTTGTCACAAAACCAAGCTATCCTGGAATGTTTTGAGAAGAATATTTCTTTCCAATCATCAGATGGAAGTCGAGTGTCTGTCCAAGGATAAAGGTGGAAAGTTATGAATCCATCCTTACCCTGGATGAAAAGGAGGGATGAAACCGAAGAACACATAGCTTATCTTGCTCATTTGAGTGAAGAAGAGGATACCAAGGTGGTAGATGAAGAGTTACCGATAGTTCGAGATTTTCCAGAGGCATTGCCTGGATTACCACCAAAGAGAGAGATTGTGTTTGAGATCGAAGTGCAACCGGGAAGCATGCCAATATCGATGCACCCATATCGTATGGCACCCAAAGAGATGAAGGAGTTATAAGGAAACAACTTGATGAGCTGGAAGAGCTGGGATTTATTCGACCAAGTACCTCACCGTGGAGAGCTCCTGTTCTTTTTGTGCTCAAAAAGGATGGATCAATGAGGATGTGCATTGATTACCGATGACTGAACCAAATTACAATCAAGAATAAGTACCCCTTGCCGAGAATTGATGATCTTTTTGACCAGTTGAAGGGAGCGTGTTATTTAGCAAAGATTGATCTTAGATCTGGGTACCATCAGATGCGGGTCAAAGAGGAGGACATTCGTAAAACCGCATTTAGAACTTATTACGGTCATTATGAATTTCTCGTGATGCCGTTTGGGTTAACAAATGCACCTGCAGTATTCATGGATCTGATGAACCAAGTTCTTCGACCTTTTGTGAACAAGTTTGTAGTAGTGTTCATTGACGATATTCTCATTTATTCCAAGACTAAGGAAGATCATGAGGAACATCTGAGAATGGTTTTACAAACTCTAAGAGAGCACAAGTTGTATGCAAAGAGGAGCAAGTGTGAATTCTGGATGACCAAAGTCTTATTTCTCGGACATGTTATCTCTAAGGAAGGTATATCTGTTGATCCCGAAAAGATATCGGCTGTGACAAAATGGTAACCCTCAAAGAATATTTTTGAGATTCGTAGCTTCTTGGGTCTGGCATGATATTATCAAAGATTTGTTTAGAATTTCTCGAAGATAGCAGTTCCTCTTACCCGTTTGACCAAAAATGGGTGAAGTTTGAGTGGACTACTGAGTGTGATAAAGCATTTGAGGAGTTGAAACGACGATTGACTACATCACCCATCTTAGTTACCCCGGAGCCAGGATTAGGTTATGATGTTTATTGTGATGCTTAAAGAAGTGGATTGGGTGGAGTTCTTATGCAGAAAGGCAAGGTGGTAGCTTATGCTTCTCGACAGTTAAAGAATCATGAAAAGAACTACCCAACCCATGATCTAGAATTAGCAGCTGTAGTGTTTGTGCTAAAACTTTGGAGGAACTATCTCTATGGAGAAAACTTTGTGGTATTTTCGGACCACAAAAGTATAAAGTACATCTTCACTCAAAAGGATTTGAACTTGAGACAGAGAAGATGGCTCGAGCTTCTTACGGATTATGAGTTTAAATTGGAGTAGCATCTTGGGAAGGCGAATGTTGTAGCGGTCGCACTCAGTAGAAAAGAATCTGGATCCATAGATTATTTGAGAATGGTCAAGGTTGTGGAAAAATATGATTTCGTTGTTGAGTGGAACAATGAGAGGGCATACTTGGCGCATATTGTTGCGGTACCTGAGATTGTGAAAAAGGTCATTCAGGCGCAAATGTTAGACGACGGTTTTCAAGAAGTCAAAGAAAAGATGGGTACCACTGATCAACAGGAAGGAAGGACACTGGGAGTCAATGGGGATATTCGCTATAAAGAGCGGTTATGTATACCAGATGTTAAGGAATTGCGAAAGGAAATTTTAACGATGGCTCATAAGTCCGTACTGACAGTTCATCCGGGAAGCACAAAGATGTATCAAGATTTGAAGCGTCAGTTTTGGTAGAAAGGTATGAAAAGAGATGTTGCATTGTTTGTCTCCAGGTGTCTTACTTGTCAGCAAGTGATGGTTGAACACCAACAACCAGCGAGACCACTTCATCCTTTGTCAATAGCCGAGTGGAAATGGGACTTCATTGCCATGTATTTTATCATAGGATTACCTAAGACCCAATAAGGAAAGGATGGTGTATGGGTGATCATCGATCGTCTCACCAAATCGGCATATTTTCTTCCAGTAAAGCAGACAGATACGGTTCCTATTTTATATAACTTGTACATCAAGGAGATAGTTAGGTTGCATGGAATTCCATTGTTGATCGTTTCCAACAGAGATCCTCTTTTTACGTCCAAGTTTTTGGGGAGTTTTCATCAATCGATGCGAACAGGATTGGATATGAGTACTGCTTACCACCCTCAGACTGATGTCCAGTCCGAGCAAACGATTCAGATTTTGGAAGATATGTTAAGAGCGTGTGCGATTAACTTCAAAGGTAATTGGAGCGATCATTTACCTCTTATTGAGTTTGCATATAACAACAGTTATCATTCCAACATTGGTATGTCACCTTATGAGGCGTTGTATGGAAGACCGTGTCGAAACCCGTTATGTTGGGCCGAGGTAAGTGAAAGAAGTGTAATAGGGCCACAGATGGTTCAAGAGACGACAAAGAAGATAGGGATCATCCAAGACCGTTTGAGAACGGCACAAAGTCGTCAAAAGAGTTATACAGATGTAAGAAGAAGACCATTGGAATTCGAGGTTGGGGAGAACGTGTTTCTAAGAGTTAGTCCTAGACCGGGCATTAAGCGGTTCGGGAAGAAAAGTAAATTGGCACCACGCTATATCGGTCCATTTGAAATTCTTCAACGAATTGGAGAAGTAGCATATCGACTAGCTCTACCAACACAATTTGCAGACATAAACAATGTGTTTCATGTATCCATGCTTCGTAAATACAATGCTGATCCATCCCACGTCATCGAATGGCGAGACTTGCAACTGAACGACAATGTTTCTTATGAAGAAAAACCGTTGCGCATAGTCGACTCAAAGGAACAAGTTCTTCGGAGGAAAACCATCAAAACCTTGAAGGTTCTCTGGAAACATCATGGTTCTGAAGAGGAAACTTGGGAGATGGAGTCTGAGATAAGAGACAAATACCCGGAATTACTAAGAGGTAATTCTTAAACTTAGCTACGCCTCGAATTTCCGGAGAAATTCTTTTTTAGAGGTTAATAGTATAACGCCTGGTATTTTTGAACCCGGGCTTAAATCCCATTCAACTCATAGGAGTTGACATTGTGATTTGTATATATGAAGGTGTACAAATCCTAGTTCTTTTATTATATTTTTGTGATGGTTTTTGGGGTGCATATAGCTCAAATTAGTGGGTGGCTAGAAGGAATGGTTAGCACATGGAATGATGGGGTCACTACCTAGTAGAGCACATGATTTTTATGGCTAGTAATATGTATGGGAAAAAGAATAAGTCTTTCTCTCCTTTGCATCTACTTTTAGGGTTAGTAATATTATATATTGTTTTGTCACTTTCCTAAAACCCTAGAAAAGAAAAAGAACAATCTCTTTCTTCCTCTTTTCATCTCTCCCACTTTACAAAAAAGAAAAAACCTGGTTTTTTTTTGCTTTACCTGGGATACTGATTGGCTTGGAGTGATAAGGATTTCACAATTTTTCTTGGATTGCGTAAGAGGTAGGGGTTTCTCGTAATACTACAAAACTAAACTATTTATCATGAATTGTTCTCTGATTTTCTATGAATTATTTCTTTTTTAATTATGCCGGAAATCCATTGATCATCGTTTACATGTTTAAACAAGTTTACAATTTCCTGAACTCTGACAGGGTTTTTATAAAAGAAAAGATTAAAATTCCTTTTTATATTCATCTCTCTACCTGCGTCCATCTTATTTCTCGTCCTACTGCAGTAACCAAAAGAAAGGAAGCTTTGCTTTGTCCTCTGGCTTTTGTCCACCTGACTTACAACTATATAACCTCCCTGATTTTTTTGAAAACAAAAGCATGACAAGAAATTTTGTCTCCCATGTGACATCACCATGTCCCACTAATAGCAATGTTCTGGCTCTTGATTAATACATTGGTATATTTGCTTATCAAAATGAAACGTATATTCCATTTCATTTTCTTATTAATCGTTTTAAAAAAAAAATAAGTTTAAACATCCTTTGAAATCGTTTTAAAAAAAACAAGTATTTCCCATCCTTTGAACTGAGGTCAAAAAAGCTATTTTGTCTTTTATACACAATCATTAAAACCATTTTTAATACATTACCTTTTCTTTTGAGTAGTCTTTTCATTAATTTTTATTGTAGTCTGGGTCAGTAGATTGTCTATACGTGAGATAGTGGTGCGGTAAAAATATTCTGGGCACCGATTTCTGACATCTAAAATGCTTTCTGTTATTACTACAGTTTTTTTTTATATTATTTATACATAAATGTATTGGTTAATTTCGTTGGATTACGGACGTGTTTGAGATGTTGTACGGAATTGAGTGTACTGATAAGGAATAAATTTTGGATACACATATCTCTGCTGCTGTTGAATTGTCAGGCCATCATGGCATCCCACCACTGGTGGCTACCCTGGGAAGACTTTTCGGGGAACTGTATGGTTTGTTACCGGAATAACTCTGACACTAGATTAGGAACCTACAATTATAGGTTGGCTTATGTGAGTAAAATGAGTAAGTAAGTTTAGAAGATTTTAACTTCTATGGGTTTTATTATTTTATTCGCTGCATGGTTTAGTTTTCGGTGCACTATATTATTTTTTGAAATTCCTACTGAGCTGTGGTATGCTCACCCCCAATTTCCTTTTCCTCTCCCCACAGAGTTTGAGGAGCAGTTAGCGCAGTAAGCGGACTTGGAAGCTTACGGCATAGTACTCAGATGTTAGTATTCTCGCAAGACACTACTATATGATATCACAGGGATAATGTGTACTTTTATTTATTATCATTTTTATTACTTTGGAGTTTTCAATTATTCTAATAAGAGACATTTCTAGTTTAATAATTTTTAAATTATTGTTCTTACTTTATGACTTTTGGAACATCTGTAATAATTATTATTTGGAACCCTTTTTATTGGACTTTAATTTGAAAGGAAATTAGATTATGAAGTCTTTATTCATTTTGCACTTTATTTACTATTCTAATTTTTTTTTTAGCATGTTCCATAGTCATGACTCAAGAATTCGGTCTTGCTAGTTGGGTTGGACTTGATCCATCGGGTCAAATCCTACTCAATAGAAGTCTGAATTTTTGCGGTCGTGATAGGGAGACCCCCTTGGTCCCCTGTTCTTCTCTCTTACACTCCACCCCATTGTGAGAAACATTGCATCCAAGTGCAAATTAGACCTACAGGCGTGGTACTTGGACGACGGAACCATTATCGGCGACACCATCGAAGTATCTAAATCTTTGCAGATCATCTTGGTAGAAGGCAGCAGTAGAGGTCTTCACCTAAACATTCACAAAACGGAGGTTTTCTGGCCCAATGAAGACCCTCGAAGCTGCAACCCAGATGTCTTCCCTCCTGACATTGGAAGGCCAACATCTGGAGTCAAACTATTAGGCGGACCAGTAAGTTTAGACACTCAGTTTTGCACAGATTTGGTTTCACAACGAGTTGAGAAAACTATCCAACTTATGATAGCGGTGAAAAGGCTTAAAGATCCCCAGTGTGAGCTGTTATTGCTCCGGAACTGCACATGCGTCTCTAAATTGTATTTTACAATGCGCACCACTGCCCCGTCTACTGTAGAGCTTGCCGCATCATGTTTTGATGATCATCTGTATCTATACTTGCGACTTTTGATTACAACAGATGGTTCCGGGTTTAGACCTTTACAGTTTTTCCTAGAGACTCTTCCCATTAAGGACGGGAGACTTGGCGTCTATACGATGTCTGACACATCAAAGTATTGTTACTTAGCCTCGCAGTTTCATACATAATCGGTTCAACGCATCATTCTTAACATCGATGTTATTACAATCCCAAGTACTACCTCTCAGCTGGCCTTACAGACATACAACCAGGTTTGTGGAATCCAGTCCTCTCTTCCCAGTTTTGATCCTACAACCCCCCTCTCTATGCATACTATGCATTCACTGGCTGTAACATACTTTTAGGCGATCAAGAAATAAATTCCTACTGCCTTAGAAATGTCTGCACGAGACATTGTACTCTGGCAGAGCAACAAGATAAAGCACGCACATGACTACTTAATGGAGATACCCATCAATGGCTTAAACCAGACCATCGGCCCTCGTCAATTCAGATGCATACTCAGCTATCGTTATGGCATCCCATTATTCGAAGAAGGAAGCCGTTGTACCCGTTACAATAGAGAGATGGACATATACGGGGATCATGCACTCCATTGCGCTAGTGAAATCGTCCTAAAGTTTCACCGTGACCTTGTTCGAGATATCTTTGTCGACATCTGTTTTAGAGATGGAATGTCAGCTAGGAAAGAAGCGTCACTTGGCCTCATTTCGGGGACTAATACTACTATGCTCCCTGCTGATTTACTAGTTTACAATTGGATCAATAGTAAGGACACATATTTCGACATCACAGGCATATCTCCTTTCACGAGTGACATTCGATACTTCGCACCCGGCCAGGCAATTTCCAAAGTTGTTCTTCGCAAACACAACAAATATCTTGCTACATGTCAAGCGCATGGATATGAGTTTGGTGTTCTAGCTTTCACCACCTTAGGCGAATTAGCGAAGATACTACCATATTCCTAAAGATACTGAAGAACTGCCTTGCTAACAATGATGCCAACTGTGACACTGATAACTTTTTATTTCATAGAGTAGGCATTGCGATTCAA
Organism: Papaver bracteatum; assembly: GCA_023529315.1. Lineage (NCBI taxonomy): Eukaryota > Viridiplantae > Streptophyta > Magnoliopsida > Ranunculales > Papaveraceae > Papaver > Papaver bracteatum. Next base: position 307,269 of record JAJJWX010004966.1, on the reverse strand, counting down.
AAGGGTGTTGGCGCCCAGTTGGTGGATCGTCTACCAACAAATTATGTATGAATAATTCCAAGTTTATTTTTAATAAAGGCCCTCAGAGGCCCTCAGATCGTTTCTCGACACATATTGTTGATCTCGCCTGCTTCTTGTCAATCGATTGAGGTAAGTTTCTGCGGTTTTCATCAAGTTTTCCCTAGGCTGCAAAACGGCTATTGCAGTTACCATTGGTCCTGCAATGCCCAGAACCTCGCGTGATTCTTCTTCCCAGGTTATGGCAGTTCCCTCATCAGATGACGATGAACCATACATTGACAGACGTGGTAACTCCCTGGAAGACACAATGGCTCATTGTCCCTTTAAAAACTTTGATGATTGTAAAGATTGTCAAGGACGGGGATATGCCAAAACCTCAATTCTTTGGCACATTAAGGATCAACATTGGCCTACTCAAACTAGGTTAATGACTTGTAAAGAACGGATACAGACTCATGTGGGGGTGTATCAGGCTTGGGAAAACTTATTGACTCTGATGGAGATGTGGCTTTGTTGTGACTGTATGAAAGTGCAATCTTGGAAGCGCCCTTGCCGTCCTCATGGTGGTAACGTATTGTTAGGTCCATTCAATGGTAGGTCTGCAGATTTTCTCATCCATGGTATCCCTAAACCATAGGTAATGGCAGATTCTTCACCAGTGTCTAATGCAGACCCTCCACCGGTGTCTAATGAGGAACCAATGCCCTTGTCTCTGGACTTACTTCATTTGATTTATCAGAAGAACTTCACAACTACTTCCAGTATCCCACCTCCGTGTAGGCTAAGCTTTTCTCGAACATTGAAAGCAGCACTTGATAAAGTGATCGCTCACCCCATGGATTTAACCCCGTAGCTTCAATTGCTGCTTCTTCATGTATGCACACTGAGTTTGTATGTCCCTAATAATGCCAGTGAAGCACGATCGAGCACTAGGAAAAAGCTGCAAATTGCAGCCATCAATAAAGCACTTGCAGAATGCGGATCACCTAACGGCTTCTACACCATTATCCAACGCCTGTTGGCTTTAGCGCATCGGGATCAACAACAACAACAAAATGTCAAGCGGCCCAAGCGAAAGAAACCCAAAACTAATGTAGAAGCATGCCAGAAGAAGCTGGAAGAAGGACACTAAACTGCTGCAATCAGGATTTTGTCTTCTGGTGGTGTTGCAGAGTCAACCCCAGAGACCCTGGCAGAGTTACAACGTAAGCACCCTTACGCTCGTCCTCCTGCCATACCTGCAGATGCTCCTAGTATAGCTGCTGTCAGTGTTGATGTGCAAGACGTAGTTAAAGCCCTGCGCAGCTTTCCGAAAGGAACATCTTGTGTACGGGACGGCCTCCGTGCACAACATTTTCTTGATGCAACGAGCGGAGCGGCTGCGGCGGTAGCCGATGAACTACTTTCGTCCATCACCGGTGTTGCCAATCTATGGCTCGATGCCAAATGTCCTCTAGCACTAGGTGAATTCATCGCTAGTGCTCCATTAACACCGCTTTTCAAACCTGATGGAAGCATCCTACCAATAGCGGTAGGTACAATTTGGCGACGGTTGTGCTCTAAGCTAGCAGCAACTGCTGTGCTTACAGACATGACAAGATATCTGGGTAACCATCAGCTTGGCGTTGGCATACCTTGTGGGGGAGAAGGTATATTGCACTCAGTGAATAGGTTGCTCGAACTCAAAGGTTCTCGTACCGACATGACTATGCTATTAGTTGACTTTACTAATACTTTCAACTTAGTCAGCCGTACAGTTCTGATCCGAGAAGTCTGTGAACAATGTCCAAGTATTTCTAAATGGGTTGAGTTTTGCTATGCGCATCCGGCAAGGCTATATTACAATGAGCATTATTTGTTATCTTCACAGGGGGACCCGCTGGGCCTCTCCTATTTTCTTTGGCCCTGCATCCGGTGCTCTGGAAAATTGCGGCAACCTGTGAACTAGACTTGAATGGATGGTATCTGGACGACAAGACATTAGTTGGGGAATCGACAGAGGTGGCTAAGGATCTTCAGATTATACGTGAAGATGGGCCTGCTCGGGCTCTTTACCTGAATTTACAAAAGACGGAGCTCTTTTGGCCATGTCAAGATCAACGCTGCATGGACCTCTTCCCTGCTTCCATAAGCAGGCCTACATCCGGTGTGAGTATTCTGGGAGGACCAGCGAGTTTTAATGAAGAATATTGCAATAACATCATCCAATACAGAGTTGATAAAACGCTACGCCTAATGGAGTGCGTAAAGAAGCTGGAAGATCCCCAAGCCGAGCTTCTTCTCCTCCGGAATTGCGCTGGAGTCTCAAAGCTATATTTTTCAGCGCGGACAACGAGGCCTCAGTGCATGCAAGTGGCACAACAACGATATGACGACGCCCTCATTCAGTTCCTACAATACTTGGTTACAAGTGATGGACCGGGGTTTGGTCAGGTGCAGCAACGCATCGCTACACTTCCAATCAAATCTGGTAGTTTAGGGGTATATACTTTATGGGACACCATCCAATACGGCTATGTAGCCTCTTGATACCAAACACAACACCTGCAGCGTCAACTCCTACAAGGCAATCTTGGACTTAGCCCGCATTTTCAGATCGCGCTAGATCAGTACATACAAGTATGTGGTTTAACTCCTTCATCTTTCAATATTAACGAAGTCGCCCCACAGCCCATGCATTTATTGGTTACTCGTTATTATGATGCTATCATGAAGGCTATACCATCTAACTTCGTCATGTCTGAGCGCAACTCAATCATGTGGCAGTGCAACAAGAAACCGCATGCTCAAGAATACCTAAAAACACTTCCCATCCGTGGTTTGAACCAGGCCTTAGGTTCTAGACAGTTTAGATCGGTGTTGCAATATCGTCTTGGTATACCGCTTTTTACAGAGGACAGTATTTGTTCATGTTGTATCCGTGTTATGGATTGGTTCGGAGATCATGCCATTCATTGTGCTAGTGAAGTAGGGCTCAAATATCATCACGATATGGTTCGGGACCTCTTTGCTGAATTGTGTTATAAAGCAGGAGTACCCGCAAGGAGAGAGGCATCATTGGGCTTTACCCTTAAACCCGCAGATCTTCTGATATATAACTGGGAAAATGGCAAGGATATTTGCTTAGATGTCACCGGTGTTTCACCTTTCTCCAAAGGGGGAACTCATACATTCACACCATGCCATGCTATCTCCGCGGCAATCACACGCAAACGCACCAAATACGCCGACATATGCTCCACCAATGGCTACGGTTTTGGAGTCTTAGCCTTTACCACTCTTGGGGAGCTAAGTGAAGACACCGTAACACTTCTGAAAAGACTGAATAATTGCATGGCGAGTCACGATGTCAACAATAACTTGGGAAATTTTCTTTTCCTTAGGTTAGGCATTATTATTCAAAGGGGCATCGGGGTGCAACTTGTCGCGCGTCTCCCTGCCAAATCTCTGTAAACTTTTATTTGTTTTCTCTCCTTAATAAAATCCTTTATGGCCCCTTTTCATAATAATAATAATAATAATAACGGGCCCTAGCTCAGATGGTCATCCCCGTTCCCCAAAATTTCATGCGTTCCAGGAGGTCTTAGGTTCGAGCCCCCAATGGCGTAATATTGCAGGAATTAACATGGAAGGTAGTTTTAGTTTGCCCCCCTTGTGACACAATCTCAGCACCTCCCCCCCCCCCATCCTCTTCCCCCTTGGCTATTATCCTCTAGGTTAGCACATCAACCTGTTTAATTAATGTAATAGTATGTTGTTGGAGCTTAGCTTGTTAGGCTTCCAACTAGTTAATGTAATACTATTTATCCAATAATAATAATAATAATAAAAAACGGCCCTAGCTCAGCTGGTCATCCCCGTTTCCCAAAGTTTCATGCGTTCCAGGGGTCTCAGGTTTAAGCCCCCAATGGCGTAATATTGTAGGAATTAACATGGAAGGTAGTGTTAGTTTGCCCCCCTTGTGACACAATCTCAGCCCCCCATCCACTTCGGCTCCCTTGGCTAGGCTACCCATGAGGCTCGCTAGTAGGTTAACACATCAACCTGTTCAATTAATATAGTAGTATGTTGTTGGAGCTTAGCTTGTTAGGCTTCCAACTAGTTAATGTAATACTCTTTATCCAATAATATTAAATAATTATTTTATAATAATAATAAATAAACAAATTATGTATAAAAGGATCTTTATTTATGGATAGAGACTCTCCGGAGAAAACACAGGCGATTGAAAACCTGGGTTATTTATTCTATTATTATACCTTCAATCTTCATCCGAACGATTTTATCATCCACCTAGTTCGATTCCCCATCGCTTCTTGCATCTTTTGATATCCTTTAGACTGTCCCTTTTCGCAATCCTGTGTTTGCAGGTTACGGTTAGGGTAGTTACTTTCCTTCATCACCAAGATTCCGCGAACTAGACCATCTTACAGGGATGCCACTCCATCCGCTACCATACCATACCCTCTACGAAGTGGTCCTTTTTCTTCATCTGTAAATATCTCCGTAACTGCCTCGGAGACCATCGTTTTGGCTGATGATGAATCAGATGATGATACAACCAGCCATTGTCCCTTCAAAGGTATTGAAGGCTGTCAAGACGGTGTAGATGGTAGGGGATATGCAAAAAGTTCCATTTCCAGGCACATACAAGACAAACACTTCTCCATTACAAACGGGTTAACCATATGCAAGGAAAGAATTTGTCAAAACCTTCGTGTTTATAATGTATGGGAAAAGCTTTTGAGGCATATGTGGTTATGTTTTCCCTGCATGGAATGGTACTCTTGGAAATGCCCGTGCAGAGATCATGAAGGGGGAACTTTAGCAGTTTCTTACAATGGCAGAACAATATCTTTTCTGATTTACGGCGTTGACAAGCCAACCTTACATGGTGATGTGCCAGCCAATGTATCCATTGATTCATCTGTTGTTGCTCCTCAAGATAATGATGTGATACCTGGTGACACCCCTGTGGTTTTATCAGTCGACACACTCAATTTGATTTATCAAAAACAGATACCCACAATGTCGAGTATTCCTCCGCAGTGTCGATTGCGGTTTTCTAGGGCCCTCAAAGCTTCATTAGACAGGGTGATACATAACCCCAATGACCTCCTCCAGTTTCTCCTCTTACCTGTTTTCACTTTAAATCTCTACTTTCCCAAGAGTTTCACAGAAGAACGGACAGGTAACAGGAAGCATCTCCAAACTGCATCTATTAATCAGGCGTTGGCCAAATGGTGTGAACCTACAGGGTTCCTTGCATTGGTTGAATAAATCCTACATACGCATAAAGAAATTCAAAAAGCAAGGAAATCTTTGAATCCAAAGCGGAAATCGAATGTCGAAACCTGCAGGAAGAAGCTAATCCAGGGACACTATAATGTTGTGATTCAAATCCTTTTATCTTGTGGAGTTGCACCCTCTGGTTTGGAAACTTTGCACGAACTGCAAGCCAAGCATCCACCTACACATCCCCTTGATATTCCTATAGATAGTGTCACAGCAGCACCGATTTCAGTATCTGGCATGGCAGTTTTAGATGTCATTCAAAGCTTCCCAAAGGGTACCTCATGTGGTAGGGATGTCCTTAGGGCTCAACACCTATTCGATGCATTAAGCGAACCTACAGCAGCAGTCTCCGAGGACCTGTTGGGCTCTATGGCAGGTGTCATTAATCTGTGGTTAGCTGGTACATGCCCAACAGTTCTTGGTAAGTTTGTCGCAAGCGCCCCTTTGACACCTTTACATAAGCCTGATGGAGGAATTCGACCAATTGCTGTCGTAACTATATGGCGAATTCTCTGTTCAAAAATTGCAGCCACGGTAATAGGAAAAGAAATGGCTAATTATTTAGGAGACTATCAGTTCGGAGTGGGAGTCCCTTATGGTGTAGAAAGCATTCTTCATGCTTCCAAAACTCTTATGGAACTTAAAGGTAAACAAACTAACCTTACAATGATGTTGGTTGACTTTTTAAATGCTTTTAACATGGTCGACTGTTCAACATCAAAGAAGTACGAAACAGATGTCCTTCTATAGCCAGGTGGGTTGAGTTCTGTTATGCTCAATCTGCCCAATTATATTACAATGAATACACCTTATCGTCTTCCCGTGGAGTGCAACAAGGAGATCCCCTTGGACCTCTCATGTTCGATTTGGTGCTGCACCCTCTAGTGTTGAATATTGCTTCTCGGTGCTCTTTGGATATGCATGTGTGATATCTCGATGACGGAATGGTCATTGGTGACACATTGGAAGTAAGCCCTCAACGTCATACGCCAGGAAGGTGCAGCTCATGGGTTACACTTGAACATTAAGAAGACAGAAATCTTTTGGCCATCTCAGAACCCCAGACGTCTGATGCAAGTTGTATTCCCAGCTGAAATTGGTAAGCTTGAGAAGGGAGTAAAACTACTTGGCGGTCTTGTAATCCTTGGCTCCCAATATAATAGTGATTTGATCATGGCTAGAGTCGACAAAACACTCCATCTCATGGATTCAGTTAGGAAATTGCAAGACCCGCAGAATGAGCTCCTTCTCCTTCATAATTGCACCAGAGTTTCACGCCTATATTTCACCCTACGCACGACTAGTCCTTATGTTTTAATGACAGCTATCGAACATTACGACCACCACCTTATTCAATATCTCTGGCACCTAGTAACTTGGGATGGAGCCGGTTTTGGTCCATTATAGCAACGACTTGTAACTCTGCCTATTTCTGATGGGTGTTATGGTGTTTACACAATGGTGGACATGAGCCATTATTGTTTTCTTACTTTCAACATTCAAACAAAGTAGCTATAAAGTTCCATTCTAGGATCCACAAATGATACAGCTCCGAGGAACACCTACCAGCAGGCTCTTGACAGGTACAAAGAATTCTGCGGTCTCTCAACTTTCAACTTAAACTGTACTTCCCCACACCTTGGCAGCACAGTTCTTTGCAGTTATTACATGAGAGATACCATCTTAGTTCACCTTATCAACAAGAGTCATAGCACTATTGCAATGTAACAAGCAACCACACGCTCATGATTTCTTAAAAGCTATTCTGATACCAGGTCTTGGCCAGACGTTAGGTCCTCGAAAATTCCATGCTATGGCTCAGTACCGTTTGGGTATTCCATTGTTCCATGCAGAGTGTAGTTGTTCGTGTTGTGGGCGTGAAATGGACATTTATGGCGACCTCGCCTTGCACCATGTTAGAGAGGTCGTCCTAAAATTCCGACACGACTTGGTACGCGATGTGGTTCTCGACATTTGCTATAGAGCTGGTGTAGCGGCTAGAAAAGAACCATCTCTGGGTTTTTCTTCCCAATCGGAAAATGCCCTTAAACCCGCAGACATTCTCATATGTAATTGGGAGAATGAAAGAGATACCTGCTTCGATATGACGGGTGTTTCCCCCTTTACTGGAGGCGGAGTTCAATGTTTTTTCCCTGGAAAGGCCATTACCGCAGCAATTAATCGTAAACGCAGTAAGTATGTGGTTACCTGTACGACCCTTGGCTACAATTTCTGCGCATTGGCTTTTATGACTTTGGGAGAACTTGGAGATGATTTCACCGTCCTGATGAAGAGATTGAAGAACTGCTTAGCCAACTACGATGTCAATAAAAAAATTTGGTGGATCCCTTTTTCATAAAGTAGGCTTAGCTATTCAAAAGCGTGTCGGTGCACAGATTATTGCCCGACTTCCTCCTATTTTTGTGTAATTATCATTCTTTGTTTTTTATAATATTAATAAAAAAAATAAAAAAAATTAAATAAAAAAAAATATTAATATCAGACAACTATGGAAAATTATTAGTGGTTATATACTTTTATCAAGTCACATAATGAAATAAATATATAGATACATTGACAATAATATGTAAAAAAATAATAATACTAACATTTGGTATATGAATTTAAAAATTATTTAGTTATAGTATAGTTTCATTTGGAATTAAAATTTAATTTCATTAAAATAAATACATGGGCAACCACATAGAGTTGTGTTTCATTTCAAGTTGTTTCGAACTAATTTCAAATGAGTTGCATTTTTCTTGCGTTTGTAAGTATGAGCAGTACTTGAGTTTTGAGCATTCAGAAGGATGGTTCGATTTTCGAGCACGAAAATGATATAAGGTGGGGAGAATGTAAGGACCCTCAAGCACGTCAAAGCTATTAGATTGGTCAAGATACGATCTAGTGATGATCAACAGATGATTTAGCCGCTAAAAACCCAATTAAATAAATATGAACAAAAATTAATATAAATTAATAAAATAATAATTTGGACATGAAATTAGTATCATTAGATAGATATCGAAAGTTTATGCGAAATGGAGTATTAGAGCGCGTCATTCGGACATCGGACGAGAAAGATATCCCAACCCGAAATTTGGATGCGGAAGTTTCACTAAAGGATGAAACCAAAAGAATCGGTTCATTTGTATAGTCTGAGAGTATTTAAAACTAGAGTAAGTCCCCGGGTTTTTCTGCATTCGCAGTTTCCTCGTTAACAAAATCTTGTTGTGTGCCTTTACTTTATTTTTCGCATTATAATGATTGTTATAGTTATAATTAAAGTAATAAGAACGTGTACCTTAATTGGCACTTGGCATGATCCCCCTTTGTTATCCCAGTCCAGACTAACCTTGTTCTAAGTGAACATCTCGTTGAAATAATCATTTAGTGACTGTTGCTTAAAGAATATTATACAATGTGGGTTTTGATTAGGTTAAGATATCATGGTGAATTTGGTACCCTCGTCATTTCAGAATTTCAATCCCTGACACTTATATGTCTGAGTTGTATGCTAGAGTCATCCCCTACTAACTTAGGTTTCCTCTGAGAAACATAATTAGGTTTACGACCTAAAGACTTCACTTCGAGATTCATGAATCCATGCCCGAGTATCTATAACTTGATAGTTCGTATATCCTGACCTTGTTCTTATTGATCGTCGATTTTTTCGTCAATATCCGATCAGGAATGCGATAGATAGTAATTGAAAGTTTTGTTCATCTCATAATTTGTGATTCCTCAAGATAGATATTTAAAATTATTCATCTTCGATCGAATTAAGGTTATTCTTATGAGGTAGTTAGTAATCCAGGATTCTCAGGTAACTGAGTGTAAGTGTTTTGGATTATGAGGTTTGTTATATTTTTATATTGCAAACATATTTCCAAGACTTGATCTGTACGATTTAAAGGGAAATCAAATAAGCTTATCTTTTAGAGACAGATTGGTATCAAAAGTCTTAACTTAGGTTTAAGCAACTCTTAGGCTGTAAAGGACGTCATCCAATGGAATCAATTCTGTAGAATCCTGCGAGGTTCAATAGACACAAATGTAAGGACCCTCAAGCATGTCAAAGCTATTATACCAGTCAAGAGACGATCTAGTGATAATCAAGAGACGATTTAGCTGCAAATAAATATGAAAAAAAATTAATAAAATAATAATTTGGCATGAAATTAGTACCATTAGATAGATCTCGAAAAGTTATGCGAAATGGAGTATTAGAAAACGTCATTCGGACATCGGGGGAGAAAGATATCACAACCCGAAATTTGGATACGGAAGTATAACTAAAGTCAGCAGGCGTTGACTCACCGTTGACCGACGAACCTTGACCTTCCTTGACTTTTGAATCAACATGACCGGGACCTCTTATTAGTACAAAGTTACCCTTAGTAATTTTGAGTGTTTGGTAATATTAGAAACTTATTAATCAAGTTAGGTTAATTAATTAACAACTAATTATGCATAGTTAAGTTAATTACATTTGAGGGAGGATTCATGGACACTCTTAGATGGACAAGGTCAAACAAGATTTGCACCATTTGCTCCACAAAACCCAAACGATAATGAATTTAAGTATAATATTTTGATCATATGTTCCTCTTGTGAGACTCTACATTCCTATAAAAAATGAACACAATTCGACATTTGTAAAACGACCATCTACCACTTTGAATATTAGCCGTTCAAAGTTAAGATCTGTAGATGGTGAGGTTTTATATCTCGAATTATGTTCATTTCTAGGTGAAATTGGTTATCATTTGCTAAATCTAGGTGAAATTGAAGAAGATGAACGAATTAGATCGCTGATTCAATTAACTCATCTGACTCGATCCGAGCCAGACCTTCCATTAGTATTTTATGTGGGCCGTGCCGCTTTGGCCCGTAAGCTAGGGTTAGGGTCATATTTTGTTATTTTGGTCTTTCGGACCACTTATGGTACGAATTAGCTTTTGGTTCCTTCTGCAAAGTTGTAGAGGTTTTCGAGTGCTTTCTAATGACACCCAATTTGACCCATTTGGATAACTAGATAATTATTTATGCCTAAATTACATATTACCAGGTTATAGAATGATTTATAAAACTAGAACCATTAGTTATTTCACTTAACCCATAACTGGAGACTTGTATGATATTGTACTATGATTATTATGTGAGCTTATTGGATAAATTCTTAGAGTGCTTGTGTGATTAACAATTACTCTTTTGTAAACAACGCTCGATTCAAAGGATGAACCAGTGGATCGAAGATCTCGAGGTAGGCGTGGCTTGTCATCAAAAGAGGTGGGAATTTACATTAACTCTTTTGTAAACATTGATGTTTCTTTTACAAAAATCTATGTTTAATAAACTCATGCATTATCTGATTGTGAATTCCACCCATTGTTGATTTTGATTTCCGAAAGTTTTGTTGGTTCTTTTAACCTTTCCATTGCTTGGAAAGGATCTGTAATGTTTTGTTCGTCTTTGTGAATGTTATGGGAAATAAGAATTTCCATATGTGGTATATAGGATATGCTTCTTCATTCATACCTATGTGTTTTTGCTTTATTAGGTGTGGAATTGACATTAGCATTATCCTATCAGGTGTGGAATTAACATCAATTTTTTATATTTCAAAGAAGGAGTTAGTTCCATATACATGATTGTTTATTTCAGTGATGTTGTATTTTAATGTGTGGGAAAACATGTATTGTTTTCCAAATCATGCCAATGATTACTTGAAAGTTAAATTTTATTTCTATTGGGCGTCCCTTTTAGGGATGATGTGCTCACTCATTCCCACTTTCAGTTTCAAAGACAGATCAAGTGTGCACGTGGCGATGGACGTTCAAGTCTTGGAAGCTTCGACGAGTTGAGTCCGTTAGTTGGTTAGCTTCTACTATATATATTTTGTTGTATATTTTGGTTGAAAATCGAATCACTATTCTATTTCTTGTATTTATTTCAGAGAGGGTTTAGACTTGGGATGATCCTATGTTAGAACTTTAAATTTAATGCTTAAGTTGATGATTTAGATCCTTAGTGCCTCATTATGTAGTTAATCTCGAGGATTAGTAAGCTGCTAGCTTTTGGGGCGCTACAACAATAAGGATCACGACTGCGGATGAATTGCTTGGAGGCTTAATTCGGTCTCAGCTGCATTCCAATCCGAAGTCTGATAGTACGCTAGTTTATGTAGAGGCTTAATACAGTTTGGTGTTCAAATCTGGACGAGGTCCCGAGGTTTTTTGCAAGAGCATTTTTCCTCATAACAAAACTCCTGGTATCTTTTGTTTTTCATTTTCCGTGTTATACTGTTTTATATATTTATAATAGGAATAACACAAGTAGTACGTATTCAATCAACATAATCTAAGTATATACTAATTATGATCAATTACAAGATTTGTTCTTGTAGAATTCGTATATAGAAATATAGAAATATAGATAATAAGTTTCATACTTAGCAGAATTCAGATCCTCTTTATTAAGATAACACTAGATTGATCTTGGATATTAATCTATGAGATCGTCCAAGAACTATTCTACACAATCAGGTTCACGGATTTGTTGTCTAGACATATTGATTATGGAAGAGAAATAGAAAAACACTTTATACATATTGTTCAAGGATCTTTATTTTAAATCTACTTGCAATTGTATTAGGTTTTTTCCATACAGGTTGTTGGATGAAAAAGTTGGTGGTGTATTTGGTACCCTCTCCTTTTCACTATGGACCTGACATTAGTTACTTTACATGAATAACTATTCAATCTTTTCACACAAAAGAAAAATAACAAGTTGATTACCTATTTTCCAACTATACTGATTTATCAATAACACATTTCCATTGGAGCAGCGTGTAGTAAACATTTTTCTTCAACAAGAAATTACATCATAGCTAAGATTTCCCTCTCCCTCCCAATGTAATCTGCATTATGTGAATAAAATTTTAGGTCCAATTTTTTATTTTCTTTTAAACTATGGACCTCCGATTATGACTTCTTAATGGGTGGACCATCCATTAACTCGACCCATTATATTAGTACCTATTTGTAATTTCTACTTTAAATTACCCACAAAATTTAGGTTCACAAAGATTCATCATTTTAAGTGAAGGTTGTATTTAACCATATGGATGCTTAAAAAAAAACATATGTATGGTTTATATTTAGTCACTGTTTTATAAAAATTTAAAATACGACCAGAGTAAATATGTATTAACGAGTCCTATTGTTAATCTAAATATTTATATTACTTATTTATTTGAAAAAAATCTAAATGATATAAAACATTATTAGTATTATTTTGATGTACTAAATATTAACCATTTGATAACGACTCTATCAATATTTTTAAACATAATTGTCTATGTTTTATAGTGTCATCTATTTTTAGTTTCTTTGCGTATATACTTAATTATTACGAATATATATATATATATATATATATGTATGGATCTTATTCAAATTCTGTAATACAAATTATGTATACCCTAACTATTTACATATACCTTACTAAGCACAAGTTAATTATGCATAAAACTATTCACACAAAGGTACATTACAACAAATCAACACGCAATTTTATTTTACAATGCAAGTACAAATATCAGAAATTAATCTGATAAAAATAAACAAATTTCTGGATAATTAAATTATCCTCTTTAACCAAAACCTAAAATTATATCGACATATCTTCATTGTCATCTATCAGTAACTATAATCTCTGGTTCTATGTGAGCTCTATTAATTATATTTTAAATGAAATTCACTCCTAATAAACCTAAAAGTTGAGACTCACTTTAGATGAGTTCAAAGCAAATGTGTCAGAAACACACTGTTAGTTTCTTAGTAGAAGAACAACGTTATGACGGTTTTCTAGAAAATTTTCATCGCGGAGACGTTTGGGAACCTGTGATGATGCTTGTCGATTTGTCAACCTGTGAAACTTGTATAGATTCTCGTCAAGCTTTTGTGGTTGCTTGAAATGGATAAGATACTTGATCAATGTTTCAATCAAATTTTATAGGCAAGGTAAGAGGACCTCTTCACTTTTCGTGGCATGCTTCAAATCTTCATCACTAAACTGTTTAGGACCCGCAAATTTTATATGGTTCGAATACAAGGGATTCAACTTCTCTAAAATAGGTAGTACAATATGCGATGATTGCAGTATATCCACAACTAGCTTCTTCCTATCTTTATTGATCTTTTTATTAGTCATTGGTTGAGAAACCAATAAGTCCATTCTAATCAACACGATGGAGTCATCCGTTACATCTAACAGTTCCTGCTCATACAATGAAGAATCGATGTCTTGTCCAATAGCGCCATACAACTGGTGGTGGATTTTCTTAAGATGAGTTTGTAAAGTCTCACGCCTTTTCGTAGCGTATAGTATCATCATATTATTTAGATGTAGATCATCCTTCTCTAAGTCTGATCAAAGTGTAATTGCGATCTCCGCATTTACTAGATGTATGTAACATAATAATGCTTCGTGTATGTAAGATAATAATGCTTCAGTAAATTGCCGTTCTAGTTTTGCAAACTCATTGGTAAAACCCTCATCCAGATGAATCTTATTTGTAACAACTCTCAAACATTCAATCACTGAATCCAACAATTTAGTTAAATCCCCAGTTATTAACATCCACAACTTCTGATTCACCTCTTCATCGATATCTTTATCACCCATCTGTTAGTGAAAACACATATACTATTCATTAATAATCCAATTATTCCTAATTAAAGATTCATGTTTCCGAACTAATTATCTCCTATTACTATTCAGAACTAATTATCTTCTATTAATGTGCTTTCCGTGTATCATTAAAAAAGAATCAAGCCCTAATTTAAGTAAAAATAATTTCTTTTTAAAGTAAAAAACGAGTCAGATTGATGTTTCCACGGAATTAAGCCCTAAATTCTCCTACCGAAAAACCTTCAAAACAACAAAATCATTATCCAAATGATATTTACATTAACTTTTAATTTGATAATACATGTTGAGTAGTTTCATTACTTGTTTATCTTAACGATACTCTATTACTATTGTGTGATTACATAAAACTTAATTTAAAATTATTACTTATGATATATAGCTAATTTATTACTATCATTTCATTATTTTTTAATTTATTTTCCTATTATATTATCATCTGAACTAAAATACGACCAGAGTAAATATGTATTAACGAGTCTTATTGTTAATCTAAATATTTATATTACTTATTTATTTGAAAAAAATGTAAATGATATAAAATATTATTAGTATTATTTTGATGTACTAAATATTAACCATTTGATAACGACTCTATCAATATTTTTAAACATAATTGTCTATGTTTTATAGTGTCATCTATTTTTAATTTCTTTGCGTATATACTCTAATTATTACGAATATATATATATATTGATGTATGGAGCTTATTCAAATTTTGTAATACAAATTATGTATACCCTAACTATTTACATATACCTTACTAAGCACAAGTCAATTATGTGTAAAACTATTCACACAAAGGTACATTACAACAAATCAACACGCAGTTTTATTTTACAACGCAAGTACAAATATCAGTAATTAATCTGATAAGAATGAACAAATTTCTGAATAATTAAATTATCCTCTTTAACCAAAACCTAAAATTATATTGACATATCATCATTGTCATCTATCAGTAATTATAATATCTGGTTCTAAGTGAGCTCTATTAATTCTATTTTAAATGAAATTCACTCCTTATAAACCTAAAAGTTCAGACTCACTTTAGATAAGTTCAAAGAAAATGTGACATAAAACACAAATCCAATTTCTACCAGTAGAATCTAAAATTTATGGCGATAGGCTCTCTACACTCATTTCTATTTAAATAGGTTATTGATTTTAATTAGGAGAGAAGATACTTTATTAGTTTCTAAATAAAATTTGGGATCTATCAGTTAACTAACAAAAACAAGTTTTTCCTTATATGTCTAGTAATACAAGAATGAAGTTGCCCTATCTAGGTTCGCGACTCATGACAATGCCTACCTACGTAACAAGTATCACAAGAACACATCAGTATTGCAAGCCTCACTATTTCCCAGTGCTGGATTCCTAAGTGTCACTCAATTTAGACTAACTAATCTTTAATTCTCTATTAAAATTTCTAGCTATAACGTAAATGGTTTCAACCTACAATTTTACTTCATATTTTATAAAATAACATACCTACAGATAACAAAGAACAAGCAATCAACATGTTATACAAATCAATCAAATCAATTCAATTCATCTTTTAGTTATTGATTGATTGTTTTAGTGATTAATATTTATCTCACAACCCAACCCAGTTCTAAACCGATCTACTGGCACTGGCTAATTCTATTTTTTCCCAGGTAAGATCTAATGAAAAGCTCTAATACCAAGTTTGTAGCACCGTAAAAGCTAGTAGCTTACTAATCCAAGATATCAGCAAAAAAATGAGGCACTAAGGATCTAAATCATCTAATTAAGAATTAATTTAGAAGTTCTAAACAAATATTTACCCAAATTTAAACCCTCTTTGAAATAAATATAAGAAATTCCTCTCAGATGATACATACATAATAGTGATTTGGTTTGTAAACAAAATATACAACTGTTTGAGGGTGAAAACGGTTTCTGCTGATTTTGGTAATTTCGGGTGTGTGGGTGAGAAACGAATTTAAACCCTAAACAATGTACTGCAAGGGAGTACTTTAGATTCGAGAGATAAATCTGTACAAATCTGGCCTAAACCAAGAAATGGCCATTCCAGACTTGCTTCGGTCACAAAGTGAAGGAGAAGGGTTGGTTTTGGGGAGGGAAGCGAAGAAAGTGGTGAGAACAGAATAGTTAATTCTGGAAGAGTAGTTGTTTTACGACTTGTATCAGAAAATGGGAAGCTAACAGATGGAGAGCTAGCAAATATTTTATGAGTGTTGTATGTTCCTCCCCTGAACTTATTGTTCAGTGGAAATTGGTAATGCCTATTTATACAAGTCGAAGTGAAACGTACTCTGGTCTCATTAAGAAATGGAAAACGGGTTAGTAAATGGGAGGAGGTGGTAATCAGTAACGCATGGAATTGATGTTCCATAAAAGAAAGAGTTTCACCATTACTCCCTGTATTTACTAACCGCCTTATCCTTATAAAACTTTCATATAATGGGCGTAGTGTATGCCGCACACTGTAAACCGCCAAACCAATACCCAATGAGCATCCCCCAGTTTGTGACATGCGTTGATGTCTCGAGTGTTTCCGTGGAAAACATGTAGCGCGTTGTTGTTGTCTGGAAAGTTGAGCTCAGGAGACTTGCCGGCTCGGTGGAAACCTTTGACGGTCGAGATTTTGCATCTTAAGAAGAAAGGTAGCCGTTGATTATTGCAACCCTTCGTTTGGTAACCAGTGGCATGAAAGCATGATCATTATGGTTTTAATATGGCCAAGTTTAGGCGCGACCAAAATTTAGGGTTTTGGCTTTGTTTAGGCGCGACCAAACTAGGGCAAAAGGTTGAAATGCGTTAGCTGGTAACCTTGGACGGCTAAGATCTGCACCTTAGATGAAAAAGTGGTCGTTGATTATTGCAAGCCTTCGTTTTGGCAGCCGCATAGGGAAGGACAGTGTGGCGTGACGCGACAAGGTGGTTGGTATGCCATTGGGACACGTGGTATGGTATGCCTTGGCGCGGTTTGGCATGGACAAAACTAGGGTTTTGGGCCAAAGTTTACCATGCGTTGTTTGGCAACCTTGGATGGCTAGGATTCGTATCTAGGATGAAAGGGTGGCTGTTGATCGTCGCACGCCTTCGTTTTGGTAACCGCAATAGGGAAGGCCGGTATGGTATGGCACGGCAAGGTGGTTGGCATGCCATTGGAACATGTGACATGGCATGCCTTGGCGCGGTTTAGTGTGGCCAATCATAGGTGTCTAAAACACCTTGTTATTTATCTATTGTTTATGCTTTCTCTGCTAGTTTTCTTGTAAATTATGTATCTTATGCTTTGTTTTTGAGTATTTAGGTACTTTGGAGTCATTTGGATCAAAATAAGAGGAAACATGGCAAAAGCGTGGAGGCGGATTATGTCTCATTATTTGCTTTTATTTCTTCATCTCTGTCTGAAAACTATGTCCGCTTTAGTGATGCAAGTTCTGTCTGAAAAGCATGACAACTTTATTGATGTTAAGATATTGAAGAGAAGAAGTGGATTTGATATGCAAGAGGCGGCTGCGACTGGCGGAAGGAAGCGTTCAATTGGAGCATAAAAGGGCAAAGCTGTCATTTCCTAGGAGAACACTATCTGGAGCCCACTCAAGGTTAAGGGGCAACTCTATTTGGATAAGTGCTACACACAAATTAGCCGAGGCTAAGGGGAGGTCACTATGGGTGGTTCTACAGTTGGGTGTGTAAATCCACCCAATCATTCCTAAACCTAAATCGAGAAACCAGTTCTCTCAATCATTTCATTACTGAAATTGAGAAGAAAGAAAAGCTGCGCTGATGAGCAGCCGGTGATACTGAAATCAAGAGAAAAAGCAGAAGCAGCTGGGTTTGAATCAAATTGAGAAATAGAATATTTAAGTTGTAGACCTATTGTTTACCAGATCGGAAAAATAGGTAGAGACATCGAGAGATTGATGATGAAATCGAAATTGAATCTGAGATCGAAAAGGGGTTGAGAAGTTATTACTGCTATTTCAAGAACTGAGACCAGAGAATGAAATTGGGTTTGTGATAATTTAGGGTTCAACCCTGTTACAGATAGATGTCGAATGGAAGAAATCAAATATGTTAGAGCTTGAATGAGTTGTTGTTGCTATCTAAGATGAACAAGAAAAATTGTTGTTAAGGGGTAATAGCAGAAAGTGAAGTTAGGGTTTTGCAGAGAAGTTAATTTTGTGTTGTTGCTGTCAAATTGAAACAAGGAAGAATGAGGGTTGTTGAAACTGGGAATTGCGATTTTGCTTGGTTTGCAAAATCAATTTGAGTTTGGGAGTATGATAGCTCGGGTTGAAGATTCAGTGGGTTTAGGTGGCTGCTTTTGATCATGTTATGAACTGGAAGAATGGTTCAAAGATGTGTTGATGTTGAGTGGCTGCTTCTATAATGGAATTTTGCAGGTGGAAGAGATGGTAGTGGAGCTGTTGATTGCCAATTGCAATAAAGAGCAAGTTCTGGTGATTGCAGGGTGGTAATGAGTTATAGTTCATGATGGAAGGGTGATGTAGTTGTAGAGAAGGGTCTGGAGGTTCAGGAGTTGATAAGATTAGAACCTCAGATGTATGATGCTGGCATGGGTTGCCATGGATGATTACAAGAGAGCTGCTGCAGTTGTAGCTGTTTAGGTGATGTTGTTTGAGTATTGTTGGTGATTGCCTTAGGGTTGCAGGAGTTGGTGCTAGTACTAATTGGTATTGCAGGTGCTATGAGATAAAAAAATGCTGCTGCAGTGTATGGAAGCAAATGAAGATGCAATAGTGAGAGTTGGTATAACAGCTGGGAATGGAGCAGGTGCAGTGCATGGTTTGTGCTTCTGGAAGTGAAGTGGGTGTTTCAGGTGGAACCGGTGACACTAAGCCAAGAGGAACCGTGTTACTGCAATGGGGAGTATGGCTTAAACAGATGGTGGTACATGATGTGGATCTATATATGGTGGTTGTTCATCTTTTGCGATGCAACTGTAGGGGGAGATTGATGCTGAGATAGCTGGGATATAACAGGCAAAGTTGGTCTGAAATAGAGTTGTGTTGCAGGTAAGATGAGGTGCATAAGTGGTGGATAAGGGTTGCAGTGTTGCTTGCAATTGAGAGATGAATCCGTGGTGGATGAGGTCTTGTAACTTCAAGAGAAAGTTGCAGTTGGCGGGTGCTAACTGATGTTGCAGTGCAGCTGACAGAGAACATCCATCTTGGTTGTAATTGATGAAGCACAATGATGGTGCAGCAGGGCCATCATGGCTGAAGCAATGTCTATGAATGGACTGTGCAAGAACAGTTTTGGCCAGAACGAGTCAGTTGCTGAGTTAGATCTGATTCGTTCTCAACTCAGCTTCTGACTCATTGGTGTTGTTAGTGACCGTTAGTCAGCCGTCAGTATTTAACGATTGACTGTTATGTTTGACCAGTGACCGGGTGGACTTTTCCGGTCACATGAACTACTTTCCGGCGCCGGATTCCGGCAAATTTCCGGCCAAAACCCTAGTTTTCCGGCGAGTGCTTTTGGGACATATTTTCTAATTGGGTTTCTCACACATATGGGCTTGGTAGATTTTCATCTAATGGTCTTTGAAGAGTTGGACCTAATTTTGGAGAAAAAGCTACAAAAGGAGAAGTTTTACTTCTTTTTGGATATCACGTTTTATTCTATTCTTGGAGATTTTGCAGAGAACTACTTCTAGGGTTTGCTTTCTTTTATGTTTCATCTTGTTTCTTTGAATATTATGATGATGAACTCCAGTAATATGAGTAACTAAATACAATTATTGGTTATGGGATAAAAGTTGATTTCTTCAAGCATGCTATTTGATTCTTTGAATTAGTTTTGTCTCAATTCTATCGTTTATGATTCATTGTTTTTATTATCATATGATTTGAATGCTAGTTTGGTTGAGTCCGGAATCAATTGGATTTGCTTTCATCTCTATAGCTATATTAGGGTTTTCAATACGTAAAAGTTGTTTATCCCTGATTTCTAGTAGCATCTTGTGGTTAATATTTGTAGTGATACATCTTTTTAATCGCATATGAGTCATAACCTTTGTTAAAACAAATTAGTGCTCTTACATGTTTGTTTGCATTGATTAGTCTTATTTCATAGAACCTATTGCTCTTAGTGAGTTAAATCTAATTGTGCTTTTACAATTAAGGTTGCTTTTTAAGAAGATGTCACAATAGCATCTTTTAATGTTGTTTGTGATAAAATCAGGAAATAAACGAGATACTCTTGCGATCAAGATATCTTATAGGGCTTTTGATAATTGTGAGATTAAATTACCAATTCTAATCATAGACAAAAAATACATGTTTGTGAATGATATTATCCCTTGACCAATATCTTCCCTTTATTGATTATTCAAACTATTTGCTTTGCTTTATTTAGTTTTATTACTTTGATAAAAACAAAAACACACCCTGGGTTACTTGGTTACTTAAGAATCTAAAAATTTCATAACAACAATTGCCTCTCTGTGGATACGAACTCTTTCTTATCACGTACTTCATTCATATTTAGTAGAGTGAGAAAGTGAATTATTTTTGCTTGGCTGACGACCAATCAAATTTTGGCGCCGTTGCCGGGGAGGCATTCGGCTTGTTATATAGTTTTTAGTTTCTTTTTATTATTTCTGCTTGCATACTTGTGTTTCGTTTCTTGTCTTGTTTCTCACTTGTTTGCGAGAATTGTTTTTCAGGTACCTAATCCCTGGCTTCTAAAGATTGGAATTATCCAAGGTGCGGGATAGCTACTCGAAAAGGCACAATACTCCAACCAAGGCAAGGCACAACGGAAGAACACAACTTGGAAGTAGAACACGAAGCTCTTCAGCAAGAAGGATAAGAAGAAGAAGCAATGGGTGATGCTGCAAATTGTACACTCAATGACTTGGCTTCGCATAAGTTGGATACACAACGAGGTTTTATTCAAACCGACTCTACTTTTGAGATAAAGCCGGGATTACTTAGAGAATTACCAAAGTTCCATGGCATGGTGAATGGAGATCCAAACAAACATCTTATGGACTTCCACACCATTGTCACGGCTATGCTTCCAGTGAATATGGAGGCCGATGGTGCTATGTTGAAAGTTTTCCGATTCTCTTTGGCGGATAGTGCTAAGGATTGGTTATATTATTTGCCTCCCGGAAGTGTCACAACTTGGAATGGGTTGAAGAAACTCTTATTAGAGAGATATTTTCATGCATTTAAGGCTACTCAAATTCGCAAGGAGATTTTCGGAATGAAGCAAAATGTGGGAGAATCGTTATATGATTGTTGGGAACGATACAAGAGGTTGGTGGCAAGCTGTCCTCATCACCAATTCAGCGACGCAATGATTATCCAATACTTCTATGAAGGACTCCAATCAAGTGATAGGAATCTTATTAACGCAGCGGGTGGTGGTGCACTAGTGAGAAAGACGGTGGCACAAGCTAGAGAGTTGATTGAAAACATGGCATCAAACTCCCAACAATTCTTGAGTCATGGTTCAGATGTGCTTCTTAGAAGAGTCAATGAAGTGAGTGAGGTGGAGGAACTTCGTCAACAAATGGGTAACATGTCAGCAATGATGCAACAAGTTGCATCCACGGTGATACCAAGTTCTCATGGGTATGAAGACGTCAATGAGCAAGCTAATGCAGTCTTTCCAAATCAGCAAAGACGGTATGATCCTTATTCCAACACTTACAATCCGGGATGGAGAGATCACCCCAATTTT
This sequence comes from Papaver bracteatum, assembly GCA_023529315.1. Taxonomy (NCBI): domain Eukaryota; kingdom Viridiplantae; phylum Streptophyta; class Magnoliopsida; order Ranunculales; family Papaveraceae; genus Papaver; species Papaver bracteatum. The sequence continues at coordinate 285,519 of JAJJWX010004966.1, read as the reverse complement.
AGCTATGCGAACAAGCAAGGAGCGGTTCAACAACCCAATTTCAACAATTCGGGTGGATTTCAACCTCAACAACAACAATTCCAGCCGCGTCAACAATTTCAACAACAACAACAACAACCTCAAAATCAGGGGTCAAGTATGAAAGAGTTGATGAAATCTTTTATGCAAAGAACGGAGAGCACGATGAAAGAGTTGCAAACCCAAGTTGGTTCTATGGATCTTGAGTTGAACCAAATGAAGGCACAAATAGTGGGAAACTCCCTTCTCAACCTATCAACCCAAAAGGAGATGTGAATGCAATTACGTTGAGAAGTGGTACACAACTTGTGCCACCCGAAGTTACTGATTCGGGCAAGGTGGAAACACCAAAGGAACCTATTTTGGAGGAGAAGAATGAGGATTCTCCCCAAACTTCTGAGGTACCTATTCCTAACTCTAAAACTCATATTCCTACTTATGTTCCTCCTTTACCTTTTCCTCGTAGATTTGCAAATTCTTAGAAGGAGGCACTAGAAAAGGAGATTTTAGACGTTCTTAAGAAGATTCATGTGAACATACCACTCATTGATGCTATTAAGCAAGTTCCAAAGTATGCAAAAGTGTTGAAGGACTTGTGTACCAATAAGCAAAGGCTCAAAGGTAATGAAGTGCTTAGTGTGGGGGAGAATGCTTCGGAAATCTTACAACACAAACTCCCACTGAAATGCAAGGACCCGGGTATCTTTGAAATTCCCGTCAAAATTGGTAACACTTCATTTAACAAAGCAATGTTAGACTTAGGTGCATCCGTTAATGTTATGCCTGCATCTATGTATAATTCACTTGATTTAGGTCCTCTCAAAAAGGCTGAAATTGTGTTGCAATTAGCCGATCGCTCTAATGTCTACCCAATGGGTATTGTTGAGGATGTTCTTGTGCAGGTTAATCAACTAGTATTTCCAGCAGATTTTTGTGTCTTAGAGATGGATGAAGGTTCACCGGACTCATCTCTTCCATTGCTACTTGGGCGTCCCTTCATGAAAACGGCGAAGACCATTATTGATGTGGATAAGGGAACGCTAACAATGGAGTTTGATGGATAAGTAATACGTTTCAAAATTTTCGAGACGATGAGATATCCTAGTGATGTCCACTCTTGCTTCTCCGTTGATGTTATGGATGCATTGGCACAACAAGTGTTTGAAATGAATGGTGATGATGCTTTGGAAACCATTCTAACTACATCCATGGATAATGGTGTAGAGTGTGGTAATGAAGTCAAAGAAGCCCTTGGTGATCTCAACTCACTACAAGGATGCCCGGAAACTCATAATATCTCTTTTATTTCTTTACCATGCAGTGATGAAAAACTTTTACCTTCCATTGTTAAATCTCCAAAATTAGAATTGAAACCTCTTCCTAGTCACTTAAAGTACTTGTACTTGGGTGACAATAAAGAGTCACCTGTGATTGTTTCTAACGAGCTTAGTTAATTACAAGAGCAAAAACTTCTAAGGGTTCTAAGGAAGCACAAGAAGGATAGGATGGACAATTGTCGATATCAAGGGTATAAGCCCTGCCGTTTGTATGCACAAGATATGTTTGGAAGACGTTGCAAAGCCTACAAGGGAAGCACAACGTCGTTTGAACCCCCCTATGATGGAAGTTGTGAAAAAGGAGATACTTAAGCTTTTGGAAGTGGGTGTTATCTACCCCATATCCTATAGCAAGTGGGTGAGCCCGGTACAAGTTGTACCAAATAAATCAGGAGTGACCGTGGTGGAGAATGATGAGAATGAACTTGTCCCAACTCGTATGCAAACCGGTTGGAGGGTTTGTATTGATTATAGTAAATTGAATGCCACTACTAGAAAAGATCACTTTCCATTGCCTTTTATTGATCAAATGCTTGAACGTTTAGCTGGACACTCTTATTATTGCTTTCTTGATGGCTATTCAGGTTATAATCAGATTGTGATAGCGCCGGAGGATCAAGATAAAACCACTTTCACTTGTCCTTTTGGTACTTTTGCTTATAGAAGGATGCCTTTTGGCTTGTGCAATGCTCCAGGATACTTTTCAAAGGTGTATGGTAAGTATATTTTCAGAATATGTTGAAAACATAATCGAAGTGTTCATGGACGACTTTAGTGTCTTTGGTGATTCATTTGACCTTTGTTTGAACAATTTGTCACTAATCCTTGAACGATGTGTTGAATCAAATCTTGTGCTGAATTGGGAGAAGTGCCATATTGTGGTAACTCATGGCATAGTTTTAGGCCATATAATATCTTCTAAAGGCATGGAAGTTGATAAATCTAAGATAGACCTTATTCGTGCTCTAACCCCTCCCACTACGGTGAGGGAGATACGTTCTTTTCTTGGTCATGCAGGTTTTTATCGTAGATTCATCAAGGATTTTTCCAAGATAGCATCACCACTTTGTAACTTATTGAAAAAAGATGTGGTTTTTAACTTTGATGAAAAGTTTGTGGCGGCATTCAATCGTTTGAAAGAACTTTTGATTTCAGCCCCTATCATTAAACCACCGGATTGGAGCAAGCCTTTTGAGCTCATGTGTGATGCAAGTGACTATGAGGTTGGTGCGGTGCTTGGGAAGCGTGTGGGGAAGATACCTCATGCTATTTATTATGCTTCTAGAACGTTAAATGAAGCCCAACAAAACTACACAACCACTGAAAAAGAGTTATTAGCTATTGTTTTTGCTTTGGAAAAGTTTCGCCCTTATCTAATTGGTACAAAAGTTGTTGTCTTTTCAGATCATGCAGCACTTAGGTACTTGCTTACAAAGAAAGAGGCGAAATCGAGGCTCATACGATGGATTTTACTCTTGCAAGAGTTTGATATTGAAATCAAAGACAAGAAAGGAATTGAAAACACCATTGCGGATCATTTGAGCCGTCTTTCTGTAGACAAGGAAGCTATCCCATTGCGTGAAAGTTTCCCGGATGAGCAACTATCCTCACTTTCCTTAGCGGAACCATGGTATGCGGATATTGTTAATTACTTGGTGTCTAAAAAAATCCCAAAGAACTTGTCTCGTGCTGAGAGGGACAAACTTAAGAAGTTAGGAAACCAATATATATGGGATGATCCATACTTATGGAAACATGGCAGCGACCAAGTCATACGAAGGTGCGTTCCCGAATCTGAATTTAACTCTATCTTGTCTTTTTGTCACTCCTATGCTTGTGGAGGAAATTTTGGGAGTAAAAGAACAGCTTACAAGGTACTTGAAAGCGGTTTTTATTGGCCAACCTTGTTTAAGGATGCACATATATTTTGCACAACTTGTGATAGGTGCCAAAGAACAGGCAATCTAGGTGCCCGAAATCAAATGCCACAAACTTTTATTCAATTTATTGAAGTTTTTGATGTATGGGGTATCGATTTTATGGGTCCTTTTGTCAATTCCCATGGGAATTTTTATATCTTACTTGCTATTGATTATGTCTCGAAATGGGTGGAAGCTAAGGCCACCCCAACTAATGATTCTAAAGTGGTTTCATATTTTGTGCAAGCTAACATTTTTGCAAGGTTTGGAATTCCAAGAGCCATAATTAGCGATGGGGGTTCACACTTCAAAAACAAGTTCTTATAAGGATTGTTGAAGAATTACAATGTGTCGCACAAGATTGCAACACCTTATCATCCCCAAACAAATGGACAAGCCGAGGTGTCTAACCGAGAGGTGAAATCCATACTAGAGAAAACGGTGAATCCAACAAGGAAGGATTGGAGCATGCGACTTAATGATGCTTTGTGGGCTTATAGAACCGCATACAAGACACCTATTGGGATGTCTCCCTTTAGGATTGTGTATGGTAAACCTTGTCACTTACCCGTGAATATTGAGCATAAACCGTTTTGGGCTATTAAGCAATGCAATATGGAGCTAGATGGTACTGGAAAACAAAGAAAGTTGCAACTCCAAGAGCTAGAGGAGCTTCGCAATGATGCATTTGAAAGCTCACGCATTTACAAGGGGAAAACTAAGGCATTTCATGATACTATGATTTCTAGAAAACAATTTTGTGTTGGGCAGAAAGTTCTTTTGTTTAATTCTCGCTTGCAATTATTTCCGGGTAAATTAAGGTCACGTTGGATCGGACCTTTTATTGTTACTAATGTGTTTTCTCATGGTGCAGTAGAAATTCATAGCATAGCTACAAGAAAGGAGTTTAAAGTGAATGGACACCGGATGAAACCATATTATGAGAACTTTACTTCCGAAGTTGTGGAAGGTGTGAACTTTGTGGAGGCACTCCCTCTGGAGGAGTCTTAGCAAACAAGGAGCAAGTCGGGCTGACGACTTTAAACCAAGCGCTAAGTGGGAGGCAACCCACCGGTTTTGTATCTTTATCTTTTTAATTTTAATCATTTTATCTTGATTTTCTTTATTTTTTTTTTGCATATCATTTACGAAATTTCCCACCTTGAACTTTCTTTGGATGATTCAATTTTACATTGAGGACAATGTAAAGTTTAAGTGTGGGGGAGCATTTATATGTTTGTATAGTTTGTTTTAGTGTGTTTTATGCCTTTAGTAAAAAAAACAAAATCAGAAAAATAGAAAACCAAAAAAAATTTTGTGCTTTTTGAACTCCAAAATCTAGAAACTTGTGCCTTTAGGATGACACCATTAGTGGATGGAACCATTTTGATTGTAGGAGTTGAGGAACCAATTAACTAAAGGGGACGAACATAGCTCAGAAATCACAAATAACATGATAGTTGTTACCGTATCTCGGAATATCACCATATCACATTCTATTTTTATTTTTCCATATTTATCTATTGTTCTCTAAGTGCTTTGGTGGGTCACTAAACATCGACTTGTTATTACTGCTAGGATGGAATAGAGTGATTGAGTTTCTAGAAAAAAAAAAAAAAAAAAACCGACCAATTAGACCAAACGGAAAAAAAAGACACTTGGATAGCAGTATGTGTGAAATGTTGTCCCTATCTTCGTCGCCTAAACAAGCGTGGAATGCAGGATCCAAGGCAACTATCACATTCTTGCTGACAAGAAGCATGCGCTTGGATCCAAAAGATCTAATCATGATGTCTACAAAAAAAAAAATGAAAGTGAAGAAGAAAAAGAAAAGAAAGTATTATATTGGTTGAATAAAGTCACTCCTGGTTCCCTTGTATATGCTAGTGAGTTGATGTAGAATTCAAAGCAGTAGCTCAATCCAATAGGATGCATAGGTTCATCTTGGCAGTGACCTTCAGACAGATATGGGAAACATCAATCACTTGTGAACATTCGCCAACATCTACATCTATATCCATCCCCTTAATCTTTTCATTGTGATTGTGGTTTGTTAGTTTCCGAGTATTGTGGCTTGTTCGACTATCTAATTAAAGATTTATTTACTAATATATGAATTGAATTTGTGCAAGGTACCTCTTCCTGTAGTCATTTTGGATTCGTTCATTGATTTGTCACAAATAGACGGAGTTGGAAATATAGGTTTTGTAGGCAAACCTCTTGTAAACCTTCACGAGACCAAAACTCATCCACTAGGGACACCTAGGGGTTTAAAGGCTTGTTATTTATGCTTAAAGTGACCGTAGCCTCAACGAGACGGAGTTGTATGTATGTTTTATAATTATTTTGTTTGATTTGCTCAAGGTCTAGCAAAGTCTAAGTGTGGGGGAATTTGATAGGTGTTTAAAACACCTTGTTATTTATCTATTGTTTATGCTTTCTCTGCTAGTTTTCTTGTAAATTATGTATCTTATGCTTTGTTTTTGAGTATTTAGGTACTTTGGGGTCATTTGGATCAAAAGAAGAGGAAACATGGCAAAAGCGTGGAGGCGGATTGTGTCTCATTATTTGCTTTTATTTCTTCATCTCTGTCTGAAAAGTATGTCCGCTTTAGTGATGCAAGTTCTGTCTGAAAAGCATGACAACTTTAATGATGTTAAGATATTTAAGAGAAGAAGTGGATTTGAGATACAAGAGGCGGCTGCGACTGGTGTAAGGAAGCGTTCAATTGGAGCATAAAGGGGCAAAGCTGTCATTTCCTAGGAGAACACTATCTGGAGCCCACTCAAAGTTAAGGGGCAACTCTATTTGGAGAAGTGCTACACACAAATTAGCCGATGCTAAGGGGAGGTCACTATGGGTGGTTCTATAGTTGGATGTGTAAATCCACCCAATCATTCCTAAACCTAAATCGAGAAACCAGTTCTCTCAATCATTTCATTACTGAAATTGAGAAGAAAGAAAAGCTGCGCTGATGAGCAGCCAGTGATACTGAAATCGAGAGAAGAAGCAGCTGGGCTTGAATCAAATTGAGAAATAAAAGATTTAAGCTGTAGACCTATTGTTTACCATATCGTAAAAATAGGTATAGACATCGAGAGATTGATGATGAAATCGAAATTGAATCTGAGATCGAAAAGGGGTTGATAAGTTGTTGCTGTTGTTTCAAGAACTGAGACCAGAGAAGGAAATTGGGTTTGTGATAATTTAGGGTTCAACCCTGTTACAGATAGATGTCGAATGGAATAAATCAAAGATGTTAGAGCTTGAATGAGTTGTTGTTGCTCTCTAAGATGAACTAGAGAAATTGTTGTTAAGGGGTAATAGCAGAAAGTGAAGTTAGGGTTTTGCAGAGAAGTTGATTTTGTGTTGCTGCTGTCAAATTGAAACAAGGAAGAATGAGGGTTGCTGAAACTGGGAATTGATATTTTGCTTGGTTTGCAAAATCAATTTGAGTTTGGGAGTATGATGGCTCAGGTTGAAGATTCAGTGGGTTTAGGTGGCTGCTTTTGATCCTGTTATGAACTGGAGGAATGGTTCAAAGATGTGTTGATGTTGAGTGGCTGCTTCTGTAATGGAATTGTTCAGGTGGAAGAGATGGTAGTGGAGCTGTTGATTGCCAATTGCAACAAAGAGCAAGTTCTGGTGCTTGTAGGGTTGTAATGAGCTGTAGTTCATGATGGCAGGGTGATGTAGTTGTAAAGAAGGGTCTAGAGGTTCAGGAGTTGATAAGATTAGAACCTCAGATGTATGATGCTGGTATGGGTTGCCATGGATGATTACAAGAGAGCTGTTGCAGTTGTAGCTGTTTAGGTGATGTTGTTTGAGTATTGTTGGTGATTTCCATAGGGTTACAGGAGTTGGTGCTAGTACTAATTGGTATTGCAGGTGCTATGAGATAAAAAAATGTTGTTGCAGTATATGGAAGCAAATGAAGCTGCAATAGTGAGAGTTGGTATAGCAGCTGGGAATGGAGTAGGTGCAGTGCAGGGTTTGTGCTTCTAGAAGTGAAGTGGGTGTTTCAGGTTGAACTGGTGACACTAAGCCAAGAGGCACTGTGTTACCGCAATGGGGAGTATGGCTTAAACAGATGGTGGTACATGATGTGGATCTATATATGGTGGTTTTTCAGCTTTTGCGATGCAGTTGTAGGTGGAGATTGATGCTGAGATAGCTGGGATATAACATGCAAAGTTGGTCTGAAATGGAGCTGTGTTGCAGGTAAGATGAGGTGCATAAGTGGTGGACAAGGGTTGCAGTGTTGCTTGCAATTGAGAGATGAATCCGTGGTGGATGAGGTCTTGTAACTGCAAGAGAAAGTTGCAGTTGGCGGGTGCTAACTGATGTTGCAGTTCAGCTGACAGAGAACAGCCATCTTGGCTGTAATTGATGAAGCACAATGATGGTGCAGCAGGGCCATCATGGCTAAAGCAATGTCTGTGAATGGACTGTGCAAGAACAGTTTTGGCCAGAACGAGTCAGTTGCTGAGTAAGATCTGACTCGTTCTCAACTCAGCTTATGACTCAGTGGTGCCGTTAGTGACCGTTAGTCATTCGTCAGTATTTAACGATTGACTGTTATGTTTGACCGGTGACCGGGTGGACTTTTCCGGTCACCTGAACTACTTTCCGCCGCCGGATTCCGGACAATTTTCGGCCAAAACCACAGTTTTCCGGTGAGCGTTTTTGGGACATATTTTCTACTTGGGTTTCTCACACATATGGGATTGGTAGATTTTCATCTAATGGACTTTGAAGAGTTGGACCTAATTTTGGAGAAAAAGCTACAAAAGGAGAAGTTTTACTTCTTTTTGGATATCACGTTTTATTCTATTCTTGGAGCTTTTGCAGAGAACTACTTCTAGGGTTTGCTTTCTTTTATGTTTCATCTTCTTTCTTTGAATATTATGATGATGAACTCCAGTAATATGAGTAACCAAATACAATTATTGGTGATGGGATAAAAGTTGATTTCTTCAAGCATGTTATTTGATTCTTTGAACTAGTTTTGTCTCAATTCTATCGTTTATGATTCATTGTTTTTATTATCATATGATTTGAATGCTAGTTTGGTTGAGTCCTGAATCAATTGGATTTGCTTTCATCTCTATAGATATATTAGGGTTTTCAATACGTAAAAGTTGTTTATCCCTAATTTCTAGTAGCATCTTGTGGTTAATATTTGTAGTGATACATCTTTTTAATCGCATATGAGTCATAACCTTTGTTAAAAAGAATTAGTGCTCTTACATGTTTGTTTGCATTGATTAGTCTTATTTCATAGAACCTATTGCTCTTAGAGAGTTAAATCTAATTGTGCTTTTGCACTTTAGGTTGCTTTTGAAGAAGATGTCACAATAGCATCTTTTAATGTTGTTTGTGATAAAATCAGGAAATAAACGAGATACTCTTGCGATCAAGATATCTTAGGGCTTTTGATAATTGTGAGATTAAATTACCAATTCTAATCATAGACGAAAAATACATGTTTGTGAATGATACTATCCCTTGACCAATATCTTCCCTTTATTGATTATTCAAACTATTTGCTTTGCTTTATTTAGTTTTATTACTTTGATAAAAACAAAAAAACACCCTGGGTTACTTGGTTACTTAAAAATCTAAAAATTGCATAACAACAATCGCCTCTCTGTGGATACGAACTCTTTCTTATCACGTACTTCATTCATATTTAGTAGAGTGAGAAAGTGAAATATTTTTGCTTGGCTGACGACCGATCAGCCAAAACTAGGGTTTTGGGCCAGATGTTACCATGCGTTGTTTGGCGACCTTGGACGGCTAGGATTTGCATCTAGGATGGAAGGGTGGTCGTTGATCGTCGCACGCCTTCGTTTTGATAGCCGCAATAGGGAAGGTCGGCATGGTATGGCGCGACAAGGTGGTTGGCATGCCATTGGCACATGTGGCATGGCATGCCTTGGCGCGGTGTGGCCAAAACTAGGATTTTGGGCCAAAGGTTATCATGCGTTTTTTGGCGACCTTGGACGGCTAGGATTTGCATCTAGGATGGAAGGGTGGCTGTTGATCGTCGCACGCCTTCATTTTGGTAGCCGCATGGGGAAGGCCCGCATGGTGGGGCCAAAGCAAAAATGACACGGATGGCTTGGCATAGTGGGGCCAAAGGTTTAGCACATACGGCTTGGAATGGTGGGGCCAAGGAAAGGTGCGGTTGGCTTGGCATGGTGGTGCCAAGGGTTTGGAATGCCTTGGGCGCATGGTGCCACTAGCATGGTTAGGGCCATGGCTAGGTTCAGTTAGCTTGGCATGGTGGGGCCAAGGGTTTGGCATGCCATGGGCGCATAATGCGGCTAGCATGGTTTGCATGCCTTGGCGTGGTAGACGTGGCTGGCATGGTTTTCCATTGGCATATTGGTGCGGCCGACATGGTTGGCATGCTTTGGCGCGAAGATGTGGCTAGCATGGTTTTCCATTGGCACAGTGGTGCGGCCGGCATGGTTAGCATGCTTTGGCGCGGAGATGTGGCTGGCATGGTTTGCCATTGGCACATTGGTGTGGTTGTCCTGGTTGGCATGCCTTGGTGCAGTAGACATGGATGGAATGGTTTGCCATTGGCACAGCGGTGCGGCTGGCATGGTTGGCATGCCTTGGCGCGGAGATGTGGCTGGCATGGTTTTCCATTGGCACAGTGGTGCATTTGGCATGCCTTGGCGCGGAGATGTGGCTGGCATGGCTTCCATTGGCACAGTGGTGCGGCTGGCATGGTTGGCATGCCTTGGCGAGGTGATGTGTCTGGCATGGTTTACCATTGACACAGTGGTGCGGCTGGCATGGTTGGCATGCCTTGGCGCGGTGATGTGGCTGGCATGGTTTTTCATTGGCACAGTGGTGCGGATGGCATGCCTTGGCACAGTAGCATGAGAATTAGGGTTTGGCATAGATTATGTCAATCGATGTTAAGGGTTCTGCCGTGGAACATGACCCATGTAAAAAAAGGTACGCCGGTAATTCTTGTGTAGGCATGCTGATTGATTCAATAAATGTACTAATGGTCATAGTGACGTCATGTTACTTGTGCGGTTTTACGATTTTAACCCTAAGCTAAAAACCACCATCAACAACAACAAATTAAACATAACAGAAGTTAACCAACTAATAGACTAAACTCCTCGAAGCTTCCAAAACTTAAACGCCCATCGTTATGTGCACAACCTGATCTGTCTTTGAAACTGAAAGTGGAAATGAGTGAGCACATCATCCCTAAAAGGGGTGCCCAGTAGAAATAACATTTAGGGCTATTTAACGTTTGGTACCTAGCAAATATCCAACACCTAACTTTGGCACCCAACATTTAAAAGCTTAAGGTTTGGTACCTAGACCCTCGTTAAAGTCAACGTTCGACTTATTTTTATTTTGTTTTCTCTAATTTGTATTTAAAGTTTCATTTTATCTTACGAGTTTACCCTTAACAAAAGCCACTATCTTTCTCCGGTCTCCTACTGAGCAGTTTATTTAATTGCTAAATTGCAATGCATTACTAATCAATTAGTACGTGAATTAGGCCACAATATTCTTAGAACTTCGTGCCCTTTCCAGAATCTCAAACCACTTTTAATCTTCTTCAAGCTCATTATCCAGGAAAACATGTTATGAGTAAGAATTGCTGATGAAGACCGTTAATTTTTCCACATTCTTCTAATTCTCTGAAACTGTAGCTGCTAATACTACTGCTTCAATCAAAAGTCCATTGACCGGTAAGAATAAATCAATAACCATTGATTCCATGAACAAGAGAATCAAATTGTTTATCAAAATATTACTTCTATTCAAATTGGAGAATGGAGTCATCACAAATCAAATCATGACAACTGCTAATATTTCTATTTAACTTATTCTAAATCTTAGAACCTTTCTATACTTCTTGAGTATAAATTAAGGTTATTGATAAAGCTTGGTTAGATCATCAGCAAAAACATACTAACATCATTTAAAATGTATATAATTTAACCATGAATCCAATAAGTATCCACCATCAGCACCCAACGTATATGCTGCGTCGTTGGAGATTGAATCGATGATGAACTTCGTAATAATTTCAAAATGATTTCATCAACAAATTTAAGGAAGCAGATAAGTAAACTTCTAACCAATTGAGTAGATAATCTTTTCTCCAAACATAAAAATTTCTGAAGAATCAATTTAAGGCTTTCAAATGCCTGATTCTTAAAACTATCGCCAATTAACTAATTTCTTGCTTCGGTCTTCAAATTGATTTAAGAAATATGATCAACATGTGTTAATGTTTATGACTGATCCAATAGTTTTCAATCTGATGTACCTTCAAATTTAGAGAGGCGAGAAAAACCTTTGAAGTTTTCTGGTGACGTTAGGAAATGAATTGGCGCTTGTATAAATCTTGTCAAGCTTCATGGGTAATTAAAGATGCAAAGAAATGGTTTTTCTTTTCTTCTCTGCAGTGTCATATGAGAATGAAAATCAGAGATGCAGAGATTTTACAGTTTAGTTGAATAAATTTGATTTACATTCTAAAATTTTCCCGATGTTGAATGATTAATATAGAACAGGCATAATTTCAGGTTCTATTATTATTAAATATTTTTTCTAAAGATCAGGAGCAGTAATTGTTATGAAATAAAATAAAATTGGGGTTCTTTGATTACCTAATTGGACCGTCTAACCTATTGTCTTTGTTTTAATGGCGGCTTGGAGCTTGCAAAGAAATGAGAAAAAAAGTTAGGGTTTAGGGATAATTTGGTAATTTTCAATATATTTTGAATAAAAATATGATAAAATAAAAAGTAAACTGGTCAAGCGTTGACTTAGACGGTCAACGGCAGGTCCAGGTACCAACCCTTAATTTTTCAAATATTGGGTATCAAATCTAGGTGTTGGACATTTGTTGGGTACCAAACGTTAAATAGCCCTAACATTTAACTTTCAAGTAATCATTGGCATGATTTGGAAAACAATACATGTTTTCCCACACACTAAAATAGAAATAACAACTAACTTTCAAGTAATCACTAACATGATTTGAAGACAGTGTAGGTTTTGTTAAAAACCGATAAAAAAGGAAAAACAAATAAAACATATTAAGATAGTAAATTGTTCAAAAAATATAAAGTTATACCAACCAATCATCCGGCACACGTTCACAACAGTAATAATAGTTGAGCGACTCTTGCAGATTCTTCAATGATCATTAAATCCCCTTGAGGTTTTTGGCCTCGCAGTCAGATAAGATTTGGTCCTTACCAGTACCTCAATGTACGCGCACTCTACATAGCAAGTACTCAAAGAAAGTAATGGTGACAACATTATATCCAACATAAAAAGTACACATGGAGAGCCCTATCCGCCCACGCGTAAATCCAAAAATTATATATAAGATTCCCAACATCATTCTCTCTAAAATATCAAAACATAATATAATGGCTTTTCAAAGTAATTTAAAAGAACAGTAAACATCCATGTATGAGACATGAGTTTATAAATAAGAATAATATTGTTATGTATCTCCCTAGCCATAATGCTTAAAATAGATATAACGTTTGTGGCACACATCTCATACCAATCAAAAGAAAACCTTCTTCCTTACATGCTGACAATAAGTAAAGGTGGTAACCACATTCCAGTCAATGGAAAGAATCACTTTTTGAAAATAAGTAAATACTCCCAAAACACATATATTAGTTATTTATGAAAATCCAATCCCATCCCAAAATATAAAAGAAAACTAGTTTGTATTACATACATATATCTTATAGTAACAAAGATATTCATGGATTTCACAATATATAGATTTCTAAAACTATAATGAATACAAGAGAGTTCGTTATCGATTCCCACCTCATTTGATGACAAGCCATGCCTACCTCGAGATCTTTGATCCACTGGTTCATCATTTGAATCGATCATTGTTAATAAAAGAGTAACTGTTAATCACACAAGCATTCTAAGAATTCATCCAATAGGCTCACATAATAAACATAGTACAATATCATACAAGTATCCAGTTATGGGTTAAGTGAAATAACTAATAATGGTTCAAGTTTTATCAATCATTCTATAACCTGGTAATATGTAATTTGGGTATAAATAATTATATACTTATCCAAATAGGGTTAATATAGTGTCATTAGAAATCCCTCGAAAACCTTTACAACTTTGCAGAAGGAACCAAAAGCTAACTCGGACCATAAGTGGTCCGAAAGTCCAAAATAAGAAAATATAACCCCAACCCTAGCTTACGGGACAGAGCACCACGACCCACCTAAAATACTAATGGAAGGTCTGACTCGGATCGAGTCAGATGAGTTAACTGAGTCAGCGATCTAACTCGGTCATCTTCTTCATTAAGACACTGAAATAATTCCAAGTGTTCAACCTAAATACAGTTCAACAGGTTACCTTTGAGGGTCCCTAAATTACTCGTCTTAAGTCCAAAACGATCAATATCAGTCTCTACAGAATTTATGGACTAGGATCTACAACCTTTTCATACTGATTATTTTCCAAATAACACTCTAAACTATCCAAAAGGGCTCCAACTTATGTCTACTCGTGACTGCTAACTCAGAAATATAGCTGTGACGACTAGATTTCGACCATCGATATCTAACTTGTTTCTAAATGGAATTGAACAAACTTTATACCCACAGACCCACCAGAAAAAATACTACATTTAACGTTTATAGATCTACGACTAATTATCAATTTAGGATACCTATAATCGTCTCTATATATTGGCCAGGGAATTTGAACAATTCACATAAAATCGTGATTTCAAATAATTATAAACTTAATTGATTCATGTCTAAATAAGTATCTAGCAACTACCCATTTTTATTATCATATTATACCATCTATGTAAATCATATTTAAAGAATTAGTTACTAGTAAAGAGGTTACCTTAATTGGTTCATCAATCATCATAAGAATACGTCATCAAAACCATTACCATGAATAATTACTTGATTATCATCTATTTATCTCTTTGAATTACTCCTACTCTTACTAACAATTACCACTACCTTAATCCTTGTTTTATTGATCCAAGGCTTCTCCTCTTTATTCTTGTTTACACAGCTTTAGTTGTCTATCTTTTACTCTATTTTCCTTTTCTTATTTAATCCAAAACATCATTTTCTATGCTCTTGATTAACCCACAACACCTACTTACACAATCCTATCCAAACTCTCCCAAAAAACCCACCTCCAGCTCATTCAGGTTAACACCTCCTACTCTGTTTAACAAGAAAATATATACTCTAAAAATATAATGAGGTAGGTTCCATGGACACTCTTAGATGGACAAGGTTTGACATGATTTGCGCCATTTTCTCCACAAAACCCAAACAACAATGAATTTAAGTGTAATATTTTGATGATATGTTCCCCTTATAAGACTCTACATTCTTATAAAAAATGAACATAATTCGAGATATAAAACCTCACCATCTACCGATCTTAATTTCAACCGTTAGCTTTGAATGACTAATATTCAAAGTGGTAGATGGTCGTTTTATAAAAGTCGAATTGTGTTCATTTTTATAGGAAGGTAGAGTCTCATAAGAGGAACATATTATTAAAATATGACACATAAATTCATTGTCTTTTGGGTTTTGTGGAGAAAATGGTGCAAATATTGTCTGTTCTTGTCCATCTAAGAGTGTCATCCATGGATCCTCCCTCAAATGTAACTTAACTAAGCATAATTAGTTGTTAATTAATTAACCTAACTTTATTAATAAGTTTCTAATATTACCAATGATACGTATCGATGTTTGTACCTTGGTAGCCATTACTATAAAGGCAGAATTCAGAATAATAATAGAAAAAAACTAGAAACCAGATTCGAAGAAAATATATCTTCTCTAGATTATGAACAAGAAAACTATTACAATTCTCTCTTTGTTACGCTCACAATCTCTCTAAACAATTGATCAAGCTTAAACTGTTTGCTGAGCTTGCTTTTGCAATAATCAATTGCCTCACAAACTTCTCTAGTCTAGCCTAGTTTGTATCACAAACCATATTATGTAGATCTAGGTGTGTCTGTATCACAAACCACACTAGATGTCTTCGCTATGAGCTAAACATCTCTATTTATAGCTTTAACGGTTTCCAAAACCTTCTAGGAATTCCATTTCTAAGAATATTACCTTGTCTAGGAAGTATTTCCTTATCTTGGCATAGTTCCTTACTTTGGTTTGGTTTCCCAAACCTCTTAGAAATTTATTTTCCTTTTATAGGAATACTGCCTTAAATCATTAATCCCTCCTAAATTAGAATTATATTCCCAGAGAGAGAAAGATACACATGTATCATGCGCTCCCACTCAAGAACTTGAACTCCTGTGAAAGTTATATTTAGAGGTTAGGGAACTCGAGAGTTCTTTTCACCCTGCTGAACCATCTCTCCTTGCTAGGAACTTGACTTTGACTTCCAATTAGAAAAGCTTCCTTATCTTTTTGTCTTATCTTAGTAACTCTTCGCTCCGTAATGCAATCCTCTTCGAGTGGTTCTTCTCTATCAAGCCATAAGTCTTCCACATGTGGAAAGATTATCTTGTCATATCCATCATTATATAGTAATGGTGGTTCAAACATCTTCAACCTTTCTAGGTTTTCTTCTTATTTTTTGGTTAGGGTTTCCAAACAAACTCTATTCGGCTTCTCCTCAAGAGAATGGGTCATAAGGAGAATGAACTTGGTACTAGCATTCACCAACTGTTTAGTCTGAGTGGATGTAATCAAGCTCTCTCCATCAAGAGGAAAGTCTATAACTCGTATTACAAAAGCTTTCTCATCATTGGTAAATGTATACTTCTGGTTCCTCCTATGTAAAATCGCATCTCGATCCCATAAGTAAGGACTACTAAGTACAACCTGACAAACATCTAATGGAACCACATCGCATGTAACATCATCAATGTATGACTCATCAAAAACAAACTTGAATGTACATTGTTCAGAATCATGTATCCCACATTCCTTTTGAATCCACCATAAAGGATAGGGTTTCAGATGTTTGAAAGTCTTCAAACCCAACTTCTGTACCAAAGAATGTGAAAGTAAATACTTCTGACTTCCCGGGTCAATAACAACATCTATAAGTGTTATCTTAACCTGCATCTTAACTGTAAAGAGTCGTTCGCTAAGGTCATCTTTTAAAGGTCCTTCTTTTGCTCCTGCCATAAGAGAGAGCTTTGAGTTGGGCTCCGTTAGTCCTTGGACTTCTATTGGAGTTTGTGCGACTAGTGCTGCCTTCTTGGCTTCTTTATTCTGCAACCCTTTTGGTTTTAGATTAGGATACTTCATCCAATACTTGTCGACAACATGTCCCATTTGTTTGCAATGAGTGCAAGTCAGACCTTCTTTGTATTTAGACTTCCTACCCTCTTTGCTCCTTTCATCTCCTTTAGCGACGAAACCTTTAGAACAACCTCTTGGTGTTTCCCTCAATATCAGATTTCTTAAGCCTTCCTTCGATAGCATTAGATTTTATGCTTTCTTTGGAGATAGTATCCACCAAAAAAATCTTCAACTCCTTCCGTATATACTCATGGAACCCGGAGATATACTTCATATAGCATAATCTTCCAATTCCAAATCCAAAACCATAGATTGATTATGAAATTACGAAGTATATTCTTGCACGGTTTGGTTGTAGGACTGCTTCAAGTCGTACCACTTGAACCATCTATCTTCAAGGTAGCCAACCAAATAAATTTTTTTCCTCACAACTTCCTTGAATCCCTTCCACGACAATGCTCCCTTACTTAGGTATTGTCTTTGATAAGCTTTCCACCATATTAGAGCATGCTTTGAAAGATTCAATGCCACAAAAGCTATCTTCTCCTTCGAACCATATTCAAAGAAATAAAAGTATGTCTCTAGACGCTCTATCCAATCATCCAATTTTTCTACATCGACACTTCCATCATAAAGTGAAATACCAACATGAAAATCAATTTTTTAGATTCTTACCATGATTCATAATCTTACCACGAGGTTTTGATGCTTTTGTGCCTTTAGGAATCTCTTCTTCTTCTTCCTCTGCGCTTTCTTCTTCTTCCTCCTCATCCTCTTCTTCCGAACCCCAAGATGGTGATTTATTTTTCGTAAGTTTCATATTTGGTGTATTGGAACGAATACAAGCAACCAACTCGTCCAGGGTAGTTTGAATCGTCTTCATCTCTTTTTTTAACATAACCACCTTCTCGTCGGTAGTTTTTGGTTCATCAGTCTTAGACTCATCGTATAAGTTTGTCATCCTTGGTTTTCTTGTTCTTTTAACATATTCTTGCTTTTCGAGTAACTCACCAAGTTGTTTATAGAGAGATCTAGTGAATACCATAAACCACAGGAATCTTCCCTAAAAGAAACGAACCTTTCTCTGATAACAACTTGATATGTATCGATCTCTGTGCCTTGGTAGCTCTAAAGGCGGAATTCAGAATAATAATAGACGAAAACTAGCAAAAAGAACACACTAGAAACCAGATTCGAAGAAAATATATCTTCTCTAGATTATGAACAAGAAAAATATTACAATTCTCTCTTTGTTACACTCACAATCTCTCTAAACAGTGGATCAACCTTAAACTGTTTGCTAAGCTTGCTTTTGCAATAATCAATTGCCTCACAAACTTCTCTAGTCTAGTCTAGTTTGTATCACAAACCATACTATGTAGATCTAATTGTGTCTGTATCACAAACCACACTCTAGATGTCTTAGCTATGAGCTAAACATCTCTATTTATAGCTTTAATGGTTTTCAAAACCTTCTAGGAATCTATTTCCTTATCTAGGAATTCCATTTTCTAGGTATATTTCCATTTCTAGGAATATTACCTTGTCTAGGAAGTATTTCCTTATCTTGGCATGCTTCCTTACTTTCCTTATCTTGGCATACTTCCTTACTTTGGTTTGGTTTCCCAAACCTCTTAGAATTTTTTTTTCCTTTTATAGGAATACTGCCTTAAATCAGTAATCCCTCTTAAATTACAATTATACCCTTTATCCATCTTGAGGATCACTAGTTCCCGGAGAGACAAAGATACACATGTATCAACCAAACACTAAAAATTACTAAGGGCAACTTTGTACTAATAAGAGGTCCTGGTCAGGTCGATTCAAAAGTCAAGGAAAGTCAAGGTTCGTCGGTCAACGGTGAGTCAATGTCGATTGACTTTAGTTAAACTTTCGTATCCAAATTTCGGGTTGCGATATCTTTCTCGCCCGATGTCCGAATGACGCATTATAATACTCCATTTCGCATAACTTTTCGAGATCTATCTAATGGTACTAATTTCATATCCAAATTATTATTTTATTAATTTTTGTTCATATTTAATTAATTGGGCTATTTGCGGCTAAATCGTCTCTTGATTATCACTAGATCGTCTCTTGACCGGTCTAATAGCTTTGACGTGCTTGAGGGTCCTTACAATTGTGTATATTGAACCTCATAGGATTTTACAAAATTGATTCCCTTGGATGACGTACTTTATAGCCTAAGAGGTTCTTCAACCTAAGTGAAGACTTTTGATACCAATCGGACTCTAAAAGATAAGCCTTTTTTATTTCCCTTTAAATCATACAGATCAAGGCTTAGAAATATGTTTGCAATATAAAAATATAACAAACCTCATAATCCAAAACACTTACACTTAGTTACCTGAGAATCCTGGATTACTAACCACCTCCTAAGAATAACCTTAATCCGATCGAAGATGAATACTTTTAAATATCTATCTTGAGGAATCACAAATTATGAGACGAACAAAACTTTTGATTACTATCTATCACATTCCTGATCGGATATTGACGAAAAACTCGACGATCAATAGGAACAAGGTCAGGATATATGAACTATCAAGTTATAGATACTCGGGCATGGATTCATGAATCCCGAAGTGAAGTATTTAGGTCGTAAACCTAATTATGTTTCTCAGAGGAAACCTAAGTTAGTAGAGAGCGACTCTAGCATACAACTAAGACATATAAGTGTCAGAGATTGAAATTCTGAAATGACGAGGGTACCAAGTTCACCACGATATCTCAACCTATTCAAAACCCATATTGTATAATATTCTTTAAGCAACAATCACTAAATGATTACTTCAACTAGATGTTCACTTGGAACAAGGTTAGTCTGGACTGGGATAACAAAGATGGATCATGCTAAGTGGAAATTAAGGTACACGTTCTTATTACTTTAATTATAACTATAACAATTATTATAATGCGAAAAATAAAGTAAAGGCACACAACAAGATTTTGTTAACGAGGAAACTGCGAATGCAGAAAAACCCGGGGACTTATTCCAGTTTTAAATACTCTTAGACTATACAAATGAATCGATTCTTTTGGTTTCATCCTTGAATCAGTTTATGTAGGTATTCGGATAATCTGATTCTTTAAGACTTAGAAGTGTCAGTGTTCTGTATATTTTTCTAGTTAGAAATTACGTGCGCAACAATATAACATATTATGGTCGATGGAACAATATTTTTATTGATTTTCAGATCTACAATAGGTTAATGTTGAAAACTATACGAACCGATTTCGTTTGGTATCAAACTGTAATCAGTTTTTATTGGCATTCACGAGGGTCAATTGTGCTCAATTATTCCACTTTTTTTTTGAAAAAAACTAGCTGTTAGGGTATTTCTCTATATAAGGAAACCTTATTCCCATACCCAGTTTACCTCAAACTTACATATTCAATTCACTCTTACTCCATATAATCTACGAAATCACATTTTATAGCTCTACATACAAGCATGGCATCATTTGACTCCGCCGAAGATTTTTCCATAATAAAAACATTGTATGCCGAAAATCGAGTTGTAGATCTCTCCCTCGTAAGGGTAGAACCCGAAACCTTATGGACGAATATATATAACCAATATAAGTTATGGTAATCCAAAGATAAGAAGTCTTCAATAAATTCATGATAGGTACCAAGTCATCCATTTCTTATATATCTATTCAACAACGAATATTCAAAAATATCCATCTAAGCTTATCCCTTTTTTGTAAGTATTTTTATGGTTTATTTTACATAAGCTAAGTTGTTTGATCTTCTAATTAAACAACACTAACAAAGTAAGTTTGTGTTGTGTTTTTGTAGAAGGAAGTCTTAAAAGCGCACGACTTGGAGGAAAAGGGAGAAGCGTTCACATTTGATGAAATCTATCATTTTATGGTATCGAAAATTCCGGAGCATGCCCCAGACTATATGGTGGGTTATGTTGCTCTGATTCCTTCTATGAAGATTGATAGTTTTAGAAGTTTTTGTGTAGGTTTCGTGTGTATATTTTAATGTAAAGTCTCACGAGACTATAAATCATTCACTAGAGTCGCCTAGGGGTTAAAAGGCTTGATGCACGTGCTAAGTGCATCCTTGATTCCTACGAAAATGAGTATTAGATTTTAAATGAATGAATATATGTCCTAAAGATATGAATGAGTTTTTTTTTTTCTTAATGAAAATGAATCGATCGGTTTTCATAAGACTAATAAAAAATCGGTTGTTGTTATCGGGTTCTATCTACACATACGTTAACCGATTTTAGGTGTCTTGCATGAATGAAAAACACCAACCCAGAATAGGTCCATGAGTGCATGAACGTAACCCGATTCTAGTCGGTGTTTTGTGGGGAAAAACGGAAATTTTCACTTGTGTAATGTTTTGAAGTTCGATTAATATTAGCTAATTTCATATTTACCACGATTAATTAACGCCTACAACGATTAATTAACACTAATTTATCAGGAATAAAATATGAATTAAGGAGCATAATTGACTAAAAGATTTTAGAAATTACTTTAAATGACCTCCTTTTGTCTTTTACTTTAGTTAGGGCATAATTGACTTATACAAATAAGCCTCAAACTAGCCAGGCATTTTTAACTTTCCCGAAAACGGGGTGGGTGCCCAAGCCAAAATTTTGAGTGCGGTAATCGTTAAAATCCAAATAACCCTTGAAAGTTCCCGCTCGTCTCTTATTTCTTCGTCTTCTCCCCATCTCTCTACCCTTTCTCCCTCCCAACCCAATCTTCCTTGATTTCCCCCCCAGCTTCCCTTCCATTATCATCTCTTTTTTTTGTTATCCTCTAACCCAGAACTGAATCGATTTATAGAATTTACAATAAATTTCATCTTGATAGACACATAAACCTAATTCCAATCGAATTTGTTAATTCCCAATTCTTTTGAGCTTTCTCATAATTGAATTCCAAAAAAATATGACCTAATTATTCATCTTTAACTTAGGACTTGTACGTTGAACTAATATATCGAGTGGATCGAATAAATGGATTTATATGTGAAGACCGAAGAAAAAAAGAAAAAGATGAAGTTGATCCAAATATCTCTTCCAATTGAATTGATTCTAGAGTTTCTATCAAGACTACCAGTTAAATCTCTGCTTCGAAAGTAAGTACCTGTACAATCACATCAATCAAAATCCACAATTTACTAATTATTTCCAAAACAAATCTACCCTTGTGTTTTACACTAATTATGGTGGTACTGGGAAACAACAATGTCTATTCAGGAGCAGGAGGAGGAGCTTTGTTTTGGTGGACAGCTGATCCGCAGGTAATTCTCTTGTATGACCTCCATCAAGACAAGTTGCAATACATCCGAAGGCCACTTGAACGCAACACACATACTCGGAGGTTTGAGTATAAAGGATTCTTAGTTGTTGCCCAACTTGAAAAGAAATCACCAACTACGCTGACTTTGGGAAAGGTTCACTTGAAAATATTGAAGGCTTACAAAGATGACCAAGTTTGGGCTGAGGAGACCATTGATCTTTCGGCGTATTCAATTCCTTTCAGTAACAATTTTGGGTTCGTCAGCTTCTCCGACCAGATATTACTGTACTGGGTGGATGCCAAAGATTTTATTTTCTTCAATCTGCAAAGGAGATGTCTCAAGGTGGTTAGGAACCTAGATTCATGCATCTCTGAGAAGATACTACCTACAGTTGTTAGACCCAAATTACTACTGGCTGAATTGTGAGGTTGAAAACATCTGCGCTTTGAAAACCTTGTTGCCTGTACGATCTCAAATATCTGATCGTGCTGCTTTAAATTCGATGATGAGGAAAAGCTTCGAGAATATGTGGACTCTGCAACAACCAAAGACAGTTGGAGGATTTTTCTCTTCATATTACAAATCAAAAACCAACAGTCACTACTTCTTCGATGATTAGGAAGTTTCACCCGTAGGTGCATTATATTTTTTTGGTTTACTGTTTCATTAAATTTTGGTTTAATTATCGATGGAAAATCTTTGTTTATCTGCTGGACCTATTGAGATTCTGTATCTCCTATATTTGTATACAATGTTCTTTTTGTAATGGAAGATCAATGACCAAATGAACATCTTTTTCCCATATACTGGAGTTTTGAAAGCCGTTGTATGTATCTTAACTCAGTTCACACCTCTTATTTTTCCTCTTACTCTCTTATCCCCAATTTTGTTTAGTTGAGTTGTTAGATTATTATGGTTTATTTTTCAAAATTATTCAGAAAATTGATAGTGCAGGAAGGTTGCCTATTAAATATTCAGAAAATAAATGAACGGTGGATGAACAGCTGTGAAGAGAAACTCAACCCTTTTGTTTGTTATCAGGAAGACATGGTCGTTCTAAAATCCAGATAGCTCTGCCTCTTTTCTATCACACTCATCTTATTTTCCTGACTTGCATATTGTTGTTTCTTTCATATGTTTTTGAATTGGTGGGAGCATCATATCATCATGTCTGGCTAAACTTGTTGAAGCTATTGCATCAAGTTTTAGTGTTGCTTTATGTTATCTAACTAGAATAACTCTTTTTTCTGAAAGCTTGATGGATAGGATGCAGAACCAGACATGTTTTTGTGATTGAGTATATGCATAAATACATTCATTCATATAATTGCCTTTCCACGTGGATCAGTACCCTATATTATGGACATCTGAATTCATGATGATCAGGTTGAGTTACCCTGTATCAGTTCGCATGTGCATTTGTGACTTCAACATGACATAGATTGGTGCGGTTCTGAGTACTGTCTGATTAATTTGAAACGGTTTATCATGATTTTATATGACAAGCTAAACTTTTTTTATTAGAAATTCAGTGCTCATATGATGTTATGTTTTTCGCGAGTGTTTCTTTTTCTAATATTTCCTGCTTTACTGCGGGAAAAGATCATTGCAGCCGGTAAGGATGTCCAAGAAAAGAAGGAAATCTATACTCCATATTCTTCCATTGGATGCTGTTGGGGCATCGCAGTCCATCATGCAGCTTGAGGAGGTAGGTACTACCACTATGCTTCAGTTGTGCATGCTAATGTCTGTTTAGGGGGTTGGGGAAAAAAATGGATGTGGCTGCTGAATGGAGTAGTAGCATTTTAAGTCTTTGATTCACAGTTTACTTTATGCTCATTCCATTTGACCAGGTTAAAGCTTCCGTGGGCCGTGGCTGCTCTCTGGAACATCATGACTTGCTTGGCCTTCTTCGTTTGAGCATCAAAGACAAAAGGGAGGAGACTTAGACATACTAGATTGGCTTTGGGAAATGTTCCGCTTTCAGGTCAGATCTAACTAAGGAATTATATACAATAGTTTAGCGGCTAGTCATTGTTGAGAGCATTAACTTTTTTATCCACGATGGCTTTGCAGAAAGACATTGTCAGGAATCAAAGGGAACATTTGATTCTAATGCTTGCAAGTAGTCAGATACGACTCCTACCCAAGGCTGATCCCCTAACAAGGTATATGAATGAATCTTTTCCTACTCACGTGGTTAGCTTTGCAATGGTGACTTAGCTTGATGATGTTAGGATAATGCTTTGAATTTGGTCTAAATATCCAGATAAACTTTGTTATTCCACAAGTATGGTTGGTGATGTATCTTACCCGCGTTTCTGTATTACTTGATTACAAGTCGTGTGATTATGCACAAGAAACACTTAAAAGTTCGGTAGTGTCAGTACTTTGAAAGGCTTCAAGGGACATCCTCTGCATCTCAATTGTGCTACGATGTTTATTTGAAGTACCGATACCTGATACCAAAATTGCTGGGTTAGTTTACATAATCCTTAAATATGCCTTGTTTGAACCTGTTACCCATCTGCGCTCAATTAATCATAAAATAAATTGAAAATAATCATCTCAAAATTTGTAACCGATGTAGCACAAAAAGATCATTTAAGTGGAGCAGTTCTCCTGTTGGATAACATGGGTCACAATTGCATACAAAGGTAACACGCTATAACAGTAGTGTATAATCTTCTGGTGTTGATTTCAACTAGCGACTGTTTGTCTGAGCTAACTCTTAAAAGTTATGGTTACTGTCTGGCATTATATCTTGCTCATTTGGTACTGTTAAATTATCATGGTCACAATTTTTTTTTTTTTTTTTTTACTTTCCAACACTTACTTTGCAGCGGTGGTGTAAGTCTGAGTGCTCGAAATGGACAAGGTGTGATTGCAGAAGCCTTATTTTAACAACGGCAGCCAAGAAAAATCTAATTCCTTTGAAAAGAAGGATTGGGTAGTGAGCCTGTATTCTTTCCTAATCATGTGCTTACTCATTCACAATCATAAAGAGGACGTTTATATGTAAGGTTTGTGTTTGTGGTCATCTTTTATCAATCGTATATATCTTCTGTGTTAATGCTCTTTTTTGAAACTAGAATAAGTTAGGCTCTTTTATACAATGGTGATGACAAATAACACACCTTTAGTCGTTTTCAGATTGCAGTTACAACAATAACGAAGTTATATGTGTGGTCAAGAAGAATTAAGTAGCGGAATATGAGGAAGGGACAGTTGAAGAAACAAATTTTGGTGACTATAAAAAGCCTAAAGCAAAAATGTAACTTCTTTTTACTTTTTACAATTTCAGAATGTTTTCTTTCATTACTTTAAACAAAATATATAAAAATAAAATCCTGTTGTTTCGAGCACAGTTTACTATTCTTTAGGTTGTTTAAAAATAGCAGATTAGAGTAGGCTCCCATTGAGCACCGTTCCGTTGCAGCTGTAACAGCCCATGGTTACAAAGTGATTATTTATCAGGAATTTTACAGTGGGTTAACCTGAGTTATCTGGTTAGAGCGCAAGTGTCGCGAATATGGTATGCGCCTGTGTTTGCTGGAACTTTCTTTTTAAGCGCAAATAGTGATAGCACTAAAGAACGTAAAACCAGTAGGTAAAACAGTACTTAGTACATCATTTTTGATCAGATACACCATCATGTAGGAAAATCTCTCAAGAGCCTTGTCAGTTGCAGATATGACTTATGAATGATGTATATGTGCCTGTGTTTGTTGGCAATTCATCATTCTGTGTTTGCGACAACCCCATATTCTCAAATTGTGTTTACTATTGCTAGCGTCCACTTTTGGATACTACAAAGCTAATCAGTTCTAAACAACTTTAAAATGTAGTTGAGGCATATCGCTACACGGAAGACCGCAGTTAACTTTGCTCTGCTTGCCACTTGCGTCACGGTTTTTTAATAATATTAGTATAATAAAATCAAATAGGTCTCTTTAATAATGATTTTATTCGTATTTTCCGCCTGAACTTCACCGGTCACTGGTGTAGGCTTGTAGCTCTACTGCTCATTTCTCAAGGGATCATCATCATTTTAAACTTTCCCATACAAGGGGTGGTGCCCAAGCCAAATTTTGAGTGCGGTAATCTCTAAAATTCAATAACCCGCGAAAGTTCCCGCTTTTATCTCTTCATCTTTCCCCCCCGTCTCTCTCCCTCCTCCCTCCTTCAATTTTTTTCCCGGTGGTGAAGAAAATTAGCAGGTATTCTTCTTTCTTTCTATCCTCATCATCTGTTTTTGTTTAACTTTGTTTTCCTCTAAACCCAGAACTGATTTTTGAGTTCCACTTGATAGGCACATAAACCTAATTCCAATCGAATCATTTGTTAATCCCCAATTCTTTTGAGCTTTCTCATACTTGAATTCCAGATGACCTAATTATTCATCTTTAACTTAGGATTTGTATGTTAAACTAATACATCGAGTGGATCGAATAAATGTATTTATATGTTTGTGACAGTTTCAATCAGGCTTTTGTTGTTCAATTTCTTGTCTATTTATGTTTCTTTCACTCATACTCCAATTTGATTTTAGGGTATAAGTAGGGATATTAGCATTAATCTATAAATTAGGAATTATATGCGTCAAAATAAATGGATCTATGGCTGAGAGTTGAATTAAAACTTCAAGAATCCGGAAATAAATTGGGAATCCATCATTTGAATCTGATGCACACTCAAAAATCTATGAGGAAATAAAACAAAGTCATGTAAAAGCAAAACAAAAGGACGTGGGTGGTGGTCATAATCGGTGCAGATTTTTCTTGTTTGTTTCCTTAAAATTATGTTGGTACCTTGTCAGCAGCTTCATTCGTGTAGTAGCCATGTCCTCACTCCTATACGCGGATAAATCAAAGTCCTCCAAATCTTTAATAGTAAATCAATTTCTCATTTATTGTTTGTCTTAAAACCCTCTCTAAATAGATTTCATCAGTTTCATACCTTCATTTTCATCTCTCAATTTGTCATTTTCAGAGATAAGGAGAATCAAGCATTTGCATTTGAGATAATTGCTAGTCTTATTGTCCCTGATTCCATCCCATCTGTAGCTGAAGATACTGAATAACTCCAAAAAGCTTTCTCTGGTAATCATCACTCTACCCATAACTAATGATTTCAATTGCCTTATTTCTATGAAGGAAAACAAAAGACCCATAGATCATGTTTATGGAGTCTAGTATAATTGGTCCAAATTAGCATTGTGAAAGATTAATGCTAAAATCCCTGATTTATAGATTAATGCTAATTTGTTTTCTATGACTTGTTTGTTCAATTTCTTGTCTATTTTGACCCATTTTGTCTCAAATTATAGTATATTGTTTAGGGTTCGGTTCACTAAAATGCAGACTAAATGTCTGCTTTAATTTTTATCTCAGAGACAAATAGTACTTCATTTGTTAATTTGCGTAAAGTGCTGAAGTTCTAAAAAGTAAAAACTCTTTTCGCAGGATATGCAAAGAGCTTAAGACTAGAACGTTATCAAAATTTGTATCTGGCTAAGCTGCTTAGAAACCAGAAAGTAGTGGGTTGAGAGCACTCAGCTTCAATGCAACCCAAAATCAGTTCTTTCTTTAAGCGCTCCGTAGACAAAAGCTTTGACCCATCTAAACTTTCCGCTCCCGCTGAAGGTAGCATGCACTTTGATATTCAAGAGCCAGAGATTCGAATAACATACAAGCGTCGAACACCTAAAGAGGAACCAGTCAGGTAAGAAATTCAATCTTGTTACTTTCAAGCAACAAATTTCTACTGCTCAAGAACCAATAGATATCTCAGTCATGGTTGCTTCATCTCGGAGTAGGCAAATCTCCACATTGCTGCAACAAGTTTTTATTTTCCTCGAATTCTGACACAGTGAACAAACTATTGCTTGCCCTGCACAGGAATGGTGAAATCACTAGTGCAGACACCATAGAAAGACCTCAAGTTTCCCCTCCCAAACTACTGCCTTCTAGTTCATGCAAAACTTTGAACAAAAAGAGAAGTTACGCGCAGTTTCATTTGGAATTAGGGCAGTCAGATTTCCTTTTACATACCTGCTCTACTTGTGGGTTTAACTATGCTATAGGAGATGAAGGGGATGAGAAGGTTCACAAAGAGTTTCACAAGACCTATACCCACGGAATCCAATTTAAGGTATTTTACTCAAAATCAAGTTGGTATCATTGTTTAGTCAGCAGCAATATCTGTATACCCTTTTCTGGCTTTTGTGTCTCACTTTCTCATGTCTTATCTTAAATCCATGGACAGGGTTGGCGCAATGAAAGAGTAATTTTAGCAAGTGAGGGTGCTCGTGTTATTTTAGTAGACGGTGACCCACCAGCTCAAATGAAAAAGGTTCCGCTTCTTTCTCATTGTTGTTTCTGTCTACCAGATTTGTTAAAGAAGAAAATTGGCCTATTAATTTGAAAGATTTACTGAGGTGGAATGTCTACTGTCAGGTTCAAGAGGTTGTAAAGATGGTGGAGGATGAGCTTGGTTTGGGTGAGGGGTGGCTTCTCCACAAACTCTGCAAGGTACAAACCATGAGTCTTTTTTTTTGGAAAAGTCTCTTGTGTATACATGAGATGATGTATAAAAAATCCCAACTCCTTCATGTCATCTTGTTTTCAGGTGTATCTATTCGTATTGAGCCAGAGAATTGCTGGTTGTCTGGTTGTGGAACCAATAAAAACGGCATATAAAGTAGTTTCAAAATCTGTAGTCCAGAGAAGCTCCACTTCAAATGAAAAAGCAGCTAGACCAAATTCTGCTGTACTGCGTTTTGGGAATGTTAACTTTCAGCAGGAAATTGTAAAACATATGCCTTCTGTCGATGAACTTAATGTATCAGAAGACCCAAGTGGAGTCATTCTGTGCGAGAACGATGCTGTTTCAGCCCTCTGTGGAGTTAGAGCTATTTGGGTTTCACCCTTTAATAGAAGGAAACATGTTGCCAATCTTTGAACTCAAACATGGTTTTAGAGGTAAGGGCCTAAAGATTCATGTTTCACAGCTTTATAATGTTCCATTTCCGTCTGTTATTTATGTAGGAAGAGTTTCTCCAAGGGTTACACTATTGAAGCCTCGCAAGTTGCATTTTCTCAGCCTACTACTGCAGGAAAGGTATTTGCATCGAAATACAGCGGCACTAACACTTTCCTGGTGTACCATACACAAGCCTGAGCACCATATCTGCCTGGGCGGTTTGGTATAAGTCGTATGAGTTCTTCAATATTCTTCTTATCCATTTAAATAGAAGTTGACAATGGTCTGAGACTTTTTCAGAGTACAGGGATAAGAAGCTGACTTATTTTTTGTCCAAATTAAGTGTAATTATTAGGGATTAATCACAGGTGGAGGTAATTGACTTGTTCAACTCTGCAGAAACCAATCGAAGGTGGGGGCCAAAACCCTTCACCTCTTCATACATCTTGAACCCCACTGTCCACTCCCTATTTGCAACCAAATCATGAGTCACACGCACCAACGCACCAACGCATGGCAGGAAAGCAAGTTGGTGAATGCAATAGTGAGTTCCCGAGTGACTAATAATCTGCAGATTTTAGACTTCTTGCTTATAATGAACACCAATAGAGATGCCATAGCAGCCTACTAGTGATTTCAAGATGCATTCCTTTGTATGGAAGCAAACAAGAAAAAAAATACTACCAGACAACAATATTTATTTTCACATTTTAGATCTTCTAAAATTTAAAAGCAAAGTTCAACCGCGCTCTAGTGAGCTTAACCCATAAACCCTCTGGGAGCAGTCCTGACAATTGCATGTGAGGAAGCAAGGCCTGTTACCTTGTACAGAGGATATCGATTAAAAAAAAAATATGTACAGTAGTTACTACTCACCGACTTGTTTCCTCAACAAAAAGCATTTGAGAAACACTAATAATTACTGCATCTGTTAATTAACGGAAATGCTATTCTATGCACCATTAACAGCACTATTAACCACTCAACCCCATGTGTCTCAAGAGTACTGGTTAAGATAATTCAGCCGTGATCCACCCGCTCCCCAACAGGGTTCATCACTTTACAAATCTAGGGTCTAAATGTGGGTGAGTGGTGAGTAGTGCTGTGTTAAGTAAGCAGAATAACAATTCCCGTTAATTAATAGTCTTTTAAGTGATTATTAGTATTATTATTGAAAACGGAGAGAGCTGACTAAGGTCTAATCAGGCTGGCCATTAGTCAACATAGCATAAATTTGACGATAGAATAGGTTGTTTGGATAACTAATTAGAAGTAACTTTTCGACTTCTGGAAGTCGAAAATTAGGTTGGATAATATGTTTTAAAATGACTTTTAGAAGTTGATAAGTAGCTTTTATTGGAGCCAAAATTCTGGACTTCTTGCTTCTCCTCCTTTTTTGTGCAATACAATAATATGTCTCCCTTAAATTAATTCTTCATTGTTATCATTTGAATAAAGTTACATCACACACAAACATTAGAATGGAATAATTATAAAATGGAAGAAGAGATGAAAATGAATTAAAACAGTTGGAATATATTTGAATGAAGTAGTTGGGAATTTTGATTATGAAGTTTTCATTGATGGTTCTCTGTCTTTTCTCTGTTTTAGTTAATCTTAGTCGATTTTGTCATTATTTTGCTACCATTTAGATTTGGAACTCTAAAAGGAACTGGAATAGATTCGATGGTTCAACCCGATGGCATACTGTAACATATTTAATTTCAGATTTGGTCTCATTTTTTTTCTTCTTTCAAGCAATTTGGGTTCATAGATCGAGTTAGTAGTACTAGATTTTATTAGAAAAATATGTGATGTAAATGATTAAATCTAAGAAATAATGCAGTGAAGCAGGTGATTATCATGTTCCCTGTTAATGAATCTATTGGTGGTCTTTCATTAAATTTTTTTTCATGATTATCATGCAATGAAGCAGATGATTAGATCTAAGAAATAATGCAATTCTTACGTCAATTATCCTTCCTATTTGACTTCTATTGTAGCTTCTGAGAAGTCCAGAGGCACTTCTTGCTTCTATTTCTATATCCAAACAAGTTATTAGACAAATTTGTTTTGATACGACACAGGCAGGTATACTCCCCGAGTAGATCTAGTAAAATTATTCACTAATAAGGAAAAACGTGCGGGATCCGGATGATTGGACAAGTGCAATTAAGAATCAAATTGAAAAATAATAAATGACACTTCTAATCCAACTACCATCTCATTAACAAGACCCAATCTCAACTCTATTCATATAGAAAATATAACTGGGATCCAATCTTTTATTACAAATTTTTATAGATACACAACAAATATATTATTCTTGAGTACAACATATATGCACTTTCAGATAAAACAAAAACTCAAAATAATAAAAACATGGCTGAAAAAGAGAATGAAACAAGAACGAAAACACAATCAATCGAAAGCTAAATAAAGTAAAATATGATAACATGAATACAAATCAGATTTAAAACACAAACAAGTAAACTATAAAACCGAACAAAATATGTCGAACTTACGAGTCTTATCGCCTGATCATGAACTTCTTGTAAAATCTAGCAAAACCACCACCTTCACCATTTATCCATGATTTATTTTTCTGTTAAACTAAAATTGAAAAACACCATTATTAATCAAATATCTCGAACTCATAACCTAAATCACTATTTTAAAATTAAAAAGCTAAACATACCTTGATAAATTATATTATTAATTTGGTCTTCATTAATTTTGGATTAGTTTCAACAAAACCCAAAAATGATGAATTTATATCTTATTCTTCTTCACTGATCCATTCTTGGATCTTTTCCTTCTACTTCTTCATCATCAATTGCTTATGTTCTTCTCGTAAGTGACACGACACATCTTCTGGATCGCTTCATAATCTTGTTCTTTTCCTTTCCCCTTCCCCCTTTTCCATCAACTCTCCTATTTTAATTAAAAACCTAATTCTTAAAATACAAATCAACAATGAAGATCACTGAAACGAAAAATTCGATCTCGATTTGTTCTTAATATTGAGTTCAAACCCCTATATTTTGATATAAAATTGAAACTAGAAAAAGAAAATCGCAGAGCTCTCTTGTTTGATCAGAAACTGAAATAAAAATGAATGAGACCTAACTTAGAATATTCAAAAGGGTATTTTTGACATTTGAAAAATACGCTTCCGAAGACTTTCACATGCGTATGACCCTAGATTAAAGCTTTAGGTCCAAAATTTTATGGTTTTCTAAAAAACGTACCACTGATTAAACTAGCTTTAGTGGATGAACCTTCCACTAACAAGCTCGTAGTACCAATATGTAATTCCTACAAATCAACAAACAAGTATAAAAATGCAAATTGGGGGGGTAGTAGCAAGAGAGCTTTGCAGATCGGGTGATAAACTGAGTCAACTCAATTTTAAAAAAGAAAAATCAAAATTTTCTTGTTTCACTTCTGATCTTGTTTTGCTATGTTTCATATAATTTAATTTTGCAAACATTTACGTTGTTGAATCCTTCTCGGAGAATTTCTTAATTGCTAATCTTTAGAACTTAGTCTTTTGTATACTTTTAAGATAAGTTTTTTTTTTACATGTATAACTAATCTATCTTGTTTCCTCTGATTTGCATTTGCAGTTTGGTTATCTCTAATGTCTTTTACCTCTGTTTATGTTGTGATCATAGCATTTGCTGAGTTCGTCTTCAAGCTTTTGCTTATCGGTTTGGTTCATGTAGGTATCAATGGTTTATTCTACATGGTGTTGCAAAGGTCTCATATCCGTTTTAACTCACCGGTTCCTAATACCAGTTTATCCCGCTTTCATGCCCATTCAAAATAATTCAAATTCTAAAAAGTCAAATTTAAACGTAATTTTTGCCTTTTGTTTTGGATATTTTTAAATAGGTGCCAGCTACCATACTTACCAAACAAACAATTATACTGAAAATATTTGTTTCCTCATTAAAAGCCATGCAATATCATCGCATTCAACTACCTTATCCCCCTTTTCCCCTTTTACCCCCAAAACCCTAGCTTAGATACTTCTCCAAATACTTTCTTTATACAATCTCAAAAACTCACATCCCACTTCTCTTGGTTTCTGTTCTGTAATTTATCAATCTACAACTCTGGAACCAATTCTAAAGAGTTTTACTATCACTATGGAAGAAGGCAATCCTAGTCAGGTTGGATTTGGTCAATAAATTTAAGCAAGCTACCCTTGAGCTGGGTGATACTAATGAGGTGGTTGTTGTTCAACAAAGTAATAATAACAAGATGATGATGAATCAAACTGGGAAGATGGTGCTATTGGAAAGATATATAATCATAAAAGGAAGAATGAATTATGATATTGTTATGAAGTATATCACTTTCACTTTGCCATTTTTAACACCAGAAGATTTAAGATTTGTTGAGGTTGAACCTAATCTCATGATTTTCACATTCAGTTAGTGGGACTTCTTGAATAAAGTTATTGATGAAAGGCCTCGGAGTGTTAACAATCATCTTTTGTTTGTCCATGATTATATTCCTAGTATGATTTACACATAGAAACGTTGGGGATTCCAACAGTTTTGGATCCAACTCAAGTATTTACTACCTGAGCACATGAATGTCTCACCAATCACAAAAATATGAGAAGTAATGGGAGAAGTAACATGAATTGAACCAAAGTATGTTATACCAATTTCTAGTGACCCTGTCAAAGTTTGTGTTAATGTGGATTGTTCGAGCATTGCTCGGTCGAACTCGCATGTGTTGCTATCTCAAGCATTTTTGTCAATGTTAGTGATCAAAACTATAATTCTTGATTTCTAGTCTACTATAGCTAAGGTCTCGGACTAGGATAGAAAGTATAGTTGAGATCAAGAACTCCATGGAAATCATCATACAAGACGAAGGACTACTCAAGGAACTGGTGGATCTTCATCGACTAAAAGGTATGTGGAGACTTGGACTTATCTATCACTCAAAAGTCTATCTACTCTATCTCCTATCTTGAGACAAAAGTCATTTTGCTATATAGACTTAGATTATACACATTTGGTATTTCGAGCTGAGTTTATCTCGCCTATCTATTTCTCAAAATATGTGTTGGTAAAGCTTTCGCTTTATCCAAGTTCATCTTTACGTAGTGAAGAAAGTCATGATATGTTTCAATCACTTTGAAAATACACATTTGGTATTTCATCCTCTGAGAATGTTTCAATGATTGGAATGAGAGTTTATACTATATAACCATTGGAGGATATAAGCATTGTTGTGGAAACACATATATGTATAAGTATTTATTCCTTGAACTGAAGTTTGCGAACTTTGTTGATCAAGAGAACCGAAGTAGTGCGTGAGCTAAGTCCGCGAACTGGCGGAAGTTCTCGACCTGAGAATTTCTGCTGGAGTTTGTGAACTCCATCTTGGAACTTAAGTTCGCGAACCCAGTACGCGAACTTGAGTAGGTTATGTCTAAAAACGATGTTTGTGAACTTATCTTTATAAACTAAGGAATGCAATTGCAAACCTTGGATATATAGTTCATGAACCGATTCGAGTGAATCAAATCGTTTTTGCTTCAATTATGTCTTGTGTAGTACATAAGATTTCCTTGAAATTGAACAAATCTCTAACTAGTTCATTTGAGTCATTTGAACTAGTTATGGTGAAGAAGAATATGGTTGATATGAAAGTGATCATATGGCTAATTATTTGGTTAACTATTGTTGAACCAACTAATGTACAAGTTTGGGTATGGTTACACAAGCCTAAAAACGTGCATTCCATGTGTGTATAACAAGCTACGGTTGATAAATATTAGATTGAATCTAATCAGGTTTTCATCTAACGGTGAATATTGAATGCTTGGTTACCAAGGTAACTTAGATTGCAAAGCCTGATTTTAAAGACTATATAAGGGAGAACTTTAGCAACTGGAAAACCTAATCCCCACATATTCCGTGTGATACTAGTTGTGTTAAGCTAGAGTCGATTCTCCTTTAACCTTTGGTTTCTTCTTCTAAACCAGGTTAACGACTTAAAGACTTCATTGGGATTGTGAAGCCAGAACAATACTACTTTTCTTATAGTTGTGTGATCTGATATTACATATACTATCGTACGAGTACAATTAAAATAATTGGATTGAGATTTTTATCTCCGATATGCAAGATATAAAAGTAATCACAAACACTTCGTCTAATCGTTTGTGATTCCACGATATTTTTTTTCACTGCGTCGATTAAGATTATTGTGAGGTGATTGATAATACTGAGCTGTTCTTCGGGAATATAAGCCTGGTTTATCAATTGGTTCCTATTCACCTTGATTTATCAAAAGACGAAACAAAAACTCGTAGGTATATTCGTGGGAGACGGATTTATCTATTACCGTAGACTTTTCTATGTGATACAAATTTGTTTATTAAAGTCTTCGACTTTGTGTCGTAGCAACTCTTGGTTGTGGGTAAGATCAGCTAAGGGAATCAAGTACGTAGCATCCTGCTGGGATCAGAGGCGTAGGAGCATAAATGTACCTTGGATCAGTGTGAGATTGTTTGGGGTTCAACTACAGTCCAGACCGAAGTTATCTTGGTGTAAGCTAGTGTCTGTAGCGACTTAATACATTGTATGTTTAATCTTGCTTTCTGAGAGGGAAGGTTGTCAACTATTCTTTCCTACTAACTCTTTGTTTTTCATAAATTTTCATCGAGTTACTAACTCATTGTTATACGTTCGCAACTTCTGAAAAGAGACTTCTTCAAAGAATTGAAGAATTAGAAAATGAAAAAGGAATTCTCGCAAATTCCCTTTCTTCTCGCAATGACAAGTGCTCAAGATTAAATAATCAACTGAAGATAACTATCACCAACTTCAAGAACGATGCTCTTACTTATCGCAATAATACTATCAGGTCAATCTGCAATAATCACAACATTCCTCTTTCTAATTACCCCTGTATTGAAGAAAAAGTTCCAGAGAATGTTCCTTCTTTAGTGATTTCTGATAGTGAAGATGATAAAGATGAAGAAGAATCTGAAGATGAAGAATCAGAAAAATCTGATGAAGAGGAGAATGAATCAGCCAAGAAGTAGTTTTTCTTTGCTGAATATAAAACTTGTAAAACTTGTATATTCGTTCTTTAATCTTCCTATCTTTTTGCTGCGAATTTCTCTTCCTTCCTGCATGTATTAGTAGAATAATTCTTTCTTGCGATACAATCAATCAATATATAATTAACTTTTTCAATCTATGCATAAATCTGCGTAAATCTATCATGCGGAGTCAAAAAATACTTTCTCATGATAAAAATTAATCATATATTCCCATATTTGCCTCTGTTTTTTGTATCCAAATGAGAGATTAAGCAATTTGTAAAGTGAATATTGCACAATCTCGCAATTCTTTACTTATATTCTTATGTGGTCTTATTTTTCCTTCCTAAGTAAATGACTTATTTATCCACTCTTTCTTTTGCGACAAAATCGCATGATTTTTTTTTTTTTTTTTTTTGCATTTTCATGCAAAAACCCATTGATCTTGCCTTATCTTTTTGTATTCTTTTGTTGCGACAATATGATAGGCCTAAATTTTCTTACGAAAATAAAGCCCCGTGACATTGTCGTCTTGCGATGAAATCGCAGGACGTCTTTACATTTTCATGCAATGACCCATTGATCTCATCTCATCTTTTCTCTTGGCTTTTTGCCACTTTTGATATTTGTTGCACAAATACGACAAGTCTAATTTTTTTTGCGAAAATAAAGCCTCATGATATTTGCATCTTAAGACACTTATCATCTCCCTAATGGAGGGTGCCGCCCTTATCTTCCCCCTGGTTTCCCCTTCAAGGAGGCGTACATTGGCCATACAAGACTAGATCCTCCCATCCGGATTTACCAACAACTAGTTATTTTTCGCAGCCTCTTATCCTTTTTGCCTATATGGCTTATAGTTACGAGACTGCACCCAAATTGGGATTTTCTTCAGGCCGAGTGCATCATAGTCAAGACTTGCCAAGAATGGCCAGGGTAGGTTCATCCGCCCCAAGCACTCTTGGCCCAACCGTGTACCGCGGTGCCTTGACAATATTCTGCACTCCTTAAAAGAGACTCTCGGTCGTCCAACCAGGGTATAAACTTATATATAGTTGGAAATCCAAGGTATCTCTCCCGGATAGGCTTTCTTGAGCCCCACATCTCCATGACTCAAGTTCTAGTAGCGGTATAACCTTATCTTTGAGCCATGCAATCAGATACCCCCTTAAATAACGTACTTTAGGTCTTACATTTGCCTCTTGCGAAATTGTATTCGCGAACTAGGGTGTACGCCATAAAGGTTCGTCCCATTTTGCGAATTTCTCTTTGCGTTTCTTTTGATATTTTCACATATTCTTGCATCAATTCTGGTGTAATTTCACAATCTCGTATTTTTCATTAAGCAATAATCTGTGTATCACATTATTCATACATGTCTTTTAATATCATTTCAACATCATAATATGAAATCTTTTACCTTTAATTTTATTCTACCCTTGAGATTTTGTTGCGCTTTGCTGTATTGCCCTTGCGAGTCATTCGCTAGATACTGTGTTCATTCTTTCTCAAATTTTCTTCTTCTCGCAGCTATATGGAATCCACCATTAATCTGTCACATCTTTGTATTTGCTTTATGTTGTGCTTCCGATTGCTTCGCATCGCAGCTCTCTCTTCGCAAGATTTTATATCAATCTCATAACACTTTCTGCTTTCACTCCAATCTCCTTTTATGACCCAAACACCATTTGGATGTGGAAACTTAATGCACTGATGGTAAGTGGATGCCACACCTAGAATCCCATGTAACCAAGGCCTGCCAATTAAGGCGTTGTATGGTGACTCCACATCCACTACACAGAATAAGACTTTAGATTTTAATCCCTTTAATGGGATTCTCATTGTGATCTCTCCCTTTGGTTTATTGGCGGTACCATTGAAACCATATATCTTGTATGTTGAGGGTATTAAATCCTCATCTCTCCCTCCCATGGTCTTATAGGTGTGATAAAATAAAATATCCACAGATCTTCCCATATCAATCAATACTCTATTAATTGCCCATGAATCTTCATTTTTATCATCCTCAATTTTATCTTCATCTTCATCTTCTTTTTGTTTTGGATTTATCTCTAGCCTCACAACCAATGGTTAATCATGCATTTCTCCAGGTTCAGGTACTTCTTGTGCAGTGAAAGAAATAGTCTGTTTTTGCCACTCTTTAAGCGGCGAGGCTTTCGCAATGTTCATGATTTCTTTCCCATCAGCATCTCTCTCAAACACTCGACTTAAAACATTATCGTGGAAGTCTTCGATAGTCTTGAATGAATGTATAATGGAGTTACAGAACAATTTTTTTGCCTTTGCTCCAACTTCTATCACAAATGTTTCTCCTCCTTTGTTGTATTTACTCTGCGAATTTCTGTTAGAGGTGGTAATGGTTGAGATTGCGAGTGCCCTATTAGAAAATGGTTTAATCTTCCCTGGTCTATCATCCTTAAAATGATATTCTTTATATTCCTGCATTCATTTGTTGAATGACCATGAAAATGATGATAAGAGAAAAATTCTTGACTTCGGTTATTTGTATATTTTCCATTAAGATTATTGCTTCCCAAATTTTTTCTACACTTGCATTCAAAGGTGGCATTTTGATTTCTTCCCATATCATCATCTAATTTCCCTTCCCTCTTTGATAACTTTGCCTCTGTCCACCATAAGTCTCTTGTGGTTGATCAAGTCTCTGAAATTTATTATTTCCCCCACGATAAAAGTTTCTCTCTCTTTCAAACTCTTCTTGATCTCGACTTCCCATAGCTACTAACTTTTGTTGACCATCATCCGCATTCTTTTATTGTTTAACCTGCAAGGTGCTTGCTACTGTATTTATCAGCTTGGGAAGTAAGCTTGCGCTCGCTGCAACTGAGCTAGTGTTCGCAATAGGATACGACTCTATCTCATTTTGTTTCTCCTCCAACGCAATATATTCTTCCTGCAATTCTCGCAGCTCTGTCATAGTGATCGTATTTTTGATTCTAAAAATTTGTATATATAACAGGTTGGTTGCGAACATAGCATTAATGAAGGACAAAATGAGGTATCTCTTATCTACTCATCCAGCCATCTCACTGCACATTGTCTTCCATCTTATGGTTAGGTGTTTCAAACTCTCGCCAATCTTCTGTTTCAACCCAAATACATCTTCAATACCGGGCCGCGAAGAATTGTTACTTATATATGCTCCCAAAAATGTAGCTTGCAAATGATCAAAAGAAGTTATAGTGTTTTTAGGTAAACCTTCGAACCATTTTAGAGCCTCACCAGTTAAGCTGGATGCGAAATATTTGCACAATACAACATCATGGTTTTCCCACTGCAGCATACACCTAACATAAGCTTTGACATGTTGAACAACACAAGTGGTCCCATCAAAAATACTGGTTAACGTTGGTAAATTGCATTTTGGGGGGTATTCCTCCTAATTGTACTTCTTGAGTGAATGGAATTCTCGTAGCTTCTTCAATGGCTTCATCAAGTTTCCTTCTACCTCCTTCTCTTATGTTATTTAACATTCCCCTCATTTCTACTAATTTTCTTAAGATTTGTTCATTCCCATCTGAACTTTGCTACATTGGTCTTTTCAATGCAGCTTCCCTTCTTCTGCGTTCATGTCTTTCTTGTTCTGCGAGATTTTGTGCTTCTTCTTCAGCATTTTCATTTTGCCCTCTCCTGCGATTTTCTTCTTCGCCTCCTTCCTAAATTAGCAAATGATTATGCCTTCAATTTTTTTCTATGTGATTTTATTTATTTCTCTTCGCTGTATTTCTATTCTCCTTTGTATTCTATCATATTCCTCATTGATATTACCATTGTGGCAATTTTGTGCGCATCTCCTTTCTCGATTGTCATGATTATTATGCAGTATTGCCTCTTGAAATTCTTGTTCTTCTACTTATGCTCTTAATCTTTCTCTTTCGCAAGCTAAACGTGCTTGTTCAACATAATGTCTCTCAATTTCCTCCTCAATTATTCTTCGGTTTCTTTGTATTTCTCGCTCATGTAATATTCTTCTACCTTCTTCTCGATCTTCTTCACCATCTTGGTTATTTCCACCTTCTTGATTTTTATTATTATGTCTACCATCCAAAGTTTCACCGCGTGGAATATAGCAATCATTTATCATCTCTTCCTCTCCATAACGCTGCTCTTCATTAGGATTTTGCATTTCCTCTCGAATATTTTCACCTGCATTTCTCACAGGGGAATTTCACCTTGCTTCTTCTCTAAATGATCTTGAACTTGATCTTGCAGTACTTCTCGATCTCCTACTTTGTAATCTCAAATTCTCCATTCTTAACTCGTGATTCTGCCTTGTTAGATTCGCGCGTTCTTCCGCCTCCATCCTTCTTTCGTCCTGTTCTCTTTGTCTTAATGTCTCTAATGTTTCATTTGCGCCATATCCATGTATTAATCCTCTATTTACTTCATGATTTTTTCCCTCTCGTCTTTCATCTCTTAATTGTCGATTTTCTGGTTCTTCCACTGAATCTGATCGCCAAGTATGCACGCTTACTCTATCGTAATCTACAGCTCTATCTTGCATTGGTGTTTGTTGATTTGGCTGTCGAACCTGATTTTATCCTTCATTCCTTGTTCTATTTCTTCTTACTGCAATCATTTTACCCCTCCTTACGGTTGTTGGTGGTTCTGATGTATTTCTTTTTCTTCTAGCCATTTCTTCAATCCTAACAATTTCTTCAAATTTTTCCAAATTACAACTACAGATTTCTTAATTTGATTCTCCCTGTTTATAGCGCCAAAATGTAGTATCAGAAAATCCCACACTACACCCCTCACAAGAATTTGCACAATCGATCTATGAACACTTAATCAGGAACAACGATTTTCATTAATTGATACTTAGAAAATTACAAAGAAAAAAGGGAATTAAAATTCAATCACTCTGTTTAGAATTTTCTCTCTCCTAAAAACTTTCTTGGTACTTCAAAAATTATCTCTCCTTCTCAAGATTACTCATCCCCTATATATAGGGTATTACATAATGGATGACAGCTCATAGATATCTAAGCTATCCCTTAATTTCGGATCTAACTTGGGATATCTTTGCGAGTGCAATAATGTTAATCTCGCAAACATTCTAATCTTCGCAGGATTTTTATGTTTTCTTCATGTTTCTACCATCGTTACTTGTTGCGTCGTTCTTTTAATCTTTTCTGCGACGCTCGCCAGTGTCTTTAATGAAAACTTCGCAAGAATGTTCGTGCTGCGATATTCTGATCCTACATCTTCGCTGAATTCTTCCACTATTATTAAGACCCATGTTTGCAATGTCATGGTTTTTTTTTAAGTTTATGCTATGAAATATGTATTCCTTTTCGTTTCAGTGAAAAATGTATGGTCTTTCCCTTCTTGGTTCCTCAAAATGATAAAATTATATAAGAATAGAGAAACACTTAAACTTCTTTCAGACCATTACGGTTAGGAAATGATACAAAATCCATCCATTTGTCAGTCGACGGCTGGGAAAACTTTCCAATCCAACCGACATAATACTTCACGGCAAGGTGTTGATGGTGGTCTTTAGTTTAGGGTTAAAATCGTAAAACGCTAAACCCTAGCAGACATTTAAAACAAGCATTTACTAGGCGCATTAATAAAAGTTGTTAATATGTCCCTAATAATTACCAGGGTATATTTTTTCAAATTAGGGTTACGGCAAACCAAACCCTAATTCCCCAGAGTGCCAATAGCAAATCATGCCAGCCACGCCTAGCCCAAGCTAGCCGCGCCATGCCAATCGCACCGTGCCATGGACCTATCTATGCTAGCCGCATCTCGTGTGCCAATGGAAAATCATGCCAACCACACCCTACCGCGCCAAAGCATGCCAACCATGCTAGCCGCACCCCGCGTGCCAATGGAAAATCATGCCATCCATGCCTATCCCAAGCTAGTCGCGCCATGCCAATTGCACTGTGCCATGGCCCTAGCTATGCTAGCCACATCTCGTGTGCCAATGGCAAATAATGCCAGCCACACCCTACCGCGCCAAAGCATGCCAACCATGCTATCCGCACCCCGCGTGCCAATGGAAAATCATTCCAGCCACGCCTAACCAAATCTAGCCGCGCCATGCCAATCACACCGTGCCATGGCCCTAGTTATGTTAGTCGCATATCTTGTGCCAATGGAAAATCATGCCAGGCACACCTTACCGCGCCAAAGGATGCCAACCATGCTAGCCGCACCCCGCGTGCCAATGGAAAATCATGCCAGCCACGCCTAGCCCAAGCTAGCCGCGCCATGCCAATCTCACCGTGCCATGGCCCTAGCTATGCTAGCCGCATCTCGTATGCCAATTGCAAATCATTCCAGCAACACCCTACCACGCCAAAGCATGCCAACCATGCTAGACGCACCCCGCGTGTCAATGGAAAATCATGCCAGCCACGCCTAGCCCAAGCTAGCCGCACCATGCCATGGCCCTAGCTATGCTAGCCGCACCCCGGGTGCCAATGGAAAATCATGACATCCACGCCTAGCCCATGTTAGCCGCGCCATGCCAATCGCACCATGCCATGGCCCTAGCCATGCTAGCCACGTCACGTGTGCCAATGGCAAATCATTCCATCCACACCTATCCTGAGCTAATCGCGCCATGCCTTAGCCCTAGCCATGCCATGCACTCATGGAAAACCTTTGGCCCCATATGCCAAACCACACCAAAGCATGCCATGCTACACCAAGGCATGCCATGATAGCCTGGCCATGCCATCGTCCCTCATGAAATCTTCCTGAGTTTTTCTTTCAGGCTATTTTTCCCTCCCGAACGAGTTCAAAACCTAAATTTCGCCGTGCGAAGGAGATAAGAAATTCTTTTCCGGTTGATTTGAGGGGTGGACCATCAAAATCCGAGTCCGTACTAGAATTATGTAGCGGTTCTAGTGTAGGGAACCAATTAGGGTTTCTAAACCAAATTGAAGCCAGGCGCG
This sequence comes from Papaver bracteatum, assembly GCA_023529315.1. Taxonomy (NCBI): domain Eukaryota; kingdom Viridiplantae; phylum Streptophyta; class Magnoliopsida; order Ranunculales; family Papaveraceae; genus Papaver; species Papaver bracteatum. The sequence continues at coordinate 242,615 of JAJJWX010004966.1, read as the reverse complement.
CATCAACGGTTACCCTTCAATCCCAGGAGCAAATCCTGCTGTATAAAGTCTCCTCATAACTTTAGCCCTAGCTTGGTCACATACCTAGCCAAGCTAGTCGCGCCATGCCTCGCCATGACCCTTCATGCCGCGCAACTATACTGGCCTTCCCCATGTGGCTACCAAATTAAAGCCAGGCACCCATCCACGGTTACCCTCCAATCCCAGGAGCAAATCCTGGCCGTAAAAAGGCTCCTCATGACTTTAGCCCTAGCTTGGTCATGTACCTAGCCAAGCTAGCCGCGCCATGCCTCGTCATGGCCCCTCATGTCGCACCACCATACTGGCCTACCCCATGCGGCTACTAAATTGAAGCCGGGCACCCATCAACGGTTGCCATTCAATCCCAGGAGCAAATCCTGGCCGTCTAAAAGTCCCCTCACGACCTTAGACCCGAAACTATAGCTTGGTCGCGCACATAGTCCAGGCTAGTCACGCCATGCGCCTATGGAAAACCCTTGGCTCCTCACGCCAAGTCTAAACACACCCTGGCCATGCCACCCTGTTGGACCTCACTACACGACTACCAAAACAAAGGCGTGCAACGATCAACGGTTGCCCCTCCTCTCAAGATGCAACATCTCGACCGTTGAAGGTCACATGGCTAGCAAGTTACCCAAGCTCAACTTGCCAAGCCACAATAACGTTTTACATGTTTTCCAAAAACATTCGAGACATCAACACAAACAGGGGGATTCTTTTTGGGTATTGGTTTGGTGGTCCACAGCGTGCGACGTATACTACGCCCCTCATTAGGAAGTGTCATAAGGGTGAGGCGCCTAGTAAATATGGGAGTTATGTGGGAAACGTTCATGGGACATAAAGCCGTGAGTTAACAAACTTTATGGACATCAATTCCATAACGTTAACAGTTTCATGAAAATCAATTTCATGCATTAGTCACTTTATGAGACATCAAATCCATGCATACGGTTACCACCTCCTCCCATTTACTCCTCACTCCTTAATGAGACCAGAGTACGTTTCTACTACAACTTGTATAAATAGGTCTCACCTATTTCCATTCCAGAAAACAAGTTCAGTCGGACAAGAGAACACTCAGAATACTTACCTGCTAGATCCCCTTATGAGCTCTCGTAATTTTCTGAAAAAAAGTTGTAGAAACCCAATTGCTCTTCCAGAATAAACTATTCTGGTCTCACACTCTCCTTGCTTCCCTCCCCAAAACCAACCCATTCTCCTCCTCTTTGTAACCGAAGCAAGTCTGGAACGACCATTTTTTTGTTTAGGCCGGACTTGTACCGATTGATCTCTCGAACCTAAAAGTGCTTAACGTGCAGCACATTTTTTAGGGTTTAAACCAGTTTCTCACTCACCTACCGAATTTACCGAAATCGGCAGAAGCTATTTTCACCTATAAACAATTGGCGACCACGGCGGGAGGATTGATCTATCGGTTAAAATGACAATTTTCGACTGTCAATCTCGTTCTTCGACCCAGGCGTCAAGATGGTAGGAGAAGGAGACTCACTCCGACTCAGTCACTCGACGACTCAATTATCAGTCATGACACAACAAGGGATGGCTGGGGACTCCCCAAGGGTTAGAAGCAAAATGGTCTGCCCATGGATTGATGGATCGGTCATTAGACAACTCAGCAACGATTTGGAACACTGGGGACTTCCCTCAGCCATGTTTTTCGAAAAACTTGGTCCTTCGCCCAGAAAGTTTATTTTCATCAGAAGACCTGAGAAACCGAGTAAGTCTTATTCTGGAAAAATACGTGGTATGTTTTTTCAAGTTTGATAAAACCTATAACCATATTTCATCCCATGTCATCTACCAACACATGGTTCCATGGCCTACTTGGGACGTGTGCATCACTTTCATTCATATCCATTTCAATTCTAAAACATTTATCCAAAATATATAATCAAAAATTGTCAAGGTAAATTTTGTCCATCAACCCCAGAAAACCAGAAAATCAAAAACCCGGCGTCTCTTTTGCCTTTCAAAAAAAAAAAACTAAAGGTAAGAGGTCCAGAAGATAGATATACATTCAAGGAAAGTTTTCCAACAACGGCTTGCTCCTCTTGGTGAAGGCCTTCTTTGTGCTATGGAGGTATGCCCTTTTCAATTTCAATCGCCGACGCAATTTCTTGAATTCTGCTTCTTGCTTCTTCACCGTATTCGCGGATGGACCTTCAACTGTTTCGCCTAGCAACCTTTCAGCAATAGAGAGACCTTCAACGAACCAAGGAATATTGAATTCAAAGCCCATGCACATGTAACGATGGAACTTCCATCTTGAGATTACATCCTTAGAAACCGTGTAACCAGTCACGATGTGCATCTCATCAATCGAAGACAAGGCCTCCTCCACACGCTTGGACCAACGCATGTCGACTGGTGATCTTCTTAGTCGTGGCGATATGACCATAGTTCTCCCAGATCTTGGTGTATAACGTCACATATCTAGCCGGCACATTGAAGCCTCCAATTAGCACATGTCCTGGGAAAGGGACCAAGTATAGAGGGTCAAAGATGGCGCCTGCAACTGAACCAAAAACTGGCAGGAGATCCCTAACTACGACTTCACCCTATGAAGTGCCCTCCTCCACCTGAGTCACGACGGCACTCTCAAGACAATGAATCTCCATGTTCAAATTGCTGGCTGGTGTAGTTTCCCTAGTAGGAAACATGTTTACGTCTTCGCTCTGGTGGTCTTCCCCTTCAAGATCATCCTCAAGAGCCGTTTCCTCCTAAAAAAATAATCAAGATTTAGTTTGCTGCAAAATAAAATAAAATATGGAGGGGACTCACTGATTCAGTTTCAGATTGACCAGACGAAGATTCAACACTGCTATAGGAAGAATTGCTCTCACCACTACCAGAATCGGAACTTTCATCCTTCTCAAATTCTTTATCACCATGGATAGGCTCGCCCTCGCAATCCTCTGTCTCGAAAAGCGATGTTTTCTGGATGCTTGCAAGTCTGGCAAAGGCGTTTGTGCTGCTGAAACCTTGGACGAAAATAGAAAGACGCCTTCTCAAAAAAAATATGAAATAAACAGAGAAAAGGGGAAGGGAATATAAACGGTCCAAGCTAAGTCGATAAGAGAACCACACATACCCGCATATTAGATGAACTAAAAGACGGCAAAGCCGTGGGATCCGACTGGAAACCGCCTGCGCGATTCTTAGATCTTCGCTCCTTCACTTGGGGACTGTCCACGACCAGGCCAACGGGTTTCCTTTTGGTTAAAAGAGTACTCCTAAACAACGGATGTTTTGCTAAAATCTCAGCAGAAGGCCTACCGCGGGTGTTCTTCACTACACCTTTCACAAATCCCTCGATGATGAGAAATTCACTCTGCCAGAATGCGTTATACTTGGAGGTTGTTGATGGATTCCGTTCCGTAAGCAAGAAAGGGAGACTTTACCCAACACAAGAGTACCGGCATAAATAACAGTCGACAACGGGACTTCCGGAACAGCTGGCTGACGAACAAGTGGGACCCCATGATCGAAACCCATGTGCCGAGCTGCTCTATCGATATTGTAAGATGTTGCTTTAGAAGATCCTTGAAAGAAAGACGGCACGTGACCAGGCGTGCAATTCCGCATGAACACCATCTCTTCGACACTCAAGTCCTCTTTATCAGAACGAAAAGACATGTTTGGAGTAGGAGCAAAGGTACCTGGGTCATGGACACATGCACTGGAGCCCACTGATGGAAATTAACTGTGTGCGAGCTGTCGAGAGGTCCAACCAGGTTCGAACCAGTCTTGGGGTGCATGTTCAGCCAACGCAGTATCCTCGAGCCACCCCAAGACTCCGGGAGTACAGCCAACGGTTTCGGGGCATAATTCTCGAAGTGCTCCCATAGCCGCGCTTGGAGAAAGGCGGCATGAACATAGGAATAAACTTTCATATAGCCGTTTGAGGCACACATGTCCGAAACCAGTTGATCCAAGTGTGCATACAGAGAACCAATAAACATACCACCAATAGGGAGAACGACGCCCTTTTCCAATTTTATGGCAAATTTAATAATACCAAGTCTTATCTCTTTCTTGCCCGAGCCGTCATCAAAAATATCTCTGGATAGCCAAAGATCCAAGAATGCCGCAACGTGAAGTGTACTGTTCTTCTGATTCGACTATGAGGCATCAGGAAACCACTGAGACACCCACCAGTCGTAGAATCACTTTGTCTCATTTTCCTTCCGAACAAATCCTTTTGATTTCGCGACCAGGACGTCATGCATCTATTCTTCATCTGCGGACAACTTAACGTCAAGGTTTCCAACTATGGGAAGATTCAGCAATACATCCACGCTTTCCAAGGAAATAGTCATTTCACCCCATCTACATACAGCCGTATGGGTGTCCGGACACCATCTGGAAACAAAAGTGACCAAACCTGGAATATCTCTCCTAATCTGAAGCACTGCGGAAGCATTAACAACATCAATAATCTGCGCCTTGGCCAAATTAGTTCTTACATGCTCTTGGATCGTCATGAACCGCATCCATTTCTCGAAGGAACACAATGGACTCACTAGGGCCCTAAAATCGATAAAAGAAGCAGAATACTCTCCCATATGAAGACAAAACCGTATCACACTTTCGGGAGGAACCGAACGATCCCCTCCTCACTCTCCAGGCCGGTCAGAAGTAGCGGCACATGTTTAAGGGGACTCCTCCTAGCAGAGATGATCGTAAAAAATTTATCAACCACGTTCGGTTTAGAGTTGCCAACATCTTTAGCGGAACTCTCCTCGAGTGACATTATAACGAAGATTTTTCTCAAACAACTACAATGGAGCAATGCAAAGGGACGTTATTACAGAAGGGAAATCGTACACACGGCCACACCAAAATGTGGAACAACCCCTAAAAGCAAGGGTTTCGTGAGAAGACATGGCCATTGCTATTACACACCTACCTTGCAAGGGCGGTCAACATTACTATGATACTCGTGCCTAGGTGCCACGACAAGCCAGGAAAAAAATACTTAGGATTCACGCCAATATTTCTACAGGGTCGTGAAAAGGAGCGCCTACACCTAGGGTTTACAACAAAAAAAAGGGAGAGGGAAAACAAAAGAAAAGTGTTTGAAGACATACCTAGGGTTTGCTCGTCTACTCCTCTCTACTATTGTCGCGCGGCTGAGAAGAATGGATAAGTGTAAAGAGGGGAAGCCGATCCTCCTTTTATGTGGACATGATATGTGGGAGTTTGAGCGAAGAGAGGATTTCCTATTTTGAGACAAGAAGGGAAAATATGAAGCCGGTTCCGCGCCCAAGAACGACCACGCCATTTCCGTGGCTCCCCTTCCTGCTAAAGCCGCATTGTTCCAGACCGCACATCGCCTTTCCATGGTCCAAACCGCGCCTCTCCTTTCCATGGTCTAAACCGCGCCTCACCTTTCCACGGCCCAGGCCCAGCCATCACTCCGTTTTTCCGCGGCCCCCCCACGCCTAGTCGCCCCTGCATGCTCCAGCATACCACTGTCGTGGCCAAGACCATGCCTTCTCTCGGCCCTTTCAAAGATACCCACCTGCTTCTCCTTACGAGACCGCGCCCCCTTTGTCGTGGCCACCAACATGGAAAAATAAACTCGCTCTACCACTTAAAAGGTTAGTCGGACTCTCCTAACCATCTTTGCAATGATTTACGTTATCTGTCACCATCATATGCTTACCCCGCAACAAGGCACATGTTCCGAGATAAGCAGGGGACTTAATGTTGATGGTGGTCTTTAGTTTACGGTTAAAATCGTAAAACGCTAAACCCTAGCAGACATTTAAAACAAGCATTTACTAGGCGCATTAATAAAAGCTGTTAATATGTCCGTAATAATTACCAGGGTATATTTTTCCAAATTAGGGTTACGGAAAACCAAACCCTAATTCCCCCGCGTGCCAATGGAAAATCATGCCATCCACGCCTAGCCCAAGCTAGCCGCGCCATGCCAATCGCACCATGCCATGGCCCTAGCTATGCTAGCCGCATCTTGTGTGCCAATGGCAAATCATGCCAGCCACACCCTAACGCGCCAAAGCATGCCAACCATGCTAGCCGCACCCCGCGTTCCAATGGCAAATCATGCCATCTACGCCTAGCCCAAGCTAGTCGCGCCATTCCAATCGCACCGTTCCATGGCCATAGCTATGCTATCCGCATCTCGTGTGCCAATAACAAATCATACCAGCCACACCCTATCGCGCTAAAGCATGCCAACCATGCTAGATGCACCCCGCGTGCCAGTGGCAAATCATGCCAGCCACGCCTAGCCCAATCTAGCCGCACCATGCCAATCGCACCGTGCCATGGCCCTAGATATGCTAGCTGCATCTCGTGTGCCAATGGAAAATCATGTCAGCCACACCCTACCGCGCCAAAGCATGCCAACCATGCTAGCCGCACCCAGTGTGCCAATGGAAAATCATGCCGGCCACACCTAGCCCAAGCTAGACGCGCCATGCCAATCGCACCGTGCCATGGCCCTAGCTATGCTAGCCGCATCTCGTGTGCCAATGGCAAATCATGCCAGCCACACCCTACCACGCTAAAGCATGCTAACCATGCTAGCCGCACCCCGCGTATCAATGGAAAATCATGCCATCCACACCTAGCCCAAGCTAGCCGCGCCATGCCAATTGCATCATGATATGGCCCTAGCTATGCTAACCGCACCCCGCGTTCCAATGGAAAATCATGCCAGCCACGCTTAGCCCAAGCTATCCGCGCCATGGCCCTAGCCATGCTAGCCACGTCTCGTGTGCCAATGGAAAATCATGCCAGCCACACCTAGCCTGAGCTAGTCACTCCATGCCTTAGACCTAGCCACGCCATGCACTTATGGAAAACCTTTGGCCCCATATGCCAAACCACACCAAAGCATGCCATGCTACGCTAAGGCATGCCATGATAGCCTGGCCACGCCACCGTCCCTCATGAAATCTTCCTGAGTTTTGCTTTCAGGCTGTTTTTCCCTCCCTAACGAGTTCAAAACCTAAATCTACCCGTGTATTCTTTTCCAGTTGATTTGAGGGGCGAACCATTAAAATCCGAGTCTGTACTAGAATTATGTAGTGGTTCTAGTGAAGGGAACCAATTAGGGTATCTAAACCAAATTGAAGCCAGGCGCCCATCAACGGTTTCCCTTCAATCCCAGAAGAAAATCCTGTCCGTATAAAGTCTCCTCATGACTTTAGCCATAGCTTGGAAACGTAATTAGCCAAGATAGTCGCGCCATGCCTCGCCATGTCCCCTCATGCCGCGCCACCATACTGGACTTCCCCATGCGTCTACCAAATTGAAGCCAGGCGCCCATCCACGGTTGCCCTTCAATCCTAGGAGCAAATCCTGGCCGTAAAAAGTCTCCTCATGACTTTAGCCCTAGCTTGGTCACGTACCTAGCCAAGCTATCCTTACCATGCCTCGCAATGGCCCCTCATGCCACGCCACCATACTGGACTTCCCCATGCGGCTACCAAATTGAAGTCGGGCATCCATCAACGGTTTCCCTTCAATCCCAGGAGCAAATCCTGACCGTCTAAAAGTCCCCTCATGACCTTAGATCCGAAACCATAGCTTGGTCGTGCATCTAGTCCAGGATAGTCACGCCATGCTCCCATGGAAAACCCTTGGTTCCTCACGCCAAGTCTAAACACATCCTGGCCGTGCCACCCTGTTGGACCTCACTACACGGCTACCAAAAAAAAAGGCGTGCAATGATCAACGGTTGCCCCTTCTCTCAAGATGCAACATCTCGACCGTCGGTCACCTGGCTAGAAAGTTCCCAAAGCTCAACTTTCCAAGCCACAACAACGTTTTAAATTTTTTCCAAAAACATTCGAGACATCAACACAAATAGGGGGATTCTATTTGGGTATTGGTTTGGTGGTCTACAGCGTGCGGCGTACACTACGCCCCTCATAAGGAAGTGTCATAAGGGTGAGGCATCTAGTAAATATGGGAGTTATGTGGGAAATGTTCATGGGACATAAATCCGTGAGTTAACAAACTTTATGGACATCAATTCCATAACGTTAACAGTTTCATGAAAATCAATTTCATGCGTTAGCCACTTTATGAGACATCAAATCCATGCATACGGTTACCACCTCCACCCATTTACTCCTCACTCCTTAATGAGACAAGAGTACGTTTCTACTACAAATAGTATAAATAGGTCTCACCTATTTCCATTATAAAAAACAAGTTCAGTCAGACAAGAGAACACTCAGAATAATTACCTGCTAGCTCCCCTCATGAGCTCTCGTACTTTTCTGAAAACAAGTTGTAGAAACCCAATTGCTCTTCCAGAATAAACTATTCTGGTCTCACACTCTCCTTGCTTCCCTCCCAAAACCAACCCATTCTACTCCTCTTTGTAACCGAAGCAAGTATGGAACGACCATTTCTTGGTTTAGGCCGGTCTTGTACAGATTGATCTCTCGAACCTAAAAGTGCTCAATGTGCAGCACATTTGTTTAGGGTTTAAACCAGTTTCTCACTCACCAACCGAATTTACCGAAATCGGCAGAAGCTATTTTCACCTATAAACACTAGGAAAACTTTCCAACCCAACCGACATAGAACTTCACGGATGGGAAAACTTTCCAAACCGACCGACACAAAACTTCACGACTGGGAAACTAGTAGAACGCTTGGGAACCTACAGTTACGGTTAGGAATTCCTAGCCGATTTTGAGAAAATATCCTTGTTTTCTCCATATACAGAACAATTAACGGCTAGAAAAGTTCCAATCGTGATAGCTACTTTACGGCTGGGAGTTATTTGAGTCCCAACCGTTGCTACACATTTGCGGCTAGGTCGAAAAGAACTCCTAGCCGTAATCCTCCCAGAACCAGTTTTCCTAAACCCTAAATTCTTTAATCTTACCTATTAAACCAATTTAAAGGCTAAATAAATGGTGGGTTTTTGAATTCTTAGCATTCTGGAGGATTTAATGGTGTTCGGACAGATTCATTCACAGAATCTTCAATCTTGAATTTGTGCTTCAACACCTTCATAAACAATAGAATCATAACAAGTCAAAGATGATCCAAATCGTCCTGATCTTGTCATATTGAGAATAAATCTTAATAAATATTTTTGAAAATCGATGGAGATTTGATTAAATAAAAATATTCAAGGTTTTGTTTGATTTTGAGAAGAAGAAGAATAAAAAGGGTTTGATGAACTAATTTTGGTTTTGAAATTTGATCTAGTTTTGATTTTAGGTTATATAATGATCAAGGGTATATTTGACTTTTCATAAGAATTAGGTCCCCCTTATCACCCTTAAGGATGTTAGATAAAGCCCCCAAATTCCAAAAAAAGTGAAGCCCCAATAATAGGATTCTAAAATAATTAAAAAAAAAAAAAAAAAAAAACTAAGAAATACTAAGTCAATATAAAAACCATATAAATGTCTAAATAAAAGGTACATAATAACCTGGCTTGATTAATTGGGGTATACCTAATGAGACAAAACTTGGGTCATTTTGAAGTAAAATAAGACACCCTTTAACCATGTATTTTCTAAATGGATAATATACCCTTGTTTAATTAACACTAAAACAATCGGATTAGGTTAATTAATTCCGTTTAGATTAGTTAATTGAGTAGATTAACTTATGAAATTTTGTTTTTGATTGAAGTCATGTGGGAAGATTTTTGATGAAAAACATTTGTTTTGAGAAATGTTTTTTCAACGGAAATGAAAGCACACAACCCAAACAGTTCTGAAACGGGGATTGCAAACCTATTGTATGAAATCATACTCAAAATTAAAGAAGAAATCAACTTTTAGTTCTGAAAGCATGAAAAGCCGGCAGGGTCGACGAATGAATAAAATTCCGACTATATTTGGCCGGCAAGGTAGATGAAGGAAGAAAATTCCGACTTACTTTGGCCGGCACATTATTCAAATGAAGACAATGCTGACTTTATTTTTTTTGACACATAAGAGACGACTAATATTAGTCGGCAAGGTCTACAAAAAAAAAAAAAAAACGCCGGTTGTTGAGAAAAATACCCTGTCGGCTTGAAAAAGCGGGGGTCTAACAACCACACCCAATATTTTGATTAGCAATCGGTATGGACTAACTCTAATTTACTTTTAAGAGAATCAACTAGACAGTCGTCATACTCAATCTTAATAAAAAAAGTATATCAAGGAGTTAATATCTCTATCTCTCGATTTGATCTATACTCAAGCAAATAGAAATCTGCGAGCCTTTATCAAATACAAGAGATATAAACTTGGATGGTACCAAAATACCAATATCCAAGGATCAATCAATTTCCAATCAACAACCAAAGGTTGGATTTCACGATTGATCGATACAACACACTACCTGTATTATTTCAATTATATAACAAAATATAATACGGAAAAGAAATAAAACAGACACCAGAATTTTGTTAATGAGGAAACCGCAAATGCAGAAAAACCCCGGGACCTAGTCCAGATTGAACATCACACTATATTAAGCCGCTACAGAAACTAGCCTACTACAAACTAACTTCGGTCTGGACTGTAGTTGAACCATAATCAATATCACACTGATTCAAGGTACAGTTGCGCTCCTTACGTCTCTGATCCCAGTAAGATACTACACACTTGATTCCCTTAGATGATCTCACCCACAACCAAGAGTTGCTACAACCCAAAGTCAAAGACTTTAATAAACAAATCTGTATCACACAGAAAAGTCTACGATAATAGATAAATCTGTCACCCACACATAAACCTACAAGTTTTGTTCCTTCTTTTGATAAAATCAAGGTGAACAAAAACTAATCAATAACCCGAACTTATATTCCCGAAGAACAACCTAGAATTATTGATCACCTCATAATAATATAAATCATATGGTAGCGAAACTAGACATTATGGAATCACAAACGATGAGACGAAGATGTTTGTGATTTATTTTTATATTGCCCTTTCGGAGATATAATCTCAAGCCAATTATTCAATTGAACTCGTACGATATTAAATGGCAAGATCAGATTGCTTAAATACAAGAGAAGTAGTTTCTTCTGGCTTCACAATCCCAATGAAGTCTTTAAGTCATTAACCGACAGGGTCTCGAGAAGAAACCTACGGTTAAAGGAGAATCGACTCTAGCAAACCAACTAGTATCACACATGAGGTGTGGGGATTAGTTTTTCCAGTTTCTAGACGTCTCCTTTATATAGTTTTAAAATAAGGGTTTGCAATCTAAGTTACCTTGGTAAAAAAGCATTCAATATTCACCGTTAGATGAAAAACCTGATTTATCCAAGCTAATAACTTTCAGCCGTTAGATCGAAACTTAGATTGTTACACACACATGGATTGTATTTCATTTAGGTTTGAGTAACCGTACCTGAACGTGTAAATTTGGTTGGTTCACAAATAGTTAACCAATGGTTAGACATATGAGCACTTTCATATCAACCATATTTATCTTCTTCACAACTAGTTCAAATGACTCAAAAGAAATAGTTGAAGAGTTGTTCAATTGCTTTGATATTTATACATAGACACGATTGAAACAAAATCTGTTTGATTCACTCGAATCAATTCATGAAAAATATAGCCAAACTTTGCAAAGATTGCATTCCTTATTGATTTATTATTTAAGTTCATGAGCTAACCGGTTTGAGAAATATACCCATCTTGAGTACGCGTACCTTAGCTACTGGATTTGAGTTCACAAACTCAGCAGAAATTTTCGGTTTGAAAATTTCCGTGGGTACCCGTATGGGTACGCGTACCTAAGGTGACTGGTTTACTAGTTTGGAAACTACAAACTCAGCAGAAATTCTCGGTTCAAGAACTTCTGCCAATACGTGTACGGGTACGCGTACCCAACCTATCTCCTTCACCAATACCGCATGCACACATATACACACACTTGGTTTCCGGTATATGGATTTATACACTAATGTGCGAACACACTATATATGCTTATATCCATAGGTGGTTACATAATCTCAACTATACATTTCAATCATTGAAACATTCTTCTATAATGTTATAATTATCGTTAGGCATAAGAATCGACTATCGTCATCAAAGATATTTTCAAGATTGAAACGTCATCATGACTTTCGTCACGGGTAAAGATGAAAGGCGGTTAAAGCCAAAGCTTACCAATACATATTTCGAGTAAAAGATAGGCGAGTAAACTCGGCTCGAAATAGCAAATGTGTATGTATGAAAACTATCATACTTATACGACTGTTGTCTCTAGAGTAGGAGATAGATAGACTTTTGAGTGCTAGATAAGTTCAAGTCTCCACATACATTTTTGGTCGGATGAAGTTCCACTGTTTCCTTGAGTAGTTCTTCATCTTCGTAAGATAATCGCCATGGAGTCTGGAGCTCAACTATACTTAACTATCCTAGACCGAGACTTAGTCATAAGTAAACTAGAAATCAAGACATATAGTTCTGATCACTAATATTGACAAACATTCTTGAAATAGCAACACATGCGAGTTCGACCGAGCAATGCTCTAACAATCTCCCCCTTTGTCAATTTTAGTGAAAAAACTATCAATACATATGGATTACAAAATAGATAAAACTTTGTAGCTTCTCGTCCACATGCTTGATCTCCTTGGTGCTTTAACATTACTCAAAATCTTCGTGTTTTCCAAGTACTTCCATGATTCCATAGATGTTCAGTTCAACTTCATAGTTGTTAAAGATCCGTAGCCATAACAATGAGAAAACAAAAGTTATCAATCATTGTTATACAGTGTCATAGTATTATTACAAAGCATCAAAGTTCTTATATCACAACTTCGACAACAATACTATGGTGATATGTATCACTCCCCCTTAGTCAATACTTTCGGCTTAACATGAAAACGACTCCCCCTTACATAATAATCCCAAAACCATATGTATTTGTAGTGTGAACTACATATTAATTCTCCCCCTTTTTGTCAATAAAATTGGCAAAGGTACGAAAACGGGATCCTAATGAAATTGTCACGGAGGTGCTTCAAGACCAAATAAAAGGATATATCAACTTTGTTTAGATGAAATCATAAAGCCGAAGCTAAATTCATTCATCAAGGAGTTTATAAAGATACAAGATAATCCCTAAAAATTCCACAGCCGCACTCCCCACAAAGATATGGAAATTAAGCGCAAGTTCAAAAGAACTCTCCCCCATTTGATGTCATTCGAGAGAACAACAAGAGCGACCTTACTTTTACAAGAAAGGAAGGTTTTCTTTGGACACCAAAACCACAAAAATGATTTTGTATCCAAAATTCTCAATTAAACTAACTACAAGAAAGCCCATGAATAATTTAATCGGAATACACAACCAAAATAACCATAAACGAATATGTGATTACTCTAGTTGTGAATGCTCACACAAGAAGATTTATGGAGCTACATAGTATATACATAAAATATGGATCAGGGAAGATCAACATTGCGGAATAAACAAGGATTCATCCTATTTACCATCATTGTTTTCACAATGACATACAATAGACATAATCCTCGTTAACAAAAATTCATCATATATTTCATCAATTATTTACATAACGGCATAATAGGTTCAATTTTTGTTTGTCAAAAGTTCATCGATCTTGTATCAATACTTGCATATCGACATATAAAAGAGATAACTTTTGACATCGTATGGGACAATAATAGTTCACGGACGCAAACACACATATCCCATAACATATTGCAATATATAAAACCATAAAGATTAATACTGCAAAAATCATCTTCCGAACAATTTTAAAGTTTAAATAAATAAATCTAAAAAAAAGATGAAAATATTGGACATAGCTATGTGTAATCACAATAATGGCTATTCCAAACTCTAGTTATTCTTCCTAAAATACAAGAATAAAATTCTCATAAGAAGACTTCCTAGACATTAAGATCTTTAAAAAATTCTTTGTCATCCCCGAACTCCTTGTCGTCAGCATCCATTGGAACACATGGTTCATGGAGGAAGGAGTCAATACCCATAAACCTTCTAGGCTGATGATGTCGAACCAGGGCCTTCTGAATTTCTAATGATCTTAAAACACAAGCCTTTATTTGTTTAATCTCAGCTTCAACTTCTGAGAGTTTGGAGGAACAGCTCTTGGCCTGCTCATATTCCTTCTTTTTCTTTTCAAAGTTGGAGGCAACTGAGATTTCTCTTTTTCCTTAGTGATTGATGGCTTAACAATCATATTGATATCTTTTCCATTATAAGACATGGTGCTTGGAGTTTCCATGATATACGGTGTTGTGAGAGGAATTTCACAAATAAACTTCAACAAGAAGATTAAAGATATAAAAAGTATCAGAGAAGGAAAAAGGAATGTAGGGTTTCGAAACCTTTAAACAAGTTCGTACACGTTCAACTCACAACCTTATAAAGAGTAGAATTGTTGATAATAACCCTCTTCTTTTGGAAAACAGGTCCTTTCCAATATCAACAGTGATATTAAGGAATTCCAAAAACCAAACTACACAAAGCTAAAAAAACAAAAACAAAAAATATTATTTTAAAGCCTGAGGTGTGCAAGATCTTGTCTCTTTTTTTATAGCATTGCTCGGTCGAACTCGCATGCGTTGCTATCTCAATCATGTTTGTCAATGTTAGTGATCCAAACTATAAAGTCTTGATTTCTAGTCTATTATAGTTAAGGTCTCGGACTAGGATAGAAAGTGTAGTTGATCTCAAGAACTCCATGGAAATCATCATACAAGACGAAGGACTACTAAAGGAACCAGTGGATATTTATCGACTAAAAGGTATGTAGAGACTTGAACTTATCTATCACTCAAAAGTCTATCTGCTCTATCTCCTATCTTGAGACAAAAGTCGTTTTACTATATAGACAAAAGATATACACATGCGATATTTCGAGCTGAGTATATCTCGCTTATCTATTTCTCAAAATGTGTATTGGTAAAGCTTTCGCTTTAGCCGAATTCATCTTTTCCTAGTGATGAAAGTCATGTTATGTTTCAATCTCTTTGGAAATTGCTCTGACGAAAACTAGTTTGCGAATAACAACTATATGACGTCCTCTGAGAATGTTTCAATAATTGAAATGAGAGTTTAGACAATATAACCACTGGGGGATATAAACATTGTTGTGGTAACACATATATTTATAAGTCCTTAGCACTTGAACCGAAGTTTGCGAACTTTGTTGATCAAGTGAAAACCGGAACTTGAGCAGTTAACCCAGTCCGTGAATGTGCGTAATTCTCGAACCTGAGAATTTCTGCTGGAGTTGTAGCTCGGTTTCAGTCCGTGAACTGACAGAAGTTCTCGAACACGAGAATTTTTGCTGGAGTTTGTGAACTCCAACCGGTTACTTAAGTCCACGAACCCAGTCCTCGAACTTGAGTGGTTATGTCTAAAAACGAGGTTCGTGAACTTATCTAAATTATCTAAGGAATGCTATTGCAAACCGTGGCTTTATAGTTCATGAATTGATTCGAGTGAATCACATCGTTTTTGCTTCAATTGTGTCTTTTGTAATACATAAGATCTCATAGCAATTGAACGACTCTCTAACTAGTTCATTTGAGTCATTTGGACTAGTTATGGTGAAGAAGAATATGGTTGATATGAAAGTTATCATTTGGTTAACCATTTGGTTGACTAATATTAAACCAACTATTGTACATGTTTGGGTACGGTTACACAAACCCAAAATCGTCAAGTACATGTGTGTATGGCAAGCTAAGTTTTAGATCTAACGGTTGAAAGATATTAGCTTGTATCTAATCAGGTTTTCATCTAACGGTGAATATTAAATGTTTTGTTACTAAGATAACATTGATTGCAAACCATGATTTGAAAGACTATATAAGGGAGAAGAACTCTAACAAATAGGAAACCTAATCCCCACACATTCTGTGTGATTCTAGTTTGCTAAGCTAGAGTTGATTCTCCTTTAACCTTTAGTTTTCTTCTTCTAAAACCAGGTTAACGACTTAAATACTTCATTGGGATTGTGAAGCCAGACCGATACTACTTTTCTTGTAGTTGTGTGATATGATCTTGTTGTTTTTATCATACGAGTACAATTGTAATAATTGGCTTGAGATTTTTATCTTCGATAGGCAAGATATAAAAGTAATCACAAACATCTTCGTCTCATCGTTTATGATTCCACAATATCTTTTTTCCCTGCGT
Source organism: Papaver bracteatum (assembly GCA_023529315.1). Taxonomy (NCBI): domain Eukaryota; kingdom Viridiplantae; phylum Streptophyta; class Magnoliopsida; order Ranunculales; family Papaveraceae; genus Papaver; species Papaver bracteatum. The sequence continues at coordinate 226,418 of JAJJWX010004966.1, read as the reverse complement.
CGATTAAAACTATTGTGAGGTGATTGATAAAAATGAGCTGTTCTTCGGTAATATAAGTCTGGTTTTATTGATTGGTTCATGTTCACCTTGATTTATAAAAATAAGGAACAAAACTCATTGGTTTATTCGTGGGAGACGAATTTATCTATCATGTAGACTTTTCTGTGTGAGACAGATTTGTTTGTTAAAGTCTTCGACTTTGGGTCGTAAAAACTCTTGGTTGTGGGTGAGATCAGCTAAGGGGATCAAGTGCGCAGTATCCTGCTTGGATCAGAGGCGTAGGAGTATAACTTTACCTTGGATTAGTGCGAGATTGATTGGGGGTTAACTACAGTCCAGTCCGAAGTTAATTTGGAGTAGGCTAGTGTCTGTAGCGATTTAATACAGTGTATGTTTAATATGGACTAGGTCCCAGGGTTTTTCTGCATTTTCGGTTTCCTCGTTAACAAAATTCTGGTGTCTGTGTTATTTCTTTTCCGCATTATATTTTGTTATATAATTGAAATAATACAGGTTGTGCGTTGTCCAATCAATTAGAATATCCGACCTTATTGTTTATTGATTGGAAATTGATTGACACTTGGATATTGGTCTTTGGTACCATCCAAGTTATCTCTCTTTGATTAGACTCGCGAATCACATTTGTTTGAGTAAATCGAATTGAGATAATAACTCCTTGAGATATTTTCTATTGATTGAGTCTTGTTGATTCTCTAGAAAATAACTCGGATTTGTCCATACAGATTGCTAATCGAAATATTGGGTGAGGTTGTTAGACCCCCGCTTTTTCAATTGGTATCAGAGCAGGAAAACACGTTCAAGTCCTTACAAGTCTGTGTTTGTAGCGATCTGACTATATGGACAAGAGTAGTATCTCTGATAAACGCATCACCAGAAATAAAAAATTTGTCCTGTCTATTAAAGAGAAAGATTCTTCAATATCAAACATAGATGAACCTCGTGTTCACACTAGTGAGGCAGACTCTGACATGTGTTGTTCTGATCACGTTTCTAAAGAGTCTTTTTCTCAAAACAAATGGGAAACAGCTGAAGAGAGTGAATTGATTCTAAATCTTGTTAGAATTCAAGGTGATAGACTCAATCAGATGAAATAACACGTCAGGGTTCTTCTTGGTATGATAAGAGACTACAAATCCAAAGATAATACTGAAGATCATCCTTCATGTACGATTCTTGATGCAAGCCTTAAAAAGGATGCATTGGAAATAGTACATCTCTTCAGTAGGCTGTCTATTCAAGGATGCTCTAAGTAGTCCAATATACCAAGTACTTCTGATACATCTATAAATGCTCCAGCACCAGAAGTAGAAATGGAGTCCCTTCCAATAAAGAAGGTTGCGTTAGTTTCCTCTGATCAAGGAAATTCTAGACCATATGGAGGGAAGAAATCTCCTGACGAGAATGTTAAGACTAAACTGCCTAATTGATAGGTGTCTTAAAATACCTAATTTTATATCTTGTATTTATGCTTTCTTTGTTATTATTCTTGTAAATTATGTATCTTATGTTTCGTTTTGAGTTATTAGGTACTTTGGAGTCATTTAGATCAAAAGGAGGAAAAACCGTCCATTTACAGCGAAAAGGGCGAAAATATCAATTCACAGACGATATTTGGGGAAAGCTAGGTTGTGCAAGCGGAGTTATGCAATAATTAAACTGTCAGTCTCATAGAACTGACAGCTGAACACATAATTAGGTTGTCGGTTCTCCGAAACCGATAAGCCAAATAACTTCATGTAACCCCTTATCCGAGTCCCTGGGTGTCAATATAAATCTGGGTTATTATTCTGTACCTAGAGTTCAGAAAAACCATCTCTCTTTCATGTTGGCTGTGTTTTCATTGTCTGAAATTGAGAGAAATGAGAGATGGCGATGTGAGAATTCAAGATGAAGATGAAGTTTAAGAAGGATGAGGATCTGTTGCTCAGAAGCAGATCGAGAAGAGGGTGGATTTTCTGTTGAAGGGGTTTGATTCCGGTGGTGTTGATATGAAGAACAAGAATAAAAGGGGATCTGTGAGATTCTGAAATCACGCAAATAAGAACAAATTGGTGATGAGTTTCTATGTGTTATGCTGTGAATCTGGTTGGAAGAAGATGAGAAGCTGTTGGGCGTGAATCTGAGAAGAACAAAGAAGATTGGAGTTCGAATCTGCTGCTGGTTTTGGGATTGAATTGGTTGGAATTTGATATGATTCTGAGCTTGATCTACGGCCGAAAATTAGTGACAAAGAGGAGGAAAGTTCGAAGTTCTCATGAGCTTGTGATGAAATAAGAGATGGGTATGATTCAGAATTGGTGTTGGGCAAGATGTTGTGAAGTTATGGAGTGAACTGCAGATGATGCTGGCTGGAAGCAGTGAAGGTATTGCAGCTGTTCCTATTGAGAATTTGATGTTGCAGGTTATGAAGCTGTTTGAGGTAGTTTTGAGCTCAATAACAGATGCAAGAATTGCAGGCAATGGAAAGGGTCTGAGTTAATGGCTAAGCAAGGAATGATCTGTTCTGTGGTAATGCAGGTAGTGTAGATGTGCAGCTTCTTAGCTGTAATGGATGTACACAGGTGGGAAGACTTGATGTTGTGGATAAATGGCTGGAGTTTCACTGCCATGGTGGTGTTAGAAGCCATAGACATTGCAGGTGGAAAAGCTATCATGGAAGTGTGCTGCTGTTGCTCATGGAATTGCAGAGAAGAACAGTGAATGGAAGTGATTGGAATGATGAAGTGGGTAGCCAGGTACAATTGCTGCGTCTGAGAAGGCACTGGTGGTAATACTGCGAATGGGTAATGATTTGGAATTGCAAGGAGAAAGGCCATGCCATTGCAGGTGAACATGGGATTCAAGCTGACAGTCATGGAAAGAGGGAATGGAGTAACAGGGAAGAATTGAAGTTGGCTCAGTTGGCCGATGGAATGAAACAACCCTGCGATGCTGTTTTTGCAGAATGAGAAGAGTCTGTGTTGTGATATGAGTTTCTGAAGTTGGCAATGAGAATAAAATGGTATTGCAGGTCTGAGATTGCAGAGAAGGCGTTGATTGCCAAGGAGTCTGTGTGTGCATTTTGAGCTGGAAATGAATGAATAATTAACTAGATGTATGTTAGGACATATTGTGCAGGGAAGGTGTTGGAGTTGGCTATGGAGGCAATGAGCTAGGATATGGCTACGGATGAATGATGATACAGTTGGTGGTTGTGGTTGCAGTGGAGATTATGTGTGCAGCTGCAAAATGGTGGTGACACTGGACTGCAGTTAGGCGTTGCAGGTTGAAGGGACTAGTAAGCAGGTGTGAAGCTGTAACAGATTGTGCATTGTGTTGACTGAATTGGTGAAGCGAACTGAAGTTGAGGTTACAGGAAAGAGCTGTGTTGTTGGTTTCAGGGAAGTGACAGTGCCTGAACAATGTTGCAGAAATTGTGCGAAAAGTGAGTAGAATTGGTGCACTGGTGCTACTAGTTCCGATTGCCGAATTTCGGAATAGAAATTGGGAATTGCAAAGTTTCACTGAATCATGATGGGGGTACGAGTCGGATGCAAGAGTCGACGGCCGGAAATATGAGCTACGGGTCACACTTTTGGGTACGTTTACGCAAGAAATGAGAAGTTGGCTTTAGATGGTTTCTGCGAATGAATGAAATATAGAGAAGCAGAGATGAGTTGCTTAGAGTATATATTTTCCTTCTGACGGTTTCGGTTAACTCAGGTGGCTGGAGGTAGTTTTCCGGTGACAAATTCCGGCGATAGTGACCGGAAACCGTCGATGACATCATCAATCCGGCGACCAGCTTTGTACCCAAAAATTCCAGAGACATATTTCACTCACACGGGCTTGGTGGACTGGTAGATGGACGTGGACTTTAAGATTATGAAGACTTAACCTAATTTTGGGAAAGTATCCTTTTGGGAGAAAAGCATATAAATAGAAAAGTCTTCTTTTAAAACGATATATCTCCATTAGGGAGAGCTGCTGCTACTTTTGTTTTCTAGGGTTTAGAACATGATGCTTTCTTCTATGCGTTTTGTTATGAACTCCATGAATATGAACTAAGTTTTCTTATTAATTAAAGATGTAGTTGGATTTTGAAAACAAGTTTTGATCTTTATGAGTTAGTTTTCTCTCAAAACCATCGTTCACTTTTGACTGATTATAATAATTGCATGATTGATGTCCTGCAATATGATTGAATGTTTGTTTAGTTGAGTCTAGAAATGATTGAACATACATCCATATCTATAGCTATTTTAAGGTTCATCATCGAGCGATAACCTTGAATACGAGTAGCATGATATGATTATAGTTTGTAGTGATACATCCTTGTAATCATATGTAGAAATTGACCTTTGTCCGAATTGTCATGCACAATGTATGATGGTTGCATTGATTAGCCTATTTCTAAAACTTAATGCTCCTAGGAATTGAACTTAATTAGCGCAAGGCGTTAGGTTATTCTTTAGGTAGAATTCATATACGCAGCTCTAATGTGTGTGTTGATAAATTTAGGAAATTTACGGAGTATTCTTGCAATAAGGTATTCTAGGGCTTTTGATGATAGCGAGATTAAATACGAATTCTATGCATACATTCAAATACTTGTTTACAATTGAAGATGAAATCTTTACCCAATATTCTCACTACCTTGATTTGTTTGTTTGCTTTTATTTTATTTTTACTTTATAAAAATCAGAAAAAACCCCATTGGTATTTATTGGAAACCGAAAATATATTGACAACCTAATCCTATCTGTGGGAACGATCCTTTCTTACCCTTGCTATATTTATATTTTGAGTAGTAAGAAAGTGTAAATTTATTTTTGACGCATACGACAGTGATCACTAATCACTCGTGTGATCAGAAAGTATGTCACTTTTGCGAAGCAAAAGTTTCTGTTAGACAAAAGAGAAACTCTAAGTTGAATAAAAACTCGCTTGTTCAACTTCAACACACCTTAGACTTAATTCTCAAAGGTGTAACTGACATTCGTATGTTGAAAGACATTGGATTTCATACGTACCATGTGTATGTTACCAGGAAGGTCATTTTAATGAGTTCCTCAAATGTTCGAAAGCAGAACAAAAGTCTTAATAAGAATCGTCTGAGAAAAGACCAAGATGTTGCTTCTGAAAATAACGTGTCTCTTGATTTGAGAAAAATTCCAGGAGAAAGAAGGAAGAATGATGATGTGAGAAATGACTTGATAAAGATAATTCAAGGCTACAGAGAAATTGTCAACATGATGTCTTCCTCTTCAAGTTAAGACCCTTCTGGTAAGAACTCAAACTATGTCTCTTATTTTGATGACAGTGAGTTTCATGATATTTTCTCAAACTAGAAGGAGTCTCTCTCAAGATTCAGAAGAAAAAAGAGACTTGATCACAGTTCCTTAGATGAGCTCAAAGCTCATACTTGTGCTAATTAATCACAAGGTTACGAACTTGCTCATAAAAATCCTGTTGAGCAAGATGTGTAAAAGTCAGGTGTACTTTGGAAATTTGCGTTTTGCCTAGTTGAGCTTTTCTCTTATCGTTTATAGCTAAACTAGTGCCAGCAGACAATATCGCCTAAAAATTATTTGCAATATCTTTTAGTTTTTTCCTGTTTAATTGTCTTGTGTTCTTTTCTTATGGGGTGCACTGTGTTTGATTGTGTACACGGGTTACCGTTTTGAGTTTACAGCTTGGAAACCCTAAACGCCCTTTTTCTAAACAAAACATTTAAATAGCCGACCTATTGAGATACATATGTCACGTACGCATACTCTAGGTTCTTCTCGGTTATCAAGAATATCCTCTTCTTCATCTTTCTATGGTGGTTTTGCAAAAGGATTTCTTGAGAAAGGTTTTGGTGTTGAATCAAAAGGAAGAAACAAAAGAACTCTTGTGGAAGATAGAGCACCTAATTCCTCATGCTACTATGCCTACTCACATCAAGATGTTGAGGATAAGGATATGGTGTCTGCTGAAGTGGTTCATGACTTTCTAAAGTACTTTGAGAAAGCAAAACTGCAACTTGTTGATACAATGAAAGATCTTGATGTGGTTAGAAGTGAGTTGGAATCGTTTACTGCTGGCCTTGGTCTCATGAAGACACATGTGAAAGAACATCTCAACAAGGATATCTTCTCGGAAGACACGGTTGATATAAATCACAAGCTCAAAGATGAAAGGTGGTTAAATCTAAAGCTTACCAACACATATTTCGAGTAAAAGATAGGCGAGTAAACTCGGCTCGAAATAGCAAATGTGTATGTATGAAAACTACCATACTTATACGACTGTTGTCTCTAGAGTAGGAGATAGATAGACTTTTGAGTGCTAGATAAGTTCAAGTCTCCACATACCTTTTTGGTCGGATGAAGTTCCACTGTTTCCTTGAGTAGTTCTTCGTCTTCGTAAGATAATCGCCATGGAGTCTGGAGCTCAACTATACTTAAATATCCTAGACCGAGACTTAGTCATAAGTAAACTAGAAATCAAGACATATAGTTCTGATCACTAATATTGACAAACATGCTTGAGATAGCAACGCATGCGAGTTCGACCGAGCAATGCTCTAACAATCTCCCCCCTTTTCAATTTTAGTGAAAAAGCTATCAATACATATGGATTACAAAATAGATAAAACTTTGTAGCTTCTCGTCCACATGCTTGATCTCCTTGGTGCTTCAACATTACTCAAAAAATTCGTCTTTTCCAAGTACTTCCATGATTCCATAGATGTTCAGTTCAACATCATAGTTGTTAAACATCCGTAGCCATAACAATGAGAAAACAAAAGTTATCAATCATTGTTATACAGTGTCATAGTATTATTACAAAGCATCAAAGTTCTTATATCACAACTTCGACAACAATACTATGGTGATATGTATCACTCCCCCTTAGTCAATACTTTCGTCTTAACATGAAAACGACTCCCCCTTACATAATAATCCCAAAACCATATGTATTTGTAGTGTGAACTACATATTAATTCTCCCCCTTTTTGTCAATAAAATTGGCAAAGGTACGAAAACGGGATCCTAATGAAATTGTCACGGAGGCGCTTCAAGACCAAATAAAAGGATATATCAACTTTGTTTAGATGAAATCATAAAGCCGAAGCTAAATTCATTCATCAAGGAGTTTATAAAGATACAAGATAACCCCTAAAAATTCCACAGCTGCACTCCCCACAAAGATATGGAAATTAAGTGCAAGTTCAAAAGAACTCTCCCCCATTTGATGTCATTCGAGAGAAAAACAAGAGCGACCTTACTTTTATAAGAAAAGAAGGATTTCTTTGGACACCAAAACCACAAAAATAATTTTGTATCCAAAATTCTCAATTAAACTAACTACAAGAAAACCCATGAATAATTTAATCGGAATACACAACCAAAATAACCATAAACGAATCTGTGATTACGCTAGTTGGGAATGCTCACACAAGAAGATTTATGGAGATACATAGTATATACATAAAATATGGATCAGGGAAGATCAATATTGCGGAATAAACAAGGATTCATCCTATTTTCCATCACTGTTTGCACAATGACATACAATAGACATAATCCTCGTTAACAAAAATTCATCATATCTTTCATCGATTATTTACATAACGACATAATAGGTTCAATTTTTTTGTTGTCAAAAATTCATCGATCTTGTATCAATACTTGCATATCGACATATAAAAGAGATAACTTTTGACATCGTATGGGACAATAATAGTTCGCGGACGCAAACACACATATCCCATAACATATTGCAATATATAAAACCATAAAGATTAATACTGCAAAAATCATCTTCCGAACAATTTTAAAGTTTAAATAAATAAATCTAAAAAAAAAAGATGAAAATATTGGACATAGCTATGTGTAATCACAATAATGGCTATTCCAAACTCTAGTTATTCTTCCTAAAATACAAGAATAAAATTCTCATAAGAAGACTTCCTAGACATTAAGATCTTTGAAAAATTCTTTGTCATCCCCGAACTCCTTGTCGTCAACATCCATTGGAACACATGGCTCATGGAGGAAGGAGTCCATACCCATAAACCTTCTAGGCTGATGATGTCGAACCAGGGCCTTCTGAATTTCTAATGATCTTAAAACACAAGCCTTTATTTGTTGAATCTCAGCTTCAACTTCTGAGAGTTTGAAGGAACAGCTCTTGGCCTGCTCATACTCCTTCTTTTTCTTTTCAAAGTTGGAGGCAACTGAGATTTCTCTTTTTCCTTAGTGATTGATGGCTTAACAATCATATTGATATCTTTTCCATCATAAGACATGGTGCTTGGAGTTTCCATGATATACGGTGTTGTGAGAGGAATTTCACAAATAAACTTCAACAAGAAGACTAAAGATTTAAAGAGTATCAGAGAAGGAAAAATGAATGTAGGGTTTCGAAACCTTTAAACAAGTTCGTACACGTTCAACTCACAACCTTATAAAGAGTAGAATTGTTGATAATAACCCTCTTCTTTTGGCAAACAGGTCCTTTCCAATATCAAAAGTGATATTAAGGAATTCCAAAAACCAAACTACACAAAGCTAAAAAAACAAAAAAAACAAAATTATTTTAAAGCCTGAGGTGTGCAAGATCTTGTCTTTTTTTTTATAGAATTGCTCGGTTGAACTCGCATGCGTTGCTATCTCAAGCATGTTTGTCAATGTTAGTGACCAAAACTATAAAGTCTTGATTTCTAGTCTATTATAGTTAAGGTCTCGGACTAGGATAGAAATTGTAGTTGATCTCAAGAACTCCATGGAAATCATCATACAAGACGAAGGACTAATCAAGGAACCAGTGGATCTTCATCGACTAAAAGGTATGTAGAGACTTGAACTTATCTATCACTCAAAAGTCTATCTTCTCTATCTCCTATCTTGAGACAAAAGTCGTTTTACTATATATACTAAAGATATACACATGCGACATTTCGAGCTGAGTATATCTCGCTTATCTATTTCTCAAAATGTGTATTGGTAAAGCTTTCTCTTTAGCCGAATTCATCTTTGCCTAGTGACGAAAGTCATGTTATGTTTCAATCTCTTTGGAAATTGCTCTGACGAAAACTAGTTTTTGAATAACAACTATATGACGTCCTCTGAGAATGTTTCAATAATTGAAATGAGAGTTTAGATAATATAACCACTGGGGGATATAAACATTGTTGCGGTAACACATATATTTATAAGTCCTTAGCACTTGAACCGAAGTTTGCGAACATTGTTGATCAAGTGAAAACCGTAACTTGAGCAGTTAACCCAGTCCGTGAATGTGCGTAGTTCTCGAACCCGAGAATTTCTGCTGGAGTTATAGCTCGGTTTCAGTCCGTGAACTGACAGAAGTTCTCGAACACGAGAATTTTTTCTGGAGTTTGTGAACTCCAACCGGTTACTTAAATCCATGAACCCAGTCCTCGAACTTGAGTGGTTATGTCTAAAAACGATGTTCGTGAACTTATCTAAATTATCTAAGGAATGCTATTGAAAACCGTGGCTTTATAGTTCATGAATTGATTCGAGTGAATCACATCATTTTTGCTTCAATTGTGTCTTGTGTAGTACATAATATCTCATAGCAATTGAACGACTCTCTAACTATTTCATTTGAGTCATTTGGACTAGTTATGGTGAAGAAGAATATGGTTGATATGAAAGTTATCATTTGGCTAACCATTTGGTTGACTAATATTAAACCAACTATTGTACATGTTTGGGTACGGTTACACAAACCCAAAATCGTCAAGTACATGTGTGTATGGAAAGCTAAGTTTTCGATCTAACTGTTGAAAGATATTAGCTTGTATCTAATTAGGTTTTCATCTAACGGCGAATATTGAATGTTTTGTTACTAATCTAACATTGATTGCAAACCATGATTTGAAAGACTATATAAGAAAGAAGAACTCTAACATTGATTGCAAACCATGATTTGAAAGACTATTAGTTTGCTAAGCTAGAGTTGATTCTCCTTTAACCTTTAGTTTTCTTCTTATAAAACCAGGTTAACGACTTAAATACTTCATTGGGATTGTGAACCCAGACCGATACTACTTTTCTTGTAGTTGTGTGATATGATCTTGTTGTTTCTATCGTACGAATACAATTGTAATAATTGGCTTGAGATTTCTATCTTCGATAGGCAAGATATAAAAGTAATCACAAACATCTTCGTCTCATCGTTTGTGATTCCACAATATCTTTTTTCCCTGCGTCGATTAAAACTATTGTGAGGTGATTGATAAAACTGAGCTGTTCTTCGGGAATATAAGTCTGGTTTTATTGATTGGTTCATGTTCACCTTGATTTATAAATATACGGAACAAAACTCATTGGTTTATTCGTGGGAGACGAATTTATCTATCATGTAGACATTTCTGTGTGAGACAGATTTGTTTGCTAAAGTCTTCGACTTTGGGTTGTAACAACTCTTGGTTGTGGGTGAGATCAGCTAAGGGGATCAAGTGCGCAGTATCCTGCTTGGACCAGAGGCGTAGGAGTATAACTGTACCTTGGATTAGTGCGAGATTGATTAGGGGTTAACTACAGTCCAGTCCGAAGTTAATTTGAAGTAGGCTAGTGTCTGTAGCGGTTTAATACAGTGTATGTTTAATCTGGACTAGGTCCCAGGGTTTTTCTGCATTTGAGGTTTCCTCGTTAACAAAATTCTGGTGTCTGTGTTATTTCTTTTCCGCATTATATTTTGTTATATAATTGAAATAATACAGGTTGTGCGTTGTCCAATCAATTAGAATATCTGACCTTATTGTTTATTGATTGGAAATTGATTGACACTTGGATATTGGTCTTTGGTACCATCCAAGTTATCTCTCTTTGATTAGACTCGCGAATCACATTTGTTTGAGTAAATCGAATTGAGATATTGAGATAATAACTCCTTGAGATATTTTCTATTGATTGAGTCTTGTTGATTCTCTAGAAAATAACTCGGATTTGTCCATACAGATTGTTAATCGAAATATTGGGTGAGGTTGTTAGACCCCCGCTTTTTCAATTGGTATCAGAGCAGGAAAACACGTTCAAGTCCTCACAAGTCTGTGTTTGTAGCGATCTGACTCTATGGACAAGAGTAGTATCTCTGATAAACGCATCACCAGAAATAATTTTTTTGTCATGTCTATTAAAGAGAAAGATTCTTCAATCTCAAACATAGATGAACCTCGTGTTCACACTAGACAGACAGAATCTGACATGTGTTGTTCTGGTCACGTTTATAAAGAGTATTTTTCTCAAAACAAATGGGAAACAACTGAAGAGAGTGAATTGATTCTAAATCTTGTTAGAATTCAAGATGATAGACTCAATCAGATGAAATAACACGTCAGGGTTCTACTTGGTATGATAAGAGACTACAAATCCAAAGATAATAGTGAAGATCATCCTTCATGTATGATTCTTGATGCAAGCCTTAAAAAGGATGCATTGGAAATAGAACATCTCTTCAGTAGGCTCTCTATTCAAGGATGCTCTAAGAAGTCCAATATACCAAGTACTTCTGATACATCTGAAAATGCTCCAGCACCAGAAGTAGAAATGGAGTCCCTTCCAATTAAGAAGGTTGTGTTAGTTTCCAATGATCAAGGAAATTCTACACCATATGGAAGGAAGAAATCTCATGACGATAATGTTAAGACTAAACTGCCTAATCGATAGGTGTCTTAAAATACCTAATTTTATATCTAGTATTTATGCTTTATTTGTTATTATTCTTGTAAATTATGTATCTTATGTTTCGTTTTGAGTTATTAGGTACTTTGGAGTCATTTAGATCAAAAGGAGGAGAAACCGTCCATTTACAGCGAAAAAGGCGAAAAGATCAATTCACAGACGATATTTGGGGAAAGCTAGGTTGTGCAAGCAAAGTTATGCAAGAATTAAACTGTAAGTCTCATATAACTAACAACTGAACACATAATTAGGTTGTCGGTTCTCCGAAACCGATAAGCCAAATAACTTCATGGTACCCCTTATCCGAGTCCCTGGGTGTCAATATAAATCTGGGTTATTATTCTGTACCTAGAGTTCATAAAAAACCATCTCTCCTTCATGTTGGCTATGTTTTCATTGTCAGAAATTGAGAGAAATGAGAGATGGCGATGGGAAAATTCAAGATGGAGATGAAGTTTAAGAAGGATGAGGATCTGTTGCTCAGAATCAGATCGAGAAGAGGGTGGATTTTCTGTTGAAGGGGGTTGATTCCGGTGGTGTTGATATGAAGAACAAGAATAAAAGGGGATCTGTGAGATTCTGAAATCACGCAGATAAGAACAAATTGGTGATGAGTTTCTATGTGTTATGCTGTGAATCTGGTTGGAAGAAGATGAGAAGTTGTTGGGCATGAATATGAGAAGAACAAATAAGATTGGGGTTCGAATCTGCTGCTGGTTTTGGGATTGAATTGGTTGGAATTTTATATGATTCTGAGCTTGATCTATGGCCGAAAATCAGTGACAAAGAGGAGGAAAGATCGAAGTTCTCATGAGCTTGTGATGAAATAAGAGATGGGTATGATTCAGAATTGGTGTTGGGCAAGATGTTGTGAAGTTATGGAATGAACTGCATATGATGCTGGCTGGAAGCAGTGAAGGTATTGCAGCTGTTACCATTGAGAATTTCATGTTACAGGTTATGAAGCTGTTTGAGGTAGTTCTGATCTCAATAGCAGATGCAAGAATTGCAGGCAATGGAAAGGGTCTGAGTTAATGGCTCATCAAGGAATGAGATGTTCTGTGGTAATGCAGGTAGTGTTGATGTGCATCTTCTTAGCTGCAATGGATGTACACAGGTGGGAAGACTTGATGTTGTGGATGAATGGCTGGAGTTTCACTGCCCTGGTGGTGTTTGAATCCATATACATTGCAGGTGGAAAATCTAGCATGGAAGTGTGATGTTGTTGCTCATGGAATTACATAGAAGAACAGTGAATTGAAGTGATTGGAATGATGAAGTGGATAGACAGGTACAATTGCTGCGTCTGAGAAGGCACTGGTGGTAATACTGCTAATGGGTAATGATTTGGAATTGCAAGGAGAAAGGACATGCCAGTGCAGGTGAACATGGGACTCAAGCTGACAATCATGAAAAGAGAGAATGGATTAACATGGAAGAATTGAAGTTGGCTCAGTTGGCCGATGGAATGAAACAACCCTGCGATGCTGTTGTTGCAGAATGAGAAGAGTCTGTGTTGTGATATGAGTTTCTGAAGTTGGAAATGAGAATGAAATGGTATTGCAGGTCTGAGATTGCAGGGAAGGTGTTGATTGCCAAGGAGTCTGTGTGATCATTTGGAGCTTGAAATAAATGAATGATTAACTAAATGTATGTTCGGACATATTGTGAAGGGAAGGTGTTGGAGTTGTCTATGGAGGAAATGAGCTAGGAGATGGCTACGGATGAGTGATGATTCAGTTGGTGGTTGTGGTTGCAGTGGAGATTATGTGTGCAGCTGCAAAATGGTGGTGACACTGGACTGCAGTTAGGCGTTGCAGGTCGGAGGGACTAGTAAGCAGGTGTGAAGCTGCAACAGATAGTTCATTGTGTTGACTGAATTGGTGAAGCGAACTGATGTTGAGGTTATATGAAAGAGCTGTGTTGTTCGTTGCAGGGAAGTGACAGTGCCTAAACAATGCTGCAGAAATTGTGCGAAAAGTGAGTAGAATTGGTGCACTGGTGCTACTAGTTCCGGTTGCCGAATTTTGGAATGGAAATTGGGAATTGCAAAGTTTCACTGAATCATGAAGGGGGTACGAGTCGGATGCAAGAGTCGACGGTCGGACATATGATCTACGGGTCACACTTTTGGGTACGTTTTCGCAAGAAATGAGAAGTTGTCTTTAGATGGTTTCTGCGAATGAATGAACTATAGAGAAGCAGAGATGAGTTGCTGGGAATACATATTTTCCTGCTGATGGTTTTAGTTAACTCAGGTGGCTGGAGATAGTTTTCCGGTGACAAATTCTGGCGATGGTGACCGGAAACCTGCGATGACATCAGCAATCCGGCGACCAGTTTTGGACCCAAAAATTCCAGAGACATATTTCTCACACATGGGCTTGGTGGACTAGTAGATGGACGTGGACTTGAAGATTATGAAGACTTAACCTAATTTTTGGAAAGTATCCTTTTGGGAGAAAAGCATATAAATATAAAAGTCTTCTTCTAAACCAATATATCTCCATTAGGGAGAGCTGCTACTACTTTTGTTTTCTAGGGTTTAGAACATGATGCTTTCTTCCATGCATTTTGTTATGAACTCCATGAATATGAACTAAGTTTTCTTATTGGTTAAAGATGTAGTTGGATTTTGAAAACAAGTTTTGATCTTTATGAGTTAGTTTTCTCTCAAAACCATCGTTCACTTTTGACTGATTATAATAATTGCATGATTGATGTCCTGCAATATGATTGAATGTTTGTTTAGTTGAGTCTAGAAATGATTGAACATACATCCATATCTATAGCTATTTTAAGGTTCATCATCGAGCGATAACCTTGAATACGAGTAGCATGATATGATTATAGTTTGTAGTGATACATCCTTGTAATCATATGTAGAAATTGACCTTTGTTCGAATTGTCATGCACAATGTATGATGGTTGCATTGATTAGCCTATTTCTAAAACTTAATGCTCCTAGGAATTGAACTTAATTAGCGCAAGGCGTTAGGTTATTCTTTAGGTAGAATTCACATACGCAGCTCTAATGTGTGTGTTGATAAATTTAGGAAATTTACGGAGTATTCTTTCAATAAGGTATTCAAGGGCTTTTGATGATAGCGAGATTAAATACGAATTCTATCCATACATTCAAATACTTGTTTACAATTGAAGATGAAATCTTTACCCAATATTCTCACTACCTTGATTTGTGTGTTTATTTCTTTGTTTGCTTTTATTTTATTTTTACTTTATAAAAATCAGAAAAACCCCCATTGGTATTTATAAGAAACCGAAAATATATTGACAACCTAGTCCTCTCTGTGGGAACGATCCTTTCTTGCACTTGCTATATTTATATTTTGAGTAGTAAGAAAGTGTAAATTTATTTTTGACGCATACGACAGTGATCAAATTTTGGCGTCGTTGCCGGGGGAGGCAGCGGTTGTCACTTGTTTTTGGTTTCAAATATTTATTTTTATTTTTTTTAGTTTTGTTTCTTATTTTTGTTTTTCTTATTTTCTGGTTTTTAACATAATTTTGAGAACTCTTGTTTAAGGTACCAATGGACGGAGCATATTTGAGCAATCAATACGGATTTCAACCTCAACAACATGACAATACCCTTATGGGGAGTACAATCAAATCCAATCCTTTGGTTATGGTCAATACTCCACGTATCCTTTTAGTTGTTCTCATACATTCCAACCTTCTTATGGTGGTTATGTAAGTGAGCAACCACAAGGAGGGAAGAATAGTTGTACTCCTATTCATATTTCTTCGAGTTTGGTAGATGAGATGCAACGATTTATGGTCAGCATGGAGTCAGTTTGTAGACAACCAAGCGTGGAACCAATTTCATCGACCAAATCTGCTCATAGTGTGTTTGGCCCAATTTGTGATCGTAGTTATGATCATTCACCCATTCAAAGGGAACATAATTTGCCTAGCAATACTGAAGTAAGTAATTATACTTTTTCTTTGTCGAATGAGCTTTACCAACAAATGGAACGCTATTTTCAAAATTTGGATGGATCACTCCAAGAGCTTCAAAAAGGTGTTTCCAATTTAAGACAAGGCATTGAAGAATACAAAGAGGACATGCAAAATTCTGCGAAAAACCAATCTTTGGGAAGTGGTAGCCAATCTTATGTTAACTATGATAGTGACGATGACTATGAAACTACATCGCTTGAACTAATTTATGGTGACATCCCCGAAGAGTGTACAATGGAGTCTTTTTGCAATCAAGGTGAAGTTGAAAAGGAATTTGATGACACTAGTGTAGCTTACTCAAGCATTGATCTTTATAATGATTAAGAACCTATTCAAAAGGTAGAGCTTGAGGATGATGCAATAAGTGTTCTAAAAAAGTTCCTTATGGTGAGACTTGAATCCGCAGTGGAGTATGTTCCTCATAATGAAGAGGAGTATGTTGAGAATGTGACCGTTATGACCAATATTGTGGAAGACCCAATTGAGCTTGCATATGATTGTAATGATGATGTTGATGCCAAGATTTTGGTTAAGGAATAAATGGACGAAGAATGGTTGCAAGGTTTGATAGAGGACCATGATATACAAGAGGTGAATAATTCACTTGAGTTTTTCAAGGATGAAGAGGATTCCGTAATAAAAGAGATTGTGCAAGGTTTGTCTAACCCTTTGCATATTGATTCTTCTCCTTTACCTCTTATTGGTTTGAATATATGTGCTTCGAGAATATTGTTGAATGACTTTGTTTCTCGATATCCTCCATTAGAGATGCTTCTCATACTATGCATGTTTGTGAACAAGAAACCGTGGAAGTACCCCGACTTTTATATTCTTTATGCACTTCCAAGTGTGGACAAGAATAAGTGTGGGGGAAACTCTTATCGGTTAATAGCTTCAATTCTGTTTTCTTGTACTAATATTTGTGCGAAGCTAGTGTTTGCCAAACAGGTGCTATGGGTGGATCCTCAACTTTTCATATTATTGGTGTATGGAGAATTCGTCTTGCAAGTCGGGCTAACGACTTTAAACCAAGCGCTAAATGGGAGGCAACCCACTGGTTTTGTGTATCTATCTCTGTCTTTTAATTTTTTTAAGTCTTTTATCTTTATTTTCTTATTTTGGATATTTGCATATCAAAACTCCAACTTTTAGAGATTTTTGAACAATTTAGAATAATCACTAGCCTTTCTAAGTAGATGGAATTTTTTCTTGACGATGAGGTATATATATTGGCTGAGTTGGGATTAGATTCCAACTAAATAGCTTGTTTAGTGTTTATCCTCTATTGTTCAAAAATAGCTATGAGTTGGAGTATCCATCTTTTATTATGCATTTTATTTTCATATTGTGTATATATATCATGTTATGAATTTCCCATCTTGAACTTTACTTTGAATGACTAGATTTTACATTGAGGACAATGTAAAATTTAAGTGTGGGGGAGTATTCTAATATAGAGTTTTTAGCTTTGTTATTTTTTCCCTTGTGTTCGTATAAAAAAAAATAGAAAAAAAATTGCTTTATAAACTCCGAAACCTAGAAACATGTGCCTTTAGGATGACACTATCAATCTAAATGGATGGAACCATATTGGCTGGAGGAGTTGAGGAACCCATTAACTAAAAGGACATAATTATTCACGTGTTAGAAATTATATGATAGTTGTTACCATATCTCGAAATATCACCATATCACGTTCTATTTTTATTTTTTCATATTTATCTATTGTTATCTAAGTGATTTGGTGGGTCACTAAACATCGAATTGTTATTACTGCTAGGATGAAATAGAGTGATTGAGTTACTAAAAAAAAAAAAACCGACCAATTAGACCAATCGGAATAAAAATGACACTTGAATAGCAATATGTGTGTGTTCTCCCTGTCTCCGTCGCCTAAACAAGCGTGGAATGCAGGATCCAAGGGAACTATCATGTAATCTGCTGACAAGAAGCATGCGCTTGGATCCAAAAGATCTAATCATGTTGTCTAAAAAAAGTGAAAAAAGAAAAAGAAATAGAAATTATTATTGTTTAATAAAGTCGACTCCTGGTTCCCTTGTATATGCCAGTTGAGTTGATGTAGAATTAAGATTGTTGACCACTGCTTCCCTTGTATATGCTAGTGTGTTGACACTAGAATTCAGACCAGTAGCTCAATCCGATAGGATACATAGGTTCATCTTGGCGGTGACCTTCAGACAGATATGGGAAACACCGATCACTTGTTAACATTCACAAACATCTACCTCTATATCCATCTTCTTAATATTTTCATGGTGATTGTGGTTAGTCAAATTCCGAGTATTGTGGTTTTTTCAACTTTCTGAGTAGAGCTTAATTTACATATATATTAATTTGGATTCGCATCAAGGTACCTCCTCCAATAGCCATTTTGGATTCATTCATAGATTTGTCGCAGGTAGCTGGAGTTGGAAATATAGGTTTTGTAGGTAGACCTCTTGTAAACCTTCACGGGACTATAACTCGTCCACTAAGGACACCTAGGGGTATAAAGGCTTGTTATTTATGCTAAAAGTAACCGTAATCTCGATGAGAAGGAGTTGTTGTTTTAACATGTTTTGTTTGATTTGCTCGAGGACTAGCAAAGTTTAAGTGTGGGGGAATTTGATAGGTGTCTTAAAACACCTAATTTTTTATCTAGTATTTATGCTTTCTTTGCTATTATTCTTGTAAATTATGTATCTTATGTTTCGTTTTGAGTTATTAGGTACTTTGGAGTCATTTAGATCAGAAAGAGGAGAAACCGTCCATTAACATCGAAAAGGGCAAAAAGATCAATTCACAGACGATATTTGGGGAAAGCTAGGTTGTGCAAGCGGAGTTATGCAAGAATTAAACTGTCAATCTCATAGAACTGACAGCTGAACACATAATTAGTTTGTCGGTTCTCCGAAACCGATAAGCCAAATAACTTCATGGTATCCCTTATCCGAGTCCCTGGGTGTCAATATAAATCTGGGTTATTATTTTGTACCTAGAGTTCATAAAAACCATCTCTCTTTCATGTTGGCTGTGTTTTCATTGTCTGAAATTGAGAGAAATGAGAGATGGCGATGTGAGAATTCAAGATGGAGATGAAGTTTAAGAAGGATGAGGATCTGTTGCTCAGAATCAGATCGAGAAGAGGGTGGATTTTCTGTTGAAGGGGTTTGATTCCGGTGGTGTTGATATGAAGAACAAGAATAAAAGGGGATCTGTGAGATTATGAAATCACGCAAATAAGAACAAATTGGTGATGAGTTTCTATGTGTTACGCTGTGAATCTGGTTGGAAGAAGATGAGAAGCTGTTAGGCGTGAATCTGAGAAGAACAAAGAAGATTGGAATTCGAATCTGCTGTTGGTTTTGGGATTGAATTGGTTGGAATTTGATATGATTCTGAGCTTGATCTACGTCCGAAAATCAGTGACAAAGAGGAGGAAAGATCGAAGTTCTCATGAGCTTGTGATGAAATAAGAGATGGGTATGATTCATAATTGGTGTTAGGCAAGATGTTGTGAAGTTATGGAGTGAACTGCAGATGATGCTGGCTGGAAGCAGTGAAGGTATTTCAGCTGTTGCTATTGAGAATTTGATGTTGCAGGTTAAGAAGCTGTTTGAGGTAGTTCTAAGCTCAATAACAGATGCAAGAATTGCAGGCAATGGAAAGGGTCTGAGTTAATGGCTAAGCAAGGAATGAGATGTTCTGTGGTAATGCAGGTAGTGTTGATGTGCATCTTCTTAGCTGCAATGGATGTACACATGTGGGAAGACTTGATGTTGTGGATGAATGGTTGGAGTTTCACTGCCCTGGTGGTGTTTGAAGCCATAGACATTGCAGGTGGAAAATCTAGCATGGAAGTGTGATGTTGTTGCTCATAGAATTGCAGAGAAGAACAGTGAATGGAAGTGATTGGAATGATGAAGTGGGTAGCATGGTACAATTCTCATGGAATTGCAGAGAAGAACAGTGAATGGAAGTGATTGGAATGATGAAGTGGGTAGCATGGTACAATTGCTGCGTCTGAGAAGGCACTGGTGGTAATACTGCGAATGGGTAATGATTTGGAATTGCAAGGAGAAAGGCCATGCCATTGCAGGTGAACATGGGATTCAATCTGACAGTCATGAAAAGAGGGAATGTAGTAACAGGGAAGAATTGAAGTTGGCTCAGTTGGCCGATGGAATGAAACAACCATGCGATGTTGTTGTTGCATAATGAGAAGAGTCTGTGTTGTGATATGAGTTTCTGAAGTTGGCAATGAGAATGAAATGATATTGTAGGTCTGAGATTGCAGGGAAGGTGTTGATTGCCAAGGAGTCTGTGTGAGAATTTGGAGCTGGAAATGAATGAATAATTAACTAGATGTATATTAGGACATATTGTGCATGGAAGGTGTTGGAGTCAGCTATGGAGGAAATGATCTAGGATATGGCTACGGATGAATGATGATTCAGTTGGTGGTTGTGGTTGCAGTGGAGATTATGTGTGCAGCTGCAAAATGGTGGTGACACTAGACTGCAGTTAGGCGTTGCAGGTTGGAGGGACTAGTAAGCAGGTGTGAAGATGCAACAGATGGTGCATTGTGTTGACTTAATTGGTGAAGTGAACTGAAGTTGAGGTTACAGGAAAGAGTTGTGTTGTTGGTTGCAGGGAAGTGACAGTGCCTGAACAATGCTGCTGAAATTGTGCGAAAAGTGAGTAGAATTGGTGCACTGGTGCTACTAGTTCCGGTTGCCGAATTTCGGAATGGAAATTGGGAATTGCAAAGTTTCATTGAATCATGAAGGGGGTACGAGTCGGATGCAAGGGTCGACGGCCGAACATATGAGCTACGGGTCACACTTTTGGGTACGTTTTCGCAAGAAATGAGAAGTTGGCTTTAGATGGTTTCTGCGAATGAATGAACTATAGAGAAGCAGAGATGAGTTGCTGGGAGTACATATTTTCCTGCTGACGGTTTCAGTTAACTCAGGTGGCTGGAGATAGTTTTCCGGTGACAAATTCCGGCGATGGTGACCGGAAACCGGCGATGACATCAACAATCCGGCGACCAGTTTTGGACCCAAAAATTCCAGAGACATATTTCTCACACATGGGCTTGGTGGACTAGTATATGGACATGGACTTTAAGATTATGAAGACTTAACCTAATTTTTGGAAAGTATCCTTTTGGGAGAAAAGCATATGAATATAAAAGTCTTCTTCTAAACCGATATATCTCCATTAGGGAGAGCTACTGCTACTTTTGTTTTCTAGGGTTTAGAACATGATGCTTTCTTCTATGCTTTTTGTTATGAACTCCATGAATATGAACTAAGTTTTCTTATTGGTTAAAGATGTAGTTGGATTTTGAAAACAAGTTTTGATCTTTATGAGTTAGTTTTCTCTCAAAACCATCATTCACTTTCTACTGACTATAATAATTGCATGATTGATATATTGCAATATGATTGAATGTTTGTTTAGTTGAGTCTCGAATTCATTGAACATACATCCATATCTATAACTATTTTAGGGTTCATCATCGAGCGATAACCTTGAATACGAGTAACATGATATGATTATAGTTTGTAGTGATACATCCTTGTAATCATATGTATAAATTGACCTTTGTCCGAATTGTCATGCGCAATGTATGATGGTTGCATTGATTAGCCTATTTCTAAAACTTAATGCTCATAGGAATTGAACTTAATTAGCACAAGGTGTTAGGTTATTATTTAGGTAGAATTCACATACACATCTCTAATGTGTGTGTTGATAAATTTAGGAAATTTACGGAGTATTCTTTCAATAAGGTATTCTAGGGCTTTTGATGATAGCGAGATTAAATACGAATTCTATTCATACATTCAAATACTTGTTTACAATTGAAGATAAAATATTTACCCAATATTCTCACTACCTTGATTTGTTTGTTTATTTCTTTGTTTGCTTTTATTTTATTTTTACTTTATAAAAATCAGAAAAACCCCCATTGGTATTTATAGGAAACCAAAAATATATTGACAACCTAGTCCTATCTGTGGGAACGATCCTTTCTTGCCCTTGCTATATTTATATTTTGAGTAGTAAGAAAGTGTAAATTTATTTTTGACGCATATGACAGTGATCACTAATCACTCCTGTGATCAGAAAGTATGTCACTTTTGCGAAGCAAAAGTTTCTGTTAGACAAAAGAGAAACTCTAAGTTGAATAAAAACTCGCTTGTTCAACTTCAACACACCTTAGACTTAATTCTCAAAGGTGTAACTGACATTCGTATGTCTAAAGACATTGGTTTTCATACGTACCATGTGTATGTTACCAGGAAGGTCATTTCAATGAGTTCCTCAAATGTTCGAAAGCAGAACAAAATTCTTAATAAGAATCGTCTGAGAAAAGACCAAGATGTTGCTTCTGAAAATAACGTGTCTCTTGATTTGAGAAAAATTCCAGGAGAAAGAAGGAAGAATGATGATATGAGAAATGACTTGATAAATATAATTCAAGGCTACATAGAAATTGTCAACATGTTGTCTTCCTATTCAAGTCAAGACCCTTCTGGGAAGAACTCAAACTATGTCTCTTATTTTGATGACAGTGAGTTTCATGATAATTTCTCAAATTAGAAGGAGTCTCTCTCAAGATTCAGAAGGAAAAAGAGACTTGAGCACAGTTCCTTAGATGAGCTCAAAGCTCATACTTGTGCTAATTAATCACAAGGTTAGGAACTTGCTCATAAAAATCCTACTGAGAAAGATGTGCAAAAGTCAGGTGTACTTTGTAAATTTGCGTTTTGCCTAGTTGAGCTTTTCTCTTATCGTTTATAGCTAAACTAGTGCCAGCAGACAATATCGCCTAAAAATTATTTGCAATATCTTTTAGTTTTTTCCTGTTTAATTGTCTTGTGTTCTTTTCTTATGGGGTGCACTGTGTTTGATTGTGTACACGGGTTACCGTTTTGAGTTTACAGCTTGGAAACCCTAAAAGCCCTTTTTTCTAAACAAAACCTTTAAATAGCCGACCTATTGAGTCACATATGTCACGTACGCATACTCTAGGTTCTTCTCGGTTATCAAGAATGTCCTCTTCTTCATCTTTCTATGGTGGTTTTGCAAAAGGATTTCTTGAGAAAGGTTTTGGTGTTTAATCAAAAGGAATAAAGAAAAGAACTCTTGTGGAAGATAGAGCACCTAATGCCTCATGCTACTATGCCTACTCACATCAAGATGTTTAGGATGAGGATATGGTGTATGTTGAAGTGGTTCATGACTTTCTAAAGTACTTTGAGAAAGCAAAACTGCAACTTGTTGATACAATGAAAGATCTTGATGTGGTTAGAAGTTAGTTGGAAAAGTTTACTGCTGGCCTTGGTCTCATGAAGACACATGTGAAAGAACTTCTCAACAAGGATATCTTCTCGGAAGACACAGTTGATATAAATCACAAGCTCAAAGATCTTAAAACCCGTGAAACTGTTATTTATAGGTGAAAATGGTTTCTGCTGATTTTGGTAATTGCAGGTGTGAAAGTGAGAAATAATTTAAACCCTAAACAGTGTACTGCAAGGGAGTACTTTTAGATTCGAGAGATCAATCTGTACAAGTCCGGCCTAAACCAAGAAATGGTCGTTCCAGACTTGCTTCAGTCACAAAGTGGAGGAGAAGGGTTGGTTTATGGAGAGAAGCGAAGAGAGTGTTTAGGCCAGAATTATTCTGGAAGAGCAGTGCTTGACTTGTATCAGAAGGTGAGAGATTTGAGAAAGCTAACAAGAGTTTCCTTTCTGAGTGTAGTATTTTCCCTGACCAAGAACTCGCGTCGCTGGTGGAAATAGGTAAGCCTACTTATACAAGTCCAAAAAGAAACGTAATCTGGCCTCTTAAGAAAAGAAAACGGATGAGTTAAATGGGAAGAGGTGGTAACGCCTGGTATTGATGGGATTTGATGGAATCGATGTCCCATAATGAAGGAGCTTTTCACCGTTGCTTCTTGCATTTACTAACCGCCTTAATCTTATTACACTATCTTGAAACGGGCATTTGTGTATGCTGCACGCTATAGACCACCAAACCAAATCCTAATGAGCGTCCCCCAGTTTGTGTTGATGTCTCGAATGTTTTTGGAAAACATGGAGCATGTTGTTGTGGCTTGGCAAGTCAAGCTAGGGAAACTTGCTAGACTGGTGACCTTCGACGGTCGAGATTTTGCATCTTGAGAGGAGAGGCAACCGTTGATCGTTGCGCGACTTTTTTTTTTGGTAGTCGCGTAGTGGTAGCGCGACTAGGTTGGCATGGCATGGTTTGGCGCGGAAAAACTTAGGTTTTAGGGCCAAAGGTTACCATGTGTCATCTGGTAACCTTGGATGGATAGGATTTGCTCCTGGGATTGAAGGGTAACCATGTATTGTTACACGCCTTCATTTTGGTAGCCGCATAGTGAGGGCCATCATGGTGGCGCGGCAAGGTTGTGTTTAGGCTTGGAATGTGTAGACAAGGGTTCACCTTGGGCGTGGATATCTTTGGCTAGGTGTGATTTTGGCTTGGCATGTGGGGCCAAGGGTTTTCCATGGGAGTATGTCGTGGCCAGGGCCAAGGTAATGGCGCTTGGCTTGGCATGACGTGACTAGCATAGATAGAGCCAAGGCAGAGTGCGTTTGGCATGGTGCGGATATCTTGGCTAGGTTTAGTTTGGCTTGGCATGTGGGGCCAAGGGTTTGCCATGGGCGTATGGCGCGACCAGGGCGCTTGGCTTGGCATGACGTGACTAGCATAGCTAGGCCAAGGCAGAGTGCGTTTGGCATGGCGCGGCTAGATTGGCTAGGTTTGGTTTGGCTTGGCATGTGGGGCCATGGGTTTTCCATGGGCGTATGGCGTGGCCAGGTCTAAGTTAAGGGCGCTTGGCTTGGCATGACGTGACTAGCATAGCTTGGGCCAAGGCAGAGTGCGTTTTGCATGACACGAATAGCTTGGCTAGGTTTGGTTTGGCTTGGCATGTGGGGCCAAGGGTTTTCCATGGGCGTATGGCGTGGCCAGGGCCAAGGCAAGGGCGCTTGGCTTGGCATGACGTGACTAGCATAGCTAGGGCCAAGGCAGAGTGTGTTTGGCATGGCGCGGCTAGCTTGGCTAGGTTTGGTTTGGCTTGGAATATGGGGCCAAGGGTTTGTCATGGACGTATGGCATGTCTAGGGCCAAGGTAAGGGCGTTTTGACATGGCGTGGCTAGCTTGGCTAGGTGCGTGGCCAAGCTAGGGTTTTGGGCCAAAGTTCGTGAGGTGACCTTAGACGGCAAGGATTTTCTCCTGGGATTGAAGAGCAACCGTTGATTATTGCACGCCTTCCTTTTGTAGCCGCGTGGGGAAGGCCAGCATGGTGGACCGGCATGAGGGGCCATGGCGAGATGTGTTTGGAATGGCGCGGTCGGTGTAGCTGGCATGATTTTCCATTAGCACAGAGGTGCGGCTAGCATGGTTGGAATTATTTGGCGCGGTCGGTGTGGCTGGCATGATTTGCCATAGGCACAGAGGTGCGTCTAGCATGGTTGGCATGCTTTGGCATGGTCGGTGTGGCTGGCATGATTTTCCATTGGCACATAGGTTTGGCTAGCATGGTTAGCATGCTTTGGCGCGGTTGGTGTGGCTGTCATGATTTGCCATTGGCACAGAGGTGCGGCTAGCATGGTTGGCATGCTTTGGTGCGGTTGGTGTGTCTGGCATGATTTTCTATTGTAAAAGAGGTGCGGCTAGCATGGTTGTCATGCCTTGGCGCGGTTGGCGTGGCTGGCATGATTTTCCATTGGGACAGAGGTGCGGCTAGCATGGTTGGCATGCCTTGGCGCGGTTGGTGTGTCTGGCATGATTTTCCATTGGCACAGAGGTGCGGCTAGCATGGTTGGCATGCTTTGGCGTGGTCGGTGTGGATGGCATGATTTTTTATTGGTACATAGGTGCGACTATCATGGTTGGCATGCCTTAGCGCGGTTGGTGTGGCTGGCATGATTTTCCATTGGCACACGTAGGAATTAGGGTTTGTCTTGTCGTAACTCTAATTTGAAAAGTATACCCTGGTAATTATTTTAGAGACACATCAAAGGTTTCAGTAAATGTGCCTAGTAAATGCTTGTTACTTTAAATATTATGACATCACTGTCTTCTATGGTTTAGTGTTTTACGGTTTTAACCCTAAACTAAAAACCACCATCAATATTAAGTCCCCTGCTTAGCTCGGAAGAGGTTCCTTGTTACGAGGTAAGCATATGATGGTGATAGACAAGGACGGAATCGAGGTGTAAATCATTGCAAAGATGGTCAGGAGAATCCGACTAACCTTTTTCTGTGGTAAAGAGAGTTTTGGCTTCCCGTGTTGGCGGCCCTGCATAAGTTGTGCTGGGAATGCAGACCATGGAGTGGTGAGGCGAAAGTTACCGGCTTGGTCTAGTCGTACATCTCCAAGGAAAAAGGGGGCGCGGTCTTGGGAGGCGACGCAAGTGGACAGCTTGGCTCAAGGGGCCAAGGGGTGGCGTGGTCCTGGCCGCGGCAATGGCATGGTGTAACGTGCATGGGCGGCTAGGTGTGGTGGGCCGCGATGATGGAGCGAGAACTTGGCTAGGGTCGCGGCGATGGCATGGTGGAACGTGCAGGGGCGGCTAGGCGTGGTGGGGCCGCGATGATGAAACGAGGGATTGGATAGGGCCACGACAATAGCATTCATGGGCGGCTAGGCGCGATGGGCATGTGGTATGGCGTGATGGGGCCATGATATGGCGTGAGTGGTCTTGGACATGGAAATTGGTCTTTGCAGGACCGGTTTCCTCTTTTCCCTTCTTGGCTCAAAATAAGAAATCCTTTCTTTGTTAAAACTCCCACGTACCATGTATATATAAAAGGAGGGTTGGCTTATCTTTTGTTTCATATGTATTTATTCCTCCCAGCCATGTGACAGCAGTAAAGCAGAGCGGACGAGCGAATCCCAGGTACGCCTCTCAACACTTTTCTTTAACTCGTTTTTTTTTTGCTGGTGTAAACCCTAGTTGAAGGCGTACCTTTTCATGACCTTGTATAAATGTTGGCATGAATCTTAGGTATTTTTTTCCCTAGCTTGTCGTAACACTTAGGCATGGATACCATATTAATGTTGACCTCCCCTACTCACTGTGCATGGTAGGCATGTGATAGTAATTGCCATGTCTTCTCACGAAAACCTAGCTTTTTAGGGTTTGCTCCTTGTTTTGGTGTAGCCGTGTGCATGATCCCCCCCTTTTTCTTTGGGCGCGTCTATCTGGCCGGGCGCGAGTTTTCGGGCTGCGTGTAGTGGTGATGTAGATTCTTGAAACCAGTCGGTTTGTGCCCAGGGAGGCTCCCTTGTGTCTGATAAAAAATAATTTATACATGCTTTATGTAATAATTCATGCTTCTCTTCTTCCTTTGTAGTTATCACAGAGGTGAAAAACAACGTAAGAGAATATTTGTTATGATGTCAACAGTTTTCGTGGTACCGAAGGATGTGAGTAATTCCAAGACAAACATAGATGGCGAGTTCTTCACGGCATCGGCCACGGTTAGGAGAAACCATCCCCAATACAGACTGATCCTCCTGACCGGTTCGGAGAGTGAAGGAGAGGATCGATCGGTTCAGCCAGGAGGTGTAATAAGGTTTTGCCTCCAGAGAAAAGAATATCATGCCTCTCCTATCGACTTTAAAATCCCTGCAAGTCCGTTGCGTTCCTTTGAGAAATGGGTGCGATTTATGATGGACCAGGAGCCTGTAAAGTCCAATTTGACCAGGGCGCAGATTGTTGATGTTGTTATGGCTTCCGCAGTACTTCAAATTAGGAAAGACATTCCAGGCTTGGTCGCTTTTGTTTCCAGATGGTGCCCAGACACCCATACGGCCGTATGCAGGTGGGGCAGAATGACTATTTCTTTGGAGAGCGTGGTTATGTTGCTAAATTTTCTTATAATTGGAAACCTCGACGTCAGGCTGTCTGCAGATGAAGAAGAAATGTGTGCCACCCTGGTTGCGAAGTCAAATGGATTCGTTCGAAAGGAAAACGAGACGAAGTGCTTTATGACTGGTGGGTGTCTCAGTGGTTTCCTGATGAGTTGGAGGCGGACCAGAAAAATAGCATACTTCATGTTGCGGCGTTCTTGGCTCTTTGGATATCCAGAGATATTTTTGACAATGGCTCGGGAAAGAAAGAGATAAGACAGGAACTTATCAAGTTTTCCATAAAATTGGCAAAGGGATTCGTTCTCCCCATCGGTGGTTTGTTTCTTGGTTCTCTGTATGCACACCTAGATCAGTTGGTTTTGGACATGCGTGCCTCGAACGGCCATATGAAGGTGGATTCGTATGTTCATGCCGCTTTTCTCCAGGCATGGTTGTAGGAGCATTTTGAGAAGTATGCCCCGAAACCATTGACCATACTTCCCGAGTCTTGGGGTGGCTCCAGAATACTACGTTGGTCGAACAGGCGCCGAAAAACTGGTCCGAGACTGATTAGGTTTCTTGACAACTCGTATGCAGTTAATTTTCTTCATTGGGCTCTGGTGCATGCGTCCATAACTCAGGTTAGTACTTTTTCTCCCGCTTCAAACATGTCTTTGTCTTCTGATGATGAGGGCCTGAGCGTTGGAGAGATGGTGTTCATGCTTAGTTTCACGCCCGGTCACGTGCCATATTTTTCCAAGGAGCTTGCAAAGCAATCTCTTACAATGTTGATAGGGTTGCTCGACATATAGGTTTTGACCAAGGGGTCCCATTTTTTCGCCAGTCGATTGTTCGAGAAATCCCGTTATCAACTGTTCTCGATGTTAGTGCTCCTGTATCGGGTAAAATTCTTCCTTTTCTCGTGGAATGGAATCTATCGTCGACCTCCAAATACAACACATTCTGGCAGGATGAGTTCCTTGTCATTCATGGATTCGTGAGTGATATGGTAGAGAATCGTCGGGATAAGCCTTCTCATGCGGTTTTAGCAGAACATCCACTGCTGAGGGATCCCAAGCGAATATCCGTCAGTCCAGATGCAGATAGTCCCCAAGTGAAGGAACGAAGATATAAGAATCGTTTTGGTGGCTTTCAGTCGGACTCCACGATTCTGCCAACTTTTAGTTCGTCCAATATGCAGGTACGTACAACTCTTTTCTTAACTTTATCTTTGGACATTTATATCTTTGTTCCTTTTCTGAGAATGCGTCCTTGTATTCCGTCAAGGGTCTCAGTAGTACGAACGCCTTTTCCAAACTTACGAGCAGTCAAAAAGCATCATTTTTCGAGACAGAGAGTGGCGTTGTCGAGCCTATCCATAATGATGAAGAATCCGAGAAGGATGAAAGTTCCGAGTCTGGTGATGGTGAGAGTAGTTCTTATGAAAATAGTGCTGAGTCTTCCTCTGGTCATTCTGAAAGCGAATCAGTGAGTCTTCTCCACGCTTTCTTCTTTCCCCCCCTTTTTTTTGCAGTAAGACTAAATCTTGATTTTTAGGAGGAAACCGTTCCTGGGGATGATCTTGAAGTGGAAGACCACTAGAGAAAATACGTAACTGTACTTCCTACTTCGGAAACTGCACCAGCTAGCGATTTGGACATGAAGATTCATCGTTCCGAGGGCGCTGTCGTGACTCAGGTAGAGGAGAGCACTTCGGGGGGTGAAATTGTGGTTAGGGATCTCTTGCCAGTTGCTGATTCAGTTGTAGGTGCCACCTTCAATACTCTGTATCTGGCCCCTTTCCCAGGTCATGTATTTATTGGTGGATTTAGCGTGCCAGCTAAACATGCGATATTGTACACCAAGATTTGGGAAAGCTATGGTCACATTGCCACGACTAAGAAGATCATTAGTCGACATGCGTTGGTCAAGCGTGTGGAGGAAGCCTTGTCTTCGATTGATGAGATGTGCAACGTGACTAGTCATACAGTTTATGAGGATGTGATCTCGAGATGGAAGTTCCATCGTGACATGTGCATGGGCTTCGAATTCAACATTCCTTGGTTTGTTGAAGGTCTCTCTGATGTTGAAAGGTCGTTGGTCGGAGCAGTTGAAGGTCCTTCCGCAGACATGATGAAGAAGCAGGAAGAAGAATTCAAGAAGTTGTGTAGGAAGCTGAAACTTAAGAGGGCGTCTCTCCAAAGCACGAGGGAGGCCTTTGCCAAAAGGAGCAAGCCGTTGTTGGAAAACTTCCATTGAATATATATCTGTCTTTTGGACCTCTTATCTTTAGGTTTTTTTTTTTGAAAGACAAATGAGGCGCCTGGTTTTTGGTTTTTGATTTTCTGGTTTTCTCGGGTTAATAGATAAATACTACCTTGACGGTTTTGGGTTATTCTTTTTGGAATGAATTGTTTAGGAATTGATTGTTTTGGTTATGATTGAAAGTGACACAGACATCCCAGGAAAAACCGTAGAACCGTGTGTTGGTAGATGTCATGGGGTAAACTATGTATCATGTCTTGAAAACTTGAAATATCAAACCACGTATCTTGTCTAGGTAAGAATTATTTGGTGTTTAGGTCTCCTAATGAAAAGTGAACCTTCCGGGTGTAAGACCGAGTTTTATGGGAAATACTGCCATGGGAAGTCCCCAGTCGTTACTGAGCCGTCTGATAACCGAGCCGTTGATCCTTGGGCGGATCGTCTGCTTCTATCCTATGGGAAGTCCCCAGTCATCCCTTGTCGTGTAATCGAGCCGCCAGGTAACTGAGTCGGAGTGGATCATCTTCCACTACTATCTTGACGTCTGGGTCGAAGAAAGAGATCAATGTTCGAAAGTTGACATTGTAACCGAAAGATCGAACCTCCCGCTGTGGTCCCCAATTATTTATAGGTGAAAATGGTTTGCTGATTTTGGTAATTGCAGGTGTGAAAGTGAGAAACAATTTAAACCCTAAATAATGTACTGCAAGGGAATACTTTTATATTCGAGAGATCAATCTATACAAGTCTGGCCTAAACCAAGAAATGGTCGTTCCAGACTTGCTTCGGTCACAAAGTGGAGGAGAAGGGTTGGTGTAGGGAGGGAAGCGAAGAGAGTGTTGAGGAGAATAATTCTGGAAGAGAAGTGCTTGACTTGTAACAGAAGGTGAGAGCTTTGAGAAAGCTAACAAGAGTTTCCTTTCTGAGTGTGGTATTTTCCCTGACCAAGAACTCGTGTTTCTGGTGGAAATAGGTAAGCCTACTTATACAAGTCCAAAAAGAAACGTACTTTGGACTCTTAAGAAAATAAAACGGATGAGTTAAATGGGAAGAGGTGGTAATGCCTGGTATTGATGGGATTTGATGGAATTGATGTCCCATAATGAAAGAGCGTTTCACCATTGCTTCTTGCATTTACTAACCGCCTTAATCTTATTACACTATCTTGAAACAGGCAGTTGTGTATCCCGCACGCTATAGACCACCAAACCAAAACCCTAATGTGCGTCCCCCAGTTTGTGTTGATGTCTCGAATGTTTTTGGAAAACATGGAGCATGTTGTTGTGCCTTGGTTAGTCAAGCTAGGGAAACTTGCTAGCCTGGTGACCTTCGACGGTCGAGATTTTGCATCTTGAGAGGAGGGGAAACCGTTGATTGTTGCGCGCCTTTGTTTTTTGGTAGCCGCGTAGTGGTGGCGCGACTAGGTTGGAATGGCATGGTTTGGCGCGACCACATTTAGGTTTTTGGGCCAAAGGTTACCATGTGTCGTCTGGTAACCTTGGATGTCTAGGATTTGTTCTTGGGATTAAAGGGTAACTGTTGATTGTTACACGCCTTCGTTTTGGTAGTCACGTAGTGAGGGTCATCGTGGTGGCGAGGCTAGGTTGTGTTTAGGCTTGGCATGTGGGGCCAAGGGTTCTCCTTGGGCATGGATAACTTTGGCTAGGTGCGATTTTGGCTTGGCATGTGGGGCCAAGGGTTTTCCATGGGCGTATGTCGTGTCCAGGGCCAAGGAAAGGGCGCTTGGCTTGGCATGACGTGACTAGCATAGCTAGGGCCAAGGCAGAGTATGTTTGGCATGGCGCGGCTAGCTTGGCTAGGTTTGGTTTGGCTGGGCATGTGGGGCCAAGGCAAGGGTGCTTGGCTTGGCATGACGTGACTAGCATAGCTAGGGCCAAGGCTGAGTGCGTTTGACATGGCACAGCTAGCTTGGCCAGGTTTGGTTTGGCTTGGCATGTGGGGCCAAGGGTTTGCCATGGACTTATGGCATGGCTAGGGCCAAGGTATGGGCGTTTTGGCATGGCGCGGCTAGCTTGGTTAGGTGCGTGACCAAGCTAGGGTTTTGGGCCAAAGGTCGTGATGTGACCTTGGACGGCCAGGATTTGTTCCTGGGATTGAAGGGAAACCGTTGATTGTTGCACGCCTTCACTTTAGTAGACGCGTGGGGAAGGCCAGCATGGTGGCGTGGCATGAGGGGCCATGACGAGATGTGTTTGGCATGGCGAGGTCGGTGTGGATAGCATGATTGTCCATTGACACAGATGTGCGGCTAGCATGGTTGGCATGCTTTGGCGCGGTCGGTGTGGCTTGCATGATTTTCCATTGGCACAGAGGTGCGGCTAGCATGGTTGGCATGCTTTGGCGCGTTCGGTGTGGCTGGCATGATTTTCCATTGGCACAGAGGTGCGGCTAGCATGGTTGGCATGCCTTGGCGCGGTTGGTGTGGCTAGCATGATTTGCCATTGGCACAGAGGTGCGGCTAGCATGGTTGGCATGCTTTGGTGCGGTTTTTGTGGCTGGCATGATTTTCCATTGGCACAGAGGTACGGCTATCATGATTGGCATGCCTTAGCGCGGTTGGCGTGGCTGGCATGATTTTCCATTGGCACAGAGGTGCGTCTAGCATGGTTGGCATGCTTTGGCGCGGTTGGTGTGGCTGGCATGATTTTCCATTGGCATAGAGGTGTGGCTAGCATGGTTGGCATGCTTTGGCGCGGTTGGTGTGGATGGCATGATTTGTCATTGGAAAATAGGTGCGTCTAGCATGGTTGGCATGCTTTGGCGCGGTTGGCGTGGTTGGCATGATTTTCCATTGGCACAGAGGTGCGGCTAGCATGGTTGGTATTCCTTGGCGCGGTCGGTGTGGATGGCATGATTTTCCATTGCACAGAGGTGCAGAAAGCATGGTTGGCATGTCTTGGCGCTGTCGGTATGGCTGGCATGATTTGCCATTGGCACACGTGGGAATTAGGGTTTGGCTTGTCGTAACGCTAATTTGAAAAATATACCCTGGTAATTATTTTAGAGACACATTAAAGGTTTCAATAAATGTGCCTAGTAAATGCTTGTTGCTTTAAATGTTGTGACCTCACTGTCTGCTAGGGTTTGGTGTTTTACGGTTTTAACCCTAAACTAAAAACCACCATCAACAACTGTCAAACGTGAACTTTGGTTTGTGATCGGGTTCTAGTTAATATGTTTGAGTTTATAATGTTTATGCCTAGTAAATCTTCTATTTTTTTTGTTTTGTTTAGAAGAATAACTAGTGTTTTGGAATAGCCATTATTGTGATTACACATAGCCATATCCAATGTTTTTCATCTTCTTGTTTTTAGATTTTTTTATTTAAAAATTCTAAACTTGTTTGGAAGATGATGGTTGCAGTATTAATCTTTATGGTTTTATATATTGCAATATTTTGATGGGATATGTATGTTTACGTCCGTGAACTTGATTGTCCCATATTTTGTCAAAAGTAAAGTCGTTCGTGAATTGATATGCAAATATTGATAAAAGGATGAATAGACTTTTGACAAACACAAAAGTTAAGCCTATATTGTCAATTATTGATGTAAGATAGGTTAAAATCTTTTGTGGATTCAAGGAGTATGTCTATTGTATGTCATTGTGAAAATGGTGATAGAAACATAGAATGAATCCTTGTGTTATCCACGGTATAGATCCTTATTGATCCATTTTTTTATGTATTACCGTGAAGGCTCCATTGTGTATCTTATGTTGAACATGATACGACTAAGTCGATTCTTTATTGGCATGGTTCGTTGTACCATGAGATGCTATATGTTGAGCACTAAGAACTAAATTAATCAACTTGTGTGGTTATTTAGTTTGTATTCCATAAGTTTTCTTACGTTGAGTACATGTACGTTTAAGGTTGTCACATCTTATGATTATCTTATTCGGGGTTCCATAATCTCTTATGTTGAGCCCAAATGAACTAAATCAATCATCTTGTGTGATTATTTAGTTAGCACTCTATAGATTTTTCTTATGTCGAGTGTGGCCAATTGAATTGATTACTCTTGTGATTAGTTTAATTGTGTATCCGGTTGGATTATTTATGGGTTTTCTTGTGAATAATCTAATCGAGTTTATTAAGTCTCCATAAGTTTTCTTGTGTTGAGCATATTTAGTTAAATTAATCTTGGTTTGCTTGGGTTAGTTTGATTGAATATTTCTTATTGGATTACAAATTCATACTTGTATGCAATTTGTTGAGTCTAAAGGAATCCTTTTTTTTCTTTTGAAAGTAAGGTCGCTCTTGTTGTTCCTTAGGGAATGACATATAATGGGGGAGAGTTCTTTTGAACTTGTGTTTAATTGCCAAATATTTGTGGGGAGTGCGGCTGTGGAATATTAGAGGGGTTATCTTGCGTCTTTATAAACTCCTTGATGAATGCATTTAGCTTCAGCTTTATGATTTCATCTAAAAAAGATGATAAACATTTACTTTTGGTCATGAAATGTCTCTTACGGAAATTTCATTGGGATCCCGTTCTTGTACCTTTGCCAATTTTATTGACAAAAAGGGGGAGAATTAATATGTAGTTCACACTACAAATACATATGGTTTTCGGAACATTATGTAAGGGGGAGTGGTTTCCATGTGAGATGGAGTATTGACTAAGGGGGAATGAAGTATCACCATAGTATTGTTGTTGAAGTTGTGATGCAATTGGACTTTGACGTTGTGTAATAATACTATGACAATGTATAACAATGATTGAGAACCGATGCTTTTCTCATTGTTATAGCTACGGATTTTCAATAACGATGATGCTAAACTTACAACCTTTGGGATCATTGGACTACTTGGAGGTGACGAAGATTTCGAGTATTGTTGAAGATTAGACATGTGGAATAGGAGCTACAAAGTTTATTTATATATTTTTTGTATTCCATATGTATTAATAGTTTTGCCACTAAAATTGACAAAGGGGGGGATTATTAGAGCATTGCTCGGTCGAACTCGCATGTATTGCTATCTCAAGCATGTTTGTCAATGTTAGTGATCAAAACTATAAAGTCTTGATTTCTACTCTACTATAGATAAGGTCTCGGACTAGGATAGAAAGTGTAGTTGATCTCAAGAACTCCTTGGGAATCATCATACAAGACGAAGGACTACTCAAGGAACCAGTGGATTTTCATCGACTAAAAGGTATGTGGAGACTTGAACTTATCTATCACTCAAAAGTCTATCTACTCTATCTCCTATCTTGAGACAAAAGTCGTTTTACTATATAGACTAAAGATATACACATGTGATATTTCGATCTGAGTATATCTCACTTATCTATTTCTCGAAATGTGTGTTGGTAAAGCTTTCGCTTTAGCCGAATTCATCTTTGCCTAGTGACGAAAGTCATGTTATGTTTCAATCTCTTTAGAAATTTCTATGACGAAAACTAGTTTGTGAATAACAACTATATGACGTCCTCTGAGAATGTTTCAATGATTGAAATGAGAGTTTAGACAATATAACCATTGGGGATATAAACATTGTTGTGGTAATACATATATGTATAAGTCCTTAGCACTTGAACCGAAGTTTGCGAACTTTGTTGATCAAGTGAAATCCGGAACTTGAGCAGTCAACCCAGTCCACGAACTCAGTCTGCAAATGTGCGTAGTTCTCGAACCCGATAATTTTTGTTGTAGATGTAGATTGGTTTCAGTCCGCGAACTGACGAAAGTTCTCGAACCCGAGAATTTCTGCTGGAGTTTGTGAACTCCAACCGGTTACTTAAGTCCGCGAACTTGAGTGGTTATGTCTAAAAACGATGTTCGTGAACTAATCTAAATTATCTAAAGAATGCTATTGTGTGGATTTATAGTTCATGAATTGATTCTAGTGAAACACATCGGTTTTGCTTCAATTGTGTCTTGTGTAGTACATAAGATCTCATAGCAATTGAACAACTCTCTAACTAGTTCATTTGAGTCATTTGGACTAGTTATGGTGAAGAAGAATATGGTTGATATGAAAGTTATCATTTGGCTAACCATTTGGTTGACTAATATTAAACCAACTATTGTACACGTTTGGGTATTGTTACACAAACCCAAAATCGTCAAGTACATGTGTGTATGGAAATCTAAGTTTTCTATCTAACGGTTGAAAGATATTAGCTTGTATCTAATCAGCTTTTCATCTAACGGTGAATATTGAATGATTTGTTACTAAGCTAACATTGATTGCAAACCTTGATTTGAAAGACTATATAAGGGAAAACTCTGGAAACTGGGAAACCTAATCCCCACACATTCTGTGTGATACTAGTTTGCTAATCTAGAGTCGATTCTCCTTTAACCTTTGGTTTTCTTTTTCTAAAACTAGGTTAACGAATTAAAGACTTCATTGGGATTGTGAAGCCAGACCGATACTACTTTTTTTGTAGTTATGTGATTTGATCTTGATGTTTCTATCGTACGAGTACAATTGTAATAATTGGCTTGAGATTTCTATCTCCGATAGGCAAGATATAAAAGTAATCACAAACATCTTCGTCTCATCGTTTGTGATTCCACAATATCTTTTTTCGCTGCATCGATTAAGACTATTGTGAGACGATTTATAAAACTGAGCTGTTCTTCGGGAATATAAGTATGGTTTTATTGATTGGTTCCTATTCACCTTGATTTATCAAAAGACGGAACAAAACTCATTGGTTTATTCGTGGGAGACGAATTTATTTACCCTGTAGACTTTTCTGTGTGAGACAGATTTGTTTGGTAAAGTCTTCGACTTTGGGTCGTAGCAACTCTTGGTTGTGGGTGAGATCAGTTAATGGAATCAAGTGTGCAGTATCTTACTGGGATCATAGGTGTAGGATCATAACTGTACCTTGGATCAGTGTGAGATTGATTGGGGTTCAACTACAGTCCAGACCGAAGTTAATTTGGAGTAGTCTAGTGTCTGTAGCGGCTTAATACAATGTATATTTAATCTGGACTAGGTTCCGGGGTTTTTCTGCATTTGTGGTTTCCTCGTTAACAAAATTCTGGTGTATGTGTTATTTCTTTTCCATATTATATTTTGTTATATAATTAAAATAATACAAGTTGTGCGTTGTTCAATCAATTAGAATATCCGACCTTATTGGTTGTTGATTTAAATTGATTGACACTTGGATATTGGTCTTTGGTACCATCCAAGTTATGTCTCTTTGATTAGACTCGCAAATCACATTTGCTTGAGTAAATCGAATTGAGAGATTGAGATAATAACTCCTTGAGATATTTTTTATTAATTGAGTTTAGTTGATTCTCTAGAAAACAACTCGGAGTTATCCATACAGATTGCTAATCGAAATATTGGGTGAGGTTGTTAGACCCCTTCATTTTCATCTTTTAAACAGGCACATGAGACAAGATGCACAAAGACAACACAATCAAGTTGTGTTGTGGTGAACAATAATCTGTCTACCATGATCCTTTTGGTTGGAATTCATGGAACCTTGCCTTTCCTTATGTTTAGACCATGTTTTCCTCTCTAATGGTCTAAATATATCTTTGGAAACCATTATCTTAGAGGACGATAAGATCTTACATACCTCAGTTGTTTTCTCCGCGAGATTGAGCTTGGTAGCTAAAAGATCTGCTCTCCGTTGAAGCTTGTTGACATATCTCATCTTGTGTTAAAACTTTGAAAGTTCATGACCCTTGAGAGTACAATAGGAGCATGTCAATGCATAAGATGATTCATGCGCATGTGAGATGCAAGCTTCTAGGCACAACATAGATCCTAAAACATTTATCATAGAGTTTCCAAATGAAGGGTCAATTGATTTTTCCATATTGATTGGGTTCTCTTCTAAAAGATTATCAAGATTGATGTATGTATTGCTACAATTATCAAAATCAATATTTTCACATAGAAGAGCAACACTTGATTTTTTGTCTTCATCAGAATCATAATTGGCAGACATCTCATCAAGTGTCGCAACAAGACCTTTGTTCCCAGTGTATTTTCTACGATTTGGGCACTCGTTTGCAAAATGACCAAACCTTTTACACTTAAATCACTGAGGCATATCCTCGTCATCAGTTTCATCTGTGTCCCTGTTTTTAGGAGGAATACAATTATGAGATTTTACTGATGCTTTTGGCTTATCTCTGGTGAACCATTTACTTCTCTTCAATAGAAGGTCCCTAAACTATCTTGTGATCATCGAGACCAATTTTTCAAGATCTTCATCTGATGAATCAGTCTCAGAGTGATCGTCTTCAGAGATATATGCATTATTACTATTATCAAGTAATTTTATGTCTTTCAGTGCTTTGAACGCAACATCCTTAGATTTGGATGAATGTTCGTGATAAAAGATCTTAAGCTTCCCAACCAGCGTATTTCTGGAGAGATTATCAAGTTTATTCCATCAACAATGGCATGCTTCTTAGAATCGTATCTAGATGGAAGCAATCTGAGAATTTTTATCACAATGTCCTTTTCAGGAATAGTCCTACCCAATGCAAAAGATGCATTAACAATTTCAGCCACTTTTTGATTAAACTCAACAAATGAATTTTCATCTGCCATACGAAGACTTTCCCAATCGGAATTTAAGTTTTGAAGCCTGGCTTCCTTTTCACTGGTATTACCTTCGAATACAGTTTCTAAGATATCCCATGCATCATTAGACCTAGTGAAATTTGACACATGGTGCTGAAAATTTGGGGTAAGGGCGTGTATGATGGCATTCAAACTGTCAGAGTTTTGCTTTGCAACAAGTATCTCAGCAGCATCATATTCGCCAATATTCTTTGGAACAGAAGCGTTACTTATTTCCACAACGGGAGCATCATAGCCATTAACAACATATACCCATGATTGAAAATCACGCGCTTGAAGAAACGCTCCCATAGCAATTTCCACCATAAGTAATTTGAGCCATCCAAGACTGGTGGT
This sequence comes from Papaver bracteatum, assembly GCA_023529315.1. NCBI lineage: Eukaryota > Viridiplantae > Streptophyta > Magnoliopsida > Ranunculales > Papaveraceae > Papaver > Papaver bracteatum. The sequence goes on along the minus strand of JAJJWX010004966.1, from coordinate 187,623 downwards.
ACGTTAATAGAGATAGCACCTCTGTCCATAGAGTCAGATCGCTACAAACATAGACTGATAATGTCTTTAACGTGTTTGCCTACTCTGATACCAATTGAAAAAGCGGGGGTCTAACAACCTCACCCAATATTTCGATTAGCAATCTGTATGGACTAACTCTAATATACTTTTAAGAGAATCAAATAGATAGTCAAACTCAATCTTAATTAAAAGTATATCAAGGAGTTAATATCTCTATCTCTCGATTTGATCTATACTCAAGCAAATATAAATCTGCGAGTCTTTATAAAATACAAGATAGATATAAACTTGGATGGTACCAAAGACCAATATCCAAGGATCAATTAATTTCCAATCAACAACCAAAGATTAGATTTCAAAACTGATCGATACAATGCATAACCTGTGATATTTCAATTATATAACACAATATAATACGGAATAGAAATAACACAGACACCAGAAATTCCGTTAACGAGGAAACCACATATGCAGAAAAACTCCGGGACCTAGTCCAAATTGAACACCACACTATATTAATCCGCTACACATACTAGCCTACTACAAACTAACTTCGGTTTGGATTGTAGTTGAACTCTAATCAATATCACACTAATTTAAGGTAAAGTTGCGCTCCTTATGTCTCTGATCCTAGTAGGATACTACGCACTTGATTCCCTTAGATGATCTCACCCACAACCAAGAGTTGCTACGACCCAAAGTCGAAGACTTTAATAAACAAATTTGTATCACACAGAAAAGTCTACGATAATAGTTAAATCTATCTCCCACAGATAAACCTACGAGTTTTGTTCCGTCTTTTGATAAAATCAAGGTGAACATGAACTAATCAATAACCCAAACTTATATTCCCGAAGAACAACCTAGAATTATTGATCACCTTACAATAATCTAACTCATAGAGTAGCAAAACTAGATATTATGGAATCACAAACGATGAGACGGAGATGTTTGTGATTTCTTTTTATCTTGCCCTATCAGAGATATAATCTCAAGCCAATTATTCAATTGAACTCGTATGATAGAAAATGGCAAGATCAGATTGCTCAACTATAAGAGAAGTAGTTTCGTTTGGCTTCACAATCCCAATGAAGTCTTTAAGTTTTTAACCGACAGGGTCTCGAGAAGAAACCTACGGTTAAAGGAGAATCAACTCTAGCAAACCAACTAGTATCACACAGGAGGTGTGGGGATTAGTTTTTCCAGTTGGTAGATATCTCATTTATATAGTTTTCAAATCAGGGTTTGCAATCTAAGTTATCTTGGTAACAAAGCATTTAATATTCATTATTAGATGAAAAACATGATTTATCCAAGCTAATATCTTTCAACCATTAGATCGAAACTTAGCTTGTTACACACACATAGAATGTATTTCACTTAGGTTTGAGTAACTGTCCTAAACGTGTACATTTGGTTGGTTCACAAATATTTAACCAATGGTTAGCCATATGAGCACTTTCATATCAACCATATTCATCTTCTTCATAACTAGTTCAAATGACTCAAAAGAACTAGTTGAAGAGTTGTTCAATTGCTTAGATCTTTATACATACACACAATTGAAACAAAATCGGTTTGATTCACTCGAATCAATTCATGAACAATATATCCAAGCTTTGCAAAGATTGCATTCCTTATTGATTTATAGTTTAAGTTCATGAGCTAACCGATTTGAGAAATATAACCAGCTTGAGTACGCGTACGGGTATGCGTACCTTAGCTACCGGATTTGAGTTCACAAACTCAGCAAAACAAATTGGTTCGAAAACTTCCGTGGGTACACGTACGGGTATACGTACCTAAGGTGTCTGGTTAACTAGTTTTCAAACTACAAACTCAGTAGAAATTCTCGGTTCAAGAAATTCCGCCAGAACGCGTACGGGTACGCATACCCAACCTGTCTCCTTCACCAATATCGCATGCACACATATGCACGCACTTGGTTTCCGGTACATGGATTTATACACTAATGTGTGAACACACTATATATGCTTATATCCATAGGTGGTTATGTAATCTCAACTCTACATTTCAATTATTGAAACATTCTTCTATAATGTTATAATAGTCGTTAGACATAAGAATCGACTATCGTCATCAAAGATATTTTCAAGATTTAAACGTCATCATGACTTTCGTCACGGGTAAAGATGAAAGGTGATTAAATCCAAAGCTTACCAACACGTATTTCTATTAAAAGATAGGAGAGTAAACTCGGCTCGAAATAGAAAATGTGTATGTATGAAAACTATCATACTTATACGACTGTTGTCTCTAGAGTAGGATATATATAGACTTTTGAGTGCTAGATAAGTTCAAGTATCCACATACCTTTTTGGTCGGATGAAGTTCCACTATTTCCTTGAGTAGTTCTTCGTCTTCGTAAGATAATCGCCATGGAGTCTGGAGCTCAACTATACTTAACTATTCTAGACCGAGACTTAGTCATAAGTAAACTAGAAATCAAGACGTATAGTTTTGATCACTAATATTGACAAATATGCTTGATATAGCAACGCATGCGAGTTTGACCGAGCAATGCTCTAACACGGCTGTTGAAAAATACCCTTCCGGCTGTATTAGCCGGCAAGGTCATCAAAAAATACCCTATTGGCTGTTGAAAATTTTACAGTCGCCATGCTATTATGAAAAGTTGGCAAGATATGCATGCTACGACCTTGCCGACTAAACACACAGAAATCATAATTTTCTATTTCTAACCTAATATAACTAGGGATGTTCATGGTCGGTTTTGGTTCGGTCAAACCAAAACCGAAACCAATACTATTGGTTTCTAAAAATCTAAACCAAACCAATCCATTAACCAGTGGTTCAGTTTCCAATCCAATTGGTTTCGGTTTGTCCCAGTGGTTTTTGGTTAACCAATAAATATGTCAAACCAAAAAAAAATACACAAATTTACAGATAAAAATATCGTAATTTCCGATAGTATTGGTTTACACAAATTTACAGAAAAAAATAAAAATAAAAAATATCAAGAATAGTTAAAGCTTACTCTAAATCTAGAGATCAAAAGAAGATATATAATTTATCTTAATTTAGTTATTGACAAATAAAAAAGAAGGAAGACCGGTAGAAAAAAGTCGAGTAGCAGCAGCTGTAGTTGGGGGTGGAGAAGGGAGGCGACTGAGAGAAGGAGAAAGAGAAATAGGATTTAGGGTTTCAATTTATCCTCTAAATTAATGGGTAGAATCTAATACTTGTAAATCAACGGTAGAAACTAAGTTTAAAAATTAATCGGTTTTCCAATAGTTTTTGGTTCGGTTTTAGAGGTCAAACCAAACCAAAACCAACACTATCGGTTTTCCACTTTCTACACCGTAACCAATCCATTAGTAAATAGTTCGGTCTGGTTTCTTCATAATTGGTCTGGTTTGGTCCGGTTCTAGCGGAAATCCGAAACCATGTTCAGCCCTAAATATAACAATCATATAATAATCAAAACACACAACACAATAATGGGTTTGAGATTAAACATCATTTACAGTCTTCTTTTATCCGGTAGAGGTTCTTTTCAACATTCTCATGTATTGAATTTTTGGGTTCATGAAAAAAAAAAATATGGAAGAAATGGAAGAACATGAAGGGGAAGGGGAAGGGGAAGAGAAATTAGAAAAGATTAAGAGTTTTTTAGTTTTTAATTTTAGTGTTTAGTTTTAAGTTAATTAGTTCAAGGACATTAAAGTAAAGTCACAAATTTTGATCACCCCTTAACAAAGACCCTAGGTCCATTTAAATTTGAGTATACCCCAATTAATCTGGGTATACCCCAATCAAGCCAGGCATAATAAGTCTATTTAAAAAAGTACATAATAAGTCTATCTAAAAAATGGAATTAAAAGGCTTGGTTGTGATTCGATGTTTAATTTATGTTGTTGTCTAGTCAAAGAATAGAGGTAAAGAGGAGAAATAATGCAACCAGCAAATCTCCCCTTTTCTTACTAGTGGCTTTGGGTGAAATTGGGTGTAAAAAACTAAAAATGACTTGGATTAGAGGTGTTTTAAAGGGTGGTGGATGGGTCCAACTATGGGACAACTAATACAAACAAAAAAAAATGAGCCATAAACGCTGGTGATTGTATCTCAACAAATATGAAAAATGGGTGTTCAAACTCATTGAGTTGGAAGATGTAGCGGGCGCTTGATGAAAAGACGGGAGAACTTCTCTCCAGCGCTGGCGTTGGATCCATAAACCCTAGCGATTGTATCTCCAGTGCGCGCTCTTGAGTAAAGCACCAGCGCTTGTCCTTCCAGCGTCGCGTGATTCATAGAAGCGACAACGGCTGAATCTGGACGGCTGCAAACTCTTGTGATCTAACGGCTATAATTTTTGAGTTTTATAAATAATCCTCATTTCAACTCCAAATTCACACATTCTTCACTCTCAAATCATCTACAAAAATGCCTCCCAGAGTTCGTGGTGTTAGATTCACTCAACTAGAGGATTTAACTATTTGTAGAGCCTTTGTTTTTCACACACAAGATGTTGTCATGAGTAATGTAGCCGATTCAACCGTAACTTTCTGGAAGAAAGTTTATAGAATGTTCACCGCTGAAACAGAGAACATCCATGGGCATTATTCTGGCGGATTATCGCATCGCTTTAGTTCAATTAGTATGAATGTATCGCAGTTCGCCGCTTTACTAATTGAGAATCACAAAAGTAAGATCAACGGTGAAGCCAAACATGAAGTGCTGCCCAGAAATCTAGCGACGTGGGCAGCATCTCACGGTGGTCGTCCTTTCGACTTCCATGCTTGTTTCAACATTCTTAGGGTGCTCAACAGATACGATCCCTACAACGCCCTACGAATTCCACCACCCGCCGAGTTTAATCTAATGTATTTCTTTTATTCTCATGTATGATGTGGTTGTTCAATGCAGTATGTTTTTATTTATGAGATTAATGGTGCAATGTTTAATCGAGGAAAAATTTAAATTACTCATGATTTGATGGTTTTAGATAATCGTAATAACACAAAATAAACAACAAATTAAATAACATAATACCATAGTGAATCGATTTTTCCTTCAACTTCAATCATCCCACTCCACCAAAAAACACTTAGGTAATTCCCAGAAATTCCTTCCATATGTGTCTTCTTCATAAGAAGTCCGCAAATGCATAAAAGTCTTGCAATCGGGCTTTGAGATTCCACTGATTCTCTGTGGACAATGTTTGTATTCGTGATCTCCATATCCACAATGCTTGAAGTGTAATAACTCATTCTTCAATTTGGCTTTAAGTTTGAAGTTTTTGCAAAGTGTTGCAATCTTTTCTTCTTCTTCTTTTTTAATCTTCATAGCATCATCTAGCATATGTGGTTCATGTGGACAGTTGGGATCTTGACATTGCAAATACCTGAGCTTTTCCGGTTGTGATTCAATCAGCATTCTGATGCATGAACAACCTTCCCGCGGAAACTTTGAATACATCCAAGGGAATTGCATAAGATTGTGGTTATCCATGAAACATAATGGACAAACCTCTTTTGCTTCGACACATAATATTTGCTTCGCTTTTCCTTTAGAAAACATGGTGGATGTTGAGAAATAAATATGTTGGTTTGGTTGAGAGCTTGTATTTATAACAAAAAAAATAGGCGTTGGTAATTCAAACTGGCGTTTTTATTAAAGCCGCGCGGTTTTACTACAAACGCCAACTCATATGGTAATTCAAACGGGCGCTTAAAGGAAAGCCGCGCGGTTTTTATACCAATGCCAACAACTACATTTCCAACGGCTCAATTTTCTTTCTCGACCTATAAATTCCATTCTTCCCATTTCCAAAATCACTTTTTCTTCTTCTTCTTCTTTTATAAAACTTTTAATCTCTTTCACTCTGCAGAAATGTCTATTAGAAATCGTGGTCCCAAGTTTACTGAAGAAGAGGATATAACTGTATGCAAAACATATTTTTTTTGTAGGGTAATCACGGTATGGGCTTTCAAGATGGTTCTTTTTGGGAGAATGTTTTTTCAATGTTCGTCTCACTGACAGGAAACCGAGATGCTCGTCGATTGCGTGCTCGTTTTCAAACTATTAGGCTTACAGTCCAGCCATTTCTTGCTCTGGTAATGGAAATTGATCGAGAAAAGTTCATCGGTGTAACTGAAGATGAAGTGATCCGAACAGCTCTTGATAATTGGGAGGAAGCTCACGGAAAACCTTTTCGTTACGAAGCGTGTTTTAGAATTCTAAAAGATGGTCCATCTCAAGCACATTTGTACTGCACTCGAATGCCGATCCCGGTCTTTACAATGGAGGAAGATGTTACTCTTGTTCGATTTTGGTTACATCGTACGATGAGACCAATGAACAGTGACTGTTTCTGGGAAAGAGTATTGGGACATTTTGTAGCATCGCGGAACGAACCATAAGAAACAGTATGAGCCTAGAAATAAGAATTGCACTCATTAATAAGGAAGTCAAACATTATACGAAAGTTTTGTGGATGGTTCACCGTAGCTATTCTGGACTATCCAACGAAGAACTGGTGAGTATCTTACCTTTGTCCTCACTGAACAACTGCATCATAAATATCTGAACCTGTTGTTTATCTGTTTTACAGAAAACCATCGCTCAGACCAAGTTTACTGAAGAAAGCGGAAGAGAGTTTAAGCATTTTGAGTGCTATGAACTCTACAGAGAGAATGTCGCTGGATTTGATGTAGTTTGATGTTTTTGTTGTGGTTTATTAAAATGTGGGTTGATGTTATTTACAAGTTTAAATTTTAATAAATTTCGCTTCATTCATTGATGCCAAATCTTTTACAAGATATAAACTTAGGCAATAATAAAACGTACTAAACAACTTCAACAAAAATCAAGTACAATTTTTGGCCTCCTGTTTATCTTCATTTGATGTATCTTCCATTCAACGCGCTCTTTGACAGTTTCGCCTTTGTTTTCGAATTTATTGTTGTTAACTTTCAAAACTGGAGCTCTTCTTTGCCTTTTAGCGGAACATTTTTTTGCAGCAACTTCAAAAACTTGCACTTCCCTCTTACAATTTCCAATCTTTTTAAAACTCCCACATATCTTAGAAACATCAGCTTCAAGTTTTGCATCCCAAGAAAGTGTGATCGCCTTTTCAACCATCAACCTAAGCAAAAAAGTGTGATCGCCTTTCAAGAGAAGTGAATTTTAGTGTGAGTGAATTGTTTGAAATTGATGGTAATTTATAGAGGTAAAAAGTGAATTTTAAATTTTAAAGAAACTACCCGTTGGCGTTTTTGCTACAAAAGCCAACAACCTACGTACAAGCACCGCGTTGAAGCTTTGAGCACCGGCGCCTGTCCTTCCAACACTGGTGTTTTACTTACGAATGCTAGCGTTTGTTTTTTGCCCACGCGCTTGGTTATCGAACGCCGAGTGCTTTACCATAGTGGAAAAGCCAATTCGACCATCCACCTAGCTCAACAAAAAAATATGAGTTTGTTCATTCCCATAGGAATTGCCCTAAGAGATTGACCTTCAGATCAGCTCAAGGTTATTCAATCTCCTTGGGTCATTCCTTTAAAAAAAAACAAAAAAACAAAAAAAGTCCCCATAGATCAGCTATCTATAGACCCCCTAAACGTACTGTCAGATTGACTTGTATGGTTGAAGCAGTTCAAGAGTAGAGCCAAAGACATGGGGACGCAAGATAAAACCACAAAATGATCCAAGCCAGATAATCCAACTGGCTCCGGAAAACCAAGACTCATCATTGTTAGCGAAACAAAATCAAACATCATGTCCACCGAATTAATTGTACTCCAATAAATAATCAGTACGTCCTTCAAGCCTTGATCTAGTGGCATGACGACAGTTAACTACAAATGTTGCAAGGTAAGAACTCAAGATAGTTACGTACAGTGTAGAACAAGTCTCCATTGCAGTTCCTTTCTAGGGGAGATTCACAAGAATCTACAAGTCTGACTGCAATAATTTCTTCCTGCATAAATATTTTCTTCCAATCCTCGGTATGTATGGCATTCAGGAAATTTACAAATACAGAGACGCTGCAAATTCCCTATTTTGGCAAATTTACAATGGCTAAAGTATCACCTAGAGACTTTGCTGCTCCTCTATAGTTAGCTGCTGAAAAACAAAAACATAAATCGAACTTCCTAACTATGTTTTTGTAAACGTGAAAGTAGTATTACAAAATTATGTCTCTACTGATGTTTCCATAAACCTCTATTTAATGATCAAACAAATGAAGAATTCATCCTCAAAAATTATTTGAACCTTAGAATCCAGTAAATGAGATTTCCATTATTCCGCTCAAATTCTTTTTTGTCGGACATTTAAAATTCTCGAATTCTTCTCGGACCCAAATGCACCGTGTGACACGCGTGAAGGAAGATGCTTCTCGCCCATATCGCATAAAATTCTTTGCATGTGGGAGAAAGCGTGTGGAAAATTTGGTAAAAAAGATAGGGTCCTCCATAATCATATCTCCCTCTCCCTCGGGTCTAAAGGAAGAAATGCAATAAGGTTTAGGCAAAGTCTAGGGCTTCCCCATATCTAAAGTCGATTGGAAAACTCTAACTTCCTACATAGACAGTTACACCATAGGGAGGGACAAAGATGAAAATCACCATAAATTAGTTGTCTCATTGAACCTTGAAAATCCAATCATTGAGTATCCTTCATGGTGATTTATTCAATGAGCTTAAGTCCCATCCCTCGATGTAAAATTTAACTTCCTCTATTATCTTTGGATTTTACAAAGTCTATCGAGATAATACCAGTGAGAAGTAGTTGTTTCACCGTCTTGTGTCTTCTTCGTATATGTATAGACTTCAGGTGTATACATGAAGAACTTCCACGGTGGATTAGATTGAAGACCAGGCTTGGGCCAGTGGAATTCCTCCCAGGAAACATCGTATCCATTCAGCTTCCTCTCAGCTTTTTTCCAAGGCTATAAATTCAGACTCCATAGTGGATTTAGCTATACATGTCTGCATTTGGTAGACTTCCAAAGCAGAAGCACCTCCAAGTATTTAGTAGACTTGCACTCTTGAGTCCCCGGTGATATCCAGTTGGCATCACAATACCCTTCCAGTACAGCAGGATACTTCCCAAACTTAAGCAATAGTTTGAGGTCCCTCTCGGAGGTAATCGTAAAACTCAAGAGAGCATACCGGTGATCTGCCACCAAGTATATAATCTACTCCACCCGAGTAAGCAATATCGAGGTCTTGTACAGTTCATCAAATACATAAGACTACCAATAATGCGAGAATACTCAAGTTGATCAATACCCTTACCCTTGTTCTTTTTAACAAGTGGGATCAAAAGGAGTAGATCTTTAAATCTCTTTAATACGGTTTCCAGACATAATGAGATTGACTAAGACTATATCCATCCAGCGTCTTTCTGATTTTCATCCTAAGATTACATCAGTAGGGCCTAAGTCTTTCATGTCAAAATTATCTCTAAGCATGCTTTTAATGTTATTAATAATATCAAGGAATATGAGCATATCATCAACATATGCAGGCACAATAACATGAGAATCATCCCACATTTAATGTAAACACATTTATCAGATTCATTAACCTTGAAACCATTAGTTATCATAACATGATCAAATTTTTTCATGCCATTGTTTAGGTGCTTGTTTTAAACCGTAAAGAGATTTGTTCAACTTGCATACTTTGTTTCACAACCTTTTACAATAAAGCTTCAGGTTGATCCATATAAATTTCTTCATTCAATTCACCATATAAAAATGCAGTTTTAACATCCATCTGATGTATATGCAAATCATAAATTGAAGCTATAGCAATCAACATCCTAATCGAGGTTGATTCTAGAGACGGTGAATAAGTATCAAGAATCTAATCCTTTCATTGTCTATAGCCTTTAGCTACCAACCTAGCTTTATATTTATCTATAGTTCCATCTGTTCTAAGTTTCCTTTTGAACACCCATTTACAACCTATGGTTTACTACCAGGAGGTAAATCTACAAGCATAAATATTTTCTTCCAATCCTCGGTATGTATGGCATTCAGGAAATTTACAAATACAGAGACGCTGCAAAGACGATATCCCTTTTGATTTTGGCAACAGCTTCTTGAAACTTGGCTTCAAGTTGGGTATCACCTAGAGACTTTGCTGCCTCTGTTAGCTGCTGAAGAACTTCCTCCAGTCTCCTGATTGCCCTGATCAAACTACCCTCAAAAACCTGAGAGATTTCCATTATTTCACAGAATTTGGACCCTTTTGCCCACGCATACACAACCTCCATAATATATCGGGTCTAAAGGAATTTACAAAGCCTTCTATGTCGATTGGAACCTGTTGCAAAAAGAGAACGACATTAAAAACATTTTTCGGATTCTCTTCCACACTTCCACAAAGTGAAATATGGAAGTAAACAAACTTCATCATAGTTAAAAGTTAAATAAATGATCTTTCACATAGACAGTAAAGCTGAAAACTCAACAAACTATTGGTTAAACAGGGCTTGCCCATAGCAAACGCCCAACTCAGTCCCTTTTGGAAGACAGAGACTCGTGACAAGCGTGATATAAGTTGACGATTAGAAGGCTGCTTTATTAGAATTTTCACTAATTACCACTTGATTTAAGTCATCTTCTATTGTTGGTCATTAGAATCTAACCAAACTGGGTAACTCTCATGTTTGAAGGTTAAAAAGGTGTGTCACTCATAAATTAAGTTTATATCATATACTTTATGAGCATTACTTTCCTCCTCCACACACCAATGAAATAATCAATGTCCTCGAGACAATCAACTCCACAAGTGTCAACCTGCTCTAAATATATTTCTAAACTCGGAGGCAGTTGCCATGTCAAACAAAACCAATCAATATACAAATACTTATAAGGTATATAATCAAAAGAAAACGAGGGGTATCAGTTTCATGCGTACTTTGCAATTAAGCTGAACGTTGGCAACAGTTTTTGCCGTCTCTTGCAGTTCAGTAAACAGCAGGTCAAGCCCTTCCCTGGGTTTCTGGGCATCTTGAAGTTTTTCCTGCCACACAAAACACGATAGCAAAGAAATCATCTCCTCCACAGTAACTCTGTTGAACACACCCTTAAACATGAGCTCTGTCAGTGTCAGCTCATCAGCACTGGTGATCTCACAGGCAACCTTCCCCTTCAACTCCACAACACCAGCTCTTGTGACATACCTGCAAAAAGGTATCACACATTAAATATCTTTTGCAGAGAATTTACGCTGGAATAAGTATTAAATGCTCTACGGTTTACTTCAGCAGTTCTGAATACATTCAAAATAAAGAACAAAAATGAAACATACTCGATCAGCAAGAATTATCAACAGAAAGTTAATAAGCTTACAATAGTACTGAGACATTTTTAACATCAATATTTTATGAAGGTGAAAGATATGAATGCGGATGATAAGATAAAGTATAGAAGCTCAAATAACCATCAGGATGATCATTTCGCCTTGCCAAGTATGAAATAGTTATCAAATTAAGGCAGCTAACAATAGTAGGTTTCTGCTATTTAATCTTGAAGAGAAGAGAAAGGGTTCTTGTTGAAGGATCTTTGGTTGATTGTGGTGGAGAATTGATTGATCGTGGACATGGCTGGAACAAGCTCAACAATAGTAGGTTTCTGCTATTTAATACCCGTGGACATGGCTACTTAACATCTAGTTAAGAAGCCGTCAATGAAAGTAAAACTACCTTAATGTACAAATGCTAGTAAAAGGTAGAGAAGTATCCTCACTTCAAATTCCGAAGAACTCGCATCCTTGCCTTGAGTTCATCTTTAAAAGCAAATGCTTTAGAAGAACTCACATTATTCCTGATTAGCATGATCTTTGCTTCCAATTCTTTCTTCAACCGTAAGGCTTTTAACTTTTCTTTAATAAGCGGAGACTTTGCAATTTCATGCTTGCTGAATTGGCTCTCTAGCTTCTCCACCCGAGAAACGAACTTGTTGTAATATTTATGCTGGACCTGCATAGTATACAAGTAGTTGTAATGATAACTAAATCAGATGATAAATGATCAAGAGGGCAAATCAGGATATTCTTACCTTCATATCCTCCACAGGATCTAGGAGGTGAGATTCTTTGGCATCTCTGTGAACACATTCACAGACCATCTTGAAAGTGTTTTCTCGAGCTGCCAACGGCAACAGATCTTTTGGTACGTTCAAACATCGACTGCTAAGTCCATCAATCTGCAAGATGAAATGAAAAATATAAGAATTTATAATTGGAAACTAAGAATCCCGGAACTACGCCTGTGCATAAGCAAATCTTCTGACATTTATATATTTATGAAAATCCTGTTACTGATTATATTCTTTTTCATAAAAAATGACTAGAAAACACCAAATAAGAAAGAACAAAAATGTATGATAGAGAACTTTGCCTGGGATAGAGGTACAGAAACGACAACTGGCTCTCCCTGCTCTTCCGATGGCACGATCTTTATTGATGTTTCCCCATCCTTGCTAACAACACATCTTGTAAGAACATGTACTTCGTAATTTGCATCCTCAGGCTTCCCTTTAGAATCATCTGGAAGGCCAAATCAAGAAATTCACTTATCAACATGAAATATAAAAAAAGTGTATATCGGAGGCAAAAAGCGTATGAGCTCTTTCTTACCTTCAGAAAGCCCTCTAACCCTTTCAAAGTTGATTATCACTCCCCAGGTAACTTGGTCCTCAATAGAGAAAGATGGGTTATTATTGCCTCTTGTACATCGGATACTAATCAGCCTGCCAGACTTTAAAAAGGGTAAACAGTATTTTGGACAGAAAACAATATCATTAATATCCTTCTTCAACTTTTGGTGCTGCTCTAAAAGATTGTAGTAATTCATCAAAGTCTCTTCTTCATCAATCATAATTGAATCTTTCTCTTCTTTAAGTTTTTTCGCTTGGCTCTGCAAAAAGAAAAATCTCAGCAATATTAATGCAACTCCTATGCCTGACAAAAAGGATAGCCACTTCCAAATCTAGACTGAAGTTACTGACCATAAGATCTGGAATGGCATGGTCGGACTGAAATTGATAAAATGAGTTCTTAAGCAGATCCTCAGGATTGCCGTCTTCACGCCGCATTTGATTCAAAAGCATATTGTAACTGAGATGGAAGGCACTGTACATTACGAAATGTTTGAAGATGTAAGACAAAGGTAGTTCAACATTATGATACATTAAGGCACAACCTGATAATAGTGAGCCACTGGAAGGCAGTAACAAACTCTTTTGAAGGTGGAAGTAGAACTAAAACCAAGAACGTAAAACTGACAACAGTTTAGTATAAATTCAACAGACTTCCCTGATTGGATGATATACCTGTTCAAACAATCTGCACTTCCCCGCAGCATCATTTTTACTGTAGATGGTTCCAGCTTCTCATCAACCATGAGAATACATATCCCGCGCTTATCGATTCCTCGACGGCCAGCACGACCACTCATCTGTATATACTCTCCACCGGATATCCATCTGAACTTATCCCCATCAAACTTACGCACATTTGTGAATACCACAGTTTTTGCAGGCATGTTTAGCCCTATGCTGAATGTCTCTGTAGCAAACAAACACTACAAAAAAAAAAAAATTCAACCACCAGCAATATTCCCAACAGAAGAATGCATTGTTAAAATAAAAATAACCTAGAGAAAACATACATGATAGGTAAATTGCCAAACTGTAACCCTTAGGCACCACTACCTATAGCTATCAAGTATGAAGTATCCTAATGATAAGGGAATTTCAAGAATTTACATCATGTTGTGCTTGACAACTGAGCAGAAGCTAGCCTTAAGAATACTGTAAGTCCAACCAGAATTGATCAAACAAAATAGGATAATATTGAAGAAAAACAATCAGCTAAAGCTGCCCTTCATGATGTCAATATTCAGACAAGAATAACATACCCTTAACTAAACTACGACAAATGAATGATGAAAATAGTAGCATTTCTTAACTGAAGCCATCCTTTTGGGGACAAATATCGTAAGGTATATATATATACTTTTATGTGATATACTTCGAATTCATGGTTAAGAAATTTACTAGTAGGTCCCTAATGAATACAGTTTACATTGCACAATGATTATAACTACATGCTCCCAACCTTGATCAGGCCTTCTTGAAAGAGTATCTCTATTACTTCTTTCAAAATAGGTAGCAAGCCGGAATGATGCACACCTATTCCCCGCTTCAACAAAGGTAACATATTTGACACCTGTAAATAGCCAGAAAACAGGAGATCATTAAAGCCGAGGGTTAAAAAAAAAAAAAAAAGTGGACAAAATATGGTAACCAGATAATCATAATCTCACTCATTTGCTATTGCAATCACATTTCACAGATGACGCTTTTGAAAAGTTTGATCATATACAAAAAGAAAAAGGACCACCTTTTTTTAGTCCTCTTTACAAATAAGCTAAGCAGTCTTACTTGGTTGGTTTCCCATTAAACGACATCATATTACAAATATTTTTTGTCAACAGTAGTTTCTTGAGTCATTGGCAACCATTAGGCATCCATTAGAGCCACTGCTTCAGCTCTGAAAAGGTGAAAATAATTTGGAACATCCGCATATCTCTATGCGAATTGTGTGTAATGATAACGAGAAACACACAATGAGTAACAATTGATGCCAACTCAAGCAAGAGAAGTCTTTCAAAGTGTAGATCCAAATGCTATACATTCAGAAGACTGATATGACCATTCCAACCAAGGATAAGCGATACAAAGGAGATGAAAAAATGCCTTGCCTGAGGAAGCTTTTTGTCATCGTCCGACAGTAAGTCCATTGCATTCCAGAAAATCTCTTCTATATTTTCTTTCTCAACATCGGTACTCAGGTCCATCTTTGCCATCTAAAGTACCAAACAGGAACAGAAAAAGAAAACATCACATGAGGCCATAAAAATATTTTGCAAAAGAAAAAACCAAGAGTAACTTAAGCTGCAGTAGCACAACTAGACTGGACCAGTAAGCTTGCTGCTGGAAGCACCGAGTAAGTAAATTACTACGGGAGACATCAAAACGAATAGCAAATTTACCATCATAGCGAGAGATTCACACTCCCTTTTGCTAAAACTGAAAACTATAACAGGATCATACTGGCGCTCAATTATCATCTTCACCAACTTATAGATATCACTCTTTTCGCCTGATTTACATGCCACTAAACCTTTCTGCCATTTTCCAATCCTCTTCTTCTTATTGTCTCCTTCACCATCAAGAGGAACTGCATTTAAGGCTTTATGGAAGCTATCTTCCAGAAATTTACCCTTCTCATCCACAACCAAATATAAACCCTCCCCTCCAGAAGGAAACACATAATGCTGAAGTGGTGTAGGACGATAATCCGTGTAAACAACGTGGCATGGTTGTCGATGAACCTTTGCAACCCAATCCGCAAACTCCTTGGCATTAGGCACAGTTGCAGAGAGAAACACAAAGCGGGAATTCTTGGGTGCCATTACAATACTCTCTTCCCAAACAACACCTCTTTCTCTATCTCGCATATAATGTACTTCGTCAAATATTACCCATGCCACTTCCCTCATGATTTCTGATCCCTTATATTGCATGCTACGCCAAATTTCAGTTGTCATAACCTATGAAATTCCAACGCAGATAGAAAAATCAATTCTTAAACCCTAACTTGAACAATTAAAATAATTTGTGTAAGCTTTAACATAGTAAATAGAGTTATATGTAAAGAAAAAACTCACCAAGCAAGAAGCATTAGGTTCAATAGTTACATCTCCAGTCATTAGGCCAACATCAGAGAATTCTTCTTTGAATTCTCTATATTTTTGATTACTAAGAGCTTTAATTGGAGCAGTATAAATAACACGTTGTTTATCTCTCAAAGACATAGCAATTGCATACTGAGCAACTACAGTTTTACCAGCTGAAGTATGAGCTGATACCATCACTGATTCTCCCTTATCTAAGCATTTAATTGCTTCTGATTGAAATGAATCAAGACTAAACGGATATTCCTTTGCTGGTTTCCTGCTAGAATTATTACATGGACGAAGAGGAGGCATATAACCTTTAGGATACGATACCTCGTGAATACAAGCTGCTACTGCTGAAATATCTTCACCAATTAAAGATTTCTGTTTCTTTTGTGCATCACTGAGTTCTTCTACCCAATGATTTCCTTCTGGTTTCCTCTTCAAGGATCCCATTAATGTAGCAGTAAAAATAAATAATCAAAGTTTTTTTTTCCTAATGAATTTCTAATGAATAAATACAGATCGAAAACACCCCAGTTTATAGGTGAGGCGCGGGGCTGCAGAGCTGATCAAACCCTTCATCTTCTACCCCTCATCTGTGTAAATATATAAGTGTCCCCCGTGACTCCAGATATGGAGTATTTGGTTTCTAGGCCCAGTTGGGTTTTAGTCCGTTTCGGTTTTTTGTTATGAGCCCACGTATATAACTAACGTAGAGTACAAGTCGAAATAGATAATGAAAACTATTGTGAAATCACAAAAACAATAACAACTGGAGAACAATAATTAAGAAGTAATTTTGATGAATCAAGTAAGTAATGACATTGGCCGTAGAATTCTATATAATACTAGATCGTCTTATATAGGCTTCAATATTTCCTAAAATCATTATAACTAGATAGAAAAAAGAAATCGAATTAAAATACAAAACAGGAACCTTTTTTCTAGCCCAATTTTGTTTTTTTAAATATCAAAAACCTTTCATTAAGATTTCATATATCTAAAACCCATGATTATCTATAATATGACATGATTTACGAAAATAACCATTAATTTAAATTTAGTTACGTCATGGGTTCTATTCTCAAACATCTGCAGGATAGACACTTTTTCTCGGAGGATAACAAGGTTAGTTGCAGAGACATCATTTCCAAGGATTTGCAGGTTTTTTGCGCTTGGGAAGGACTGCTATTACAGCTGCGTATGTGGCTATGCTGCCATTGCATGAATTTACACACTTGGAGGTCTTCTTGTAAGTGTCAGGTAGGAATTCAGGGCAACGTTATTGCTGGTCCTATCAACTGCAATTCTGCAAAAATTTTCATTCATGGAATAGTCAAGCCAGACATGGCAGACTCCCCTGTTTCGTTAGTGTCAGCTGAAGACAATTAGGTGGCTTCCACGGAAAGGGTTGAGGATGATGATGTGTTCGATGAGGCGTTTTCCTTGTCCACTGATTTACTTAATGTTGTGTTCCAGAGGCAGTTCTCTATTGTGAGCAGTATTCCTTACCAATGCAGGCTAGGTTTCTCCCTTACCTTTAAGGAATGCTTGAACAGAGTGCTTCGTAAACCGTCTGACTTGGTTGGTTGGATTCATTTACTTCTCCTCCCCATCTGCACCCTTACGCGCTATAGAGTTAAGCGTTCTGCTGAGGAAAGTTCGAGCAACAGAAAGCATCTCCAAACGGTCGCTATTCAATGGGCTCTTTTGTCCTGGAAAGAGCCTATGGGTTGTTATACGCTGGTCACTAAACTGCTTCGCCATCCTTGCCACCAGCGCTCCCAACAAGACAGTAAGAATAAGCCGGAAGTTGCCAACCTTAGTGCTTGTCAGAAGAAGATTTTCTTTGGGCATTATGTTGCAGCGATTCGTGTTTTGTCTTCGAACGGGATTGCTCCTCGCAGCGAGGATACCTTGTCTGATCTTCAGTCTAAGCATCTGGCAGCACCACCACCTTTCATTCCGGTGGAGGATTTTGTTTGTGACCCAGTTATGGTGGACTATAGGGTTGTCTCAGGGGCAATCAAGAGTTTCCCCAGAGGTACTTCTTCTGGGCTTGATGGTTTGCGTGCGCAACATCTTGTCGACGCGATGAGTAGAGTTGTTGCTGCAGTTTCGTATGATTTTCTATCTACGATTGCAGGGGTGGTTAGACTTTGGTTGGCAGGCAAGTGCCCTAAGGTTTTAGGAGAGCTTATTGCTAGTGCACTGGTCACGCCTCTTCTCAAACCTGGTGGAGGGATTAGGCCTATTGTTGTTGGTATTATCTGGTGTCGTTTTGTCTCCAAGGTGGTTGCCTTCTCCGTTGGAAAATCCATGACATCTTACTTGGGTGATCATCAATTTGGGGTGGGTGTGCCGGTAGGAGGAGAAAGTATACTTCATGATGTTAACGGTTTGCTAGAGATGAGAGGGAATTCGGATAAGATGTCTATGCTACTTATTGACTTTTCGAATGCCTTCACTTTAGTGTGCAGGTCCCACCTTATTAGAGAGAGAGAGGAAGGATCCCTTCACACTTTTATCGTCACACTATCTCCACACTTTGGGGTCTATTTTGTGAATAAAAATCGAACGGTTACGAATTCGAAGCTAAATTTTTTAGAATATATTCTTCTTGCAAATCTCTACATACCCATCAAAAATGAGCGCGTTCCGAAATGTATAACACCATATCTACCGATCTTAATTTAAATGGTTAAAAATTCGTTGATTTTCAACGGTTTATTTTCAAAGTAGTAGATGGCAATGTTATATGTTTCGGAATACGCTCATTTTTTGTGACAAAATATAACTTTGTAACTGGAACATATTCCCAAAAAATTACCTTCAAATTTGTAGCGATTTGGATTTTATTCACAAAAATAACGTCCAATGTGTAAGATGGTGTGGGAATAAAAGTACGAGGGGATCCTCCCTCGTATATGTATATATATATAGGCCATATATTTCACCAATTAGTGCCTAATATATTTGGACAAAACCTTTAACAACATGGCACAACTTAGCGACTATTCAGCACTCAAATTACTAGGCCATGAATACAGTAAAAACTCTATTATCTAGTGTTGTTGGGACCACCAAAATTTATTAATGAAGAGATATATTAATTAACCAATAAATTAATAATTTAATGGCTAGATAAGCAGTTCGTCAATCTCTTCAGGAAGACTATCGTGTCGTCACCAAGTTCGCTCAAGGTCGTGAAAGTTAAGATACTGAAACCATATCCATGTTCAGTGCACTTAAAAAGATATTTGTTGCGCTTGCGGGTGACGAAGGATCCCTTCACACTTTTATCGTCACACTATCTCACACTTTGGGTCTATTTTGTGAATAAAAATCGAACAGTAATGAATTCGAAGCTAAAAAAATTAGGATATATTCTTTTTGCAAATCTCTACATACCCATCAAAAAATGAGTGTGTTCCGAAATGTACAACACCATACCTACCGATCTTAATTTCAATGGTTAAAAATTCGTTGATTTTCAACATCTCATTTTCAAAGTAGTAGATGGCGATGTTATAGGTTTCGGAATATGCTCATTTTTGGTGATAAAATATAACTTTGTAACTGGAACATATCCCCAAAATATTAGCTTCAAATTTGTAGCGGTTTGGATTTTATTCACAAAAATAATGTCCAATGTGTAAGATGGTGTGGGAATAAAAGTATGAGGGGATCCTCCCTCATATATGTATATATATAGGCCAGGTATTTCACCATTTAGTGCCTAATAGATTTGGACAAAACCTTCACCAACATGGCACAACTTAGTGACTATTCACTACTCAAATTACTAGGCCATGAATACAGTAAAAACTCTATAAATTAGTGTTGTTGAGACCACCAAAATTTATTAATTAAGAGAGATATCAATAAATTAATAATTATTAATTTATATATTAACGTCGTAGATAGCTAAGCAGTTCTTCAATCTCTTCAGGAAGACTATCGTGTCGTCACCAAGTTCGCCCAACGTCGTGAAAGTTAAGATATTGAAACCATATCATGTTCAGTGCACTTAGATAGATATTTGTTGCGCTTGCGGGTGACGACACTAGAGATTGCGTGACCGGGGATGAAACTACGGGTACCACCGCCTGAATAAACCTATAGATAATTTAACTTTGATCAAAATATAACATAAGTTTAGACAGTTCGTATGAATAATTAAATTGTGATATCACTCAAGATTCGCAAAATTTGATTAAAAGTTGGGAATCGCAATTTAGTGAATGTCAAGATAACCTGAATATCTAAAAGAAAATGAAGTTACACAATTATTGAATGATGAAGAAATAATTGACAATTGAAAGTGCTATGGGAACTAAAAAAGATGGGAAAGAAGATGATGAAAGTTCTACAATAGACCCCCTTCACGAAACGAGGTTGTTAAAGTGACAATCACATTAAATAATTTCCGCTGGGATATGAGAAACAACACTAGAAATTCTTACGAAGGTAAAGAAAATTATAGATGAAATTCAATGTGATATTGTTTTTAACAAAAAAACAAAAGACAATTGATTCATTTTCCAAGAAATCTGCATATAACATTAATTTATACATATATAATGAATTATTATTTTATATTGTATTTCATATGAGGTCTATATAGGTAATCAAAAATATATTAATTTAAAATTTTAACGAATTATTAATTTGACACGTTGTCCCCTACTCGGCACCGATTAAAAATATTATCTAAGAGAATTTATTAAATAATCGAGTATTATTAATGGAGTTTCTCCTGTAATAGTCATCCAACTTTTGGTGCATCACGATAGGATTTTACGAAGGTGTAGGACAACAGGCAGGTAATACAAGTGAATTAAGTGAATGAGCACAAGAGCTACCAAAGTCTGGCTTGGATACAGTAATGTAAGCGGAGTGGGATATATTGGTGACATATTTGAAAGTAAAGAATTATAAGTATACACATCATGTACAAAGCCACATACTTATTATCACTATATATGCACACATGAAAAGAAGGATGTATAAGCTGGGCTCATGCCTCATGACAAGAACCTGACATTATTTGTCGTGTTAATTAAATTTCCAAATCTTTCCAAACAGTATTTTGAAGAGAAAGTAGCACGGAGTCAAGAAGAGCACCGATTGTTATTTTGATCTCGCAATTTCCAGTTCGTTTGAATCTATTGATGGTTTACTTGCCATCCTACGACGGGAAAAGAACAAAAATGGTTTGTCAGTTACTCGGTGCAACAGTTCTGAAGCGGTAAAAATCAGCCTTGCCATACAGAAACTACAAACTCCAACCAACTAATTTTTGGGACCTGAAAAAACATTAGGTAATCAAAAGACGTCTAAATTAATTCATACTTGATGGAGAAAGTGGGTTAGGTACGAACGAGTTGTTTACCTCAGAAGCCAATGGTCATGGATGCTTCCTCCATGCTGATCAAGTTCTTGGCAATTGTCTCCAAAAATGAGATCCCAATTTCATTCAGTGATGGTCTTTTCTAGTTAAAATAGAATTCTTAAAAGATAAAGGAAGGCCCATGAGATAATTCAGTTGTTACCTTCAAAAATAAAAAAAACAGTTGTCAGGCGAGATTTGAGAATCTGAGATACGTATGTAAGAGGAAAACAAACGACCTTACATCATGGTGGCATTTGGATTTTGGAAGAACAAATTGGTACATTTTGTATGTAATTGGCATTTGATAATTCAGTATGTTGACTGTAATGACAGCTAACAGGCCCAATTACAATCCTATATTATTTGATAGATGTCAGTCACTATGTCACATCGCAAGATGGTACCGGGGCTAATCAGACATTGAAATTAGTTGTTCAGACTTCAAATCCAGATTTGGTCAATGTGATTCTCATCGGTGGTCTAATTCTATCCCTCTTTGTTTTGGCCGGCTTGAATTTTTTATATTTAACCCCATGAATCTTAAGTAGATTATTTAGGAGCGTGGACTTGAATTTCTAGCAATGTTATTAACCAATAACACTAGTTGTTTCGGGGATGTACTTCTCTTTTTCAATAAAAATGAGCCGGGGAAATAGTACTTCCGGTACAAATTGTCCAGAGGTAAAACATGTGTTCAAGTGTTTTTATAGTACAAGACCAGGAAGCGTCTATGCAAGCATCCTTCCTAATTACTATTGAATGGAGCATCCATTTGATTTTATGCAAAAACATAACATGTCATTGTGGACGAACAAGCCATGATTTATAAGGGCTGATATTAGTATTGCTGGGGGCTGATACCATTTAGCCGATCCAACAGTCAGGATTACTTAAAATTTTAAGATGGTATCAGCCCTTAGTAATGTAAGTATCAGCCATTATAAATCGTGGGACAAGCGGCCGGCAAGTTGCTTATTTGGTAGTATTGTTTTCCAAACATAAAATGATAAGAGTGAGCCAGTGACTTTTCAAAATTACTTTGATACAATGAATCTCAAACACGATCTTAGAAATCAGAACATTTGTACTCTACAGCTTTATTGCTGCATCATCAATATATCCAAAATCAGAATTTTGTAATCTTCCAAAATGATCCAGAAATTAATATTGGTCCAGTACGATTGCCAAACCTTAGCTGCCTAATAAGATCAAGGACTCAAGGATTCTGTTATACTGGCAATCAATGATACACGACCTTTTTCCCCCATTTTCAGTTATAATACTTTTAGTCAACGACTAACAAATACGGAGTAGTACAAAAGAAAAGCAAACTAAAGCTCAATCGCACGCCATATTTCCCGTTATGCTGCATGTTTTTGACCTTTGAAATGTGTAGTATTACGCGTTGCGCACATCATCCACCAGACAGACTCATCCAAAAGAGTAGCTTTTCCTTTTTAAGCCGAGTAAGAGTTGGTTTTTTAGTCAACTTACATTCAATGACAATCAGTCGAGCTTTTGTTACCTTAAAATTTTCAACTAAAAGAGAGAATAGCACTAACACTACACTTTTGATCGGAAAATGATATTTATCTACCATTTGGGACTAGAAGAAGACTGAATCCTGAAGATGTGCAATGCTTTTGTAAACTTAAGGTCCAGTCCAGTGCACTTCTAGAAGTATGTGGCTGCCCTTTATATCATGATAATTGGAATGTTGATCCGAGTTTAATTAGCGGTTAGTATCGTAATACTTTATGACTAAAAGAAATGATTGTGCATTATATGACTCGGTATATTCTACACTTCCACTCACCAATGGATGTGTATGCCCCGCAGTCAACGGATAAAGATGCACATTGACGTTACAACTAAGCTTCTTGATTTGGGTGCATCTCTTTCCTAAAATTTTTTAGGTTGTGTTTAGTAGTTTAAATATTTAACTTCGATTAGACAGCAATTTTTAAATATTGGGATGCTTATGGGCTCATCAAGGAAGTTATTAATTAAACTTAATAGGGGAGGATCTACTGTGACTTTAGTTCTCATGTTATCGCCCATTTTGGGCGTCTTTTTTTCCAATAAAATTTAAATGGTACTCTTTCTATCCTTATAGTACATGTTAAGGTTCATTAAAATAACATGTTAACTTACGGAATGTGTAAATTTCATAGTTTCATAAGATAGGCAGAGTTTTAATTTCAAGATTGTTTTTTTCTCATATGCCCTTACTTGTGATGCATGGTTATCATACAATCTAGTTAAATATGTGATTTTTTAATTTATCGTAACTCGAACCATCGAGAAACTATGAGCTCTCTTGAATTTAGACAAGCATTCAAAAAGGACTCAATGTTATAAAAGAAAATTTTATCTGGCAAGTGAAAAATGGAGCTAAGACGAAGATATGGGAAGATGATTGGATACCTAATTCGGAAAAAATTAATAAACCAATAGATAGAGTGGATCCTTTGCCACAAAAAGTTCAAGAGCTAATAAATAACGAAGGATCCTGGGACACCGGAAAATTAGATGAATTCTTCTCGCCATGAATAAAAGAAAAAATATTAGCTATTACTCCGAATAAAGAAGAGGGAGATATGATCAGATGGAAACATCATAAATTTGGGGATTTCACGGCAAAAAATATCTACAACTATCTCATCAACCAAAAGGATGATAATATGAAATTTTTGGATTTCCCTTAGAAAAAACTTTGGAAGCTACAAGCAATTCCTCGGATTAGGTTATTTATTTGGACACTTGTCCAAAAAGCGCTTCCAACCAATAATAGATTACATCTCACAACTCGGAGATCCCCCACGAGTGCCCTATGTGCAATAACCAATCTGCAGAAATATAAGATCATATTATGTATATAAAATGTCCTCTCGCTAGATCGATTTGGTTGGGTTGCTCCTTGGACGCGATCAATACAAAGATTAACACAATCTCTATTATTAAATGGGTAGAAAAATGGATAACGGATCCAAATTTTTCGCATCTTGGTGAACAGATCGCTACCATTCTTTTGTTCATTTGGAAATATAGATGTGAAGTAGTGTTCAGGAAAATCACCCCTGACCCAACATCTCTGATACAACAAATCAAGAATTTCATCCAGTCTTCATCTTTCTTCAAAGAGAACAAAAACAAAGATGTCTAGAAAAAGAAGTCGTCTAAACCCTCTTGGAACAGCTTCAAGGCGGACTGGAATAATTATCAAAGATGTATTGTATTATAAAGAGAACGTATCCATGGCATATGCCTTCATACTATACTCGGTAGATCAAGAGGCTTTTTTGCATATTTATGCAGGTTCAGATTGGGCCTATTCAGCAGTGCACGTAGAAGCAAAAGATCTATTATTAGCGGTAAAATGGCTGGAAGAAAAAAAAAATTAGTTTCTTCATTGCTACAGATTGTAAAGTGCTGGCGGACTATATCAACATAAAAGGAACAGACTCTTCTTGGACAACAGAGAACACTATATAGGAAACTATTTATATTCTAGTAAACTTCCACAAGCAAAGGTAAAATTTATAAGCAGATACCATAACGCTGCAGCTGACTCAGTAGCTAAAGAAGCAAAGATCAGAAGACTACAACACAGATCAACACACTTGCATCAGGGAGTGCAAAAGGAAAGCATTGATTCTAATATTTTTCATAAAAATGAAATTGTAGACCTTCTGTACTTCATTGCTTAATTGATATATATTACCTTTCTCTTCAAAAAAAAAAGGTTAAATATGTGCTGGAGATTTATTAATATACAATATTTGTATTGGGAAATGACGAGGGTAGATTCGAAAAGTAAAAGAAAATATATATAAATCAAACTTTTTCTTATTCTAAGAGAATACTCTTTCTCCGCCTCTATATTGGGGATGGAGGGAGTAATGATTTTAAGCTAATATTTGGGGATATGTTTCTTTACAAAGTTCTACGTTCCTAGGAAAAATTGGCACATCTTGAAACGTGTAACATCATCATCTACTACTTTGAAAATTTGTCATTGAAAATTATCAGATTTTAAACATTAGTAAATTAAGATTCGTAGATAGTGAGGTTTGCTATGTCGAAATGTACTCATTTTTGGCATATATGTAGTGTTTTGTAAGAATAACATATCCACGAAATATTAGTTTTAAATCAATTACCGTTTAGGTTTTATTAAAAAAAAATGGTTCCCAGTGTGTGTGATAATTAATGCGAGAAAAAAAGTGTGGGTGGATCTCCCTTAAACTTGGAAGATCTTTTAAAATAAGTAAGCTATCACAAATATACAGAGAAGCCGATAATGCTGGTAAAAAATGGAGCGGACATGGAACATGAAAGCAGTTGAATAAGAAATATGTCAAGCTTTGTACCAACTTTTTTTTTCATAAGGATGTTGCAAATTGTTATTTTTTAACCAAGAGAAAAATAGTCATTTTGCAAAATAGACTAGCCTGGTCCAAGTCAGATTACTCAATCAAACGTCAAGAAAATATTACCTAAGCAAGAGAAGCCGAGTCAGCCTAAGGGGAAGAGGTTCGGTCGTCCTAAACTAATTTAAAGATTTCGTCACCTCACTTCGAGCCGAAAAACCTTTGTCGCTCCTCCGAGATGAAAAGCCTCCGTCGCTTCGAAGAATGCCTTCATCACTCAAATGTTCTATTCCTTTTTTATGAGTGGATTTATTCAGGTCTCTCAATCAATATAAAGAATTTAAAACGTGACCCCGAGTATCTCGTCAAACTCAAGATCCTTTAATGTCACCTCGAGTCTTTGGTGGTTAGGTACTTTGAAACATTACTACGAGTGCTAAGCCTTTGCTCTTTAATCCGACATTTTCATAACGCCTCTTCGGGACCAGCCATAATTCGCCCCTCCATAGACACACTATCATTCCTCCGCTCTATTAGATCATAACTCAGTTGAACCCACCAAGCGTTGGTATGTCAAGTTTGGTTGTCATATTTTAGTGAATCAAAACTCATCTAAAGAGTCGTTTGATTATGTACTAGAGACAACTTCGTATAGGTTAGACTAAAAAGTCTAGGATTATGAGACATACAAGTATTACTCGAGGACTTGAAGAATGTAAAGAAGTAACAAGCTACAATGATGACATCATCCTTCCTCTTGAGGTTAGTAATATTTGACTTGAATTGTTTTATTCCTAACGTATCCTTCAAGTCATGCTATATTGAAAACATAACTGAGAAGCTATGAATGATTATACTCTAGTAGTGAGACATGATCACATGATCATAGTATCAAGGGATTAGGATGCGACATAATCATATAAATGCTATTGTGATTATGTGTATGGGTAAAGGTGAAGATTTTGTCCTAGGAAACAATGTTTACATTTGTTTAAAGGAAGTACATTCATGAACTTGTTTATGAATCGAAAGGGAAATCGCTAGGCTTATTGGTATTGTTATTCATTACATATCTTTGGATTACCAATATATGTAAGTTAATTGAACCGATCATAACTTGTTATGTATCTTGGTAAAACTAATCACAATGCCTAACTTATGATTTGGTACGACTTTTATTAGTGTAACCGATCCTAAGTAATCACCTGAGATGGTACGATCGATATTTGTAATTGGTGTGACTGATCCTAGTAATTGGTGTGGTCGATCACAAAAGAGTTGTGTAATCGATCCTTGTAATTGGCATAACCGGTCCTAGTAATTGATGTAACCGATCCTAGTGACTTG
Organism: Papaver bracteatum; assembly: GCA_023529315.1. NCBI lineage: Eukaryota > Viridiplantae > Streptophyta > Magnoliopsida > Ranunculales > Papaveraceae > Papaver > Papaver bracteatum. The sequence continues at coordinate 160,740 of JAJJWX010004966.1, read as the reverse complement.
TGTAACCGATCACAAGTAATACCATGAGTATATGGTAACTGGTCTTGGTAACTGATGTAATCGGTCCCAGTAAGCATATTGAGGTAGAACCGATCCCTGTGTTTGGTAAACCCGTAAACCCATGATTAGTGATTTGATATTTGATCAATCACATAGTTATCTTGGAACACAGATGAACCAATTTTAAACTTGTTTGGAAGTATGGTATAATCGATTCCAAATTATAAATATGAAAGAGGATTTACAAAAAAAAAAAGATGTCGGCATACTTTGAACATGATCCGTAACTCTTATATTTTATTATTCAAAGATATTCCTTAATAACTCAAGGAGATCTCGGACCGAAATAAATTAAGAATCTTTTAATTAAGGTTGTTAGTTTTATATGCTTTTAAGTACCAACAATTAGATGCATATCTCTAGAAAATAAAAATTGGTAATGTGCATTTACTTATTAGAGATTTTCTTTGAGAGATTTCGAAAATATTGGACAAAGCATTTCCAGGAATTATGAAAACCGATTTGGGCATTTGTTGCATATTTTAGAATATTCGGTTTTGGAAATTCCTTGGTGTCTAAACATCCTTGTCTATACATACCCAAGGTTTCATTTCGAGCAAACTATCCTAAGAGCCATGAAAACTTCATCTTTTTGTTGTTTCTGGTGGAGCCTTCTATCCGGAGAGGAAAGTACCCTAATTAGGCGAAATCTCTTACGACCGCTCGTTTAAAGACTTCGGTGGGATCCGGAATCTCTACGAGTACCGTTGGTGGGAAACTAGATAATTGCACTTTATTTCAGTTTTCGATTGATTTGATTGACTAACTGTTATTGAACTTTGATTGCACATAGTTTGTTTATTCTTGAGAATCTTATCTTCTGATATAAGATTCACTCAAACTAGATCGAAGTGTCGACGGGATCTTTAGAACTGTTTGTAGATCTAAAGACATCTTGTGATAATTCATTGTTAATAGACTCTGTTTTGTGTGTGATTGATCACAAGAGATACAAGCGGTGTTGTGCGGTTGTTTATTGAAGATTAAAGAAGTTTTGAAGACAAAGAAGATTTCTTATTTGGTTTCTATATCTTTGGGTGTGCACAAACCTTGATCGGCTGAAATCCAACTAGAATCAGATTTATTCGATTGATTTGTTGTGTAAGATCGGCATCAACTTATAGTTTGTTTTTTGAATCTATATTGATTGATTGCGAATATAAACTCTGCTACTTCGGTAGTTGTTGGACAGATTGATCTGACCAGGCAAAGGAGTTTATTTGTTAAACGGAAGAGCCTTTGGATATGACTTGAGATATCTTCATTTGAAAGAATCAAGAGAGTTGTTGCCAAACAGATTTGTTGTTCCTTTACTGTTTGGAATACGATCCAAAGGAATTGTTCCAGTGCATGCACTTATTGAATGTCGAAAGCGCACTGATACTGAAGAAACTAAGTGAACTAGGTTTAGTTGTTTGGTATCAACTACACGAAGTTGGTTTAGATTTTGTTTAACGGCTTAATTCTGAGAGTATTCAATTCTGGACTAGGTCCCGGGGTTTTTTTTGCATTCCACTTAACAAAATCTTGTTGTGGCATTTTCTTTTCCTTTTCGCAATTATAATTGTTTTTATTATAATTTAAAGTAAATTACACAAGTGTGAGTATCAGCCTATTCAAAGAGAAAGAAAATAGTCGGTCGCAAGAGTCAGCTACAAATGATAGACTAAATCCTTGACTTATCCTTAGTTACTCCTGAGATTAAAAAGGAAGTACTTATCTTTACTCCTCAGTCTTATCCCACCGACGAGAGATTAGGGTTTTGCAGAGATATAAGTAGAATAACTATCAATTATTCTAAAAAACAACAAGCTCACAGTGAACAATAAATTTCTATAGAATCTCTATCAGAGCATGATCGTCTGCAACTTTCTACAATTAAGAACTTTGAACTCATCTCTTTCATATTCTCTCCCTAAACCAATCTTATCTCTCAATCTGCGACTGAAGCATCCCTTGAGAAACTATTTTATTGGTTTAGGTAAGAATTGTTCGTAATCTTCCTCATGTACTCACATTAACTTCTAATCCTCTTCCTCATCTATAGATGTAATGGGTGTTGCTACACCAAGGCTTGTTAGCATTTCTGTCTAGTCTCGTTTAGAGGCCAACTTATTAAAAAAATAATAATAACTTTCTTTGCTCTTTATATAATTATTTTTATTAAAATAAAAATCTGGAAATAACATTTTCCTTGTAGAATATAATTGAGGATTTTTTGGTTTTGGGGAATACAACTAAGAATTGCATGAGGAAGAAAAAGACAAGGTGGGATCCTAAAAAGGTCTGTTCTGAGATAGGAATCACTAACAGCTTAATTGACATGGATACTTTGGATGTAGACAAGGGTTTGAATGCTGGTATTGCAGAAATTTCATCAACAAAGGAAAGGAACGGGATAAAGAGTAGTATTATCACATGTGAAGCTGGCACAAGTGATATTTCAACTGATTTTGTATCGGGTTTAGAAGGATAGTTGCTTGTGACAAGACTATGTGTCAGAATGATTGAGGCAGGGAGCAAAAGGATGCAGGGAATATGTGGAGTGGATTTAACACCTACTCAAAGTCTACTTATGGTTTGGATGATGAGAACGGGAAAAATATAGAGGAGTATATCAGAGACCTCTAGTTATTAATCCATCTGAATTGGACTTGAAAACTGGTAGTGGTGGAGGGAAGTCAAATAGCTTAGTTGCCTCGTATGGTGATTGGATCTCTATTAAAGGAAATACTCTTACCAACAAAAACGTAAGTACCAAAAAATAAAAAAAAAATGTTAAACAAGTGACTTCACCAAAAAAGAATCCCTTTTTTTATTTTAAGTGATTTTTAATAAGGTAGCTGATTTCCAATCCGCGGAAGCCAAATTGAGGTTTTAGTAAGAAAGTTAGAAGACAAAGTAACTATTGAAGAATAAAAGAGGATTGTCATGCTTTGAAGACTTGGATTTAAGAGAAACCTTATATTCATGCCTTATGACACGACCTCAAAGATAAAAGAAATAAAATTCCAAAGGCTTATTTGGAATGGTAGAATGGGAATCCTAACAAGAAAAGCTGGCGAGGGAAAAGATCCAAGACTAATAGGTGCATCTCTTAGCCTCATAGTATTTTAGAATTGTAGTTTTTGCGGTTTGCTAGAATGCTAGTTTTATGTTTTTTTATTAGAGTTTGGTAAGCTTTTCTTGCCTTGCAGTTAGTTTTTGAAGTCTTGGTTTTTTTATTTGATGTGTTTCTAGTCAGCTTGCTTAGGAGTAGACTTGTTGTCTCTCTTTTTGTATCGCATCGGCGTCTCTCATCTTCTTGTTTATTTTCTTTTATCAACGAATTTTAACCTTTTCTCCATAGGAAAACGCTCTCTTCGGTGTTGGATATTTTTCAAATATGTAACTTCTACTTTGTGTTCTTGGATGAATCAAGGGTGTACAAACCTTGAATTCAATTTTATTGTTAGAACTTCATTATATCCTGAAGACAATGTTTCATTGACCTATTATACTCGGCAATTGATTGGGAATGGTCGAGATATTTATCGAAAAATTAGAAAGGCCTTAAAGTCAGTGCTACAACAATTTCATGTTTGTGTTTCATCCTTTTTCAAGTACCAATATTCCAACAATCAGCACCAGGGCAAAAAAAAATAACCTCCTTTTATGTGTTACTAGATCTTAACCCGTGCCGTAATGGCACGGGATATTTTATCTCTAATACGATATTGTTCACATTCCTCTTGCTTCATTTTTTTCGTGAGTAATTATTTTGATATTCAAATAGGTTTTGGGAAACAAAATGGGTTACCTGATATTTTTATTTTTTTACTTAAGCATGTTATTCCAATTTATTATCTGGACGGAGTAATAATGTTGTGCCAACATGAAAATAAAATAAAAAATACAGTAAATAATTTTTTTTCCCATTTATTGTTCCATCATACCATAATTTCAAACTTCAAAAAGAATATTTCATCTAACAGTACATATACCTAAACTTCCAATCCAACTCCATGATGTTTATGAATACATTTGTTCCGAAATTATTGATAACTAAGGCTCTAAGGAGTGAATCAAAAACCATAATATTTTCCCTACTATAGATAAACACTATTTATTTATTTTTTGCAAATGTGAGAGTTATAAAAATGAAGAACCCTTGGCTACTGGAAGGCTGAGATATACACATGTGAGTTGAAAAAATAAACTTATAATAGTAAATCAAAACATGTGTAAGATTCTTTCTCAATCATATTGATAACATAAAATTGAAGAAATTCGTGGATAAAAAGATTTCACACCAACTATGCTAAGTAGCGCATGAATGACGTTCTCACATCTAGTGTTACTCAAGTAATTTGGAGTTTTAAAGAGCATAGTCACATTGATATTTGTATCTACATAAATTCAACTAACCTTCCGAAGAAAAATTATTAGTTTCAAGGTAGAGCCGACAAAAACTTCTGTCGCCTTCAATGTATACAACACACATTGGGTTTAATCGGCCTTGATATTAAACAAATACCCCAACATTAGTCATATAATGTCTACAAATCCGGGATCGAAACAAAGTGCTAACGGGAAAAATGAGAGACTAACATCAGTTCTACAAAGAAAATACCCTATATGTATCAAAGTTTGTTGACCAAACATGTATTCAAATTAAAAAGTCATCAACTTAACACAAAAATATAAAAGAACCCAAGTTAAATCAATACTTGCATAAACAAAACTTATAAGAAAATTTTGTAATTATTAAATACCTTTAAAATCACTATTAGAGATTTAATTGCATGCCCCGTTAAAAACTACGGTAGGACGAAATCACCAGATTAATATGTAGAAATTTCACTGGATATGTAGCAATTCAGAGAAGTTTACACTGGTGGTGATGTGTTTCATCTAAGTGTTGTTCGATTGATTATTTTTTTTAGAAGGTTTTGGTTTTCATTAGAGAAACCGAGAGGGAGCGTTTCATTATATTCATTATCATTCAGAAATCCAAAACCAACTCACCCTCTGCTTACGGGATCTCAATAGAACCTTAGATTTATCTATTGGACGGAGAAACCTTGATACTAAATATGTAGTTTTTAGTGTTATTTATTATATAACGTGGCATCCAAATATATTTTTCTTCTTCTTAATTTTCATGTATTTTAACCGAGGTTATATTAGCATTAAGACGATCAACCACATTTCTAATTTATAGTTTTATCCTTTTGTAGCAGCACATAATTAACATAGTCAATTACTACTCATCAAAACCGTCCAGTACCACAAACCACCGAGATATCACTTCTTTCTCCACCACCACCATTTTCCATCCCTCGTAGAATATTGGGCACACTTATAACTTTTAATCCCACACGTCATGTATAAAGTTTAGATTTAACAAACTTAGGTCGTCAATTAATTTATTCAACTATATGTTTTTTGTTAATACTTTGAAAATCATGCGTTTGAACTATTACCAAAGATATAGCGGTGGTACCAAAAACAACCATCTTGTTTTATATGATTTGGTATCATCCCAAAAGTATTTGTTATCCGCCTTTTTTGATCGTGTCAAAAACAACCAACTATACTTTTCACAATACAATATTACCCGTCATGTAAAAAAATTTATTATTTTTGATTCAAAAAGAAAAAACCAATACCAACGCCATTAAAACCATCCAGCGCCACTATTTCTTCCACCAAAACTAATGTTACCGCCTCCACCAGTTAGTAACACCTTCCACCGCTTCCACCACTTACTTCTTCCTCTACTACCACCACCACCACTAATATCTATTGAAATAATTTTTGTCAAAATTATTATTTATTGATGGAGATATGTATTAATATTAATTAAGGGATATTTATGATGTAAAATTAATAATAAATCATTTATCATGAGAAATTAATGAGACATCAATTAATAAAACACTTATTCTCTATATAAAAACAAAGTTTTTTCGAGCGATGTGGTTAATCGGAGCTTCTGGTTGATTCTGACCCCACCAATTTGATTTTTTATGGTAATTTTATTAAATTGCCGGTAAAAACAAATCCTAAAAATATCTTAGGCCCCACAATATATTTTCTGGACAATTGTATTTAGGAAAAAATGTTACTTAAATCAACTAAATCTTACACAATCTTATAAATTACCAAATAAAATGTTCAAAAATAATAATTAAATCCTAATTAACGTGAAATACACAAATAAAAATCAAAATAAAATCACGTTTATACGATCCATCACGATTGAACTATATTGACACTAAATTATGCATCATGATTTTCATCACAAAATTAAATCGACCATCAAACTAAAAAAAAAATGTCCAATATCCGCAAAAGTAAACCAACATTAATTACAATTCCAAGATGCTAATAATTAAAAGAAAAAATTAACTAGAATTGAGATGAAATTAACAAATTATTCATCGAATTAAGATTATCAGTGACTAAATTAAAATTAAAGTTACCTATTGATGATTAAAGCGTATTCTTCCTCCACATAAAAATTGTCAGATCTTGTCAAATAGTTTAAATACAAAATTATTAAAAGAATAGAATATATTAAGCAAGCTTTAAACATTAATCCTATGGGAAAAGAAAATAAGCAAAACCATCAACATCATTCTTAAGCAAAAAAAAAAAAGAAAAAAAAAACGTGGGGAGGATACAAAACAAGTTTCAATTTTTCTTAATATTATTCATTCCAAAAAATAAACAAACCAAAAATAACTATTGCTTCAAGACATGCTCAGTTTACTTAGTATTTTATTTATTTATTTTTAACAATAATATACCAAAAAATAAATGGGGAAAACCAAAAATGCAAAGTTATATACAATATACCACGTTTATTATTATGTTCTGTGTGAATATGGTAACTTTTTATTTTTTTAGATATGGATCAATATTATTTCCAAAATAAAATCCTCATTTTATGGAAATTGTGGATATACAATATTTTCCATAAATATAATTATAATATAAAGAGCATTTTTGTTCTCAAAGATCTAAAAAGTGGGTTGGTTGTCTCACTATATAAAGTAATTTTATGATTCACATTATTTATTTCCAAAATAATGTTTTATTTATGGAATTTGTGGTTTGGTTGTCTCACTATATAAAGCATTCGAAAGCATGTCAAACCCTAATGTGCATGTTGCTTCTCTCTTTTTAGATTTTTTTTTCTTGCCTGATCTATTTTCATTATTTGCTGCGCAGGTACCCCATATTCCCTCTATCATGCACGTGTTGTCGTTGAGGTGGCCAAGGTCAAGCAATATCAAAGGTACATAAAAACTCATTCTACAAACATGGATATGATCATATCGTGAATAGTTTATCGTTTAATCATGGTAATCATATCAATAACGTGATAATAACATGATTTTGGTTGTCAGTGATTTTGTCTATCAGTTTTCCTTAGTAACGCCGATTATTATCAAAAATATCAGATTTTTTCTTTTGCAGCTTCGGTAAGAGAATAATATCAACACCATTTTTATTTTCTTTGTTTAGTTTTCAGTTGTGTAACAACATATACACGGATTTAATTAATACCAAATTTTTGGTTAGTTAATATAAAGGAGGATATGGAGGTGTATACAGGTTCTGAAGATTTACAATAAATTTAATCTCTTAGGCTTACGTAGTCGATATCCTTCACAGAGAAGAAAGTCGGTGGTAGTCCCCTTTTTTTGTCCCCTAACTAAGTATCCATTTTTATTATAAAATATTCGAACAAATTATAAAAGCTTGGAATCAATTTTTGAGGAGATTTTCTATTATAATGGTTTGTTATCTTAACTTAGTGTGTTTAGGCTTTTGGGTGAAAATCATGTTGATGACAGTGATGTAAAGTTGGGATCTTAAAGATGTTAAGTACTTCGTGGGTGAAGGGGAAATCATTTCCATGGAAAGAACATGAACAAGAGGACTGCTACCCATGGTGACTAATACATGGATACACCAAGGTATCACCTACATGTTGGTGCAAGAGATTCTCCCACAACAAGATTAAGTGATCACTTATAGTTAGGGTCTTCTGTTGACAAAATATTTGGAAGTGAATCAACCGTTTTTGGAAATATTTTAAGAAACTTTTCTTCAGAATTTCTTTACAAATCCGAGGTATTTTATCTTTCTCTTTGTTAGGGTCAAATAGGCCCGATCACAATAGTTGTAAAGTTTATGCTTCTTTTAGGAAATCCACTAGATTTGATGTACTGAGAAATGTTCCCTCCAGGTAATTTTGATGTTGTAAGAGACCGAAGGGGTTGAAATGTTCCTTTTTGGCATACACGTTCAATAATTTTGCTGAGTGAGGCAGCACCCAAACCAGCATGATGTTTATACTTCTTATCTGGATTATGACAAATACTTCAAACCTGAAATAAGAACAGCCACTAGGGAGGCTCTTCTTACGTTTTTATATCATAAAATTTTGGTAATAAGCACTTGAGTTTATCCACTAATTAAAATTTGTCTCTCTTTTTTCCTTTTTTTTTTTAATTAAGTTTTATTATTTTACTTTTGCTGCTTTCCATAATGGATCAATTTCTTATAAGTTTTTTTTTGTCTAAAATGCATATTGATTGAAAGCTTTCTTGAAGGATGATGAGTATATCTTTCATTTCTCCCTAAGTCTGATAAACTCAGGGAGTGGTGAGCCTAACTACTCGCTACTTAATTAATTATGTTGTTCAAAAGGACTGCTACTGTTTGACACTACCATCTGTATTGGATTCTCTCATTATTAGGATTTGTGTGATGCTTCGAAAAGCTTCAATGGAGAGCATAAATTTTTTTTAGTTCCCATTGTTAGTGAAGGATTGATATTTTCTTATACACTGATATCCGGTGTCTCTTTTTTGGTTGAGATTGGTGGCAGGGATGGAGCCAGCCCATTGCAAGGGTGGGCAGTTGCACCTCCCCCCCATCTGGCTCCAAAGCCTAATATAGGCCCAACAAGATTTATTTTTTTATGCAAAGCCTATTTTTGCTCTTTTGCACCCCTAATTTTTTTTGTCGTACCCCTTACCAAATTTTACACCCATATCTCATAGTTTCTGGCTCCGCCCCTGATTGGTGGTTGTTGTCCGTGCTGATTGTAAAATTAAACAATGCCTGATGCTTCCATCGTTTATATGACCAGTCCGAACTAAATTGCGTTAGTATTTCTATGTCTAATCTTTAGTTCTCTAACAGGAACCTATCATTAGATATGTAGATACTATAACCCAGCTTCATTTGGATGGACCAACAACAGTTATGAGAATGATTTTTTCTTGCAAAAAGCTAAAGTAAAAGGTAATCTCTGATCTCTCAAGATTTGTCTGCTTACTAATTATGATTTTAATGTTTGATTAAGTTGTCGGCTGTCGAGGAACCACTCATTTAAATTAGACCTACCCATTATATATTCTTTAAATTAAATATTTGTGGAGAAGCAAAGTGTATTTATACTGTTTGAAAGTGTCAGTCATTTCTCATTTAGCTATCGTATATCCCTATTTCTAAATTATAAGTCCACAAGTTTTTCTTTGACTTGGTTGATTACCATACGATATTAGAATTTGTATTATGTGAGTTCGTGACTATAATTGTTTCCGAGTTGAATTCAAAATTTCTCTATGTATAAGCTTTGGTATGTGTTTTTTTCTATGTATTAGCTTTGGTATGTTTTTTTTTTCCTCTGGATATGAACTATGTCCCTGTTTGTTAATGGTGTATTAATTTGGCTCATTATCTGGTATTAATTTTTCATTTTCACGGGCGACATTCCGTTCCAAGTGTAAAACTTAAAGAGACTTTTTCTTATGTGACAGTTGAGGTACCCAAGCATTACTGAATGCAACATACCTTTGATCCAATGTTTCATAAGAAAATTAGTGATCTTTTGATATGCAATACAAAAATAAACTAAAAAATAAATGGGTTAACCAAAAATGATTTGCAGGCAACTCGATCATGATCCTGTGATAAATGTTTTTTGCAACCAGTGATATGTCAAGCCATATTAAGGTATAAAATATTAATTACTTTTGCAAAAATTGTTCCCGTATAAAACACCATGTTTTTTTTTTTGATCCTCAGGTCTTATAAATGCATCAAGACGCGGATTGTTTACTAATCTGCACGTCTTATCAATGCATCAAGATGAATTTTACAGTATTGTTTATTTATGTAATCGATCAAAGCAGAGATGTTGGTGTACCTCTTCTCACTATATTGGCAATAAATCAAAACCATGCGATGATCATAAGTACTGATTGGAGGTATATTTCATGATTTGTATATTTTTTTGTGGGTAGGCATTTATTAAAAGTAGTGCATCCGATGGAATTGTTGCTTTTATCTTTGGAAATCAGCTTGGGTAAGTCAAAAATAACATTTTTAGAGTTCCTCTTGCAGCTTTCTATATAAAACGTGTGAGCGGAATCTATAACTCATTTTTTTTTGTCTGTTTCAATGATACACTTAACGTTTTTGTATTTGTTTCTGATTTTGGTTTTGTTTTTGTAGGGTTATCTGTGATTTGTAATTTTTTTTGTTTTGATTTATTTTTGCAGGGTCTATTGAGTTGACATAATTTTCCTATTTGACTTAAATGTCGTTTGTTTCAAGAGATCGTGGAAAGTGCATTCATATGATATTAAGATCATCACAAGAAGTGAAAATGATTAACGCGACTTCTCTTCTTCGAGAACAACTCGGGTCTTTTTTCTTCTGTCGTTTCTAAATTCTCATTCTATAGTTGAAAAGATTCTAGGGTTTTGTTATCATTGTTTTGATCATAATTGTTTTTCTTTTGTAGTTATTTTTGAAAAATAAGCAAGTTTTGTGCACTAATTGTTGTACTGATGCTCACATTAATTTATTGCATGATCCTTGGTTTTCGTTAATTTTACAAAAGTCATAGAAAGGGCATTTGATTGATGATGCTTCCCTCCTTCAAATACATCTCTGGTAATTTTTATTGTGCGGATCTTATTGATAATGAATGAACGAGTTAGAGGAGCCATTACTAAGTGCTACATAGAGGAGTTTCTCTTATCGTCCTTAGAAGTTTTTCTTCATTTTGTTCTTAGAAGTAAAAAGAATGTAATCATCATCTTTGCTTTAACGTGAATTCCTCGGTAAACATTATATTTATTAAGATTTTCAGGTGACAAACATAATCTTCCCAGCGGATTGAGAACTCTAATGACACAATACATAAGGTAAGGGATGTGTTAATATCTAAGAAAAGCATTTGATCATTATTCTTCTTCTAAAATAGAAAAGTAAAATTTTATGAGAAGCCAGTATTTGATAATGGCGTTGCATAATTACATATAAAAGAATGGCAACAAAAAGAAATTGTAGTGAACCCTTACAAAAAAAAACAATTTGAAAAATTGAAAAATCAAGGTTCCTTACAACTTATTTTTGTATTTTTCTCCAGTAGGTTGAGATGTAGTGACAAGTTTTCTTTATGGAACTTGCCAGATAAATTCATATCAACCAATAACTTTGTACATACTTTGGAGGTAGCAAAAACATGGAAGGACACAGTAACTGAACTGCAGAAATAATTGTTGTTGTGGGGAACCCAAAAATCCAAGTGAAGAATTCCAGTAAGTATTGCCTCTTTTATTTGTCGATCGGAGAATTATATTTTTCGCCAAAGATTATACTGTATAATCGGAAGTCATGGTAACTTCATTTACTACCGATTATAGGCTCAACCAAATTAGAAAAATAGAGGATTTTGGCAAAATCTCATTTTGGGGCAACTCTATATTCTCTCCTTTTTTTCGGTTAATGAATTTGAAAACCTTTTTGGTTTTCCATAAATTTTCACAAAATGTGTCTGTTCCCATAGGGTTTCTTCAAGAGACACCATTGGTTGGATATTTGCAAAAATATCCAGGATAATCCGAAGTCATGATAACTCTTCATATCTTGCCGATTATAGGCTCAACCAAAATTCCAGATTTTTTTTTTTTGTTGCAAAATCTGAATTTGGGACTACTCTATATTCGGTAGTTATATAAACTATCTTGACTACCGATTATGGTTGGATATTTGCATAGAGATCCAGGATAATCGGAAATCATGATAACTCTTCCTATCTTACCGATTATAGGCTCAACCAAAATTCAAAAAAAAAAAAAGGACTTTTGCAAAATCTGAATTTGGGACTACTCTATATTCGGTAGTTATATGAACTATCTTGACTACCGATTATGGTTGGATATTTGCAAAGAGAGCCACTATATAATCGGAAGTCATACAAACTAAATTTACTCCCGATTGTTAATTACCTACCGATTGTAAAGGGTAGTTTGGCCATTAAAAAATACACCCCGGAAATAACCTACCGATTATTTGCTATTTTGTCGTTTTGTGTCGCCCCGAATTACAAATGAGTCGCCCCTAAATGTGGGAGGTAATTTTGGCTTGTATTTTAGAGTTTGTTTTTGTTTGGCCCTTTTTGGTTCATTTTATTTTCTTGCACACTTATTGGGATTACTTTGGTTTTGTAATATATTCTCTATATAAAAAGAGTATTCAATATTCCATAAGCAATAAACAGACCCGTGCATCGCACGGGTGACAAACTAGTACTAATTAATATTTAAGTTGAACAAACCATTACCATAGATTTATCTTCTCTCTAGACAAATCACTTATACTAATTAATAAAACACTTATACTAATTAATATTTAAGTTGAACAAACAACCACTGTTGATTTATCTTTGATATCAATTCCAACCAAGGTGGAACAATGGTTAGAGGTCACTCTTATGACACAATAGGTCATGAGTTCGAACCTCCCCGTTATAATTTTTGAAATTCCATATCTTGACTTGAGTATTCATTTTTAATTCATAATATTGGAATGAACACCACGTGTGCGACTTGTAGGGTGTGGCACGGAGAACCACAGCCATTGATTTATCTTTGCCAAGGATAAATCCTGACCACCACTCAGATAGGCAAAGTTAGCTAAACTCTGCTTTATATTATTGATAGTTTATAGCTCCTGGGGCTCGGACAATATTTTTCTATTATGAGGCCTATCCAAATTCCTTCCTTTCTGTGTTTAATAACTTTCTATTATGAGGCCTGTCCAATTCGGAAAATGGATCATTTGACCAAATATTTTTAAAACATGGTTCTAATGAACGAGTAAAATTTAGTATGGGTGAAATGAACACACAAAAAATAGCAAGAATGAAACTGGATTCATCCTTGCTTAAACTTAAAAAATAGTGAGGATGAAATTGGATACATCCTGATGCAAATTAAAAATAAATAAAAAATATTTGAAAATAGGTAGGATGAAACTGTTTACATCCTGGCTATTTTTACATACTCGTCCATATAAAAAGTATCAAATTTTACGTGTCCGTTTCATCCAGGAATCATTGATTTTGATCTTTTTAACCATTTTTGTGAACTAACTAACTTCCTTCCTGTGTTACAGTTTATAGCTCATGAGACAACATTTTTCTATTCCGAGGCCTATCCATAGAATTAGTACTCTTGTTTAGACTCTTGACCTCGAGCCAACTTCTTCACCTTCCACCAAAAAAAAAAAATGGAAAAAAAACTCCCTCCCAAATGTAAACATATCTTTCAAAAGAAAACCAAAAAATAGCAAAACTATATTTACAAACCAAAAGAAAACTAGAAGGTCCACCCAAAACCTCACCAAACTCTTACACCAAAAAATAGACAACAAAAGAAGATAAATTAAATATAACCCAATTTTACAAACTTTGTCATGAAATGAAAAGTTATTTACATTTTTCTTTTGCTTTCTTTGGTCAACTGTAAAACCCCAATCTCACCATAAAAAGTACAACCAACAACAAGACCAACCAACCAAATCACAAATTTCCCCAAAACCTCTTTCTTCTTCTTCCCCCTTCCCTTCTCCATATCTTCAGCTGCCCTTTGAAATGTGAAAGGATGAGATTAGCAAACTGGTAGGTGGGGGCACATGCCACTCATACCCACAGTGTTCAAATCTTCACCACGTATCTTCTATAAACTGGCAAAAAACATGTGTATATGGATTCATCCCAAAACAGTACATTACCCTGCCACATCAGATGTCGTCCTAGAGTACGCATTATTGGCATTGCCAGATCTTGGTTGCCTCAGAATATCAATTAGTGCTTCTGCCTGTGTGTACAACAAAACACGACAAAAGCCGCAATCAGAACACAAAAATAATTAATACACAAAATAATACGCAAAAATTAGTATTTTTTTATTTTAATTATGAAAACGAAGGTTTAACGGCAAACCGGCGAAAATTAACAGAAAACCGGAACCCCATAAACGGAAAAATGAGGATTTTTAGGAAACTAACCTTTTGTTTAGCTTTAGTTGTGCCGGACTGTGATAAAGCAATTAACGGTGGGATTGCACCTTCACGAGCAACCATAGTACGATAAACCATACTGTCCTCACAGATCTGTAGCAAGATTACGGCAGCGATTTCTTTCTGCCGTTGTAAACCAACTTCAACGATTTCAACTAAGACTGGAATACCACCTTCTTCAACAACAGCGGTTTTACCTTCTGGTATTGAAACCAATAAGTTCAACACAAAAGCAGCTTTGTCAACCATACCTGAACCAAAATCCGCCATTAATTCCACTAGTGGTTTCATAATACCAGATTGAATTGCTCTGATTTTATTCTCTTTCAACGAACACAGTGTAAATAAAGCCGTTGATGCATCTTTTTTCCCACGGAAACCACCATTTTCTAATAAATGAACTAAATAAGGAACAGCTCCTGATCGTCCGATTGTGATTTTGTTATCTTCAATTTGTGATAATCGAAGTAAAGCACAAGCTGAATTCTCTCTAGCTGTTGGTGTACCCATTCTTAATGCTCTAATCAACGGTTTAATCGCACCTGAACTAGCAATCAAATCTTTATTCTCATCACACAGAGACAAATTCAAAATCGCTGTAACTCCATATTCCTGCAGTTGTAAATCTGATGATGAAATCAACGAAATCAATGGTTTCACAGCACCGTTTTCAGCAATCTTCAACCGATTCTCTTGTTTATTCTTGGCTAGTAATCTCAATTCCATAGCTGCTTGTTTTTGAATATCGATAGAACAAGATTCAAGATCAGAAATGAATTGACGGATTAATTCATCAGAATTATCAGACGCACAAGAAATCAACAATCTTCTACTTTGAGATGATGTTGTAGGGAATTCACCAGATCTATCACTGTTACAATCACTGAAAGCTGATGATGAATGATCTCCTACTATATCACCGAAACTTCTTCCCAAATAGCTATAACTTGTCGGATTTTCAGTTGCCATGACGAACCCTGAATTGAATTTGGTAAGGAACTGATTTTAGAATAAGGGACGGGCTTCTTCTTCTTTTATTCTGTTTCTGGTCTCTTCTATTCCATGTACTATTTCTCTATAGCTTTACTTCTGATGGGGAGAAACTAAAGTAAAAGCAGAGAAGAGATGAGACTTGAGGGAATCGGGGTTGGAGCCGACACGTGCATATATACTGAATTTACTAGAGACTAGTAGAGAGTGGAATCTCAGTTGCGTGAGAGCACGTGTGGGACGACGCGTGCTGGTGGAAATTCTTGACGGCAATACGGAGGAGGGAATTTGTCAATTTAGGGGATTAAGTCGGTTTGTGCAGACAGTCTCCAGGATTTCTGTAAAGTGTGATCTAGAAGATTTTAGCTCGAGTAAACTATCATAAAAATATCAAAATTAGGTGTTGGTTCCAATGGTCATTGTGTGTGCTTCCTATGTGGCATCATAAAATAAAATATTTCCGACATGTTTTTCCTTAAAATTAGGGAGAATTTTTTTTTCATTTCTAATAGTATTGCATGTAACCTCTTCATTTAATTAGTATAATTTTTATTTTCCATAATTAAGATTTTGCTAAAGCTAAAAATGGTTAGTTAATATATTAAAGTCAATTCAATTAATTAAAAGATGACTAGGATGGTAGACAATGTCAAGGGAATGTCTAAAACTTGACATTCTCCTTGACATTGTCTACCCAAAGTCATATATACATTGGTTTAAGACATCATGATTGGAGAATGATTTTAGAGAAAATGGATGTGTATCCTAGGTGGATTTTGACATTTATCTCCACACACATGCCATTGGAGAGACTCTTACACCGGAACACAAAGAAAATATGAGAGGTGTCTCTGTGAATAATATGCTCGGTAATAAATGGTAAAATTGTTTGATATAAAGATGTGAAGTTAAAATTTGATAAATTACTCGGGGAAAAGCTGAATTTTAGTCGGTCGGGAGAAACTAGAGCTTTGTTTTGTTTTGTTTTGTTTTTTTTGGAGAACCTCATCGCTGGAGTCTTTTTCTCCACTTTTTTCTCTAAATAAAAAAATATTACAGGAAAAGTCCAAATGATTCAAATGAAAAGATGAATTTTGGTCTGGCATGATAGACTTGAGTCAAAAATGGGAAATAAAAAACTTTATAGCCACGATTGCTAAACGCTGATACCAACATAGCAGGACTGGTATCATTTCATGAAAGACAAAAAGGTGATAAATGATCATGGCCATTGGATCACTCAAATGGTACCAGCCCGTTAATTTTGGTACCAGCCTCTACCAATCATGCTTATAACTCGAGTTTTCATTTCTCCATTTTTTTTTCTCTTAAATGAATGTTATAAGGAAAGCCAAAATAACCCGGGAAAAGCTGAATTTTAGTCGGTCGGGAGAAACTAGAGCTTTGTTTTGTTTTGTTTTGTTTTGGAGAACCTCATCGCTTGAGTCTTTTTCTCCACTTTTTTCTCTAAATAAAAAAATATTAAAGGAAATGTCCAAATGATTCGAATGAAAAGATGAATTTTGGTCTGGCATGATAGACTTGAGTCAAAAATGGGAAATAAAAAACTTTATAGTCACGATTGCTAAACGCTGATACCAACATAGTAGGACTGGTATCATTTCATGAAAGACAAAAAGGTGATAAGTGATCCTGGCCATTGGATCACTCAAATGGTACCAGCCCGTTAATTTTGGTACCAGTCTCTACCAATCATGGTTATAACTCGAGTTTCCATTTCTCTATTTTTTTCTCTTAAATGAATGCTATAAGGAAAGCCAAAATAACCCGGGAAAAGCTGAATTTTATCCCGGTGGAACAGACTTGAGTCAAAATAGGGAAACCTTATAGCTCGACCTGTTTTCTCGATTCTTTCTCCAACTGATCTCTTCGCTTTCATCGTAACCATTCATTATTATATTTTTATCGGTAAAAAATTTGGTGAGGACGAAGTCCGAACTCAGGTCACTGGTATCATCACTCCATGATATCACTGTACTACGGTGACATCGGCCGCAACTATTAAATGTTCAACTTAAAAATAACATGTCTATAGGCTATAATCTGTAGCACTGCCATCTCCACCAAAATACTTCATTTACTAATTTTAGTTTCAACCTTTTGATTTTCAAAGTGGTAGATAGTGATGTTATACGTCACAAAATATACTCGTTTTTTCATAGGAATGTAGGTTTTTATAAAAGGAACAAATCATCAAAAACACTAACTCACAATTCAATATGGTGGAAGAGTTCCATCTTCCATCTTCCACGCCACCTCAGCATTTCGAATTGTGGATGGAAATGCAAGTATAGTGGTGGAACAACAGAAACGCTAATCAAAATAGCGTTTTACGCTAATCAGAATAGCGCTGAAAAAACGCTATTCAGAATAGCGCTATATGATATTAAGATTGATGCTTTTTTTTTCTTAGCCATTAGATTTTCAAGGGATCGTTTTAAATCTACGGATAAAAAAAAACGCTATTTTGAATAGCATTTAGCGTTGGGCGCTATTTTTATTGGCGTTTTTCGTCTTCTAGCGCGATATCCTAAGTGGCATTTTACGCTAATCTGATTAGCGCTCTCATGGATTCCACGGGACCTCCCACGAAACCATGGAACATTGCTTGCATTTTTTGTGGAAGACCCCAACTTGGAAGCCACTAGACTTGACATTCTACAGTTTTTCCGCTCTTGGAATAGCTTGGATTCCACCATAAAACTTGCTCTTAACGTTTGAAAATCACGTGAAATAGTGTGTATATAAGAGTTCCATATGGATCCTCATGGATGGAGGGATGTAGGGACAAATGGGGTCCGCACACCCTACTTGATTCTGAAATCCCACAAATATAAGCTTATAATTTTTGTAATTTACATGTTTTGTGAGGGCAAATATGCTTTATAAAATTGATTTTTTTTTCAATGGGGTAAAAATTATAAAACTCACATAACATCAATAAAAATACATCAAATGTAAGACGTAAAAACAAAAAAAAGACGATCTAAATTACCATATCTATTTTAACTAAAATATTTAATGATTTGATTTTCACTTGGTTAATATTAAAAAGTCGACAAAAATGCAAAAAAAAATAAATCGGGCGGCCTCCGACCGCATACCAACCAGTATATACATATTTTTACCATAAGAATTTACCCTCACTTGGAAAACAATCTGACTCCGTCACTGTGGATCTTCCTTTTTAAGACTATCAGACTGGCAAGTTACACTTTGACGTCCGGAGGATTTTGCCATTTTGTTAAACAACTTCGCTAGACGGACCGAACTTTAAAACAAAGCAGAAACCGGGCTCTCACAGTTTGGTGGGCCCCGGGGGAGTTAACAGGGGGTCCGTTTTTTAAAAAAAATGGGACCCACCTTTTTTTTTTTTTCTCTCAGCCCGGTTTTGGGATGGTTTTTGTGCGCGGTACGTTTATTTTTTTGTTTGTTAAAATGATGTTACGAGGTGAACTTTGTTAAATGATGTAAGTCTATGAGGTGACCTTTGTTAAATGATGTAATTTTGCCATTTTGATTTGACTTATGAGAGATCGAATTGTACACGGTCATGTTTGTCCACCGATACTCTATTTAATGGAGGTCAAAATCACCTAATGTCCAAATCCAAACCGCACAAAAAATAGACATTTTGATTCTTGACTGCTATGTACTATACTAATCCAAACTGCACATAGACATTTATTTAGACAAATATAAACGAGATATGGACCCCGAATACATGACAACCTTTACATTTAGATTTCTCGTTTTTTCTTTTATGTGGCCAGTATAGTATTGGAGGTGTATCTCAGTGACGGATATAAGGAGTTTTTTTTTTTTTTCTTTTTGGCTTATAAAAATAACAAAAACATCAAAATAAGAGATAATCAAAACCCTAATACAAATAAGGATATCAATTGCAAGTAGATTGCGAAGAGAAAGAGCGATAAACCGCAAAAATATCCAAAAAAAGTTTTATGTATATGGGAGAAATGATGGTATATCCGGAAATAAATTTTGACCATTTAATCTGATTGTATTCTTCTTCCATAAAAGATGCTCCTAAAATAAATGAGTACTTTGCCCATAAAATTATCGATCCACACGAACACGGATGCGCGATGTAGTGATAAATCGTTGATGTTTTTGAATCGAGAGTACCAAGCCACGAACCAGCCATTAAAATTTGAAGAACTCGTCCCACAACGACGAAGAAAAATCGCCCCAAAACGACGAAGAAATATGTCAGAAGACACCAAAAATAATGTAAAAACATCTTATTTAATTACCTACTATTAAAATATGAGTAAGATGGCTCAAATTTAAAGACCAAATCTGAGCAAGATTTTATTTTATTTTTGAGAAAGGGAAGATGACATGTTAAAAAAGAAAATGTGATTTTGTGTTGAGTTGAATTGATCTCATTTGCCCTAATGTAGATGAATCTTCCTGTACATTTATTGTCGGAATAATTCATTATCACTCTAACAATTCGGCCTACACTTGTTGGCATACCATCATTTGCACTAATGATTTTCGCAATGCAGTGATCACATCCAAATCAAGTATACTAATACTCGTCTAATTATGCGGCTAGCTGATTGTTTTATATAATTTCTTGGGAAGTCCCTCTCGTTTGCCGTCTGTTAAAAAAAGATTACAGATTAGTGGAAACAAAGATATGGAACATTTCCCTATCTTTTTGCGAGTCCATTTGTTTTTGGCATGGCTTGTCAATTTAGTACTGTTCCCCAATTATTGCCCAAACATACGATTTTGTACAAGAAACAGAAACTAATGCAAGAATTTCAATAATTTGCAAGAGTGTTTTTTTTTTTTTTTTTTTTTGCTATTAAGAGACAACCATATCAAAATGAAATTTACTTCCATGTGACACCATAATCAGACATGTGATACTTGTCTTTTACACTATTTTTCTTCTGCTAAAAAATGATTAGCTATTTAGATATTAGTGATATACCATAGTTCTTAATTTAGGATTATGTTAATTAGGAGTAAAATTTTACACATGCATAGATAGAGGGAAAGAAGAAGGAAATGACACCCGAATTTTATATATTAAGGACATATTTTTCACACCGAAAAAAATACAATCTTTTTTTTATATATGATATATATAATAATAATAACAGAGACATAGAGTGTGGGGTCCGTTTGGGACCATCTTCTTGGAAGCTAAATTAAGAGTTAGGTCTACCAAAAGAAAACAAACAATGTGTTTGGTGGTCAACTTAAAAGCATTTTTGTTAAAAGATTTTAGGTACGATAGGAGGTGGCTAAATGGTGGACTCATAATATGAAATATCGATTTTGTCTGCGGTTTCATAAAATCGGAACTGTTATAAAAAATGTTAGATGTAATTAGGTCTGGTCTCAAGTATGTAACCGTGTCATATATATTACTCCCTCCGTTTCACAAAGACAGTCTGCTTTGACTTTGTCAAAATATTAAGGAGACCATACTATTTTACTTGACTACCCTTAGTGAATTACCTATTTTATTTTAATAAAAATGCTAGTAATAAAGGCTATCCAAAATTGTTGTGAGAATTATAAATACGAAATATAAAAGAAAAATTTAAAAGATATCGAATTTATGAAGTATAAACTTTATAAGGAATTTAATTTTTAGAGTTAAATGTATATTTTCTTATAAGGAATAAAGGATATATTTGTTTCCTTAATTATACTAATTTCTTTAATATTTTAGATTGGGTCACGTTAAAAATGAATTTATGAATATAAAGAATTCAAGGGTATATTAGAGAGTTCATTGAAAAAGTATGACTATAAATAGAAGCTGGAAACAATTTTGAAACTGACGAAAAAATAATAGAGGACGGTCTTTCAGAAACAAAGGGAGTATTATTTTATTATTTTTTATTTTTATAGGCAAAGGCCTTCAAAAAGGCTAATGGTCCTCCTCAACTGTTAGAAGGATCCAAACAGGGGGTGTAGACCAATACATGGTAGAATTGTTTTGTTTTGCCCACTGAGCAAGCTCATGAGCTACATAGTTGCAATAGCGAAGCTGAAAACTAAAAATACAAGCAGACAATTTAGAAGAAAATAATAAAATGTCTTTAAAGATAGCATCCGTTCGAGAGTCTCCATCAAAATTTCCAACAGAAAATTGGTTGATGAGAGCTTTTGCATCGCTTTCTATGATGATGTGGGTTAGGTGTTGTTCCACAGCTTTCTTCAGAACTGCCCAGATGGCTCTTGCTTCGGCTTCTTCAGCAGAGTGAACATCAAAGACTAAGGAAGCACAAAATGTTGCTTTTCTTGAGAAGTCTCGCATTACATTTCCTGCACCATTTTCTCCAGAGATAACATCAAAAGCACCATCAGTATTACATTTAATCCAACCAAAAGAGGGGGGGCATCCATTTGTCACAAATACTGACATTTATGGTGGAGGGGATAGTCAAACTAGAATTCCTAATTTTCCTAGTGAGGAGCATGGCTCTATCTCTAGTTAGGACATTAGTAAAGTTTTCCTTAGTGTTTTGAAAGATGAGGTTGTTTCTACTAGTCCAGAGAGACCATAAGATAGCCACAAAAAAAAACATTGATCATCCTCAGAGAATTTAGATTGAGGATAAGTTAACCAGAAAAGAAGCCAATCAACAAAAGATTTATTTTGGAAAAACTGAGTATTAATGTTGAAATTAGATATGAACCAGACTCTACTAGCAAAGGGACAAGTAACCAAAGCATGCATAATAGTTTCTTGAGGATCAGAACACCTAAGACAATCCACACTATGCATAGGCATTCTAGTGTGAAGAATAGTTCTTGAGGGCAAAGCATTTCTAGCTGCTCTCCATAAAAAGACCTAAATTCTGTAAGGAACTCTAACTTCCCAAATACGCTTCTAAAGATTTTTACAAGGGGAAGGCCTAAGGCCTCTGAGCCCCAGGTAGGCATATTTGGAGGAAAATTTGCCATTCTTTGAAAGATCCCAAGCCCTCATGTCAGGAGTGCAAAGCTGGCTTAAGGGAATAATGATAATCTTCTGAACAGAAGCATTATCAAAGTGGGTGTAAAGTATAGACACATCCCAACTTCTAGTATGGGAATCAATGAAATAATCAACTTTAATACTAGGGTCATGGGGAACCACAGGGTTGGGTGTGGCAGAACCCAGAGAAGAGATCCATTTGTCACACCATGGGTCAATAAACTGATCATCCCCAACAATCCAAGAAATGAAAGGTTTTATAAGTTCTTTTATAACATGTAGGCACTTCCAAGTCCAAGAGCACTTGGAAGTACATTTGGAATTCGAGAAATCAGTTTTGGGAAAATATTTAGCCTTAAGAACAGTGGCAAGTAAACAATTAGGATTTTCTAGGATTGTCCAGGCATTCTTGGCAAGCACATATAGGTTATTTAATTCATCTTTCCTGAACCCCGGGCCTCTTTCAGCTTTGGGAGTACATAAAACATCCCAACCTAGGAGGCGCAGCTTTCTATCCTTGGGATCAAGAGTTTCACCCAACCAGAACTTGCAAAGATGGGAATCCATTTGTTTACAAATATGTTTAGGAATAAGAAAAGCACCCATTTGAAAAAAGGGGAATAGCTTGGCCAATATGCTTGATTAGAGTAGTTATAACAGCTTGGGATAAGAGCTTATGAAGCCAGATAGAAATCCTGACATCAATGGCTTGGAGGATGCCCATATGGGTCTGTATTTTAGAAGCTTGGAACATATTAGGAGTGCCAAGGTATTTCTCTCCCAAATCCCTGCTTTGGATATCTAAAATATTAGCCAAAAGGGCTTTCCTATGCTCATGGATCTTCCTACTAAACTGAATACCAGATTTTTCAAAGTTGATTTCTTTCCTAGAGGCTAGACAATACTTTTGAAGATAGTCTTTTATGACATGAATATTTTTTGAAGTACCTCTATAAAACATGAGAGAATCATCAACAAACAAAATGTGAGTCATTTCAGGAGCATCTTTACAGACTTTAATGCCTCTGATGATACCCTTCTGCTGGAGACTATCAATATAAGAAGATAGAGCTTCAGAGAAGATGATGTAAAGATAGGGAGACAGAGGATCTCCCTATCTTAGTCCTCTTTCAGGTTGAAAAAAACCAGTAGGGCTGCCATTAAGAAGGACATAATAGGACACAGTAGAGACACACTGGTTTATCAGTTTAACCCAGTAGTTAGACAAACCCATTTTAGTTAAGACCTTTTCCAGAAAATTCCGTTCAAGCTTATCATAAGCCTTAGACATGCCAAGTTTAATTGCATCTATGCCCTCAACTTTATCATTATGGTTGACAGCATATATATGGCCTCATTGGCTAACAGAATATTATCAGAAACTCCTTTTAGGAATAAAAGCACTTTGATTTTGGGAAATTATGTTGTTCATGAAAGGTTTTAATCTATTAGCTAAAGTTTTAGAAAGAATCTTATAAATAAAATTGCATAGGCCAATTGGCCTATATTGAGTGACCAATTCAGCCAAAGGGACTTTGGGTATAAGGGCTATATTGGTAGGATTGAAAACCTTAGCAATATTACCAGTTCTAAAGCAGGTTTGTGTCATATCAATAATAGCTTCTCCCACAATATCCCAATGATTTTGGTAAAAAAGGCATGTAAAGCCATCAGGACCAGGAGCCTTTTTTTTCTCCCATTTGGAAGACATCATTTTTTATTAATTCAGGAGTTAGAGGCATTTTAAGGATGTATTTTCCTCATCAGAAAATTTAACAGGAATATTATCAAGAATTTCATCCTAAAATTGCTGAGGATGGGAGGAGTAAAGGATTTTGAAATAATCTATGAAAGAATTTCCAATACTATCTCTATCAGTTAGAATAGTATTCAAGGAGTTCCTTATCCAGCTAATAGCATTTTTTTTTCTTCTAAAGAGAGTAACTCTGTGGAAATAAGGTGAATTTATGTCACCTTCCAAGAGCCAATCCTCTCTAGATTTATCCTTCCAATATAATTCTTCTAGATTATACAGATACTCCAGCCTAGCTTTGAATCTAGAAGTATTACTAGTATCAGTAGGATTAGAAAGTTGGAGGTCAACTAATTCCTTTCTGATGCTAGATACATTGGTTTGAATATTACCAAAGGAAGATTTATTCCAAACCCTTAGGCCTTTCTTAGTACTTAAAAGTTTATCTTTAAGCTTGTATGCAGGGGATCCCACCACATTTACAGACCAAGAGTTAGCAATAATGCCTCTGCAAGTAGGAACCTCTATCCACATTGCCATAAAGTGGAAAGGTTTAGGCATACAAATATCCTCATAATTAAAACCTATATGCATTGGGCAGTGGTCAGAAGATTCCCTGGGGAGGTTATTGACACAAAGTTTAGGAAAAAGATCTTCAGTTGTTTGGTTTATGAGACGTTTGTCTAATCTTTCAAGAATTAAATCAGGACCTTATTGCATATTAGACCAAGTGAACCTTGGTCCAGAAAAATCAGGATCATGCAGATTGAAAACATTACAAAATTTTCTAAGATTTTCAAATTCAGAATCGTCTACTTCTAGGCCACCATTTTTATCTTCAGTTCCTAAAAGAGCATTAAAATCTCTTATAAAGAAGACAAGTTCATCTAAAGGGGCATTATTCTGTAGACAATGTTGTTCCCAAAAATCTTGTCTTAAGCTACTATTGGGTTCACCATACATGAAATGAATATGACAAGTCCTAGAATGGGTGATGTCAATGGAAGTAACATAGATGTCCCTCATACTGGATGAAACAATGTTTAGATGAATTTCCTTCTTCCAAGCAAGAGCAAGACCACCACTTGTACCAACACATGGGATATTAAAAGTACAGGGAAAACCCATGTTTCTTAATTTTCTAGCTGCCATATCTTTATTCATTTTTATTTCAAAGTGGAAAATGAATCAGGGTTGACATTCCTACACAGTAAGCTAAGCTCCTTGTTAGCAGATTTTTTCCCAAAACCTCTAATGTTCCAAGCAATCAAATTGATGTTGTTAATAGGTGAATGATTTATGGTATTGTGTGCAGTATCAATTAAAGGGGTTGGGTAAGGATGATTTACCTGAGTGGTAGAGTCAGATCCACCACCAAGGGAAGCACTGATACCGTCACCACTTTGAAAAGCATTTTGGGAAGAATCGAGACTAGAACTAACAGCATTGAGATGAGAATTATTGCGGACACCATTGTTTCTTGGGGAATTGTCAGCAGGTACATTATAGCTCCCAAAAGATTTAAACTGAGGTTGGGTATTCAGAGAACATGTAGAGAAGTAAATGTCTAGTAAATCCCCCAATGTGGTAATTGGAGGGCACAGTTGAGTATAGTCAGGTTCAATAGAGATTTGATCTTCAGGGATAACCAATATACTATACAAGCTAGAATTAGCTCTGGTACATTTTCTTAAATCATCCCTGGGGTTAATTTTACTTTTGAGATTAGCTAGAGCATCTTGTTTATCTGAGTTAACTGCTCCTCTAGTGGTGATTGGACTGATATTTGGGATAGCAGTAGTTTTGAATCTTCTTGAAGAGTTTGTAGTACGAATCAGACCACTAGGTGTTGACTCGGACCCAGAGATGGAAGCAGCCACAATAACATTTTGAGTAGTAACTTGCTTAAGAACAATTGGCAAACCATTCTCCAATTGAGTCAAATGTTGTTGAACAGGACCAACATCGGAAATCTTGAGATTAGATGATTTTTTTATAAAGGGTCCCATCTGAAAGATATTTGATAAACTATTTTGAATAGTATTTTCCATTTTTTGATTAATAGATTCAATTTTTCCTTTGTTGCACACTTCAATAGCAGGTGATTCAATTTGTGTTTCTGGTACTATCTCAGATTGTTGCATAATAGTATCAATGATGGCATTAGAGGAGGAGACTTCTTGCCTTATTTTGGAAGGCATCATTAGTTTTGAGATAGCTGGGAGAGAATACTTATTGCCAGGAGCCTCCAAATCTTTGATCTTTTTCTGCTTCAACTTCCAGGCAAAGCAGTTTTGAACTTTATGATCAAGGATACCGACATGAGGTACAAAATTACCTTGGCACTATGATGTGTCTACATTCAATCATGAAAGTTTCATTTCTACCACTTGTGAAAAGAGGAATGCATGTTGGTAACGCTTTCTGCACTGAGATTCTAATGCACACTTTGACATTCTTCTTAAGAGGATGTTTACCAAAAGGATTTTGAGCTTCAATTAGATACCCCATACTGAGAGTGAGTTTTTGTAGATCCTCAAATTATGTGCATTCATTTGGGATGTTACATAAATTGAACCACATAATTTCTTCACCAAACATAAGTTGATGGTTTGTAGGCCATCCTTCAACCGGAACCACTTTTAACACCATTAAATAACCACAAACAAACCAAGGTTTTTGAGAATTGATTTTGTTAAAATCCTCTTCAGATAAGTAGCGAATAAGAACTTTGTTTATCTGCCCATTAAAGGTGGTAATGGTGGGATGTTGAGCTAAAAGCCAGTTATTGCAGATATAGATCCTGATTGAGGAAGTTGGGTTGAAATTTTCGCAGCAAGCATATCCAACCATACACCATTTCCAATTACTATCATCTTCAGCTAAAACTGGTTTGGCAAGTGTAGATGGTAAAGTTAATTTCTCAGCTATTTGAGCAGAAAGTGTTTGAATCTATTGGTTTATAATTGTATTGTTCTCAGAAGATTTTGGGGTTTCCATACTATAATAGAATTGTATATATATATATATATATATGAATATGGATTGATGGAGGGAAGTATTCCGAGTAACTAATATAAAATACAATTGTAGAGAAAAGAATCTCTTGTTGGTATTGTATTGATATTGATTACAAACAATATGAATAAGTGAGAGATAGTGGGGTTTGTTTGTTTATGGATTTGAACCTTAAAAGAGGAATAAGAGACTTGTTGACTATGAATTGGAAATATTTCAGCAGAAATTTGATGTAAAGTAGTCGTTGTTGTGCTGCAACACTTGCTTTATGGGATAGAGTTAGCATATGGAATGTCTCTTTCATATCTTTTCTTTGTGGGCACTATCAAATTTGAGATATTCATGTGAGTATTATGGAAAGATATCCATGTATGGACAAACCCAATAATACATTGTTGGATTTTCTGAGGTAGGTAATGTAGGTAATGTATGACGTAGTTTGAGGTTGTTGGATACTTATTGGTTTTGTCTTTTCTCTGGTAGACATTGTAGTAGTGGTACAAACCGCCAAACATGGTAATGGTAGTATAAATAAAAGTAAGGATGGAAAAAGTTTGTAAGTTTGGTTTTGTTACTAGTAACCCATCTGGCAGACATGCCCCATACGTAATGGTGCCTCTCAACTGGTATTGCATTCTTCTAGTCTGCATAAAACACGAAATTTTAATTAGATCCCAAAATGATTTGTAAGAGTTGGATGACCTACCAATGCACCCCTTGTAGGCAGTTCCATGGGAAGTTATGGGTAATGAAGGGGTTAGGTGTTGAAAATAGGAGCTTATAGGGTAATTATGATGAGGAAGTTGTATGGAATACTCATGGCTTTGAAGGGGTGTGAGAAATGATGAGTGCCAAATATTGCATACCATCTTCAAGAATAAATATTTGTATTAATTAATTTTGTGTTTTTAAGTACTAAATAAAGCTTGGAAGAATTGAGAAGACAAAAGAGAAGAAAGTTGGAAGCGTTGCAACCGCTCACATCAGTGGAAACCTGTTTACAAATTCATGGGATTAAACAACCCATGATCCAAAACCCAAGACCCAAATCCATTTCCACCTCACCCACGTTGGATTCTTTCCAAAACATCCACCTCACCCCCATTGGATTCTTTCCAAAACATCCACCTCACCTCCATTCTATCCATCAATTAAGAAAACATGTTTTGTTTAATTGTTGAGTGGTTGCTACAATGAAATTCGGATCCCAAGTGTGAGAGAATTTTTGTGTATAAATAGAGAGGGTTGTTGTGTTGAAAACTCATCCAAGAATAGCTTGTTCATGTTAGTTTATCAAATTTCAATTTTGTTGTAATGTTCTTCATGTTCTAATTTCATTTACTAGGGTTTAGATGAAGCCCTAATCTCATTGGTATGTATTCATATCTTGTATCTTGTTCTTGAAAGTTTAGAATTGTTTAAAGATATAATTTAATCCAATTTTTTCAACATCTTGCTCTCACAATGTATGCCATGTATCCATTGTAGTTAGAATATCTCTATGTTGATTATGCTACAACTCATGCTTAACCAAATATTGATCTTTAGATTAGTTGTGCTTAATTAGACAATTAATGCTTTGGAGAAATACTTTAATTGTGATTAAATTATCCATTGGAGAAACACCTTAGTTATACGGTAGACTTGAATCTACTATAAGGACAAGAATAATATTACAAGTTGAATACATATCATAGGTTATTGGTGGATTTGAATACCCTACTATCCATATTATCATTGTTTATATATCTTGTTATTTGCATCTTTTACTTTTATTATTTCAGTCACTTGAAAATCATATCGTCGTATCGACAAAATCAAACCCCTTTTGGTTACTCTCTGAATCAGGATTTAGAATCAACTCTACACTCTCCAAGTCTCTGTGGTTCGACCTGTGCTTGCCCTGTGTTGCTTGTCGACACTGTGCACTTGCATTTTATACATAGAATTAGGTATCTTTCCGAGCCTACCAAGAAACCAAGTGACGGGACTGATGACCAAATGCCATAAATGGTAGTTAATGAAAGCACTTATCCTTTTAAAAGGATGGTTTTGGATGAAATTATCACAACCATTAGTAATTTTACCAGAAGAAGGAAAGATTAGATATAAGATCTCTAAATATGGCAAGTTCCAATATTCCCATTCCGACTGATGCTGCAACTTCTGATCAATACCAAGTAGCCAAAACTCAAGCTTTTTCACTTCCGTTGGATGAATTAATAAGATTGAGAGATGAAATTCCAAATGAGATAAATAGGCGTGCAAGTGAAGAGGCACAACGACGAAGATAAAAGGATAAAAAGAAAATAAGGGAAGAAGAAGAAACCGAGTTACTCTATTATGCATGGTTACCATATTATTTTGCACGAGTTGATCGGAAGAGAGATGAGCGATCTGAGAGGAATCAAAAGGTCCAAAGTATGGCAGTTCGACTGAAAGTGACTTTGATGGAGGTTCTGATGTAGGATTTGAGTACCCTTTAGAAGAGATAAACACCAGTGAGGATGATTATAGTTCCGCTGAAGATAAAAAAAAAGATGGAAAAGTATCTTGATTGGAAGTTACGAAGGCGTTTTGAGTTTGAGAGAGCCAATCCCAAGATATTTTCCAAGACCATGCACTATAATCGAGAACCCAGGATTGAGAAAAGAGATGCTGTGATAATCCACCCTTAAGTTTCTCACTGTGATTCTAGCAAGGATCTCCTTGAGGCATGCAGTGATGAGGAGGATGATGAAGGTTCGTCTTTAGGAGGTAGTGAGACTTCCCTTGCTTCATCGGGTAGCAGCTGCAATGACCGGTATGAGGATGATGAAGACGAGTGGAGTTATGATGGGGATGACTATTGAAGTTCTCCTTTGGGGTATAGAGGGAGACCAATCTTTCGGACTTTACAAAAAGTTTGATTATGAATAACAAGTTTTTCCCCAGATGGTTGCCTCTATACTTACTCCTTGTCTTTTGAATTTTCTTGGTGGTATTGGTAAGCAGATTTTTGGTGATGCTTTCTTTTGCGGACGGTTCTGGTGAATGAAGTTTTTGTTCCTTTTTTAGTTTCTTGTTGTTGATAGCAGGTGGTGCTAGTATTATTTGTGAAATAGGTGATGGAGAGTCTTTGTTTGATAAACTCAGTGATGTCTGTTAACTGGGGTTTTTAATGATAATGTTGGTTATAGGTCTCGATGTTTTGGTTTGTAACAATGGTAGGCAAGGTGATATTATGTCTGAAACTTTTTTTATTTCTTTGAATACTAATGTTGTTGTTTTTTCTTCGATGAATATCCTTAGTACTGAGAATTGTAAAGTAACTGCACAAATTGATGAAGAAATTGATGAATTTTTTTAGGAAATTGATAATTGTAGAGCTAGAGTTACTAGAATTGCTAGAAAGAACACAAAACTACATCTCCTTGAAGAATCTCTTCCTTGGTTGCAGTCTAGTGGAGTATAATGAATATTATTAAGTAATTGTGCACTGGCATATATATTATTGTTGTGGCGGTTGTTGCCAAAGATTTGTGGATATTTTGTGGTTGTTGTTACTTGTTAACGGATACTTTACCTTGGTAAGCATAAATGGATTTGGGGATATGCAATTTGAGTGTGGTATTCAAATTACTGTGAATTGAGGTACTCCTTAAATGAATGGATTTGGGCTATTTCGTAGCCTTTTTTTTTTCTTTTTTCTTTTTTCTTTTCCCTTTTTTTTTATATCCGCCCAAGGTGAGTTTGGTATTCAAATTATTGCGAATTGAGGTACTCCTTAAATGAATCTTTCTTATGAAATGCAAGGTTGTTCTTGTTATGTGCTACGTACAGATTGACTTTGACATGGTACAAGTTTCATCTTCAAATCATAACATTCACCCAATAATAACTACTCTTTAGAAATTTAAGGCATTCGAGTACTCAGTATGTCTCATATACTAGCACGTAACTTGTATGTGGCATGGCATGCATGCAATAAAACCTAACAAGATTCAAATGCCAAACCTTCATCATGATCCAAAGAACGCATGCTCAATGCTCAGTTGCATATATCTTTTTAAATTATCTTTCGGTATTAAAAAAAGTAAATCCCAGCTGTGTCTAATTGCATTGATATAACGATAAAAAGTTGGAAATTCAACTTGGTGCACCCCATTGGTAAGAAACTCTGGCTTTTAATCCCAGCTGCATTTGCTGGACCACTTGAAACTCTAGGAATGCCGTCGTATTCGATAACGCGAAAATCTCTGCAGAATCAGTCATAAAAAAAGTAAAGATGTAGGTATTTTTCTAGTGCAGAAACTCAACGGAGTTGAAGGGTAATTGTTTAGGCTATATCCTATCAAACTGGGACTCCTTTTTCCTAACTTAGTCTTTCAGTTTGCTTTGTTAACTTGGGTTTGTTGGGTATGTGATTCTGTTCCTTTTTAAGCTCACTTTGAGTGTTTTTTTTTTTTGGGTCTTTAAGCTCTCTCTAGCCTCCGTTTGCTTGAATGTGCTGTGCAATATAATTATATGGTTTATTTGGAAAGCTAGGTGTGATATTGTGTTTAAAAATAAATTTCAGAACAGCGTTACTACTGCTAACAAGATCATAAGATTTATTAATAGCTATAAAAATGCCAATACTTCTGGTCACAATATAATGGAGGACCTTTACTATAACTCTGCGAATGATGCTGTTTTGCAGATACAAAAATATCCCAAGGAGAACATAAAAATGGATTTGACACTCAGAATTCTGATTGCTTTGCATTTTGTTAATTCAAGAACTAGTATTGGTCTAATATTAGTTGATCATACATGTACAGTCAGAGAGGCCATAGGTTTCTCTACTGACAATACAACAATAGAAGAACTTGAGCAACATGGAGCGGATGCATCTTTCCAATGGGCAACACAATGGAGTGGTCATAGAATTTCTTTCAGAAGTGATTCGGAACCGACTTTGGTGCTGCTGGTAGGAATGTATGCAGAAGCAAGAACAAAAAGATACAAAATCAGTGAAGAATTTGCAAACACTAAGAAATTTGAAATTAACTTCCTAGCGAAAGATTTCAGCTTGATCAAAAAAGAAGAAATGATATGGGCAGTCCAATTATCTGTTTTTTGTAATAAGTTTGACATCAACCACAGCAGGACTGATTTTAATTTATGAGCTTTACTTAACTGTTTTACTTATCAAAACTGGATTCAGTATGAATTAGAAACCAGGAACTCAATGTATGGAACCTTATAGTATTATCAATGAACTGTTTCTGAGGTGTTCGTACCTCCTTTTTTTTTAAAAAAAAGCCTCCGTTTGCTTACCACTTAGCCTTTATAAAATCTTACTTTTGCCGATAAAAAAAGAACACGTGAATGCTCATTTGGTAACATGGGGAGTGGATAGTGTACTACTGTACTATATACCGTCAGGCTTTATTATAATGTCCAAACGAACTTGTCTGGTCGGTGGAAAAATTAGAGGCGCTACTGCTGCATACATCATGCTTCCAGTCATACAAATAGACACAAAAAAATATTTGTGGCCACGAATATTATGAACAAGCCAACTATCAACTTCAAAAATAGTCGTGAGTCATCCAATATTGAACCTATTTCCCTATCAGGCCATCATTTTGTTTTGTCATGATCATGAGAAAATTCATTTCAAACTTGATTTTTGAAAACAATTTTCAGCTTTTTCGGGCATTCGATGTGTTGATTATAGATTACACATAATCTATTGAATTTTAGCCTCTAGTTTCTCACCAACAACCTTATCGTTGAATTTTTTAGTTGGTTTTGATTAATCTTCTACTTTGATATATTTAAAATTTGTTTGTATGACAAAGAGTTATGGAGCGAGTGAAGCTGTCCTAACCAAACTAACTCCTTGATAACTTCAAGATGTTTCTCCATTTTCTGCTAGCTAGAGCTACAAGTTTGGGCGAATCGCTTGAAAATACAGGGCGAATCATGCAGAAATTTGTGTCTACTCTTTTGATGTCGGTCTGCTAAGAATTATTGTTAATTTTAATATACTACTTTTAACTAATAAATTTGGTACCAATATATACTTTTTGTGGGCGCGCTCCTTCACATATTTAGGTTTACTATATGGGGAATTAACTGAAGTTTAGCCTATTTAAAAAATGAAATTGGAGCCAATATCTTAAGCTTTTAGCTTTATTTTTAAATTCAATATTCTTGAGGCTTGATTCGTTTAGCGGTGGTTGGCTTGGTTCTCGGAGCATCTCCAATGATTGAGGTCAAAATCATCCTATGTGGAGGTCTTATTAAGACTTTTTGGCTGTGAGTCATTCACTACATGACAAAAATAATAATAAAGGTGAGATTTTTTAATTAAATTCCATCTACAATCCTTAAGATCCTATCCAACACATTTTGTCTAAATTTAGAGATAAAAGATGACGTGGACTTAAAACCTAGGATCATTAAGAAAGTCTAAATAAGACTTTCTCCTTTACCCCCACTTAGTCCCCACATGAACATGTCATATTCAAGAGTAAAGACTCCAAGAGTAATGTTGGAAATGAAAAGTTGGGTTTAAAAAGTCTTATAAGCGTTTGGATATAGAAGAGGAAGACTCCAATATTTTGCTTCAAAACCTGAATTTACTCAATAAATACTTTTATCGATTTCCAAAGTTTAATGGATTTACAAAGTATTGTGTTATTGGTTGTATACTTTTAAAATCTCTTTCAAAGTTTAAAAAAACAATGTTGTAGATTGTCAAAAGGTCTTCTAAAATTTGTGTTACTCGTTGTAAAACTTGAAAATTCAAAGAAATTGCATACTTATCTATTTTCATGACTTTGAGTGACTTTTGGGTATATATTTGCCTTGATAAAAGTCTTGCAAAATATGTAAGATTTTGGAAGACTTCCAAAAAAATTTTAAATATGTTTTTTACTCTATCTAATTTTTTTCATGAATACACAATCTATAAAACTCCTATTATAGATGAGTATAAATTATATGATATGATTAAATATTTTTTTTTAATTTTAATAATTATGCACAAATGTACAATAATAATTATTTTAATTTATTGTTACATTTTATTGTATTTCATTGAACCAAAGAAATAAGTTATATATAAAAAATAATAATAATTTATTTTAATTTAGTTGAAGTTACTATAATAAATAAGCTACAATAAATTTTATATTTATGTGTATCATGCTCTATTTCCACATGAACATGTCATATTCTTTTATGACCTCCACCCTAATGTTGGAGATGAAAAGTTGGTAGAAAAAGTCTTATAATTCTTTGGATATATTTTTTCTTGACTTCTTTTAAATCTCTACAAATCTACAAATTCGTATTTTTACTTCACAAAAAGTTGACTTTTCTGCTTCTAGAAGTCGTTTTGAAATTCTCACCCAAACTGACTTCTTGCTTTTTGACTTCTAGAAGTCAAAAAGTTACTTCTGGATGTATATCCAAACGCCCTATTAACTCATGTATATCATATCAATTTAAGACCTTGACCCTAAGCATTGGAGATGCAATCGTAGCGGTGGAACTTTTGAACTGGTGATAGGACGCTTACGTGTATAAGATAGTACTAGCGATTCGACGTTACTAAGTCATTTTCAGGCCTTACGATTGAGTTACACGTGGTAGCTTCATAATCATATTGTTCTTTGCTTTGGAGTTGAAAAATCACTTTCAAAAATCAAAAAATAACGGGATATCAATCAAAGCACATTTTACTCCTAATTAGCTTAGTAGCTGCACGTGTATGTTTTTCCGCCTTCTTTTCTTTTTGGGTGCGAACTACAACGTGCATACCATAATCTTGGAACAGGATATGACATTGCTGTGATCTATGTCGAGAAATTTGTTCGATAAAATATTTGTTACCTTTTCTTGTGGAATGCCAGAGTCAACACACCATGTTGTTTTAGATGGAAAGTCTTGGGGACGGGGCCGACGGGCAGTTTCTGGAAAGGAACATCAAAATGATCGATCTTCGTCTAACCATACTCTGTTTAATGGAGGTCAAAATCACCTAATGTCCAAATCCAAACAGCACAAAAATATAGACAATATAAACAAAAATACGGACTCCGAATACATGATAACCTTGTTCACAAAAATGATTTGGAAACAAGAACCAAAGGATATAATAACTGGAAACAAGAACCAAAGGATATAATAACTGGAAATTTCCAAACCCTTTTGATAATAAACTCAATGGGATGTTGCTTGGACCTCAAGTAACACCCCTGCAGGTTTTGCTATAATACTCAGAAATGATGCAGGAGAATTCACTCAAGGAAGAGCAGGACCAATCTCAGCAGATGCCCCAGAAGAAGCGGAAGCTCTAGGACACCTTCAGACTGCTAAATGGGCGAGAGAAATGGAGCTCTCTGATTTCAGTGTGGAAGGAGATTGCAAGAATCTTTTTGATTATCTGAATGGAGAGCCATCTCAAATCACCTGGCAAAATCAATCCATCATGGACAAAGTGCAACACGTTTTCTCTTTTTGTAACAACTTTAAAGGTTTCTAGTATATCCCTAGAACTGCAAACAATGTCGCAGACACTTTGGCTAAGGAAGCTAGGTTATTTAGAACTTCTATTAATTGGAGTTTCAACCATCCTTCTTGTATCCAATATGCTTTAGAAGTAGATAAATCTAATGCCAGGGTACCTCCCATATGCTCGGTAATAGATGGCTCTACTATCTCTGATGTAAGGGTTACTAACTCCCAAAGTTAGTTTTTCTATCTTATTCGACTTACAAAAAAAAAAGATTTCTAGTTTTTTCGTTTGTGGCCAAATTGGTGGTTTTTTTTTTTTACTTGGCCAGAATTGGTAGGAAGAGTCTGAATATTCTGACTACTTTGGTCACCGAACTATTATTTGCAGTTGCACTAATGATTTCTCAGAATGAGAATTATTAGATCCAAATCAAGTATACTAACATTTGTCAAACTGTGCGGCTAGCTGATTGTTTTATATTTTTTCTTTGTGGTCGTGGAAATTTCTTAGAAAGTCCCTCTTAGTTTGCCGTCTCTTCAAAAAAAAGATCTCCGATAAGTGGAAACAAAGATATGCAACATCTTCACTATCTTTTCGCAAGTCCATTTGTTTTTGGTATGGCTTGTCAATTTAGTACGGTTCCCCAATTATTGCCCAAACATACGATTTTTGTCCAACAAACAGAAACTACATTTAATTGCATACGCAAATCCTTACAGGAATTTCAATAATTTGCAAGAGTGTTTTTTGCATTGAAGAGACAACCATGTCAAAATAAAATTTACTTCCATGTGACACCATAATCAAACATGTGATATACCATAGTCCTTCCAAGGCTATGTTAATCAGGAGTACAAATTTAAACATGCATAGAGGGAAAGAAGAAGGAACACCACACCCAAATTTTAAAGAGTTCAAGAAAAAACTGTACAATATTAAGGATTTCAAACTCAAGAAAAGAGTGCGGGGTCCGTTGGGACCATCATTTTTGAATCTTGCTACATACACCGCATCGGTGTACCGTGATAAGCATCTCAAGAAAATCCAAGGGCCATTAGGGGTGCCCTGGGTGATTAGCAGGGATAGGCCATAAATGCGGGGCCCACATGTTTTCATGTCTCACAATCTCTCTTCTGTGTGTGCACTGATGCGGTGCATAAATCATTTTCGATCATTTTTGGAAGTTGCATTAAGAGTTAGGCCTATCAAAAAACAAAGTGTTTGGTGGTCAACTTAAAGTATTTTGTTAAAAGATTTTAGGTAAGATAGGGGGTGGCTGGATGGTGGACTCCTAATATGAAATTACCGACTTTGTCTGCGGTTTCATGTAACCGAAACTGTTACAGAAAATGTTAGATTGAATTAGGTCTAGTCATGAATCATAAGTACGCAACCGTGTAATATACAGTGGCAGGCCAGTGGTTGTGGTTACTTGTTACCGGATAATTTACTTTTGCAAGTATCGAATAAATTAAGAAAGGAATAGATTTGATTTGGGGTACATGATCCAAAGAACGCATGCTCAGCTGCATACAATTTTGAAATTATCTTCGGTAAAAAAGAACACTGGACTCTCATTTCGTAACGTGGGAAATGTACTATACCGTCAGGTTTTATTATAATGTCCAAACTGATTTGTCTGGTCGGTGGAAAAATAAAAGGTGCCACTGCTGCATACATCATGCTTCCGGTTATCAAAATTATTTGGGGCTACGAAAATTATGGACAAGCCAACTATCAACTTCAAAAATAGTCATGAGTCATCCAATATTGAATCTATTTCCCCATCAGGCCATCAATTTGTTTTGTCACGATCATTAAAATCTCATTTCAAATTAGATTTTTGAAAACAATTTTCAGCTTTTTAGGGCATACGATGCGTTATTCTATCGAATTTTAGCCTCTATTTCTCACCAACAACCTTATCATTTTTACTTTCCTTCTTTCTTTTTTTTGTGTTGACTATCTCATATTGAGGTTGTATGACAAAGAGTTATGGAGCGTGTGAAATTGTCCCAAATAAACTAATTCCTTAGAGCAATTCCTATGGCAATGGCCAAACGCAAAAATCTGTTCAGCCAGGTGGATGGCCAAACTAGGTTTTCCACTATGAGAAAGCACTGGGCGTTAGAGTAGTAGACGCGCGTCATTAAAAAAAAACGGTGGCGCTCAGCAGAAGAACTCTGGCGTCAAGGACGCAAACGCTGGCGACAGGAAGGCTGACGCCGCGTCACAGATTGTATCGCCGACGGTTTTCTTGGTTACGCCAACCGGTAGTTTTTAAATTTTCGAATTTCACTTTTTCCCTCTATAAATTGCCGTAATCTTCGAACAATTCAGTCACACCAAAATTCACTTGAATTTTCTCTTATAAAAATGGATGAAAAAGCGATCACACTTTTCTGCGATGCAAAACTTGGAGCTGTTGTTTCTAAGATATGTGAGAGTTTTAAAAAGATTGAAAATTGTAAAAGGGAAGTGCAAGTTTTAGAAGTTGCTCCAAGAAAATGTTCCACTAAAAGGCAAAGAAAAGCTCCTGTTTTGAAACTTAACAACAAAAAATTCAAAAACAAAGGTGAAACTGTCAAAGAGCGCGTTGAATGGAAAATACGTCAAATGAAGTAAGCAGGAAGCCAAAACTTGTACTTGATTTTTATTAAAGTTTTTATTATTGTCGAGGTTTATATCTTGTAAAATTGGCAGTAATATCAGTGAATGAAATGTTTATATTTTAAAATAGATTTCCACTTCAATTTACGTGAAATTTATTACCATTTATTTAAACTTTCAAATAACATCAAACTACATTTTAATAAACCACAACAAAAACATCAAACTACATCAAATCCAGCCACGTTCTCTCTGTAAAGTTCATAGCATTCAAAATGCCTAAACTCTCTCCCGCTTTCTTCGGTAAACTTGGTCAGAGCGATGGTTTTCAGTTGTACGTTGGATAATCCAGAATTGCTACGATGAACCATCCACAATATTTCCGTATAATGTTTGACTTCATTACTGATGAATGAAATTCTTAGTTCTAGGCTCTTACTGTTTCTTATTGCTTCGTTCCGCGAAAATACAAAATGTCCCAATACTCTTTCCCAGAAATGGTCATAGTTCATTGGTCTCGCCATACGATGTAACCAACATCGAACTAGAGCCACATCTTCTTCCATTGTAAATTCCGGCAGCGGCACTCGAGTGCAGTAACGATGTACTTGAGATGGACCATCTTTTATAATTCTGAAACATGATTCGAAACGAAAAGGCTTACCGTGAGCTTCCTCCCAATTATCAAGAGTTGTATCTATCACTTCTTCTTCAGTTACACCGATGAACTTTTCTCGATCAATTTCCATTACCTGAGCAAGAAATGGATGTACTGCAAGCCTATTACGATGAAAACGAGCACGCAATTGACGAGCATCTCGGTTTCCTAGGTTTCCCGTCAATGAGACGAACATTGAAAACACGTTCTCCCAAAAAGAACTATCATGAGAAATAACAACACCAGTGATTACCCTATGAAAGAAATATGCTTTGCATAGATTTATATCCTCTTCTTTGGTAAACTTGGGACCACGATTTGTAAGAGACATTTCTGCAAAGGAGGGGGAGAGATATAAGAAAGAAGAAGAAGAATAAGATGTGATTTTGGAGATACAATGAATGAATTTTATAGGATTTGAGAACGATAAATTTGCCGTTGGAAATGGAAATTTAGCCGTTGGCGTTTGCTGTAAAGTCTCGGGCGACATCAGTAAGGTCGCCCAAGAATTTCATATGAGCGCCCGTCCGCAGGAAGGTTGTTCACGCATCAGAATGGTGATTGAATCACAACCGGAAAATCTCAGGTATTTTCATTGTCAAGATCCCAATTGTCCAGAGGAACCACATATTCTATATGATGCTATGAAGATTAAAGAAGAAGAAGAAGAAAAGATTGCAACAATGTGCAAAAACTTCAACCTTAAAGCCAAATTGAAGAAGGAGTTATTACACTGCAATCATTGTGGATTTGGAAATCACAAATACAAACATTGTCCACAGAGAATCAATTCATGCTCAAAGCCCGGTTGCATGACTTTTATGCATTTGCGGACTTCTTCTGAAGAAGACACATATGGAAGGCATTTTTGGGAATGTCCCAGGTGTTTTTTGGTGGAGTGGGTTGATTGAAATTGTAGGACAAATGGATTCACTATGGTATTATATATGTTATTTAATTTGTTGTTTATTAGGTGTTATTACGATTATCTAAAACCATCAATATCAAGTAATTTAAATTTCACTTCGATTAAACATTGCACCATCAATTTCATAAATAAAAACATACTGCATTGAACAACCACATCATACATGAGAATAAAAGAAATACATTAAATTAAAACAACTACTACATATGCGTCAATTCTCAGCGGGTGGTGGAATTCCTAGGTTGATGTAGGGATCGTATCTGTTGAGCACCCTAAGAATGTTGAAACAAGCATGGAAGGAGAAAAGACGACCGCGGTGAGATGCTGGCCACATCGCTAGAGTTCTAGGCAACACTTCATGTTCAGCTTCACCGTTCAACTTATTTTGGTGATTCAACATTAGTTGGGCGACAAACTCCAATACATTCGTTTTAATTACACTAAAACGATGATGCAATTCATGAGAATCACGCCCACGGATGTTCCCAGTTTCAGTGGTGAACATTCTGTAACATTTGTCCCAGAAAATGAACATCGAATCGGGTGCATTACGCATTACAGCTTCTTGTGTGTGAAAAACAAAGGCTCTACAAATAGCTAAATCCTCTTGTTGTGAGAATCCAACACGAACTCTAGGAGGCATTTTTGAGAGTGAAGAAAGTGTCGAATGTGTGAATTTAGAGTTGAAAGTAGGAGTATTTATAGAATTCAAAAACTGTAGCCGTTGGCGCCATCGAGTCAGACGCTGGAGTCTCAGCAGAAGTCGCTAGCGTTAGCATCTAAAACGCGCATTTTGGGGAAAAATGCGGGCGTCACCTTTGCTGTCGCCAGAGTTATTGGTCATGGCGCGCGCCATTTCAACATACGCGCGCCTGTTAGAGTGTCTCGTTGTTCAAATGAACTAATCCGTTCACTTAAACATCTATTTTTTTGGCTTGTTCATCCCATAGTGAGATCAAAATGAACAAACTCTAGGTTTGTTCATTCCATAGGAATTGCCCTTAATAACTTCAAAATGTTTCCTCAAGGTTTGGTTGCTGTTATCTAAAGTCACTGTTCTTATCTTAAGCTTTTAGCTCCATTTAATTTTTAACATCTTGAAGCTTGATTTATCTAGTGGTAGTTTCGCACTAGCGACTAGCGGAGATCCTTTTGAACCAGTGATTATAAGATGCTAACGTGTATGAGATAGAACTAGTGATTGGACGTTATTAAAGTCATTATCAGACCTTACAATGGAATTACACGTGGTAGCTTTATACTCATTGTTCTTTGCTTTGGAGTTGAAAAATCACTTTCAAAAATCACAAAACAGAATAATTAATCAAGACATTTTACTCCTAATTACTCGGATTACAGCTAAATCAGTTTTAGATAATCATGATGAACTAGCTGCACTGTATGCTTTTCGCCTTCGTTTATTTTTTGGGTGCGAATTACAACGTGCATACCACAATATTGAAACAGGATCCGACATTGATATGATTTACGTCGAGCAATCCGTGATAAAATATGTGTTGCATTTTCCGTCAATTAACAGAGTCAACTCTATCACGCACCGTGATAAAATCATTATGTAATAATAATACCTTTCTGAGCTCTGGCATTTTAAAAAAATCCTCACGAAGCATCATAAAAAAAATATTGTGGAAACTTTTCCTGTAGTAACTCGTTTTAATTAGCTCAAGTGCTCAACCCAAAGAGTTAGCATTTTCTGCTTTTAT
Source organism: Papaver bracteatum (assembly GCA_023529315.1). NCBI lineage: Eukaryota > Viridiplantae > Streptophyta > Magnoliopsida > Ranunculales > Papaveraceae > Papaver > Papaver bracteatum. Next base: position 119,135 of record JAJJWX010004966.1, on the reverse strand, counting down.
ATTTTGGGGCTTAAAGGCTAAAGCACAATCATAACTGCTCTCTTGCCGGCCTTGATTAGTGGGATTAGTATCAAAAAGTGGACACCAGCAATAGTAATGAGCATGTGTTCAAAGACACGAGTCCTTAGCATTGGCCATCCACGCAACATGTAGTCGCAAACACAGATTGATGAATTGCCAACAAACACAAGGTACATTATACATCATTCATAAGTCATATCGGCAAATGATCAGTAGTACTGTAGGACAACTGACAAGGCTCTTGAGACATTTTCCTACATGATTGTGTATCTGGTCAAAAAATGATGCACCAAGATTTGTTTACCTAACGGTTTTAGTTACGTACACTAGTGCTTTTAGTACCATTTGCGCCAAGCAACATCACCTTATCCAAGGAATGCAAGCAGAGATATATGTATATACACTTGTTAGGTAGACGGGTTTTGATTGCTGGGACCGGCATCATGTGGTTTGGTTGCATCCTCTGTACATTTTTTTTTTTTTGATCGATATCCTCTGTACAAGGTAACAGGCCTTGCTTCCTCACATGCAATTGTCAGGACTGCTCCCAGAGGGTTTATGGGTTAAGCTCACTAAAGCGCGGTTGAACTTTGCTTTTATATTTTAGAAAATCTAAAATGTGAAAATAAATATTGTTGTATGGTAGTATTTTTTTTTTCTTATTTGCTTCCATACAAAGGAATGGATCTTGAAATCACTAGTAGGCTGCTTTGGCATCTCTATTGGTGTTCATTATAAGCAAGAAGTCTAAAATCTGCAGATTATTAGTCACTCGGGTTTCCTCACTACTCGGCTCATTCATTCACAACTTGCTTTCCTGCCATGCGTTGGTGCGTTGGTGAGTGACTCATGATTTGGTTGCAAATAGGGAGTGGACAGTGGAGTTCAAGATGTATGAAGAGGTGAAGGGTTTTGGCCCCCACCTTCGATTGGTTTAAGTCAATTACCTCCACCTGTGATTAATCCCTAATAATTACACTTAATTTGGACAAAAAATAAGTCAGCTTTTTATCCCTGTACTCTGAAAAAGTCGCACACCATTGTCAACTTCTATTTAAATGGATAAGAAGAATATTGAAGAACTCATACGACTTATACCCAACCGCCCAGGCAGATATGGTGCTCAGGCTTGTGTATGGTACACCAGGAAAGTGTTAGTGCCGCTGTATTTCGATGCAAATACCTTTCCTGCAGTAGTAGGCTGAGAAAATGCAACTTGCGAGGCTTCAATAGTGTAACCCTTGGAGAAACTCTTCCTACATAAATAACAGACGGAAATGGAACATTATAAAGCTGTGAAACATGAATCTTTAGGCCCTTACCTCTAAAACCATGTTTGAGTTCAAAGATCAGAAGACGATGACTGATGTGTACTTAAATAATAAGGAATATCGATGATGGGTGATTGAGAAAGTACTTACCTTGCAGCATCAAGTAATTTGGTGGCAACATGTTTCCTTCTATTAAAGGGTGAGACCCAAATAGCTCTAACTCCACAGAGGGCTGAAACAGCATCGTTCTCGCACAGAATGACTCCACTTGGGTCTTCTGACTCATTAAGTTCATTGACAGAAGGCGTATGCTTTACAATTTCCTGCTTAAAGTTAACATTCCCAAAACGCAGTACAACAGAATTTGGTCTAGCTGCATTTTTATTTGAAGTGGAGCTTCTCTGGACTACAGATTTTGAAATTACTTTGTATGCTGTTTTTATTGGTTCCACAACCAGACAACCAGCAATTCTCTGGCTCAATACGAACAGATACACCTGAAAACAAGATGACATCAAGGAGTTGGGATTTATTGATAACAACCTAGGATGTACACACAAGAGGCTTTTCCCAGAAAAAAGACTCATGGTTTGTACCTTGCAGAGTTTGTGGAGAAGCCACCCCTCACCCAAACCAAGCTCATCCTCCACCATCTTTACAACCTCTTGAACCTGACAGTAGACAATCTCCCTCAGTAAATCTTTCAAATTTTAATAGACCAATTTTCATCTTTAACAAATCTGGTAGACAGAAATAACAATGAGAAAGAAGTGGAACCTTTTTCATTTGAGCTGGTGGGTCACCATCTAACACTAAAATAACACGAGCACCCTCACTTGTTAAAATTACTCTTTCATTGCGCCAACCCTGTCCATGGATTTAAGATAAGACATGAGAAAGTGAGAAACAAAGGCCAGAAAAGGGAATACAGATATTGCTGCTGATTAAACAATGATACCAACTTGATTTTGAGTAAAATACCTTAAATTGGATTCCATGGGTGTAGGTCTTGTGAAACTCTTTGTGAACCTTCTCATCCCCTTCATCTCCTATAGCATAGTTAAACCCACAAGTAGAGCAGGTATGTAAAAGGAAATCTGACTGCCCTAATTCCAAATGAAACTGCGCGTAACTTCTCTTTTTGTTCAAAGTTTTGCATGAACTAGAAGGCAGTAGTTTGGGAGGGGAAACTTGAGGTCTTTCTATAGTGTCTGCACTAGTGATTTCACCATTCCTGTGCAGGGCAAGCAATAGTTTGTTCACTGAGTGTCAGAATTTGGGAATATAAAAACTTGTTGCACCAATGTGGAGATTTGCCTACTCCGAGATGAAGCAACCATGACTGAGATATCTATTGGTTCTTGAGCAGTAGAAATTTGTTGCTTAAAAGTAACAAGATTGAATTTTTTACCTGACTGGTTCCTCTTTAGGTGTTCGACGCTTGTATGTTATTCGAATCTCTGGCTCTTGAATATCAAAGTGCGTGGTACCTTCAGCGGGAGCGGAAAGTTTAGATGGGTCAAAGCTTTTGTCTACGGAGCGCTTAAAGAAAGAACTGATTTTGGGTTGCATTGAAGCTGGGTGCTCTCAACAGACTACTTTCTGGTTTCTAAGCTGCTTAGCCAGATACAAATTTTGATAAAGTTCTAGTCTTAAGCTCTTTGCATATCCAAATTAACCTGCGAAAAGAGTTTTTACTTTTAGAACTTCAGCACTTTACTCAAATTAACAAATGAAGTACTATTTGTCTCTGAGATAAAAATTAAAGCAGACATTTAGTCTGCATTTTAGTGAACCAAACCCTAAACAATATACTATAATTTGAGACAAAATGGGTCAAAATAGACAAGAAATTGAACAAACAAGTCATAAAAAACAAATTAGCATTAATCAATAAATCAGGGATTTTAGCATTAATCTTTCACAATGCTAATTTGGACCAATTATAGTAGACTCCATAAACATGATCTATGGGTCTTTTGTTTTCCTTCATAGAAATAAGTCAATTGAAATCATTAGTTATGGGTAGAGTGATGATTACCAGAGAAAGCTTTTTGGAGTTATTCAATATCTTCAGCTACAGATGGGATGGAATCAGGGACAATAAGACTAGCAATTATCTCAAATGCAAATGCTTGATTCTCCTTATCTCTGAAAATGACAAATTGAGAGATGAAAATGAAGGTATGAAACTGATGAAATCTATTTAGAGAGGGTTTTAAGACAAACAATAAATGAGAAATTGATTTACTATTAAAGATTTGGAGGACTTTGATTTATCCGCGTATAGGAGTTAGGACATGGCTACTACACAAATGAAGCTGCTGACAAGGTACCCAACATAATTTTAAGGAAACAAACAAGAAAAATCTGCACCGATTATGACCACCACCCACGTCCTTTTGTTTTGCTTTCACATGACTTTGTTTTTTTCCCTCATAGATTTTTGAGTGTGTATCAGATTCAAATGATGGATTCCCAATTTATTTCTGGATTTTTGAAGTTTTAATTCAACTCTCAGCCATAGATCCATTTATTTTGACGCATATAATTCCTAATTTATAGATTAATGCTAAAATCCCTACTTATACCCTAAAATCAAATTGGAGTATTAGTGAAACAAAAACATAAATAAACAAGAAATTGAACAACAAAAGCCTGATTGAAACTGTCACAAACATATAAATCCATTTATTGGATCCACTCGATGTATTAGTTCAACAAACAAGTCCTAAGTTTAAGATGAATAATTAGGTCATCTGGAATTCAAGTATGAGAAAGCTCAAAAGAATTGGGGATTAACGAATGCTTAGATTGGAATTAGGTTTATGTGTCTATCAAGTCGAACTCATAAATCAGTTCTGGGTTTAGAGGAAAACAAAGTTAAACAAAAAGAGATGATGAGGAAAGAAAGAAAGAAGAATACCTGCTAATTTTCTTCACCACCGGGAAAAAATTGAGGGAGGGAGGAGGAGAGAGGACAGTGGAGAGAGATGGGGGAAAAGATGAAAAAATAAGAGATAAGCGGGAATTTTCGCGGGTTATTGGATTTTGACGATTACCGCACTCAAAATTTTGGCTTGGGCACCCCTTGTATGGGAAAGTTTAAAATGATCCCTTGAGAAATGAGAAGTAGAGCTACAAGCCTACACCAGTGACCGGTGAAGTTCAGGCGGAAAATACGCTGACGAAAGTGGCAAGCAGGGCAAAGTTTGTTAAGGCCACTCACTATGGTGAGCAATTTAGCTTTGCTATAGCTTAATTGTAAGGAAATCTAACTACTATGGTCTTCCGTGTAGCTTAAATGTAGGGATATCCCGTAACTACATTTCAAAGTTGATTAGAACTGATTAGCTTTGTAGTATCAAAAAGTGGAAGCCAGCAATAGTAAACACAATTTGAGAATATGGGGTTGTCGCAAACACACATTGATGAATTGCCAACAAACACAGGCACCTATACATCATTCATAAGTCATATCTGCAACTGACAAGACTCTTGAGAGATTTTCCTACATGATTGTGTATCTGATCAAAAATGATGTACCAAGTTCTGTTTTACCTAACGGTTCTATGTTCACTAGTGCTATCACTATTTGCGCTTAAAAAGAAAGTTCTAGCAAACACAGGCACAAACCATATTCCCGACACTTGCGCTCTGACCAGATAACTCGGTTAACCCACTATAAAATCCTGTTAAATAATCACTTTGTAACCATGGGCTGTTACAGCTGCAACGTCAATGGGAGCCTACTCTAATCTGCTATTTTTAAACAACCTAAAGAATAGTAAACTGTGCAACAGGATTTTATTTTTATATTTTTGTTTAAAGTGATGAAAGAAAACATTCTGAAATTGTTAAAAGTAAAAAAGAAGTTACATTTTTGCTTTAGGCTTTTTACAGTCACCAAAATTTGTTTCTTCAACTGTCCCTTCCTCATATTCTGCTACTTACTTCTTCGAAAACCACACATATAACTTCGTTGTTGTTGTAACTGCAATCTGAAAACGACTAAAGGCGTGTTATTTGCCATCACCGTTTTAAAAAAGAGCCTAACTTATTCTAGTTTCAAAAAAGAGCATTAACACAGAAAATATATACGATTGATAAAAGATGACCACAAACCTTACATATAAAGGTCCTCTTTCTGATTGTCAATGAGTAAGCACAGGATTAGGCACGAGTGGCACGCTTCGAGTTTGGCTGCCTATGCTAGTTTGGTTTTGAGGTTGACTTTGCACCATTTCCTTGTCTGATGTAATACAAGCTCACTACCCAATCCTTCTTTTCAAATCAATCAGATTTTTCTTGGCTGCCGTTGTTAAAATAAGGCTTCTGCAACCACACCTTGTCCATTTCGAGCACTCAGATTGTGATAGTTCAGCACTACTTACACCACCGCCGCAAAGTAAGTGTTGGAAAGTAAGATACAAAAACAATTGTGACCATGATAGTTTAACAGTACCAAATGAGCAAGATATAATGCCAGAAAGTAACCAAAACTTTTAAGAGTTCAGCACAGACCAATAGTCGCTAGTTGAAATCAACACCAGAAGATTATACACTACTGTTACAGCGTGTTACCTTTGTATGCAATTGTGACCCATGTTAGCCAACAAGAGAACTGCTCCACTTAAATGATCTTTTTGTTCTACATTGCTTACAAATTTTGAGATGATTATTTTCAATTTATTTTATGATTAATTGAGCGAAGATGGGTAACATGTTCAAACAAGCCATATTAAGGATTATGTCAAACTAACCCTGCAACTTTGGTATCAGGTATCAGTACTTTAAATAAACATCCTATCACAATTGAGATGCAGAGGATGGCCCTTGAAGCCTTTCAAAGTAATGACACTACCGAACTTTTGAGTGTTTCTTGTGCATAATCACAAGACTTATAACCATGTAATACAGAAATGCGGGTAAGATACATCACCAACCATACTTGTGGAATAACAAAGTTTATCTGGATATTTAGACCAAATTCAAAGCATTATGCTAACATCATCAAGCTAAGTCACCATTGCAAAGCTAACCACGTGAGTAGGAAAAGATTCATTTGTATACCTTGTTATTAAGGGGCTCAGCCTTGGGTAGGAGTCGTATATGACTATTTGCAAGCATTAGAATCAAATGTTCCCTTTGATTCCTGACAATGTCTTTCTGCAAAGACCAACGTGGATAAAAAAGTTAATGCTCCCAACAATGACTAGCCGCTAAACTATTATATATAATCATTCCTTTGTTAGATCTGACCTGAAAGCCGAACAGTTCCCTAAGCCAATCTAGTATGTCCAAGTCTCCTCCCTTTTGTCTTTGCTGCTCAAACGAAGAAGGCTAAGCAAGTCATGATGTTCCAGAGAGCAGCCACAGAAACTTTAACCTGGTCAAATGGAATGAGCATAAAGTAAACTGCGAATCAAAGACTTAAAATGCTACTACTCCATTCAGCAGCGACATCCATTTTTCCCCCGACCCCCTAAACAGGCATTAGCATGCACAACTGAAGCATAGTGGTAGTACCTACCTCCTCAAGCTGCATGATGGACTGCGATGACCCAGCAGCATCCAATGGAAGAATGTTGAATGGAGTATAGATTTCCTTCTTTTCTTGGACCTCCTTACCAGCTGCAATGATCTTTTCCCGCAGTGAAGCAGGAAATATTTTCAAAGCATTAGTGATGCCAACATATGATAAATGCATGATCCAAGAAAAAGAAACACTGGTGAAAACATAACATCATATGAGTACTGAATTTCTAATAATAAAAGTTTAGCTTGTCATATAAAATCATGATAAACCGTTTCAAATGTAATCAGACGGTACTCAGTATCACACCAATCCATGTCATGTTGAAGTTCCAAATGCACATGAGAACTGATACGGGTAACTCAACCTGATCATCATGAATTCAGATGTCCAGAATAATGTCTACTGCTCCACGTGGAAAGGCAATTATATGAATAAATCAATGAATGTATTTATGCATATGCATCAAGCTTTCAGAAAAAAGAGTTATTCTAGTTAGAAGACATAAAGCAACACTGAAACTTGATGCAATAGCTTCAACAAGTTTAGCCAGACATGATGATATGGTGCTCCCACCAATTCAAAAACATATGAAAGAAACAACAATTTGCAAGTCAGGAAGATAAGATTATAAATATAGGAGCTACAGAATCTCAATAGGTCCAGCAGATAAACGAAGTTTTGCCATTGATAATTAAACCAAAATTTATTGAAACAGTAAACCAAACAAATATAATGCACCTACAGGTAAAACCTCCTAATCATCGAAGAAGTAGTGACTGTTGGTTTTTGATTTGTAATATGAAGTGAAAAATCCTCCAACTGTCTTTGGTTGTTGCAGAGTCCACATATTCTCGAAGATTTTCCTCATCATCGAATTTAAAGCAGCACGATCAGATATTTGAGTTCGTACAGGCAACAAGGTTTTCAAAGCGCAGATGTTTTCAACCTCACAATTCAGCCAGTAGTCATTGGGTCTAACAACTGTGGGTAGTAACTTGTCAGAGATGCATGAATCTAGGTTCCTAACCACCTTGAGACATCTCCTTTGCAGATTGAAGAAATGAATTTTTTTGGCATCCACCCAGTACAGTAATATCTGGTCGGAGAAGCTGACGAACCGAAAATTGCTACTGAAAGGAATTGAATACGCCGAAAGATCAATGGTCTCCTCGGCCCAAACTTGGTCATCTTTGTAAGCCTTCAATATTTTCAAGTGAACCTTTCCCAAAGTAAGCGTTTTTGGTGATTTCTTTTCAAGATTGGCAACAACTAAGAATCCTTTATACTCAAACCTCCGAGTATGTGTGTTGCGTTCAAGTGGGATTCGGATGTATTGCAACTTGTCTTCATGGAGGTCAAACAAGAGAATTACCTGCGGATCAGCTGTCCACCAAAACAAAGCTCCTCCTCCTGCTCCTGAATAGACATTGTTGTTTCCCATTGCAATATCCAACAAACTCCCCTTTCTTATGCTGTATAGTTTTTTGACACCATAATTAGTGTAAAACACAAGGGTGGGATTCTTTTGGGAATAATTAGTAAATTGTGGATTTTGATTGATGTGATTGTACATGTACTTACTTGCGCAGCTTAATCTCGTCAGAGATTTAACTTGTAGACTGGATAGAAACTCTAGAAACAATTCAATTGGAAGAGATATTTGGATCAACTTCATCTTTTTCTTTTTTTCTTCGGTCTTCACATATAAATCCATTTATTCGATCCACTCGATATATTATTTCAACGTACAAGTCCTAAGTTAAAGATGAATAATTAGGTCATCTTTTTTTGGAATTCAATTATGAGAAAGCTCAAAAGAATTGGGGATTAACAAATTCGATTGGAATTAGGTTTATGTGTCTATCAAGATGAAATTTATTGTAAAATCTATAAATCGCTTCAGTACTGGGTTAGAGGATAGCAAAGTTTTACGAAAAGAGATGCTAAGTAAAGGAAGCTGGGGAAAAATCAAGGGAGATTGGGAGGGGAGAAAGGGTAGAGAGATGGGGAGAAGACGAAGAAATAAGAGATAAACGGGAACTTTCAAGGGTTATTGGATTTTACGATTACCGCACTCAAAATTTTGGCTTGGGCACCCACCCCGTTTTCAGGAAAGTTACTTAAAATTCCCGGCTAGTTTGAGGCTTATATCTATTTGATGCCCTATCACCAAAGTAAAAGACAAAAAAGAGATCATTTAAAGTAATTTCTAAAATCTTTTAGTCAATTATGCTCCTTAGTTCATATTTTATCCCTAATAAATTAGTGTTAAATAATCGTCGTAGACGTTAATTGATCGTGATAGATATGAAATTAGCTAATGTTAATCCAACTTCAAAACATTAAACAAGTGAAAATTTCTGATTTTTTTCCCCAACACACCGATTAGAATCGGTTTATGTTTATGCATTCGTGAATCTATCCTAGGTTGGTGTTTTACATTCATGTAAGACACCTAGAATCGGTTAATGTATGTATAGATAAAATCCGATAACAACAATCGGCTTTTTATCATATGAAAACTGATTGATTCATTTTCATAAGAAAAAAAAAACTCATTCATATCTTTAGGACATATATTCGTTCATTTCAAATCTAGTACCCCTTTTCGTAGGAATCACATATGCATTTAGCACGTGCATCAAGCCTTTGAATTCCTAGGCGATCCCAGTGGATGAGTTATAGTCTCGTGAGAGTCTACCCAAGAAAGATGGGGGAGAAGACGAAGAAATAAGAGATAAGCGAGAACTTTAAAGGGTTATTGGATTTTAACGATTACCGCACTCAGAATTTTGTCTTGGGCACCCACTCCGTTTTTTGGGAAAGATAAAAATGCCCGACTAGTTTGAGGCTTATATAAGTCTATTTGATGCCCTATCACTAATAAAGTAAAGACAAAAAGAGGTCATTTAAAGTAATTTCTAAAATCTTTTAGTCAATTATGCTCCTTAATTCATATTTTATCCCTGATAAATAAGTGTTATCGTTATAGGCGCTAATTAATCGTTGTAGATATGAAATTAGCTAAAGTTAATCGAACTTCAAAACATTAAACAAGTGAAAGTTTCTGATTTTTCGCCCAAAACACCGACTAGAATAGGGTTATGTTCATGCACTCGTGGACCTATTTTGGGTTGGTGTTTTTCATTCATGCAAGACACCTAAAATCGATTGACGTATGTATAGATAAAACCCGATAACAACAACCAGTTTTTTATTAGTCTCATGAAAAATGATCGATTCATTTTCATAAGAAAAAAAAGCTCATTTGTATCTTTAGGACATATATTTTTTCATTTCAAATCTAGTACTCCTTTTTGTAGGAATCACGGATGCACTTAGCACGTGCATCAATCCTTTGAACCTCTAGGCGACTCTAATGGATGAGTTATAGTCTCGTGAGAGTTTACATTGAAATCTACCCATGAAATCTACATAAAAACTTCTAAAACTATCAATCTTCATAGAAGGAATCAGAGCAACATAGCCCACCATATAGTCTGGGGCATACTCCAAAATTTTGGATACCATGAAATAATAGCTTTCATCAAATGTGAATGCTTCTCCCTTTTCCTCCAAGTCATGCTCTTTTATGACTTCCTCCAACAAAAACAAAACACAAACTTACTTTGTTAGTGTTGTTTAATTAGAAGATCAAACAACTTAGCTTACGTAAAATAAACTGTAAAGATACTTACAAAGAAGGGATAAGCTTAGATGGATATCGTTGAAGATTCGTTGTTGAATACATATATAAGAAATGGATGGCTTGGTACCTATCATGAATTTATTGAAGACTTATTCTCTTTGGATTACCATAACCTATATTGGTTATATATCTTCTCCCAAAAGGTTTCGGTTTCTACCCTTATGAGGGAGATATCTACAACTCAATTTTCGGCATACAATATTTTTATTATGGAAAAATCTTCGGCGTAGTCAAAATGATGCCATGCTTGTATGTATAGTTATGAAATGTGAGTTTGTAGATTATATGGAGTAGGAGTGAATTGAATATGTAAGTTTGAGGAAAATTGGGTATGGTAATGACGTTTCCTTATATAGAGAAAGACCCAAACGGTTAGTTTTTCAAAAAAAATAAATAATTGAGCGCAATTGACCCTCATGAATGCCAATAAAAACTGATTACAGTTTGATGCCAAATGGAATCAGTTCTTATAGTTTTCAACATTCACCTATTGTAGCTCTGAAGATCAACAAAAATATTGCACTTTCCACCGACCATAATCTGTTCATATTGTTGCACACATAATTTCTAACTAGAAAAATATACTGAACACTGACACTTTTAAGGATTAAAGAATTAGATTATACGAATACCTACATAAAGTAATTTAAGGATGAAACCAAAAGAATCAGTTCATTTGTATAGTCTGAGAGTATTTAAAACTGGACTAAGTCCCCGGGTTTTTCTGCATTCGCAGTTTCCTCATTAACAAAATCTTGTTGTATGTCTTTACTTTATTTTCCGCATTATAATTAATTGTTCTAGTTATAATAATAAAGTAATAAGAAATTAATTGTTCTAGTTATAATTAATAAAGTAATAAGAACGTGTACCATAATCGCCACTTGGCATGATCCCTCTTTGTTATCCCGGTCCAGATTAACCTTGTTCCAAGTGAACATCTCGTGGAAATAATCATTTAGTGCTTGTTGCTTAAAAAAGATTATACAATGTGGGTTTTGAATAGGTTGAGATATCGTGGTGAACTTGGTACCCTTGTCATTTCATAATTCCAATCCATGAAGCGTATATGTCTTAGTTGTATGCTAGAGTAGTCCTCTACTAACTTAGGTTTCCTATGAGAAACATAATTAGGTTTATGACCTAAATACTTAACTTACGGATTCATGAATCCATGCCCGAGTATCTATAACTAGATAGTGCATATATCTTGACCTTGTTCTTATTGATCGTCGAGTTTTTCGTCAATATCCGACCAGGAATGCGATAGATAGTAATCGAAAGTTTTTTCCGTCTCTGTTTGTGGGTGAAAATGGTTTCTGCTGATTTCGGTAATTTCGGGTGTGCGGGTGAGAAACGAATTTAAACCCTAAATAATGTACTGCAAGGGAGTACTTTATATTCGAGAGATCAATCTGTACAAGTCCGGCCTAAACCAAGAAATTGTCATTCTAGACTTGCTTCGGTCACAAAGTGGAGGAGAATGGGTTGGTTTTGGGGAGGGAAGCAAGGAAAGTGATGAGACCAGAATAGTTGATTATGGAAGAGTAGTTGTGTTACGACTTGTATCAGAAAGTGGGAAGCTAACAAATGGAAAGCTAGCAAACATTTTCAGAGTGTTGTATGCTCTTGACTGAACTTGTTGTTCGGTGGAAATAGGTAAGACCTATTTATACAAGTCGAAGTGAAACGTACTCTGGTCTATTAAGGAATGGAAAAATGGGTGAGTAAATGGGAGGAGGTGGTAACTGTTAATGCATGGAATTGATGTTCCATAAAACCATTAACCTATGAAATTGATGTTCCATAAGACCGTGAATGCATGAAATTGATGTTTAATGCGTGTCATAACCACAATAAATTAATCAAGATATTTTCCACTAATTAACTGGTAATATAATGGAAGTCAAGTTCGTTCCCACGAAGAGCAGTGTAATTGATATGTTATTTAGTTCAGCAAAATAAAAATACTAAAAAGGGGGGATTGGTTTGATTATAATAAACAAAAAGAATAATAATAATAATAATAATAATAATAATAATAATAATAATAATAATAATAAGATGATTAGGAGTCATTCACCGTTACCAAACGTTGATTTGCATAGTATACTTGTTTACCTTTCGTAAGAATCATATATCACCAACCGTAGAATAGCAACTAGCTCAGTGCTATCCCCAAAACTCCTTATACCACGGATGCGGAAGCTCTCCAATATCAGATTCTATCCAACCGAACCACCAAGTAGTAGCTCACTCAAGGTGCAATCCAACTGAATGCTTTAGGCTTTGTGAATTAGGTTGATCCCAGTAGTTAAACTCTTAGCTCAAGGTTCACTTGATGATGTTGTTTTCACTCGCAATTGCTCCACAGAATCCCTCTGTAAGGTCTCAGAATTTCTACTTATATAGAGAGTTGTTTGACTATTACAGTTATCTCCCAACTTCTACTAGCATTAGAATGATCAATGGATTAATCCAATTGTACACTTGAATAATCTAGAAACCAATCATAAACCCTATATATAGAAAAAACAATCGATAATATGATAAAAACTTCGAATAAATTTGTATAATAATTAATCTTCACGCCCGGAACTTTGAATTCATCCTAATCAAATAATGTTTAGCCTCTCATGTTACACCGTTCCATAGTTTCCCCCTAAAGGGGTAAACCCTAAAATATGAATGAAGAACAAAAGTGTATTATGAGATGTAAAGATATATTTTTTTAGGTCAAGAAGTGTCATAAATAGTCTCCAAGTTAGAAGTTCCCGTGCGCCAAATCCCGGTCAAAATATGTTGCGACCACTTGCCAAAATTGCACCAAAAAGACTAACCCAAACCTTTCCGTGTGTGGTCTTCATCCAATGGGTCGTGAAGATGGATAGAATCCCAGTCCATTTACTTATCAATACCTATATTTGGTATGTCAGTTCTCGGAGACTGACAGCTTATCTTCTTCTTCTTTTCCGACGTCCGGGACTTTCAAGCCGTAAGTTCTCCCGTGTCCTTCTCTTATTTTCTCGGCTGATTTACAGATGAAACTTTCTAGTCGTAACAACTATTATGGTTTTCTTTTTCTTTATTTCTTTCCTTCTTTTCCAACAGCTCCCATTCGACACAGCATCAACACCTGTTTTATTTAAACTCTTTATTACTCCATAGAAACAACAGCTGAAGCTCCATGTTGTTCCATCAAAACTCGACCATTGCCACTTCTCGATCTTTTATAGCGTCATCATCATCTACCGTTAATCATCATCTCTGCAAATGAGAATATCTCAAAACCACAGCAACATCACAGCCATGCCATCACCAAACAGTCAACAACATCTTCCTAATTCAATCACCGGAAAAACCCATTCTTCTCCTCAAACTTTCCGTAACTCCATAACCGATAACCATAGCCAATACTCATTGTCGAGACCGAACTCCGTTAATACTTTCAGCATCATCGCTACCATGTCCAGCGAGTCTCAACTGATTCCTTTGATCGAGCTTCCATCAACTATCATCAACTTTTGTTCTTACCTTCATCATCGATCATCAACATAATACTCCTCTATTACCTATTTATATCACTCGACAGCTTCTTCAACCCACAGAAAAATCATCCTGACCAATCACTGTCATCGAGTCTACTATCGATCACCTCTCTATCGAGCAACACAATATTTACGGCCACTATCGTTGGTATATATCAGCACCAAACCCAGCTCAATTCATTCCACCAGCCTTCACTATCAATAGCAAAGTTCGAACTATGTCCATCACCTGATCACGAAAACTCTTCTCTGTCATCAAACCACAACCAACCAAACTTAATCAACTTCCCATAGCAGCAACCAAATCTCGATAATCCATAGATCATGAGCTCTTCTTCATCCACCTCTCGAATTCACTTCAACCTCCACTACTAACAAATAATAAACCCGGGGAGTACTCATCATCTTGCCACCAAGTACCGACCGCAACTCTATCTGCCAAGGTTAAATAAACCCAAACTTGTCATCACGGCATTCTGTCACCATCACAGCTGCCACACTAAAGCTCCATCATCTTCCCGAGCCTGTCAACAGCACCAGCAAAGCACCGCTGCATAACTTCATCAACTGCCAATGGTAGAAACTCAATCTTTCCTGCTCGTTCTCCACAGATGCACCTATCAGTTTCCATCTTCTCTGCATTTACGGTCTGCTAAATCAGAATCCATCACCGATAATGGCAAGTGACAACAGCTCCACTGATCCTAGCTTGCTCGTTCCATTCCTCACCAGCCAATGCTCTTACTCGAGCTCAGTCCATCACCCTCTAACAGTAGCCAAGCTATTCTCGACAGCACTATTCCATTATCCTCATCTCCTTCTCGTCTGCACCATAATGGCACCAACCCATCAAGTGTAAATTCTTTATCACTGCCATCAACCAATGACAACAGCACCACCACTGCAGTTCGAGAATAGATCACAGCATTCCTGGTTTCTCGAGTTCTTCCCTCTCTGCACATAACTACCATCAATCATCATCACTATCGAGCTCGAGTTATTGTCAGTTTCATAAGCCATCTTCATCTCTTGTCCTTATCAGCAACCCAACTCATTCACCATTGATCACTACTTCCACTTGTTAACAGCGACCATCATCCAACAACCACATCGTACTCCAGTTACCATTATGATCATAATTTCCGGCATTCACCGCTAACCTTGGAAACCAACCCTCGTTACTTCCATTAACAGCACCGTAACCGGCTCCCTCCAACTTCTCGTTCTCCTCGAACTCAATCTGCAACTCCATTAGTCTCTGATCTGCAACCTCCATCGCAACTAGCTTCAACAAACTCAAAGCCATTTATATCAATAGACGGCTTTCTGCTGGTCGTGAAAAGAACGTGCATGAAGAAGAAAGGTGGTGCCCCCGATCTGCATGGCTGGTGCTTTTAACAACTTTTGAGTTATGGCTCCCCATGTAAATAGCCTAACTTCCTTTAGCAGCTCCTTTGTAAATGGCAACCCCTTAACGGAATGGATGCCCCTTAACGTACAATTGGGGTGTCAAAAACACTTTCCCTTTTATGCTTCCAAGTTATTGTTTTTTCTCTCTCATAACTTCTTCATACGAACTCGGAATTACTTCATTCTTTCGCCGTTAGCTTCGGATTTTCGTCCTCTTCGAAATGATATCAAGGACTCCTAGGTTCGAATGAGTTCCACTTGGTCTTTGGCCTTTCTCCACTTTTAGCTAACTTCTTTTATTGCACAATTACGTGCAAATTCACTTCTTTCGGATGATTCACCTAACAAAACATAAATAGAACAAAACAAACATAATATACAATAATTTGCAAAATATATGCAAAATATGCACTTAATGAATTCTAAAATAAATACAACAACTCCATGTCGTTGAGGATATAGTTGCACTTAATGAACACTTAGATTTTGCTAGTCCTCGAGCAAACTATCTAAAATAAATACCAAAACTCCATGTCGTTGAGGATACGGTTGCACTTAGCATGTGCAACAAGCCTTTAAACCCCTAAGTGTCCCTAGTGGACGAGTTATAGTCTTGTGAGGGCTTACGAGAGATATACCCACAAAACCTACTCCAACTTCAAAGTGTTCCAGTTTCCCAAGCATCCAAAGATCTATGAGGACATAGAGTTTCTGCATGCTAGTAATAAAAAGTTAGAAATACCAAAGAACATATTCATTCTTTAAATCTTGAGTGAGAAATAACCACACCATAATGAGATAACGCGTGTTTGAGAGCGATTAATAAGCATTTAGCCTCGACTTATGCCTCACTTAAAAGGATTTTATGATAATTGCACTCAATAAGACGGATTTTTATGGGTCTCAAATGTGTGTAGGTAGGAATGAAGAGAGAATCCTACACACATTGAATGGTGGGAAGGAAACCTTCTGAATTATTTCTGGAGACTCCACAAAATCGTGGAAAACAAAAATATTTTTCTGATGATCTCTAAGAAAGGAAATCAACCACTATAGCAAGGATGAGAGTACTTACCACCTTCACATATGATTGCAATGATGAAAGCATCACTCTCACAACATCCAATAGAAACATCTTCCTTCCTTCGGCTCGTCTTCTTCATCTTGGTCTTCGGTCTTCAACTGCTGATGATAAACTCTTGAACTTCGTAGAACTTCGACAATTTGTAACTTTTTTCCTCTATTTCTTGTTGCTTGAAACTTCCTTATAGATTTTTCTTCCTCATGGCCTTATTAAACAAATAACAACCTAAATGCAAATCTCTTTGTATATGTTTTCTCTTTTTTTTTTCTTTATATATATATATATATTTTTTTTTTTCTTTTTAAACAAAAAGATTGCAACTACAAAAATATAACGAAATTAAAATAACATGGCCATGAAAGAAGTACTTTACCACTTTGATCTTCACAACTTGTATTGTTTTTGTATCATAAACTTCAATAACTCTCATCTTTTGATTATTTTCGCTCTTGTAAATAAGTCTTCATACTTGGATATAAATTAGGCTCCTTGTGTGTAAGTCTTCAACATGTATATAGAAATATGCTCATTGTATGTTGCTTTCCTTGGATATGAAATTTTCTTTTACTCGTATTGTTGCTTGTAAACCTCAAACATCTTCAACTTTCCTTGTAGATTTTGATGTCGCTCCGCTTGTTGATGATGATGTGTTTCTATGGACCTATTGTTGGCGAGAGGGAGAATGGTGCTAACTGCAAATCAAACTACAAGAAGGTGGTTTTCATCTATAGACGTCACCCTCATGATTGAAAAAATTAGCACTCAAGAGATCAAAAGTAGTGCTGAAAATGGTGTAAAGTTGGGTAGCTCACCATTATACCCGGAATTAACGTACGGTGACACACACACTCAAAAGAAAGCTCTTTAGTCAGCTACAAAGAAAATTTGGTCTGGTGCCTTGGTTGATATGAAAATGGGTAGTCTCCACTAATGATAGATCAGCAACTCTAATAATTCATTTCTCCCTGCTCCTAATTTGCATCACCGGCATGATTAAATCCATTATTTAACACTCCAATTTGTAAGAAATCCGAATGTAGTTCCCTAACATTTCCAAGTTCAGTTATGTCGGTCAGAATCTCTATGTAAATATACCTACAAGTATGCTAGTGACTTTAAAATCTCTACAAGTTGGAGGTTTTATTCAAATATATACAAAGAAATTGAAAATTTTGACTCAAAAAGGCTAAAAAACTCTATATGCAAAAGACTCCCCCACACTTAAACTTCACATTGTCCTCAATGTGTAAAACTGAAAAATCTGAATTCTGACGTAGCAACAGATAAAACGCAAAAACTGTGCAAATTGGTAAGGAATTTGGAAAAACTCCATTTCACAAAAGTTGTTCATCTATGTGTTTTATACAAAGTGTCAAAAGAACATAGTGTTTCGATAAACGTTCTGACAGTTATGCTCTCTGGACTGAACTACGCACAGTGTGAAGTTTTCTAATGAAAAGGTATTCGTCATAATTCTCTTCTAAGATAGATTACGGACTCAATGAAATTAAACATGGGGATGAAAATATGATATGAAAACAATAAAAACAAAAAATAAAAGGTTTTAAGATACAAAACCTATGGGTTGCCTCCCATTCAGCGCTTGGTTTAAAGTCGTCAGCCCGACTCTTTTGTTATCGTCCATATACCAACAATCTGAAAATCTGGTAGTCTGCCCAGAAAACAATCTGCAATTCTAATAACAACTTCATAAAATTATTAGAATAACATATGAATAACGAAATTGTTATAGCTTGGAAGTTCCCCCCACACTTAGTCCAATCTACGCTCGAAAGTGGATAGAGAACATAGAATTTGGGAACTTCAAAAGGTTCCTCAGCTTGGTGAACCTGCATAATTCTAGAATCAAACATATCAAGTGGTGGATACTTAGAAGCAAAATAATCCGTTAAAACTTTAGAAGCACAAATACTCAATCCTAATTGATGTGAATCAAAAGGTTTAGAAATATGCAAAGGATTCGACAAACCTTCCACAATCTCTTTTATTATATGATCCTCATCATTCTTAAAGAATTGCAATGAATTATTTACCTCGTTTGTATCGTGGTCCTCTATCAAACTATTTATCCATTCTTCATCTGCTTCAACCGAAATCTTAGCATCATTATAATCATTGGCAAGCTCAATTGGGTCTTCCACGACTTTAACCAATTTGGTTTCATTCTCAATCTCTATCTCTTCAACAACCTCGTCATCGAAATCGGAATCGGAATCATCTCCTAAAAAGTCTAGTTCATTGGTGCAAATCCTAAAATCATTGTTTGAGTACGTTACACCATTTATAATAACGGTTATGTCATATCCATTCTCCTCCTTTTGAATAGGCGAGTGATCGATATTATGATCTGGAGTTGAAATAACATTACCATTATTGCAAGGATTTTCCAAAGGTTGCTCATCTTCATCAGAGTCTTCGTCAACCTCATAATCTTCAATATCCCAACGACGTTGAAGTTCCGCTCGTATTACCTTGTTAATTTCTTCGAGAGTCTTTTATGATGCTCCAACTTCTTCTAACTGATCATATTGCTTAGAAAGCTTTCTGATATTAATACGTTTTCCACCATTATTCACGATGAAATTTTCAGACCGCATCTCTTCTTTTGACATAAATGAAGAAAGAACATGATAAATAGGAGTATGTCTTTCCAATCTCTTTATCATCTGCACATTAATAGAAAATAATTGATCATAAGTATAACTATCCTCCCATCCCTTTGATCACTCACTTATATACCCGTCATAAGGTTATTGATATGCATGAGAGTATCCATAAGGCTCTGTAGGGTATGGTTGGTAGTTGTTATATGAATGAGATTGAAATCCAAATTGATTACCACTATTATATGTTGATTGGTCTTGTGCTCCGTACATGTTATGTCCGCAAGGAAACATGACGACTCACAAGAATAAAATCAAAAAAAAATCTAAAACCAAAAACAAGCTAAATGTAGATGAGTTTTACTACAAACTACATCCAAAGGATAGAAACCTTCTACTCATCTAAAATGAAAGTAAACACTCAACAATGAACACAAGATATACGTGGTTCGGTATGATTACCTACGTCCACGGGGTGAAAGGATGAATCTTATCACTTCAAAGTGTTACAAAGATGTTTCTCTTAGTCGGATTTCCTTACAAGATGAACTTATTTCTCACTCTCTTCTTTTTGGTGTAAACTCGAGTTTCTCTCTCTCTATCTATCCCAAAATTACAACCTCCCTTTCTTGAATACAAGTCACTCTATTTATAGGAGAAGTTTCATACAACCAAGTTAGGGTGTTGGTCATGTTACATCTATTCTGCAGTTCTATGATCGGGTCAACTCATGTCATCCCTTCTTCTATGCGTATGGCCGATGTGTCTTGATTCCCTCGCCTGTCTCTCGTCCGAGCCGACCTCTTCGGGTGTTCTCTTGGCACGATGTCGCCTATCTTGTCTGTCACCTGTCTTATCTGTCGCCTGTCTTGCCTTTCGCCTTTACAGTTTGGCCGACGTGACACGTAATTTCTTATCCATTGACCATAGCACCTCGTTTGACCCACCATGTCCTGTCTTGTCAGCTTTGTCAGTATCCTAGGGTCAAGTCTTGTCCGACAGCAGCAAAACGATCACGCCTAATCCACGTGGCTCCTTAACTCTCGCGCCTGCTAATATTCATTCTATACTTCGCGTCTCTTAGTGTTTAGGTGTTTCAAGGCCTAAGATGTTGCCACTTGGATCTGTGGATAATTTACACCTGCATTTATGCCCCTTCTTTCGCTCGTATGGGTGACACGAGTGGAAGAACTTCGTCCCAACTGCCCACATCTTCGTCCATGCCGCAAATCCCGCCATGCGATGCCCCACTAACTGCACTTTATTACCTGTAACCGTCGGCGTCGGTTACAACTCTTTCCCTTTAAATAGCCCGCTTCTTTTTCCCTTTCTTCTTCTTTACCATTTCTCTTTCTGTTCCCCGCCGCTGCAATCTTTTCTCCCAGATTTGTTCATCAATCTTTGCTTCTAGAAACCCTTGTTTTCTTGATCTTCTTCCTTTCTCTCTTCCTCACCGTTTTTTACAGTAGTTGTTGTTACAGACTCGTCGCCCCAACTCTCTTCGTCGAAAACCAAGTTCTGCACTATTTATGTTGATGGCTTCTTCTCCCTCTATGACTGAGAAAAGGTATGTTGATGACGTTTTTTCCGAGTTTGATGCTTTTTCCCTTGCTTCTCTGTTTTCGCTTGAGAGCCATTCTAAGTATGATGATCGCGCGATGAAATCTATTTTTCATGATGATTCTCCTTCTATTTCATGCAGGTCCGAGAGAAGGGTGAGAGATCTTTCCGATGAGGAGTTCATTGAGTAGCTGAAGGAAAAGTACGACCTTGGAAATTATGAAGTTACCCTGATCTCGGGCCAAAACATTCTATTGAAGAAGTCCGATATGAAGAAGCACGAGCAATCGGCTGATTGTGTGGTCATCACTCAGGGTCAACTGGAGCTAGGCCTTCGTATTCCCTTGTACAACCCTGATAGCCCTTTTTATTACGAGATTCTTTCCCAAATCAAGCCCTCTCGCGCCTTGGCTCAATGGACTGGAAATACTTTCCGAATTATGAACGAGTGGAGGGCCCAACGAGATGGATACGGTTCTACCACCGAGTGGTCGACCTACAAGCCCGAGGAAGCTCCCGCATATACCATTGCTAACTTCCTTGCCAACTATCAAGCTGGTACTTCAAACTTGGGTGACCTTGCCGGTTTTGCTGCTAGTCCTTATCGTCACAGAACTATGCCCGAGGGTGTTGAGAGGATGATGTTGGATGCCGATCCTCTCGACCATAGTTCTAACAGGAGACCCCGCCATTCTAATGACCCGATTTATCCACGAATTCCACTTCTCGTCCGAGGTCCTATTCTACATGGTAGTTTCCCATTGCCTTCTTTTCCTGCCGAGCCATATTCTTTCTGGGTAGTTAATGATGACAGGGCTGATAAGGTATGCGTTTCCTCCTACTTTCCTCGATTTCTATCTTGCTAGCTTCGATGTCAACTGGTCATTTGTTATTTAAAATCTCAGGGCGATTCCACCAAGGTTACCGGATCGTCTAGGAAAAGAGGTGCTGGCACAAGGGTTGATGAAAACTAGGGGAAGGTAACAAACACACTGATTCCTTATAAGTACATGTACTTGCCCCTGTTTTTTGCCTTCACATGTTCTGATGAAACACATAGTGCAGAAACCTCGGCATGATGATGATGAAGTTGATGAGGCTGACCCTCAATCTTTTAAGCGTAATCCCCCCAGAGGTAAGCAAGTTGCTAAGCCACCGCCAAAGAGGACCCCAGTCATCGAACTTTCCGATGAAGATAATCTATTTGGTGATAATGTCTCGGGTGACAAAGGCGATGAGCAAGGGATGGGCGACCAGCAGGAGCCCCAGGAGACGCCCGATGTAGAGAAGATTGTCACTACGGAACCAGTAATGCTTCCTCATGTGCCCCTGATCACTGATGGGTCGTCGTCTATCGCTGAAACTTCCTTCACTGTTTCTGGCCCTATCATGAATTCTGTGGGTGCACTTACTTCCCCCGACTTTGGAGCATATACTGATGAACAGATGTTGAATTCAGTTCCCTTTTATGGCGATATCTCCCTGACGCTTGACACTGTGGTGAGCGATTCGTCTCGGCATGGTGATGCCCCCCCCTTCATATTCTTGTTGCATATAATTTAATCTCGTTTATTTGTGTCAGATCATGAACCGTGTACGTTTAGATGCCGCCAATCGTCTCAAAGACAAGCAGTTGATAGAATCCCTCCAACTTCAATTGTAGACTGAGAGGAATCACGTGAGTGTACTAGAGATCAAACTCGCCGATGCTCAAGGTATACTAATATTCTTGAAACCTTAACTTATGTCGATTGAGTTCATCGTGCCAGTATCCTGAGCTGGGTATCCTTCTTCTAGCCGAGGTAGCTAGTATAGGTTTAGACGCTACTTCGGAATTTAGGATCATGAAGAGAAAATGGGATATTGAGAAGGATTTAGCGGAGAATCTCCGTCGGCGGATGGCCAACAAAGACGACAAAATAGACCGTCAAGCCGAGGAGATCACAAAACTTGAGGGCGAGCTAGAACGATATCGTCAGTTCGAGTATGACCCTGCAGAGATAGACAATCTACGGGCTCACTTAGGCTCTTTTCAGCGTCTTTCTTCTGAGAAAGCTGCTCTAGCCACAAATTTAGAGCAACGGGTAGACGCTCTTCAACTGCAGAACCGAGATATGCATGAGGATCACCGAAAAATATTGAGGGATAAAGATGTAGTGGAGCGGGCTAATGTGGATTTTTTGGGCCAAGTGAGTGAATTCGATAAAGTGAAGGCCGAGCTAGAATGGAGTAGGTCGCAGCTTTCAGTGCTCCAGGTGTCGCGTAACCGTCTAATGGACGATTGGAGTGAGCATAAGAAGTACTGACCTAGCAACGAGTTTAACGAGTTAACCATGAAATTATCTAAGGCCGAAGATGATTTGTCCAAATCCGTAGAGTCGCTTCAGTCAGTGTTACCAGCTCTTTCAGGTCTTATGAGTGGCGTGTTGAGGTGGTTTCTTAGGCTCAGATTATTTTTGTAGTTGTGAAATTGTTAAACCATGTTTACTGAATAATCCCGTATTGTTGTGATCTTGTAGGCGAGCAAAAACATTCGCATGAACTAGATCTGGAGGTCCAACGATTGAAGCAGGTCGAGGCCGATTTGGGTTCCAAGCTAGCTGATGCTGACGGAAACGCTTCTCAGCTTTTCCAACAACTCGAGGATGAACGTGTCGCCCATGCAGAGGAGATAGACGAGAAGGTTCAGTCGGGTATTGAGAAGTGGGTGGAGAATAAGCGACGCGAGGTCGCCCAGAAGAATGCCGGCACTGTTCCTCCTAAGGCTTGAAGCTTTTTTTTTTGTAGTGCTACGTCACTAAGTTACCATTTTTATCGGTTTGTAAATCGCTTTGAACACTTGTCCCCTTTTTTATTTCTGATACACTGCTTGTTTGTTTTCATGGGGGTGCTGCGTCGCCGATGTTGTTTGTTTTACTTCCGCTAAATTCTTCGTTTCGTATGGTTGCATGACATTTTCCGTACTTTCTTAATAGACGCATGACGCAATCGAATTAGCTTTTGTTTCATATGTTATTCCTGTAATTATTGTTCAAGTAAGTTAGTATTTTAACCTTTTCTGTCGAACACACCCAACAAGGATGGTCATCGGGCCCAATGCCATGTCCTAATTGGGGTATCTCATCACTATCTCTTTGGATTCAGTGGAAGGGTACCAGTCAACCTAGTTCTAGGCCCGATATCCCGAGCGGTTATCGACCAACCAATCTCGGGCAAGTGGACACGGTCACCTGCGATGGGGGCGACCTTTCAAATGTAAGTAGGCCACCTAGCTGAGAAGACCTCGCGTCTTAACAACCTTTGGAACTGGTTTCCAACCACCAGAAACCTTAGGCTACCTCGGTACTTGCACACTGCCACTGCCCCGAGTACGAATAGCCAGGCGACTGTAAGGCACCTCGGCACTTCCACACTGGCTTTGCCCCGAGTACGAATGCCCATTCGAGTGTAAGGCACCTCGGCACTTCCACACTGGATTTTCCCTGAGTACGAATGACCATTCGAGTGTAAGTCACCTCGGCACTTCCACACTGGCTTTGCCCCGAGTACGAATGACCATTAGTCGCTCATGCCCTATCTCATACCCCTCACGGTTTCAAAGAGATAGAAGACAAGTATGCTAACCGTTTTTCCGTATCGCCCGTCAAGGGTGGTAGAACTTCAAAAACTTGATGTTCCATGGTTTGAGCTCTTTTGTTCCGTCGAGTCGCAGTAGCCGATACGATCCCTCGACCGCCTTATATTCAATTATATACGGCCTGCACCACTTTGGTGCTAGTTTTCCGCCCCTTTTGTCTCGCTCCCATTCATCCAGGAATTTCAACACCTGCTGCCCTGGGTTAAATTCTCTTGGTCGGACGTGCTTATTGTATTCTCGCTGTAACCTCCTTTGGTAGTTTTCCATTTTTTGTAACGCCATTTCTCTTGTTTCTTCCAGGTCGTCGAGTTTAGCCAAGATTAGATCGGACGAGACGTTTCGCCTCCAAGCTTCTGTTCTTGTAGTGGGGATCATTCCTTCCGTTGGTAGGATTTCCTCGGTCCCGTAGGTAAGCATAAACGGAGAGAATCCCGTAGCTTCCCTTCGTGTGGTTCTATATGCCCATAGGACATTATATAGCTCCTCACACCAATTACCATATTCCCCATCCAGTTTCTTCTTCATGTTATTGGCGATAGTCTTATTGGTGATCTCGGCCTTCCCATTACACTGGGGGTAAATCGGGGTAGCTTTGCTCTTCCTGATGTTGTAAGTGTTGAACAGAAGGTCAATGTTCTCGCCTTGCAGTTGTTTTCCATTATCAGAGACGATAGCCGCAGGGACCCCAAAGCGGCAAATGATATGTTCCCAAATAAACTTGAAGACATCTTTGTCTCGGATGTGCCTTAGTGGTGCTGCTTCTACCCACTTAGTAAAATAGTCTGTGGCCACGATCAAATACTTCCTTTGCCATGTTCCCACATGTAATGGTCCGACAATATCTACTCCCCACTTATCAAAGGGCCACGGGCTTATAATAGAGTTTAAAGGTACTCCTGGAGCATGAATTTTCTTCCCGAAACGCTGACATTCTTCACAAGCTTTCGTCATTTGCTTTGCATCTTCGTTCATGTACATCCAAAAGTAGCCCATTGTCTTTGCCTTGACCGATAAGCTTCTCCCCGAGCTATGATTTCCGGCGGCTCCATAGTGTAGTTCATGCAGGATTATGTGGCCCTCCTCTTTACTCAAACATCGTAGGAGTGGTCATAAGTAAGACTTCCTATATAGGATTCCTTCCCTTAACTCGTAGGCGCCCGATTTACTTTTGATTTTATTTATCTCGGGCTGACCCTTAGGTAGCTCGCCCGTCTCTAGGTATTGATGTATCGGCTTTCTCCAATCGCCTTCTTTGTATCGATCGGCTGTGTTAGCAGCCACATCGATCCGTACTTCGGGTGTTTCTGGGATAGAAGGGGTAAGGAGTCGCATAACACGAATCCCTTCGATGCTTAGGTCTACCAGCTGTGAGGCGATGTATGATAGAGCATCCGAGTGTCTGTTATCTTTTCGGCAAATGTGGCGGAATTTAATGTTTGGTATTTGGTTGATGTAAAATTGGGCGAGTTCCCAATACTTTTGCATCACAGGATCGTGTGTAGCATATTGGCCCGTAATTTGTCGGATCACCAATTATGAGTCACTAGTCAAGCGGACCTCGTGCAGTCCCATTTCTACAATTATCCGCAAAGCATGGATCACCGCTTCATACTCGGTGACGTTGTTTGTTGCCTTGAATTCTAACCTGAATGAATGTACCATCTTCCTCCCCTTTGGTGTGGTGAATACTATCCCGAGGCCTGACCCCTCCTTGTTCGACGCCCCATCGACGAAAACCTCCCATCGTGTAGGACTATTGGCGGCTAATAGGTCCCCTGGTTCCTCTTGTTCCTCCATCATCCCCGGTACATATTCTATCTCATCCTCATCACTAAGTGGGAAATCTGCCAAGAAATCGGCCACTACCTGTCCTTTGATCGCCGTTCTTGTCTCGTACACCACATCATATTGTTTGATTAAGGCTCCCCATTTAGAAATTCTCCCTGATCGCCCCGCACTGTCCAAGACTGCTTCAATAGGCGACTTAGTGAGTACCCGTATACGATGAGCTTGAAAATATGTTCGAAGTTTAGAAGTGGCAACGGCTAGCGCTAGTACCATTTGCTCCATTCTGGTATAGTTTTTCTCGGTCGGGCTTAGTGTTTTGCTGCTGAAATATACTGGCTTTTCTACACCCTCCTCCGTCCTCACTAATACTGCGCTAATGGCATATGGTGTCGCCCCTAAGTATAGGGTAAGAATTTATGTCGGCTCGGGCCTCTGAAGGAATGGGAGACTAGCTAGGTGTAGTTTAATCTTTTGAAAGGCCTCTTCGCTGGCATCAGTCCATTGAAATTTTTCTCCTTTCTTCAAAATGTCGTAAAATCTCTTACGCTTGTCCGACGATCGTGATACAAATCGCCCCAATGATGCAATACAACCGTTTATCTTCTGCACATCTTTTACCGTCGCGGGGGATTTCATTTCTAGAATGTCCCTAACCTTCTCGGGATCTGCTTCAATTCCCTTGGGGGTGATGATATATCCTAGGAATTTCCCCGATGTAACCCAAAAGTCGCACTTGGCGGGATTAATTTTCATCTTGTGTTTCCTCATCGTCAGAAAAATCTCACGAAGGTCTCGGACGTGATCCTTAGCTCGGCGACTCTTGACCATCATGTCATCCACGTAGACTTCTATGGTGTCGTGGATCTTGTCTTCGAATATGTCGCCTACCAACCTCTGATATGTAGCCCCGGCATTCCTGAGTCCGAACGGCATCTTGGTATAACAGTATAGTCCCCTAGGTGTAAAGAAGGAAGTATGTTCTTGGTCCTCGGGTGCCAACGGTATTTGGTTGTAGACCATGTATCCATCCATTAAGGTCATCGCCTCATACCCGACTATTGATTCTACTAGCTGGTCTATGCTGGAGAGGGGGAAGCTGTCCTTCGGGCAGGCCTTGTTCAAGTCACTGAAGTCAATGCATATTCTGACTCCTCCTTTCTTTTTTGGTACCACAACCATGTTGGATATCCACTGTGGGTAATGAGATTTCCTAATTATTCCGGATTCTTGTAGCTTTTTCAACTCGACCTCGACTGCCGCCTGTAATTCTGGTGCGATGCGCCTCATTTTTTGTCTAACAGGTTTGAACCTCGGATCAATCTTTAAGTGGTGACAGCAGACCTTCCGGTCAATACCCTCCAAATTACGCACTTCCAAGGCAAATGCGTCTAAGTTTTCCCTTAATACCGCCGTGAGCTGACTTGCTTGTTCGTCCGATAACAATGCCCCGATCCTTACTACCTTTGGTTCTTCTATCGTTCCCAAGTTCACTTCTCGAGTCGGCTCAACTATCGAGAAATTTGATTTGTTTTCCAAGAAGAGAGCCACTTCCTTTGATTGCTATAAAGGGTCTTGCTCTTGGATCTCATACGCCATGACCACTTTTGAAATCATCTCTTCCAATTCCTTTGCAGTCTTAACTTCCTCGGCTTTATTCTTCTCTCGCCTTTGTCGAGCTCGCCGATCCTCATTAATTTATACATCAACTTGCATGCATTGCCGTGCTGCCTGGGAGTCACCTACAACTTCGGTTATCCCCTTGCAAGTCGGGAACCTTAGCCTCTGGTGATATGCTGACGCTACCCCTTTGATCCCAGCAATCCATGGACGCCCGATAATCGCTTCATAAGGTGAGGCGACGTCGACCACACAAAAGGTAGTTAGTGTGTCGAGGAAGCCTCCACCATCCGAAACCCTTAGAGTTACTTAGCCCTTGGGGATAGTTACTGTGCCATTAAAGTCGTAGATGCGATACGTTGAGGGGACGAGTATGTCGTCTGATAGTTTCATTCTTCTGAACGTGTCGTAAAATAACACCTCGACTGAGCTTCCGCTATCCACGAGAATCCTTCTTACTCCCCAATCCTCGATCAATAAGGTGATGACCAATGGGTCACTGTGTGCTTGTCCATTTGCTGGGACATCCTTGGTCGAGAACGAAATGGGTTGCACCATCCAAGGTTCCATAGGTAGGGCCTTAGCTACGTTGAATATTTCCTTACCATCACGATCCCTTTTGTGGATCCTAGAAGTGATTACTGGGCCGAGAGTGTAGCCTTGAATAGCCGAGTGTGAAATGGTGATCACGAACTGAGTCGTCCTATCGATACGGACTTGATGAACTGGTACATCGGGTGTTGTTGTCGGCCGAGGTGGATGTCGGAAAAATTGTCTTAAATACCCATCTCGGATGAGATGCTGAACAATATCTTTTACTTTTCGGCAGTTGTTGGTGGAATGGCCCCTGTACTGATGGTAGTGACAGTATTCGGGGTGATCCATGGTCTCTTGGAATTGGACTCCCCTCGACGCTGGGTAGTTGATATCGTTTCTCTTCTCAACTTCCTTGAATACCTCCTCCAAAGGAGCATTTAGGGGGGTATACGATCGGGCTTCCTGCCTCGGCTTCTTCCCTTTGTCCATCCACTTTCTTTTCTCACTACTCCTCGGGGGAGGGTCCGATCTCTTTTCTGGTCGCCTAATAGGGTCGTCTGTGATCGACTTAGCTTCAGTTCCAGCTTCAGCACTAGCTTCTTGTACTCCACTATCTCTTGACTCGGCCTGAATTTCTTCTAGGGCGATGTAATGCTCTTGCGTTCTTCTCATCTCCTTCAGGGGCTTCGGCTTCTCGGAGAACATGGATATTCAGATGGGATCCGATCTCCCTAATGCGTTTTCGAATCCGAAGATGGCTTGATTCACTGGCACTTTCCCAATTTCGGTGCATAGCTTCCTCCATCTATCGGTTAGGGTTCTCAAGGGATCCCTGAATCTTCGGGAGAGGGTAAACAACTTGTTCATCCTAGGCCGAGGTCGACTGTTGTGCATGTATGTCTCAAGGAAGGCTTCGACTAGCATCTCATACCTGTTAATCGACCCTGGCGGGAGCGAATAGAACCAGTCTCGTGCCTCGCCTTCCAAACTAGCTGGAAAGAATTTACACATGACTACCGGGTTGTTCTTCCATTGGATTAGTGACATGGTGTACATCTTTAGATGCTCGATCGCATCTCCTGTTCCGTCGAATCTAGAAGGATTTGTAGGTAAAGTACACTTTGGTGGGAATGGCATTTGTTCGAGTCCTTGAGAGAAGGGCGTCTTCTCGGCTTCGCTCATAATCTCTGCTAATTTGTTCTCTTCGCTTCCGCCCGAGAGTTCCTTGATTTTTGCCTCCAATTCCCTGAGCTTAGCTTCTGTTGTTCGATCCTGTCGTCCGTCCCTTTATCGCCTTTCCTCATCAGTGAACGAGTCCTCGGATGGCCCATATCTTTGCGTGGGGGGTACCGGAGGCGATGGTGGTTGACCGGATCGGCCGGACTGATTAGGGTTGCTCGGCCCCATCATAGGTGGTGAGTGACCTGATCGGCCATGATAACTCGATGTTCCTCGGCTGGACGACCCTCTTAATCTAGTCCGCTGATTCCTCAACTGGTAGTTCTCATACTCCAAGGCTAGATTCTGTTGATGGAGCTCTCTTAGTGCCGTTTCTTGTCTCCTTTGACTCTCCAAAATGGCCAACAATGTCGGGTCCATGCTTTCATGACTAGAATGTCCATTTGGATGATGCGGACGAGGCTGCAATGGTATCTAAGTGGGTGGTGGGGGTAGTATCGGGCGGGTTACATGGCCGATAGCGTGAACATGTAATGGGACGATGTTGCTAGCTTCTCCTCGCCCCAGCTGAATCTGCCTGAGACGCTCTTAATCTCTCCCTAAGGCCTCCTAGTACTCAACTTGTTGCCTCGCTCTTTGTCTCTGGGCTCGTGCTGCAAGCGCTTCCTCATCGTCATCGGTATCCGAAGCTGTGAGTCCGTCAATTTGATCGACTCTTCTATGGGTCAATATAACTTGGTCCAAGGGTAGGGTGTTATCGTCTCGCCCCAGATCTACCTCCTCGTCCAAAGTCGGCATGCCTCGTGCAGCTGCATGAGATTCCTCGGGCGGTGGTTGTCGACTGTCCTCTTGCCTCGTCCCCGTTACCCCTGCCTGCATGATGCTGCTAGTTACTGTATGATTCCTCAACATCCTTATCGTCCCTGAAGTGCTATCCATCGGGTTCGTCGGATGGTAAGACGAGTATCTCCCGTCCCTACGTCAGCAAATACAAAAAAGGACACATTACTTTGACCTGAATTTAGTAACAAAAGGTTCAGACAAAAAAGGACACAAGTTCGACTGGTATGACTGGTACGACTGTTGCTACTGTGTAAGGCCTACTTCAGTCATCAGGTGGGTTCCGCCTATCTACCCTATTTTGACCCTATGTTGAATCTGTGGCAGACCTCACTTCTCCGTCACTATCACTCCGTACGACGTCGCTTTCAGTACCCAACCTATGCATTTAAGTTAGTTTGTCTTATATTTTATATACTCCAAATCATTGAACTCACACATATGATGCTTAAAAAGTAAGGCATGCAACCCCAGGAATCAAGTCAAGCTTGTACCAACTCCACTTTCTCTAGATCTAATTACGACCTTTCCGATAACTTATGTTACACCGCCGGCAAAAACTCTATATGGTCGACAACTCTGTAGGGGCAGAATATCGCAACAACCTTCATTTGTGAATTATTAACGACGCAACTTAATAATGTCGCAGAAGAAATATTAGAAACGACGCAACGAATGACATTAGCCTAAATATGAGAAAGGTGTGACGATTCTGCGAAGATTCAAGAATATTTGCGAAGACTAACATTTGTAGACTTGCGAAATGTCGCAAGGTGAATCCGAAATTAGGGGAAATGTGAGCTGTCAATGAGCTGTCTATGACTATGTAATATCCTATATAAAGAGGAAAGCAGGAGAGAGAAAGGGGAGATACACATTTTAGGAGAGAGAGAATTTTAAGAGGAGAGAGAAAGATATTTTGGGAGAGGGATTTTTAGAGAGAGAAAATGTATTTTCTTTATCATCTTCTTCCCCAAAACTAGATCTAGAATTCTTCCAAGAACTCCATTAATGGAGATTGTAAATGTAAATTGATGTATCTACAAATTATCATAGTGAAGAACCGTGGATGTAGATCACATTGATCGAACCACGTAAAAAATCTTGGTGTCTATTTATAATTTTAGTATTTTTATCACCATTTTTATATTTAGATCTATAAATTGTTATCAAGATTTGATATGGGGTGTATTGTAGGAAATCCTGCAATTACATTTTTGGCGCTAGAAACAGGGAGGGTAATGGATTTATCCTTCCTGTAACTTGTTGGTTTAAGAAATTTTCATGAAGATTAATTACTGTTCATATTTTTCTAGATCTAAAAAAAAAAAAAAAAAAAAATTAGGTTCAAAAATGAAAATCTCATGGAAGAAGATACACTTTCAGGGAGTAAATATCATCAACAATTCAAAGATATGAAAATAATAAGAGAAAAGATTAGTTGTTGCGGTGAAATTCAAGGTGAAAATGGAAGTTTTAGTTGAAGATTTACATGTTCAGGAGATGAAGATAAGGTTCAGAAATTGTGAATTCTGTCACAAACAGGAATTCGTGAAGTTGGTTCAGGAGTTAGAGAATAACAAAGAGGTCATGGGTTCAAATCTTGCAGAAACACAAATTTTTCATTTTCTTCTCATTTTCAACGGAGAATAAAAGAATAAGTAAAAAAGTTCTGCGTAATATCTCGCAGAAAGGTCCTTGCACAGTTGGTTCAGAGAACAATATGTGAGTTTGTGGTCGCAGGTTCGAATCTGCCTGCGAGCATAATTTTCTTATTTTTTACAAAGAGCGAAAAAATGAATAAGTTCGCAATATTGTTTCATTATCTCGCAAACAAGAAGCAGCACAGTTGGTCATCTGCGAATTTAAGGAATTCCATGGTCGTGGGATCAAGTCACAGCACAGACATATTTTTTCGCAAGTATATTTACCATATTTCGCAGAGAAGAGTTTATGATTACTTCGCAGAGATATTTCGCAAGCTGAAGCTAGCACAAATGGTTCAGCGTGATATGTCGCAAGTAATAGGTCGCGGGATCAATTCTTACTTCACGCAATTTTATTTTTGTTATTTCGCAAGTTAACCTTTGATTATTTCAAAGATAAATTTCGCAAGCAAGAGAGCTAGCACAGTTGGTTGAGAAGCATGAATGCAAGCAATAGGTCGCAGGATCAATTCTCTCCTCACGCAAATTTATTTTTGTTTTGCGAGAATTGTTTCTAGAACAGTTAGACTTTGATTACTTCGCAAGCTCTTTCATTAATTCGCAAGAGAGGGTTAGCACAGTTGGTATGGTGTGAGGAAGTGCAGAAAGTAGATCAAGGGTTCAAGTCTCACTCTTCACAATTATTTTTGCTGCGAGACATTCAGAAAATTCACATAAGAATGATATGATATTATGAGAATGAAAACAGAAATGAAAGCATAAAGAAACGCGAATAAAGAAACGGGAGATTATTTCACAGACATATTTTGCAAAGAATAGTTAGAACAATTGATATGGCGCAACATTATACAAGAGGCAGGTCAAGAGTTTATTTCGCAAGACTTCATTTCTCATTTCTTCTCAATTTTCAAGCAAATCATATACTTCCAAAGAGACAACAACAAGCCGCAAAAGAGAAAATTTACTTCAAAAATGATACTATGAGAATGAAAGAAGAAATGCAAAATTATCGCAAGAGACGCGAATAAATTTTCGCAAAAGAGAAATGCAATTGCATAAGATGGTGGAATTATCACAAGAAGTGAAAGAGTAAAGAAATGAGAAATTATCGCAAGAAATGAAAGAATAAAGAAATGCGAAATTATCGCAAAAGACGCGAATAAAATTTCGCAAGAGAGAAATGCAAATATGCATAAGACGGGCGCAAATCGCCTAAAAACATATTAAAATGGGACGAACCTTTATGGCGTACACCCTAGTTCGCGGATTCTATTCCGTAAGAGGCAATGTCCTTAAAGTACGTTATAAGGGGGGTATCTCTTTGCATGGCTATGGGAAAGGCTATACTGCTGCTGGAACCTAGCCATGGAGAATTTGGGGTTATAGAAAATCCATCCGGGAGAGATAACTTGGACTCCCAACTATATAAGGTTATACCATGGTTGGGCGCCCGAGAGTTTCTCCTAAGGAATGCAAAGTATGATCAAGGCGCCGAGGTACACGGTTGAGCTGTGGGTGCCCGGGACGGATGAACCTACCCTGGCCATCCATGGCAAGTCTTGGCTTACGATGTGTTCGGCCCGAAGAAAACCCCACTAGGGTGTAGTCTCGTAATTATAAGCCATATAGGCAAAAAGGATAAGAGGCTACGAAAACAACTGGTTGTTTCTAGAACCGGATGGGAGGAGCTAGTCTTGTATGGAAGAATTACGTCTCCTTGAAGGGGCAACCAGGGGGAGAGATAAGGGCGATACCCTCCATTAGGGAGCTGTGTATCAAAAAAGACGGCAATGTCATGGGACTTTATATTCGCAAGAATATTTAGACCTGTCATATTGTCGCGTGACAGAGACAGCAATGTCATGGGACTCTATATTCGCAAGAATATTTAGGCCCGTCATATTGCCGCATAACAGGCCGAAAAGCCTAAAACTATATGTTAAGATGAGATCAATGGGTTTTTGCGATAAGATGAAAATATGAGATAAATGAAATAAATGATAAGAGGATATAAATCGCAAAGATGTCCTGCGATTTCATCGCAAAGACGGCAATGTCATAAGTCAAAAAAAAAAAAAAAATTAGACTTATCATATTGTCGCAGAGATTAAAATAAATGATAAGGCAAGATCAAGGAATTATTACATATGAAAGTAAGAATGTCCTGCGATCTTGTCGCATAAAAGTGGCATAATAAGACCTTTAACTAGGAAGGCAAAATAAGACCACAAGAGAGGTTATACCTACAAGCGTATAACAGATTGCTAACGACTTTATATTAGTCTTATTTCATTTATCATATTGCAGATCAATAACAAGAGGCAAGTATGGGAATGCATAGAACGATAGAAGCAAAAATAATTTATATATTGAAAAATACCAAAAGTTGATGAAATTCGCAGAAAATTACAATATGTTGCAGAAAAGAACCGCAAAGAATGAAGAGAAATGCATTCACTAGAGAAAAATACAAAGAAATGGAGAATGGAGGCAATTAAGAGCTACATCACTTTTACCGCGGCGAAATGAGCTAAGTAACACAAACATTATCTATACATTGCAATAGATAAGCATTCTCATCATACAAGCATCATACTCGCATCATAAAAGCATTGCATAAGCATTTCATGGCATAAGCATCGCATACACATTTCATAACATAATCATTACATAAACATTATATTCACACAAGTATTTTACAGAATAATACCTTGAAATTTCGCAGGACTATTCATATTTTGATCCATTATTCGCAGCACTATTCACATAACTATTTGCGACACTATTCATAATTCGCAACACTATTTGCGACACTATTCGCAGGATTATTCATAATTCGCAGTACTATTTGAGCACTATTCATAATTCGCAGAAATATTCAAAATCGGAAATTATCGTTATCGAGTTATTCATAATCACGCAGACTCATTCATAAATTCGCAAATTCACCCAGAATTTCGCAGGAATTGTGATTATTTCAGAATGTGATTATTTTCTTAAAGTGATTATCACTTGAGGCAGAGGCAAGATAAGAATAAAGAAGCAATTTAATCATTCAACATTTTCTCAAGGATTCTCCTTCATAGATAAAGAACAGAGGCAACTATGGATTACCAAGAAAATATTTTATGTTCTTTATCTTCTCAGCAAGAATCATTTCCAAAATGGGCAAAGAATTCTCACCAAAAATGAAGAAATAATTTCACATGAGTAGAGGCAATTTCTTATTCAAAGACAGTTACTTCTTATATTTCGAGGATTAAGTACTTCTTATACTTCAAGGGATTACGATACTTCTTATATTTCGAGGATTGAGTACTTCTTATACTTCTTCAAGGATACTTCGCATACTTCTTATACTTCTTCAAGGATACTTCGCATACTTCATACTTCGCAAGATGATACTTCTAATTACTTCGCAAAACTACGGAACTTCGCAAAAGAATAGAGGCAAGTATATACTTTTTAAATCTGGTATTCTTTCGCTTGTTCCTTCATCAACAAAGATCAAAGACTACTACAACAACGGATTTTTTCTTAAAGATCGCTCTTCAAGCAATTTTCAAGAAAAAAGAGGCAAGATGTAGGGGCAGAATATCGCAACAACCTTCATTTCCGAATTATTAACGACGCAACTTAATAATGTCGCAGAAGAAATATTAGAAACGATGCAACGAATGACATTAGCCTAAATATGAGAAAGGTGTGACGATTCAAGAAGATTCAAGAAGATTTGCGAAGACTAACATTTGTAGACTTGCGAAATGTCGCAAGGTGAATCCGAAATTAGGGGAAATGTGAGATGTCAATGAGCTGTCTATGACTATGTAATATCCTATATAAAGAGGAAAGCAGGAGAGAGAAAGGGGAGATACACATTTTAGGAGAGAGAGAATTTTAAGAGGAGAGAGAAAGATATTTTGGGAGAGAGATTTTTAGAGAGAGAAAATGTATTTTTTTTTATCATCTTCTTCCCCAAAACTAGATCTAGAATTCTTCCAAGAACTCCATTAATGGAGATTGTAAATGTAAATTGATGTATCTACAAATTATCATAGTGAAGAACCGTGGATGTAGATCACATTGATTGAACCACGTAAAAAATCTTGGTGTCTATTTATAATTTTAGTATTTTTATCACTATTTTTATATTTAGATCTAGAAATTGTTATCAAGATTTGATATGGGGTGTATTGTAGGAAATCCTGCAATTACAAACTCATCACACGATGAAACATCTAAAACGCAAGCCTCTGGTAACTCCGAGCACCCGAATTTTCACCGCAGCTGGAAAACTGCTCACTTAATGTTAAAAGTCACTCGACTACCGAAAATAAACAGTCGTCCCTTCAGCAGATTATCCACCTAGCTTCTAACCCGAACTGTTAGTCGCCGGTGAGCTCATGGAGTTTCTCTACCGATCGAACTTTGGAAGGTACTAAGAAGACGCTGCTATTGTTCTGACTTTACATGCATAGTAAAAGACTCAAAACAACCATTATTTCAGCCAACAGAGTTCATCGTAGCTTCCACTACAACACGTTATCGTGTATTTATGAGCTTTTGATCGTCTCTGAAGGTTTTCACGGCAACGTATCCGGAGATCTTAGTCGGATCCCCTTAGTCGGCGCCAGAATGTAGATGCGTTTTACTACAAACTACATCCAAAGGATAGAAACCTTCTACTCATCTAAAATGAAAGTAAACACTCAACAATGAACACAAGATATACGTGGTTCGGTATGATTACCTACGTCCACGGGGTGAAAAGATAAATCTTATTACTTCAAAGTGTTACAAAGATGTTGCTCTTCGTCGGATTTCCTTACAAGATGAACTTATTTCTCACTCTCTTCCTTTTGGTGTAAACTCGAGTTTCTCTCTCTCTCCCAAAATTACAACCTCCCTTTCTTGAATACAAGTCACTCTATTTATAGGGGAAGTTTCATACAACCAAGTTAGGGTGTTGGTCATGTTACATCTATTCTGCAGTTTTGTGATCGAGTCAGCTCATGTCGTCCCTTCTTCTATGCGTATGGCCGATGTGTCTTGATTCCCTCGCCTGTCTCTCGTCCGAGCCGACCTCTTCGGGTGTTCTCTTGGCACGATGTCTCCTGTCTTGTATGTTGCATGTCTTATCTGTCGCCTGTCTTGCCTGTCGCCTGTCTTGCCTGTCGCTTTTACAGTTTGGCCGACGTGACACTTAATTTCTTATCCATTGACCATAGCACCTCGTTTGACCCACCATGTCCTGTCTTGTCAGCTTTGTCAGTAGCCTGGGGTCAAGTCTTGTCCGACAGCTGCAGAACGATCACGACCGATCCACGTGGCTCCTTAACTCTCGCGCCTGCTAATCTTCATTCTATACTTCGCGTCTCTTCGTTTTTAGGTGTACCAATGCCTAAGATGTTGCCACCTGGATCTGTGGATAATTTACACCTACACTAAACAAATAACAAATCAATTAACAACTGCTCCCCGGCAGCGGCGCCAAAATTTGATGCGTGTCGTAACCATAACAAATTAATCAAGATATTTTCCACTAATTAACTGGTAATATAATGGAAGTTAAATTCGTTCCCAAGAACAAGGCAATCATCGTCATCACAGGTTCATTCATCAGATGACAAGGACGCTGGCTATGGGAGGAGTCAGAGTCAGGATTCAATGGCTCACTTCCCTTTCAAACATTTTGATGATTGTCAAGATGGCTGCAATGGACGTGGTTATGCAAAAACTTCCATTCTTCATCATATCAAGGACCAACACTGGCCTTCGCAGGCAGGCTTAATGGTTTGTAAAGGAAGGATTAGTACTAACTTAGGTGTTTACCAGGCATGGGAACGTCTTCTCACTCTCTTGGAGATGTGGCTCTGCGGCGACTGCATGAAAGTGCAGTCATGGAAGCGTCCATGCCGGCCTCACAATGGCAATATAATGCTAGGACCATTCAATGGCAGATCTGCGGACTTTATAATACACGGCATCACTATACCACAGGCGGCATCAGAATCCACTTTAGCATCCAACAACACTGAAAATACTGATGAATCACCCGGACTCACACTCGAACTCCTCGATATGGTTTATCAGCATCGGATTACGACAAAAACCAGTATTCCCCCGCCGTGTAGGTTGAATTTTTCCAGATCTTTGAAAGTTTCACTTGACAGGGTGTTAGCACAACCTACTGAATTAGTTCCTTGGCTTCAACTACTGCTGCTACCTTTGTACCCTTAATATGTACATCCCTAACAATGCCAGTGAAGCATGATCTTGTACGCGGAAAAGGATGCAAATTGCTGCCATCAACAAATCCCTGGTGGAATGGGGACAACCAAATGGGTGTCTCAACATTGCTCAGCGCCTGTTGACATTGTCTCAGCAGACTCAACACCAACAGCACGCCAACAAGAGATCACAGCAAATCAAGAAGCCCAAAACCAATGTCGAGGCTTGCCAAAAGAAACTGAGGGACGGACATTATACTGCTGCCATACATATTTTATCATCAGGCGGTGTTGCACCTGCAACCCCAGAGACTCTCTCTGAACTGCAGTAGAAACACCCTTGGTCACGACCTCCTGTCATCCCAGATGGCAGCCCAAAGGCAGATGCTGCTATTGTTGATGCACAAGCTGTGGTACGCGCTTTGAGAAGTTTTTCGAAAGGAACATCATGCGGACGCGATGGCCTGCGTGCTCAGCACTTGCTCGACGCAATGAGCGAGCGGCTAATACTTTCTTTAATGACAGATGAGTTAATGTTGTCTATCACCGGAGTAATCAACTTATGGATGGACGGCCAATGCCCTTTATCCCTTGGCGAGTACATCGCTAGCGTTCCGTTAACGCCTTTACTAAAACCAGGAAGCGGCATCCATCCGATCGCAGTAGGAACGAT
Source organism: Papaver bracteatum (assembly GCA_023529315.1). Taxonomy (NCBI): domain Eukaryota; kingdom Viridiplantae; phylum Streptophyta; class Magnoliopsida; order Ranunculales; family Papaveraceae; genus Papaver; species Papaver bracteatum. The sequence goes on along the minus strand of JAJJWX010004966.1, from coordinate 80,201 downwards.
TTGGCGTCGCTTATGCTCTAAACTGGTCGCAACTGTTGTGCTTAAAGACATGTCTCGATATCTTGGTGACCACCAGTTTGGTGTTGGCACACCGTGCGGGGGAGAAGGCATTTTACATTCCGTGAGTAGGCTTCTGGAGTTGAAAGGTACTCAAACCAACATGACTATGTTGCTTATCGATTTTACTAATGCTTTCAATGTGGTTAGTCGGACTGTTTTAATCAATGAGGTGCGCGAGAAATGCCCTAGCATTGCTAAATGGGTAGAATTCTGTTATGCACGGCCTGCCAAGCTCTACTACAATGAGCACACTCTATCTTCAACGCAAGGCGTTCAACAGGGAGATCCACTTGGACCCCTACTGTTTTCCCTAGCCCTACATCCATTGATAATGCAAATCACTGCACAATGTCATCTGGACCTCAACTTGTGGTATTTAGACGATGGAACTTTGGTTGGGGAGTCAAATGAAGTTGCGAAAGCCCTCCAAATATTGCGTGAAGAAGGCCCAGCACGTGGCTTATTGTTGAACATACAGAAGACCGAATTTTTTTGGCCGCACCCCGACCCAAGATGTGATGATATCTTCCCATCTGATCTAGGCAGACCTGAGAACGGAGTCAGTTTGCTTGGGGGTCCGGTAAGTTTGAGTGACGAATTTTGTAGCAATATTATCCAACATCGTGTAGACAAAACACTTCTTCTCATGGATTGTGTTAAGAATCTTCGGGACCCACAGGCAGAACTCTTACTACTTCGAAACTGTGCTGGCGTTTCAAAGTTATACTTTTCAATGCGTACAACTAGGCCCCAATGTATGCAAGCAAAGACAAACAGTTTGACGAGCACCTTATCCAAGACCTGCAGTATTTGATCACGAGTGATGGCGCTGGTTTGGTCATCTTCAAAACACATCGCTACTCTCCCAATCAAAGCCGGTGGCTTAGGCGTCTACACTATGCACGATACCACCCAAAGATGGTTACATTGCTTCTTTTTTCCAAACTCAACATTTGCAGAACCAAATCTTACAAGGTACTCCTGGCCTTAGCCCTCACTTTCACACAACGTTGGACCATTACATTCGCATATGTGGTTTATCTCCTTCATCTTTCGACATTAACGAAGTCGCCCCACAGCCCATGCACTTACTAGCAACTCGTTATTATGCTGCTATCATGAAGGAAATACCATCTAATTTTAATATGTCCGAGCGAGACTCTATCTTATGGCAATGCAATCAGAAACCTCATGCGCAAGGCTATCTAAAGGCAATCCCTATCCAAGGGCTTAATCAGTCCTTAGGTCTGCGCCAATTCAGGTCGGTACTTCAATATCGCTTGGGTATACCTTTATTTGCTGAAGGTAGCACTTGTTCATGTTGTAAACGTGTCATGGATCGATTTGGTGACCATGCTATCCATTGTGCTAGTGAGGTGGGGTTAAAATATCGTCATGATATGGTACGAGACTTATTTGTGGAGTTGTGCTATAAAGCGGGAGTATCTACAAGAAAAGAAGCGTCAATGGGCCTAGCATCCGACAGGATCACCCCTCTCAAACCGGCAGACCTAATGATATATAACTGGGAGAATGGGAAGGATATATGCTTTGACGTCACTGGTGTTTCACCATTCTCGAAAGGAGGAAACCGCGCTTTCACCCCAGGTCATGCAATCTCCGCTGCTATCACACGCAAACGCAACAAATATGCTGACATATGCTCGACTCATGGATACGGTTTCGGCGTCCTAGCGTTTACGACATTGGGGGAATTAAGTGAAGATATTACAACCCTTTTGAAAAGATTGAAGAACTGCATGGCCAGTCATGATGTTAACAATAACTTAGGCAGTTTTCTTTTCCTCAGGTTAGGCATTATTATTCAAAAAGGCATTGGGGCGCAACTTGTCGCGCGCCTCCCCGCCAAATCATTGTAAATTACCACTTATTTCTTATTTTTTTTATTAATAATAAAAGCCTTCGTGGCCCCTTTTCAAAAAAAATAAAAATAAAAATAAAAATAAAAATAATAAAAATAATAATAATAATAATAATAATAAGAACGGTCCCTAGCTCAGCTGGCCATCCTCGTTCCCCGAAGTTTCATGTGTTCCAGGAGGTCCCAGGTTCAAGTCTCCAATGGCGTAATATTGCAGGAATTAACATGGAAGGTAGTGTTAGTTTGCCCCCCTTGTCACACAATCTCGCCCCCCTCCCGCTTCGGCTCCCCTTGGCAAGGTTACCCATGAGGCTCTCTGGTAGGCTAGCACAACAACCTGTTCAATTAATGTAGTAGTATGTCGTTGGAGCCTAGCTTGTTAGGCTTCCAACTAGTTTCATAATAATAATAATAATAATAATAATAATAATAATAATAATAATAATAATAATAATAATAATAATAGACTTGGTATCGTTATTCATAAAGGTGTAGGAGCCCAATTAGTAGCTCGGCTACCTGTCACCGAAAATTCTGAAGATATGTAATAGTACTAATAATATTTTTAATAAAAGCCTTTATGGCCTCTTCATAATAATAATAATAATAATAAATAACATATCAATTACACGGCTTCCAGCTGAATCTTTGTAATTCGACTCGTGTTTTGTTTAATAAAAGCCTGTGTGGCATCTCTTCATAATAATAATAATAATAACATGGAATATTAAGAACGGGCCCTAGCTCAGCTGGTCAACCCCGTTCCCCGAAGTTTCATGCGTTCCAGGAGGTCCCAGGTTCAAGTCCCCAATGGTGTAATATTGCAGGAATTAACATGGAAGGTAGTGTTAGTTTTCCCCCCTTGTGACACAATCTCGCCCCCCCCTCCTGCTTCGGCTCCCCTTGGCAAGGTTACCCATGAGGCTCGCTGGTAGGCTAGCACAACAACCTGTTCAATTAATGTAGTAGTATGTCGTTGGAGCCTAGCTTGTTAGGCTTCCAATTAGTTTCATGTAATAATAATAGTTATTAGCTATTAATAATAATAATAATTATTATTATTATCTCTTTTGTTCAATTTAGGCCCTCTGAGGTGGTGTTTTTATAATAATAATAATAAGTGCTCAGGCTGTTGGGCCTAGACAGTTTAGCTCCGTGCTACAGTACCGCTTGGCAATACCCCTTTTTGATGATGGTAGTAAGTGCTCTTGTTGCGGCAAACTTATGGATATTTTTGGTGATCATGCCATCCATTGTGCAAGTGAAGTTGGGCTCAAATTTAAACATGATTTGGTCAAGGACATTTTGGCAGATATGTGTTATCGAGCTAGTGTGGTAGCCAGGAAAGAGGTTTCTTTGGGCGTCATCAATGGCAAAGAGTTTCGACCTGCGGATATTATGGCTTATAATTGGGAAGATGGCATGGATGTTTGTCTAGATGTCACTGGTGTTTCCCCCTTTACTAGTGCTCGTACCCGAAGCTTCATTCCCGGTCACGCCATTTCGTCAGCTGTCACCCGTAAGAACAACAAATACTTGAGTGTTTGCACTTCACTTGGGTACGGTTTTGGTGTGCTAGCCTTTTCCACCTTTGGCGAACTTGGTTTGGATTTTGTAACTTTCTTGAAGCGAATAAGGAATTACATGGCTCGACATGATGCTAATTTCAAAATGGGCAATTCTCTTTTTCATAGGTTAGGGATCGTTATTCAAAAAGGTGTTGGTGCCCAGCTTGTTGCTAGGTTACCCACCATCTCTTGTAATGTTGATTTTGATATTGAGTTATAATAATAATAATAATAATAATAATAATAATAAGATGAAAAGATGATTAGGAGTCATTCGCCATTACCAAACGTTGACTTGCATAGTATACTTTTTTACCTTTCGTAAGAATCATATATCACCAACCGTATAATAGAAGCTAGCTCAGTGCTATCCCCAAAACTACCTATACCACGGATACATAAGCTCTCCAATATCATATTCCATCCAACCGAACCACCAAGTAGTAGCTCTCTCAAGGTGTAATCCAACTGAATGCTTTAGGCTTTGTGAATTAGGTTGATCCCAGTAGTTAAACTCTTAGCTCAAGTATCACTTGCTGATGTTGTCTTCACTCGCAATTTCTCTACAGAATCCCTCTGTAAGGTCTCGCGATTTCTACTTATATAGAGAGTTGTTTGACTATTACACTTATCTCCCAACTTCTACTAGCATTAGAATGATCAAAATATTAATCCAATTGTACACTTGAATAATCTAGAAACCAATCATAAACCCTATATATAGAAAAGAAAATCGATAATATGATAAAAACTTCGAATAAATTTGTATAATAATTAATCTTCACGCCCGGAACTTTGATGTCATCCTAATCAAATAATGTTTAGCCTCTCATGTTACACCGTTTCATGGTTTCCCCCTAAAGGGGTAAACCCTAAAATATGAATGAAGAACAAAAGTGTATTATGATATGTAGAGATATATTTTTTTAGGTCAAGAAGTGTCTTAAATGGTCTCCAAGTTAGAAGTGCCCGTTCGCCAAATCCCGGTCAAAATATGTTGCGACCACTTGCCAAAATTGCACCAAAAAGACTAACCAAAACCTTGCCATGTGTGATATTCATCCAATGGGCCGTGAAGATGGATAGAAGCCCAGTCCATTTACTTATCAGTACCTGTTTTTGGTATGTCAGTTCTCGGAGATCGACAGCTTATCTTCTTCTTCTTTTCTGACGTCCGGGACTTTCAAGCCGTAAGTTCTCATGTGTCCTTCTCTTATTTTCTCGGCTGATTTACGGATGAAACTTTCTAGCTCTAACAACTACTTTGGGTTTTTTTTTTCTTTATTTATTTCCTTTTTTTTCCAACATCTCCCATTCGACACAGCATCAACACCTGTTTTATTTAAACTCTTTATTACTCCGTATAAACAACAGCTGAAGCTCCATGTTGTTCCATCAAAACTCGACCATTGCCACTTCTCAAGCTTTTATAGCGTCATCATCATCTACCGTTAATCATCATCTCTGCAAATGAGAATATCTCAAAACCACATCAACATCACAGCCATGCCATCACCAAACAGTCAACAACATCTTCCTAATTCAATCACCGGCAAAACCCATTCTTCTTCTCAAACTTTCCGTAACTCCATAACCGATAACCATATCCAATACTCATTGTCGAGACCGAACTCCGTTAATACTTTCATCATCATCGCTACCGTGTCCAGCGAGTCTCAACTGATTCATTTGCTCGAGCTTCCATCAACTATCAGCAGCTTTTTTTCTTACCTTCATCATCGATCATCAACATAATACTCCTCCATTTCCTATTTATATCACTCGACATCTTCTTCAACCCACAGAAAAATCATCATGTCCATTCACTGTCATCGAGTCTCCTATCGATCACCTCTCCATCGAGCAACACAATATTTATTGCTATTATCGTTGGTATATATCAGCACCAAACCCATCTCCATTCAGTCCACCAGCCTTCACTATCAACAGCAAAGTTCGAACTCTGTCCATCACCTGATCACGAAAACTCTTCTCTGTCGTCAAACCATAGCCAATCAAACTTAATCAACTTCCCATAGAAGCAACCAAATCTCGATAATCCATAGATCATGAGTTCTTCTCCATCCACCTATCGAATTCACTTCAACCTATACTGTTAACAAAGAATAAACCCGGGGATTACTCATCATCTTGCCACCAAGTACCGACCGGAACTCCATCTGCCAAGGTTAAATAAACCCAAACTCGTCATCACGGCATTCTGTCACCATCACAGCTGCCATACTAAAGATCTACCATCTTCCCGAACCTGTCAACAGCACCAGCAAAGCACCGCTGCATAACTTCATCTACTGCCAATGGCAGAAACTCAATCTTTCATGCTCGTTATCCACAGATCCACCTATCAGTTTCCATCTTCTCTGCATTTACAGTCTGCTAAATCAGAAGACATCACCGATAATGGCAAGTGACAACAGCTCCACTGATCATGGCCTGCTCGTTTCATTCCTCACCAGCCAATGCTCTTACTCGAGCTCAGTCCATCAGCCTCTAATAGTAGCCAAGCTATTATCGACAGCACCATTCTATTATCCTCATCTCCTTCTAGTCTGTACCATAACGGCATCAACCCATCAAATGTAAATTCTTTATCACTGCCATCAACCAATGACAACAGTACCACCACTGCAGTTCGAGAATAGATCACAGCATTCCTGGTTTCTCGATTTCTTCCCTCTCTGCACATAACTACCATCAATCATCATCACTATCGAGCTCGAGTTATTGTCAGTTTCATAAGCCATCTTCATCTCTTGGCCTTAGCAGCAACCCAACTCATTCACCATTGATCACTACTTCCACTCGTTAACAGCGACCATTATCCAACAACCACAGCGTACTCCAGTTACCATTATGATCATCTTTTCCGGCATTCACCACCATTCTTGGAAACTAACCCTCGTTATTGCCATTAACAGCACCGTAACCAGCTCCCTCCAACTTCTCGTTCTCCTCGAACTCAATCTGCAACTCCATTAGTCTCTGATCTGCAACCTCCATCGCAACCATCTTCAACAGACTCAAAGCCATTTATATCAATAGACGGCTTTCTGCTGGTCATGAAAAAAACGTGCATGAAGAAGAAAGGTGGTTCCCCCGATCTGCATGGCTGGTGATTTTAACAACTTTTGAATTCTGGCTCCCCCCTGTAAATAGCCTAACTGCCTTTAGAAGCTCCTTTGTAAATGGCAACCCATTAACGGAATGGCTTCCCCTTAACGTACAATTGGGGTGTCAAAAACACTTGCCCTTTTATGCTTCTAAGTTCTTTTTTTTTCTCTCATAACTTCTTCATACGAACTCGGAATGACTCCATTCTTTCGTCATTAGCTTCATATTTTCGTTCTCTTCGAAATGAAATCAAGGACTCCTAGGTTCGAATGAGTTCCACTTGGTCTTTGGCCTTTCTCCGCTTTTAGATAACTTCTTTTATTGCACAATTACGTGCAAATTCACTTCTTTCGGATGATTCACCTAACAAAACATAAATAGAACAAAACAAACGTAATATACAATAATTTTCAAGAAACTAAGCAATTACTAGCATGGATTCGACACTAAACATATGCAAAATATGCACTTAATAATGTTCCATAAAAATGGTGTTTCACCATTGACTCCCGGTATTTACTAACCTCCTCATCCTTATGAAACTTCCTTATGACGGGGGTAGTATACGCCACACGCTGTAAACCGCCAAACCAATACCCAAAGAGGATTCCCCAGTTTGTGATATGTGTTGATGTCTCGAATGTTCTTGTGGAAACCATGTAGCATGTTTGTTGTTATCTGGAAAGTTGAGTTTGGGAGACTTGCTAGCTTGTGGCCTCCGACGTTCGAGATTTTGCATCTTAAGACGAAAGGTAACCGTTGATCGTCGCACGCTTTAGCCTTTAGTGGCCGTATAGGAAAGGCCAGCATGGTGGCGCGACTAGGTCGGCATGCAATTGGCATGGCATGCCTTAGCGCGGTTTGGCGTGGACAAACTAGGGTTTCGGGTCAAAGGTTACCATGTGTTATCTGGTAACCTTGGATAGCTAGGATTTGCTCCTGGGATTAAAGGGCGACCGTAGCTTGTCGCACGCCTTCGTTTTCGTAGCCACGTAGGGAAGGATAGCATGGTGGCACGGCTAGGTTGGCATGTCATTGGCGTGGCATACCTTGGCATGGTTTGGCATGAGCAAACTAGGGGTTTGGGTCAAAGGTTACCATGTGTTATCTGGTAACCTTGGATGGCTAGGATTTGCTCCTGGGATTGAAGGGAAACCGTAGATTATCGCAAGCCTTCGTTTTGGTAGTCGCGTAAGGAAGGCTAGCATGGTGGCATAGCTAGGTTGGCATTGGCATGGCATGGTTTGGCGTGGTTTGGCGTGACCAAACTAGGGTTTTGGGTTAAAGGTTACCATGTGTTGTCTGGTAATCTTGTATGGGTAGGATTTACTCCTGAGATTGAAGGGAGGCCGTAGATTGTCGCACGCCTTCGTTTTGGTAGCCGCATAGGGAAGGCAAGCATGGTAGTGTGTCTAGGTTGGCATGCCGTTGGCATGGACAAACTTAGGTTTTCGGGCCAAGGGTTACCATGCGTTCTCTGGTAACCTTGGATGGCTAGGATTTTCTCATGGGATTGAAGGGGGTCGTTGATTGTCGCACGCCTTCGTTTATTATAGCGGCGTAGGGAAGGCCAACATGGTGGCGTGGCTAGGTGCGTTTGGAATGGTGGGGCCAAGGGTTTGGCATGTCGTTGGCACATGGTTCGGCTAGCATGGATAGGGCCAAGGTGCGGTGCGGTTTGGTTTGGAATGGTGGGGCCAAGGGTTTGGCATGTCGTTGGCACATGGTGCGGCTAGCATGGTTAGGGCCAAGGCAAGGTGCGGTTTGTCTTGGCATGGTGGGGCCAAGGGCTTGGCATGTCATTGGCATATGGTGCGGCTAACATGGCTAGGGACAAGGCAAGGCAAGGTGTGGTTTGGTTTGGCATGGTGGGGCCAAGGGTTTGGCTAGCATGGCTAGGGCCAAGGCAAGGTGCAGTTTGTCTTGGCATGGTGGGGCCAAGGGTTTGGCATACCGTTGGCATATGGTGCAGCTAGCATGGCTAGGGCCAAGGCATGGTGCGGTTTGGCTAGGCATGGGCATGCCGTTGGCATATGGTGTGGTTAGCATGGTTGGCATGCCTTGGCGCGGTGGGTGTGGCTGGCATGGTTTGCCATCGGCATAGGGGTGCGGCTAGCATGGTTGGCATGTCATTAGCGCGGTGGGTGTGGTTGGAATGGTTTGCCATCGGCACAGGGGTGCGGCTAGCATGGTTGTCATGACTTGGCGCGGTGGGTGTGGTTGGCATGGTTTTCCATCGGTACATGTGGCGTGGGAATTTGGGTTTTGGCTTATCAAAACCCTATCTAGTAATTAATTAAAAAAAGGGTACACCTGGAAATTTTCTCGTAGACATATTAAAGGGTACAATAAATGCATTCATTGGAGCTATTATTACTCGAACCTTATGACGTCATTGTCTTGCCTAGGGTTTTATGATTTTAACCCTAGGCTAAAAACCACTATCAACATTAAGTCCCCTGCTTAGCTCGGAACAGGGGCATTGTTGCGAGGTAAGCATGAGATGGTGACAGACAAGGATGGAATCGAGATGTAAATCATGCAAAGATGGTTAGGAAAATCCGACTAACCTTTTTCGAGAGGTGAAGAGAGTTTTTTTCTTCCCGTGTTGGAAGCCTTGCATAAATTATACTGGGATGCAGACCATGGAGTGGTGAGACGAAGATTGTTGTCTTAGTATGGCCGCACATCACCTTGACTGGGCTAGGGAACATCATGATGCTGACTTGGAGAATTTTTGGCATTGAAAAGTCACGAAGCGGACGACTTGGAGAGGTAAAGCATGGTGGACGGTTTGGCATGTGGGGCCAGGGCAATGGTGCATAATGTCTTGGCGTGATGAGGCCATGGCAATGGAACGGACGGCTTGGCACGGTGCGGTCATGGCAAGGCACGGTTTGGCTAGGCGTGCACGGACGGCTCGGCGTAGTAGGGCCAAGGCATGGCGCGATTTGGCGAGGCGTGCACGTATGGCTTGGCGTGGTGGGGCCAAGACACGGCGCGGACGACTTGGTGATTTGTCTTTATGGGCCCTATTGTCTCTTTTCCTTACTTGGCTCAAATAGGACGTCATTTCCTTATTCAAACTCCCAAGTATCACGCCTATAAAAGGGGGGGTCGGCCTCTCCATTTACTTCACACCTCCATCATTTTTTTTTCTCTTGTTGTGTGGTAACGGTGAAGCGTACGAGCGAACTAAGTATGTATTCCAGCACTTCCTCTTTAACTTGCTCCCTTTTGCTTTCTTGTGTTGGTTTTAACCCTAGTTGTAGGCATATTTTTCATGGACTTGTAGTAGTATTCAGACGTGAACACCGTAGCAATGTTGACCTCCTTGACCTACTGTGCAAAGTAAGCACGAGACAATAATTGTCCCTCCCTTCCCATGAAAACCTAGTTTCTAGGGTTTACTCATTGGCTTGGCGTGGCCGTGTGCACGGTTCCCATGGTGGGATGCACCTTTTTGGTCGGGCACGAATTTTATGCTGCAGGGTACGGCCTTGGCATGAGGTGGTAATGCAGAGTCTGTCATTCCCTATTTCTTCACATATGTGCAAAATGATTTTTGAACCAACTGGCTTGCATCTAGGACAACACTCCTGCGTCTGATAAAAATAATTTCCATGCACTTTAGTAATAATTTCTCTTCATATTGTTCCATTGTAGTTGTTTGGAAGGTGAAAGTAGCGCGAAAGAATCTTTATTATGATGTCGCTTGAGGAAATTTCTGTTGTACCAAGAGACGTTGGCAACTCCAATCCAAATGTAAGTGATGAATTCTTTACTATATCGGCCACGATTAAGAGAAACCACCCCCAGTACGTGTCGATTCTTCTGACTAGTCCGGAATGTGAGGGAGAAGACTGGTCAGTTCGGCCAGGAGGCGTAATAAGGTTTTGTCTTCAGAAGAAAGAATATCATTCCTCTCCTATCGATTTCAAAATCTCTGTGAGTCCGTTGCGTCCCTTCGAGAAATGGATGTGATTTATGATGAGCCAGGAGCATGTAAAAACCAATTTGACCAAGGCACAGATCATTGATGTTGTTGCGGCTTTCGTAGTGCTTCAGATTAGGAAAGATACTCCAGGCTTGGTTGCTTTTATTTACAGATGGTGTCCGGACATCCACGCGGACATACCTAGGTGGGGTGAAATGACCATCTCCTTAGAGAGCGTGGATGTATTGCTGAACCTTCCCGTGATCGGAAACCTCGATGTTAGGTTGTCTGTAGATGAAGAAGAAATGTGCACCGCCCTAGTTGCAAAATCAAAAGGATTCGTTCGGAAATAAAATGAAACGAAGTTCTTCTATGACTGGTGGGTGTCTCAGTGGTTTCCTGACGCGTTAGAGTCGAACCATGAGAATAGTATACTTCATGTTGCGACGTTCTTCGCTTTTTGGCTATCAAGAGATATTTTTGACGACGGCTCGGGTAAGAAAGAGATAAGACAGGAACTTATCAAGTTTTCCATAAAATTGGCAAAAGGCGTCGTTCTTCCTATTGGCGATTTGTTTCTTGGTTCTATGTATGCACACTTGGATCAACTGGTTTCGGACATGCACTCCTCAAACGGCTACATAAAAGTGGATTTGTATGTTCATGCTACCTTTCTCCAGGCATGGCTGTGGGAGCATTTCGAGAAGCATGCCCCGAAACCGTTGGATGTACTTCCCGAGTCTTGGGGTGGCTCTAGGATACTACGCTGGCCGAACAGGTGCCCAAAGACTGGTTCGAACCTGGTTGGACTTCTTGACAATTTGTACGTGGTTAATTTTCGTCCATGGGCTCCGGTGCATGCGTATATAACTTAGATCAGTACCTTTTCTCCTGTTCCGAACATGTCTTTGTCTTCTGATAAAGAGGATTTGAGTATTGGAGAAATGGTATTCATACAAAGATGCATGCCCGGTCATGTGATGTCTTTCTTTCGAGGATCTTGCAAAGAAATCTCTTACAACATCGATAAAGCGGCTTGGCGTATGGGTTTTGACCAAGGGGTCCCACTCGTTCGTCAGTCGGTTGTTCCAGAAGTCCCATTGTCAATAGTTCTTGATGTTAGTGCTCTCGTGTCGGGTAAAAGTCTCCCTTTTCTGCTTGCAGAACGGAATCCATCAACAACCTCCAAATATAACATATTCTGGAAGGACGAGTTTCTTGTTATCCATGGATTCGTGAATGATGTGGTAGAAAACCGTCGTGGTAAGCCTTCTCCTGCGGTTTTAGCGGAACATCAACTGCTGAGGGATACCATGTGAAAATCCATTAGCCCGAATGTAGATAGTCCCCAAGTGAAGGAGAGAAGATCTAAAAGCCATGCTGGTGGTTTTCAGTCGGGTCTGATGGCTCTTCCGACTTTTAGCTCTTCCGATATGCGAGTACACATAATTTTCTTCTTGATTTAGTCGGATTACGTACGTCTTTGTCTCATCCCTAAGCGTTTGTTCTTGTGCCTTGCCCATGGTCTTAGTAGTGTGAACGCATTCACCAAACTTGCACCTGGTAAGAAGATAACACCTCTTGAGACGGAAAGCAACGATGCTGAGCCTATCCATGGAGAAGGGGAACCTGAGAAAGAAGAGAGTTTGGAGTCCAGCGACGGGGAGGATAGTTCTTCTGGTAGCATCATTGAATCTTCCTCCTTCGAGTCCAGAAGTGAATCGGTGAGCCTTACACTTTCTTTCTTTCTTCTCCCTTTCCTTTTTTTTTTTTTTTTTTTTTTTGAAGTGAAACCAAATCTTGATATTCTAGGAGGAAACCATTCCCGGGGATAGCTTTGAAGTGGAAACCCGCCCGAGTGAAGGTGTAGACATAACTCCAATTGTGGAAATTGTGCATGCTGGTGACTTGGACATTGAAGTTCATCATCCTAAAGACATCTCCGCAGTTAGAGTGGTGGGGAGTACTCCATGGACTACTGGCGTAATTATAGTTCGGGGTCTCTTGTCGATTGTTGATTCATTTGCAGGCGCCACTTTCGACCCTCCGTACCTCGTCCCTTATCCGGGTCATGTGTTGATAGGGGGATTTAGCGTGCCAGCTAAACATGCGGCGTTATACACCAAGATATGGGAAAGCTAGGGTCATATTTCCACAACCAAGCAAATTACTAGTCGATTTGCATTGATTAAGTTTTTGGAGGAAGCTTTGTCTTCGATCGACTACATGTGCAATGTGACTGGTCATACGGTTTCTGAGGATGTAATTTCGAGCTGAAGGTTCCATCGTGACATGTGCATGGGCTTCAAATTCAATGTCCCTTGGTTCGTTGAAGGTTTCTCTGAGGTTGAGAAGTCGATGGCCGAAGCAGTCAAAGGTCCTTCCACAGACATAGTGAAAAAGCAGGAAGCGGAATTCAAGAAGTTGTTCAGGCAGCTGAAGTTGAAGAGGGTGGATATCTAGAGCACAAGGGAGGCCTTTGCTAAGAGGAGCAAGCCACTGTTGGAAAACTTTCCTTGAATACATTTCTGTTTTTTGAACTTCTTGTTTTTAGGGTTTTTTTTTAAGGCAAATGAAAATGCCTGGTTTTATGGTTTTGATTTTCTGGATTTTTGGGGTTGACAGATAAATGTTACCTTGATGGTTTTGGATTATTCTTTTGGAATGAATTTTTTAGGAACAAATGTGGTCTTGGTTATGGTTGGAAGTGTTGCAGGCATCCCAGGAAAACCATGGAACCATGCGTTTGGTAGATGACATGGGTGAAATATAACACGGCTATTGTTTTTATCATTCCCGTGAAATCTTGAAAAAGTAAACCATGTATCTTGTCTAGGTAGGACTTACTTGGTTTTTTAGGTCTCCTGATGGAAAGGAAACCTTCCGGGTGTGAGACCGAGTTTTATGGGAAGCACCGTCGTGATTGTGGAAAGTCCCTAGTCATTACTGAGTTATCTGATAACCCAGTCGTCGATTCTCGGGTGGATCAATTGCTTCTGACCTCTGGGAAGTCCCCAGTCATCCATTGTCGTGTCATGACTGATAATCGAGTCATCTGGTAACTAAGTCGTTGATCCCTGAGCGGATCTCCTACTTCTACCATCTTGATGTCGGGGTCAAAGCATGAAATCGATGGTTAAAAATTGACACTTTAACAAAAAGATCAATCTCCCACTGTGGTCGCCAATTTTTTGTGGGTGAAAATGGTTTCTAATGATTTCGGTAATTTCGGGTGTATGGGTGAGAAACGAATTTAAACCCTAAACAATATACTACAAGGGAGTACTTTAGATTCGACAGATCAATCTGTACAAGTCCGGCCTAAACCAAGAAATGGCCATTCCATACTTGCTTCGGTCACAAAGTGGATGAGAATGGGTTGGTTTTGGGGAGGGAAGCAAGGAAAGTGATGAGACCAGAATAGTTGATTCTGGAAGAGTAGTTGTGTTATGACTTGTATCAGAAAGTGGGAAGCTAACAAATCGAAAGCTAACAAATATTTTCTGAGTGTTGTATGCTCCTGATTGAACTTGTCGTTAGGTGGAAATAGGTAAGATATATTTATACAAGTCGAAGTGAAACGTACTATGGTCTCATTAAGGAATGGAAAAATAGGTGAGTAAATGGGAGGAGGTGGTAACTGTTAACGCATGGAATTGATGTTCCATAAAACCGTGAACGCATGGAATTGATGTTCCATAAAAAGAGCGTTTCACCATTAACTCCTGGTATTTACTAACTTCCTCATCCTTATGACGAGCGTAGTGTACGCCGCACGCTGTAAACCACCAAACCAATACCCAAAGAGGATACCTCAGTTTGTGATATGTGTTGATGTCGCGAATGTTTTTGTGGAAAACATGTAGCACGTTTGATGTTTTCTGGCAAGTTGAGCTTGGGAGACTTTCTAGCTAGGTGACCTCCGACGGTCGAGATTTTGCATTTTAAGACGAAAGGTAACCGTTGATCGTCGCACGCTTTCGCCTTTAGTGGTCGTATAGGGAAGGCCATCATGGTGGCACGGCTAGGTCGGCATGCAATTTTCATGGCATGCCTTAGCGCGGTTTGGCGTGGCCAAACTAGGGTTTAGGGTCAAAGGTTACCATGTATTTTCTGGTAACCTTGGACGGCTAGGATTTGCTCATGGGATTTAAGGGCGACCGTAGCTTGTCGCACGCCTTCATTTTGGTATCCGCATAGGGAAGGCCAGTATAGTGGCGCAGCTAGGTTGGCATGCCATTGGTATGGCATGGTGGCGTGGCTAGGTTGGCATGTCATTTGTGTGGCATGCCTTGGCGCCGTTTGGAATGACCAAACTAGGGTTTTGGGTCAAAGGTTACCATGTGTTGTCTGGTAACCTTGGACGGCTAGGATTTTCTCTTGGGATTGAAGGGAAACTGTAGATTGCCGCATGCCTTGGTTTTGGTAGCCGCGTAGGGAAGGCCAGCATGGTGGCGCGGCTAGGTTGGCATGCCGTTGGCATGTCATGGTTTGGCGTGACCAAACTAAGGTTTTGGTCAAAGGTTACCATGTGTTGTCTGGTTACCTTGGACGGCTAGGATTTCTCCTAGGATTGAAGGGCGACCGTAGATTGTCGCACGTCTTCGTTTTGGTATCCGCGTAGGGAAGGTCAACATGGTGGCGCGACTAGGTTGGCATGCCGTTGGCATGGCATGGTTTGGCGTGGCCAAACTTAGGTTTTCGGGCCAAGGGTTACCATGCGTTGTCTGGTAACCTTGGATGGCTAGGATTTTCTCCTGGGATTGAAGGGGGACCGTTGATTGTCGCACTCCTTCGTTTTTGGTAGCCGCGTAGGGAAGGCCAACATGGTGGCGTGGATAGGTGCGTTTGGAATGGTGGGGACATGGGTTTGGCATGCCGTTGGCACATGGTGCGGCTAGCATGGCTAGGGCCAAGGCAAGGTGCGGTTTGGTTTGGCATGGTGGGGCCAAGGGTTTGGCATGTCGTTGGAACATGGTGAGGCTAGCATGGTTAGGGCCAAGGAAAGGTGCGGTCTGGCTTGGCATGGTGGGGCCAAGGGTTTGGCATGTCGTTGGCACATGGTGCGGCTAGCATGGCATAGGGCCAAGGAAAGATGCGATTTGGCTTGGCATGGCGGGGCCAAGGGTTTGGCATGCCGTTGGTACATGGTGTAGATAGCATCGCTAGGGCCAAGGCAAGGTGTGGTTTGGATTGGCATGGTGGGGCCAAGGGTTTGGCATTCCATTGGCACATGGTGCGGCTAGCATGGATAGGGCTAAGGCACGGTGCGGTTTGGCTTGGCATGGTGGGGAAAAGGGTTTGGCATGTCGTTGGCATATGGTGGGGATAGCATGGTTAGCATGCCTTGGCACGGTGGGTGTGGCTGGCATGGTTTGCCATCGGCACAGGGGTGCGGCTAGCATGGTTGGCATGCCTTGGCGCGGTGGGTGTGGCTGGCATGGTTTGCCATCGGTACAGGGGTGCGTCTAGCATGGTTGGCATGCCTTGGCGCGGTGGGTGTGTCCGGCATGGTTTTCCATCGGCACATGTGGCGTGGGAATTAGGGTTTTGGCTTATCGAAACCCTAATTAGTAATTAATTTAAAAAAAGGGTACCTTGATAATATTCTCGTAGACATATTAAAGGGTATAATAAATTCATTTATTGGAGCTATTATTACTCGAACCTATGACGTCACTGTCTTGCCTAGGGTTTTACGATTTTAACCCTAAGCTAAAAACCACCATCAACAGTCTCATAAATTGTTATTCCTCAAGATGGATATTTAAAACTATTCATCTTCGATCGGATTAAGGTTATTCTTATGAGGTGGTTAGTAATCCAGGATTTTCAGGTAACTGAGTGTAAGTGTTTTGGATTATGTGGTTTGTTATATTTTTATATTGCAAACAGATTTCCAAGCCTTGATTTGTACGATTTAAAAGGAAATCAAATAGGCTTATATTTTAGAGAAGATTGGTATCAAAAGTCTTCACTTAGGTTTAAGCAACTCTTAGGATATACAGGACGTCATCCAAGGGAATCAATTATGTAGAATCCTGTGAGGTTTAATAAACGCAATTGTAAGGACCCTCAAGCACGTCAAATCTATCATACCGGTCAAGAGACGATCTAGTGATGATCAAGAGACGATTTAGCCGCTAATAGCCCAATTAATTGAATATGAACAAAAATCAATAGAAATTAATAAATTAATAATTTGGACATGAAATTAGTACCATTAGATAGATCTCGAAAAGTTATGCGAAATGGAGTATTAATAAAGTTATGCATCATTCGGACATTGGACGAGAAAGATATCGCAGCCCGAATTTTGGATGTGGAAGTTTGACTAAAGTCAACTGGTGTTGACTCACCATTGACCGACGAACCTTCACTTTCCTTGAATTTTGAATCGACTTGACCAGGACCGCTTATTAGTACAAAGTTACCCTTAGTAATTTTGAGTGTATGGTAATATTTGAAACTTATTAATCAAGTTAGGTTAATTAATTAACAAGTAATTATGCTTAGTTAAGTTAATTACATTCGAGGGAGGATCCATGGACATTCTTAGATGGACAAGGTCAGACAAAATTTGCACCATTTGCTCCACAAAACCCAAACGAAAATGAATTTAAGTGTAATATTTTGATGATATGTTCCTCTTATGAGAAACTACATTCCTATAAAAAAAGTGAACACAATTCGACATTTATAAAATGACCATCTATCACTTTGAATATTGGCCATTCAAAGTTAACGGTTGAAATTAAGATCGGTAGATGGTGAGGTTTTATATCTCGAATTATATTCATTTTTTGTAGGAATGTAGAGTCTTATAAGAGGAACATATCATCAAAATATTACACTTAAATTCATTATTGTTTGGGTTTTGTGGAGAAAATGGCGCAAATCAGGTCTGACCTTGTCCATCTAAGAGTGTCCATGGAACCTACCTCATTACATTTTTAGAGTATATCTTCTCTTGTAAAACAAAGTAGGAGGTGTTAACGTGAATGAGATGGAGGTGGGTTGTTTGGGAGAGTTTGGAGAGGATTGTGTAAGTAGGTGTTGTGGGTTAATCAAGAGTATAGAAAAGGGAAATAGTGAAAAAGCGGGGGTACAACAACCACACCCAATATTTCATTTGGCAATCTGAATAGACAAACTCCAATGTACTTTCAAGAGAATCAACTAGACAGTCAGACTTAATCTATAGAAAAGTATATCAAAGAGTTTATATCTCTATTTCACAATGTAATCAGTGATAGATGCATTTATGTGTCTATTTTCATCTCGATTTTCTATATTGTTAGTACCCGTTTTTGTTCTTATTATGGTGTTTTATGTGTTTGTAGGTATTTTTGGGCAATAAACATTTTTGGAGAAATTGGCTCGAGAAGTTGCACCCAGAGGACACATACTATTTGGACTCTCATCTTGGATAAGGGACACCTCAATTACTAAGGGGCACTCTATTGATAAGGGGCACCCAGGTTTGTTATTTACACCCCATCTGCTATTTTCACCCAGTTCATAGGATAGGGGGAATCCCATTCTCACCATCGTGAATTCAGTTTTGGCGGGAAAATAAAACTCTCTCCTGCGTGTTTGCTGAGAACAATTTGAGCGAGTTTTTGGTCGAGATTTTCTCAGGATTTTGGTTGCATTAAGAAACGTATCATCATGTTACACTACAACAGCGTTGGTAATAGCTTCAGATTCGAAAAGGAAGGAGTATTGGATGGATTATTGTGAAACAGGGGATGGATATATTAGTGAAGTTACGCATGTTTTGGAATTGGTTTTCAACGAGATTCGAGGGTATGAATCACGGGAGCGATATGCTACCACCTTGGTACATCGAAACAGGCAAGGTAGTTGTCGTGCAATCGAATAAAATGAATTGTTTATATCGACAATGCAGGGAAGGGAGTATCTTTGATATTTTCGTGTTGATTTAGGAAACTACGTGGAGAATATGGTCGAATATCTTCTCTGTTTGATTTTACTCTATCTTTGTAAGGGTAACTACAACTTAGCAGACGCATAAGAAGATTGGCATCAGTTTAATCGTGGCTTGGCAGTAAAAAAAAAGGGAAAGAAATACTTGGGAAGATACGTGACTTGGGGAGAGGATTAACTGGCGAGATTTTTGATCTGTTATATATAAAAGGAGTTGTACGAGTCTCGGGAAAGGAATCGGGAGTTTGGGGGAAGAAACAGAGGTGTTGGAAAGCTGCAGGTGGAGTTGCAGGGAAGTTCTTCTGCTGCTGGTGAAGAAGAGAACATAAACAATCACAAAGGCAGTCTTATTCAAACGGCACAATAGAAGTATCATTGTTGAACATATCACATATATAATAAGCTTGTCATCTTTTCTCTGTAACAGTTCAACAACCGTTATAACAGCTGTTTGTAACGCCACTACAACGTTGTAAACTGTCTGCTTTATTAGTTTTCTCTTGTTTTTCACCTATTTGAGCTATGAACAACTATTTTGAGCACATGAATAATATGAGGAGCTAAACCCCAACACTGGGACGACAGAGGAAGCCTTATTTCACAATTGTTTGGTAATTGTATTTGATTCTCTAAGACTTTTGCATTGATTTAATTGATTTATGATTTTTATTAATTATTTGTAATTTTGTCTGGTGGTGTATGCTTAGACTTAGAGCTTTTGATGCACCATACTTATGATTTAAAATTAATCTTTTACAAAATCTACCTTTGGCAAAAAAAAGAGTCCATAAAATAGCTAGAAGTGTTATGAATCAATATAGGAACCAATTGAATGTGATTAATGGTGAAATCCTAAGTCCCAGTTCTCTCGATATCGTGACAATATTTTTAGTATTTTTATTCTTAAATCTTAAATCAAACCTCAATGAGTCCGAGTGAATGATACTTTACTACAACTTTTTCTACAACAATTAGAATTACACTAATTTTTGGCGCCGTCGACTGGGACTTATATTTATATTTGTTTTAGGTTTATTTTTATTATTTTTGTTCTCTTTTACGCCTTTGGTATTTATTTTTTTTATTCTTTTCAGATTTTTATTTATTTATTTAAATATGCACCTAGGTGCCTTTTATTAAACCAATAAAAAAGAAGGGGAGGGCTGAGCCTTACCCCCAAAAGATACAGAAGAAACAAGGAAAGCAAAGCAAAGAGCAGAACCCAACAAGGTTACATATTGCGAAATCTATATAAGGGTAAAACCGAATTTTCTATCGCTATATTTCTTCTTGTGAAACTAGGCGGGTTTTTCCACCATCGAGACTCCACCGTCGCCTCATGCTTAGCCAGTGAATCTGCTACCGAATTACCTTCTCGAAATACATGAGTGCATTTAATCGTGATAGAATAGGCGGACTTGATGCAATTGTTCCAGTGCGTAGATAAACACCATGGGACCATACTTGGATTGTTGATAGCTTGTAAGACGAAGTCAGAATCGCACTCTAACCACAGGCGACTAATCCTCCTTGTCTTCGCTATTCTAAAGGCGTAAATATCCCCCCCCACAGCTCCGCCAGCAGTGAATTATTTAAACCCAGATTTTGCGCCAAACAACCCCTGACTATACCATTTGAGTCTCGGAACACCACCCCGCATCCGGAATGACCTGGGTTCCCCAATGAGCAACCATCAGTGTTTGCCTTCATCCACACTTGCGGAGGCGGCAGCTATTTCACCATCACCGCGCTCGGCATTTTAGGCGCTCTACTCTTGATACCTAAACTCTACAAGATGCACTTATCTGCTGAGGTATTGAACGAGCACCCTCCGCTATGTGTGCCAGATTCCATAATCAGTTTATCCAGATGCTTAACAGCCTGCTGAGGAGAAGTGGCAATATGATCAAACCTTAGCTTGTTTCGGCACGCCCAAATCAACCAAATACAGCTCACCACTGCCACCCAGAGGAGATTTTTAGTCTGCGAGCAGCCCGCGAACCCCCTTACATCATCAAATATAGCATGAACACTGGAACAATTCAACCTATAATTGAAGACCTGCATAATCCAATTCCATAGAAAAGTAGCAAACCAACAGTCCAAGAATAAATGATTTTGTGTTTCCCTACAGCAAGGGGAGGGGCAGAGGTTGCAACAGTTCACCGTGTCACGTCCAAAAAACTTAACATTGTCATCAGAAGCAACCCTGTTATGTAGCACTTTCCATACTGTGCAAGCGCGTCGAGGCTGAATCTTGATAGCCCAAAGATCCTTGAAGTCTCTCAATTCCGGGACCCTATGTCTATGGAACTCATAAGCCTCCTTCATGCTGATGTTCCCAGAATAGCTAAGCTTCTAGATTTTTCTATCCTTAGAGTGAGCAGCAAACAGAGTTTCTTTTATCCACTGCTCAACCTGACCATACAACTCCGACATATAAGAGGGAATACTCCAACGATCTTACACTATGAAATCTTCTACCAAGTTTTGAAGATTTGAGTGATCCAGCTCCAAGTACTCCGCTACCGACATCTCCATATTAGCGTTCCAACAGTCCTTCCAGAAGTCAATGTTGTTACCATTTCCAACCAACCATAAAACATTTTCGTTAATAATGCACCACTGCTGTTTAAGTCCATACCATATGGATGAAATCTTATAAGATGCACCTGCAAATCGTTTTTTAATAAAAGAACCAAAAGTAGAGTTGATGGTCATCAGTTTCCATGTCATTTTCATCAGGGCAACTTTGTTCAAGCTAGCTATAGACCTGATGCCCAGTCCCCCCTTATTTATTGGTAGACAGACCTTATCTCAGGCCACGGTGTGGTGCTGTCTTGAATTGATATCCCCCAACCAAACAAAATTCCTTATCAATTTTTCCAAAATTTTTATTAGCGCGGCAGGTCAACTGTAGACTTGGATGATGTGCATGACCGAGCTTGCAATCACCGAATTTACAAGTTCCACTCTTCCCATCATTGAAAGAGACCCTCATTTCCAAGCAGAAAACTAAATCTTTATTCTGTCCATAATGTCCCTAAAATGAATAGATCTTGGCTTACCCCGAAAGATCGGAACACCCAAATAACGAAAAGTCAGGGTCCCCATTGGTAACTTAAAAGAAGTAGCTATCCCTGCTATTCTGTTATGAGAAAATTTTCTTGAGTACATTGTGCACTTTTCGGCACTAATTAATTGACCTGAATTCTGACCATAATCCTTAAAGATTTCCATTAAAGCCATAATATCCCTCTTAGTTCCTCTGCAGAAGACCATTATGTCATCTGCATACAAAACATGAGAAGGAAAAGTTGTACCTCTTGTCGAAGATATGTGGTGAATCCTCCCCTGAGTAAAAGCATTCGCTAGAGCCTTACTTAAAACATCTTCCGCCAAGCAGAACAGGATGGGAGATTTGGAGCGAAGCTACAAGGAAATAAAAAGTGCTATAAAAGGAAAGCATCGCCAAAGAAGGAAAGAAAAGAGGAGTCCAAGGAGTGAAGAAGATTTTGTATATAGTTATTTTGTTTTATTTTTAGAAACTATAAATAGGGTTTTATTTTTTGTAATCTTTTATTATTGGACTTTTTGAACTTTATTTTGGACTTGTAAATTATTTTTAAAACCCTAAGGAAGGGTTAAAAAATTAAATATAAATTGTTTGCAGGGAAGGACGACAGTTACGATACTGTCTCGGCCCCTCGGGTTCGTACACTGACATAGGAGTCGGTGGCCTGAGTCGACTTCAACGGTTCATCGCCCGTATGGTACGGGAGGTAAGACTCTATCCAACCACGAATCCCCTGTCAGTGGGTTTTATTTTGTGTGACAACTCACACCCCTACAATAGAATGTCGAACTGGTATTACAATAGTCAATACAACGAATATCAGACTAATTTTCAAAATGGACATTACTTTGACCATAGTGGGAATAGTGGTTGGGAACATCAAACTTTTGAAGGTTATGGTCCATACCATGGTGAGCCAAATTACTATCCACACACCAACCGGTCGTACGAGCAAAATTCCTCTATACTAGAGTCAACACGTAAGTTAGCTGAGTCAACACGTAAGTTAGCAGAAATGAATACCTTAGTTATGGACGAAATCAATGCAACGAGTGAACTTTCTTTCCTAGATCTAATCAGGAATTCATGTGAGTCGACTCAGAATCTTTTGTTAGAGGCCTAGAAAAGAACTGCTCAAAATAATCTTAATTTCCAATATGGTGTTTCCAATAGTACCCTTGAAAATGAAGATAGTTATTCACATAATCAAGATGACGAGGTTAGAATTGGTAACACTACTTTTTTAGATGAGGTTCAACCATTTTCATGTTATTATAATGAGAATGATGAGGATAGTGTTGATGAAAAATTGGACACATATAGGCATAGTGATCTGGAATTTGTTACGCCAATTGATCTTTACATTTATAATATTATTTCTAGTTCAAATCCAAATAATTTTAATAAGTATTCACCTATTCAAAAGGACGAGGATTTGACTAGAGATACCCCTATTTTAGACGATGTAGTATTTCCTTTTGATTACAAATCTAATAATGGTTTAGAGGAACGAGTTTTTCTGAGAACATTGTTTTAAAGTCTAGCGATTTAGAAACCTTAGACAAAGAAAATAAACTCGTAGAGATGAGTGAGGATGAACCTGACTTAGAAGAATCAATTGACCATTTTCAGGAATCTGATAACCTTAAAATTAAGGAAGTTGTGACTAGTCTTTCTAGAGACACTGAAAACTCTAAGTTTGGGGGTGATTATCATTCTCCATGTTCTTTAACTCTTATAAAAGTCTCTCACTTGGGACTTAACATATGTGCCTCAACTATTTTATAATATTATCTTCATACACGTTTTCCTAAACCTAGTGATGTCCATAAGGAAGTTCAGTTGTTAGAAACCCATCCTATGGTTGATGTGGTTTACCCAGGCTATGATACCCAGATTAATTTTGTTTTCCCACCAAATATTTTTCAACCAATTGTGGGAACGTATAAGTTTCTGATGTGTCAATTATTAACTTTTGAGACTAAACCTAATTACTTTTGGAGATTAGGGTCGACACATTTGTTTAAAGAAGACCACCACTCTCATTCTGGTCAGCTGTGTAAGTCAAATCTGATTGACTTAAAGGATCCGCAATTATTTAGGTTATTATTATGTGCTTCTAAATTTTTACTCGAGTTTTTCCAGAATCTAATACCTAAATCGGATCCTAGCTACGAGGAAATGCAACCCATGAAAATATTTTATTTGGACCCAGTTATAGAACCTGAACCACAGCTAGATGTAGTTGTTTTAAACAGGAAACTAGACAAGGGTATGCTTTATTTGTTTATTTTCTTGGCTGGTTGCAGATCCCTTTCATTTGTGGTAGCTTTATTTGGTTTTGATGACCCACATATATTCCGACTATTACTTTATGATTTTATGAGGTGAATAATCCTTTCTTAGTATGGCTGAAGACTTTAAACTTAACACTTCTTGGGAGGTAACCCAATATTCATGCGACATTGTAATATCTTTCCTTATCTCTTTTGCTTCAAATGGTAAAAGTTTCTCATTGTTCATGCTTTTAATTTTATCTTTAGAACATTGAGGACAATGTTAGATTTAAGTTTGGGGGTATGGGAGAAACTTTTTGGTTAGTTGCAATAAATAAACTCCAGAGCCTAGAAATTTATGTTTATTAAGGATGGCACTAACCAATCTAAGTGGATGGAAGCATTTTGGTTGTAGGAGTTGAGGAACCAATCTAATTAGATGGCAACATCTAAAGAGTATTCATAAAAGCACAAAGCTCATGTGTTAGAAATAACATGATAGTTTCACCATATCTCGTTGAGTCCTTTTCACTTCTGTTTTTATTTTATTTTGTTTTTAAACTATGTTTCTCTAAGTGATTAGGGGGCTCACGAATCAAGTTGTTACCAATGCTAGGGTGAAATAGAGTGATTGAGATACCAACAAAAAAAAAAGTTGAAAAAGTTGAAAAAAAAAAAGAAAAAAAGAAAAAAAGAAATTAAGACCAGACCAGACCATTAGCCCAACCGGAATAAATTCAATAAAGTCGGCCATTGTTACCCTTGTATATGCTAGTTTTGTTGACCTAGAGTTAGGATTATCGACCACTGGTTCCCTTGTATATGCCAGTGTGTTGATATTATTCAGACTAGTATCCGAGTCCATTAGTATAGGTTCATTTTGGCGAAGGCCTTCAGACAGATATGGGAAACACCGTTCACTTAGTAAACATCAAAACCATCTATGTTTTTCTCTATATCCATCTTCTTGATCTATCCATGTGATTAGTTTTGACTCTGTTATATTGATGTCCATAGTGAGACTATCTGAGTAGAGCTCTGTCGCTAATATATGAATTTTAGTATACTTGGGTGCAAACTCGTGTACATCAATTAGAATTTCGTATCAAGGTACTTCCTCTTGTAGTCAATAAGTATGCCAACCAAGGAGATTCTTTAGTTCCTTCCAAGGTTCTGTGTAGATATCTAGGGTCTGAAGTAAAGGTTTTGTGGGTATATCTCTAGTAATCCCTCCCGAGACTATAACTCGTCCACTAGGGCCACCTAGGGGTTTAAAGGCTTATTGCATACGCTAACTGCAATCGACGATACCTGCGACAGTGAGTTAGGATTTTTATTTTATAAATTTTATTTGCTCGGGACTAGCAAATAATAAGTTTGGGTGTATTTGATAGACGCATTTATATGTCTATTTTCAATATTGTTAGTACCCGTTTTTGTTCTTATTACGGTGTTTCATGTGTTTGTAGGTATTTTTGGGCAATAAACGTTTTTGGAGAAATCGGCTCGAGAAGTTGCACCCGGAGGACACATAATATTCGGACTCTCATCTTGAATGAGGGATACCTCAATTACTAAGGGGCACCCTGGTTTGTTATTTACACCTTACCTGTTATTTTCACCCAGTTCAGAGGATAGGGGGCATCCCATTCTCACCATCGTGAATTCAGTTTTAGAGGGAAAATAAAACTCTCTCCTACGTGTTTGCTGAGAACTATTTGAGCGAGTTTTTGGTCGAGATTTTCTCAGGGTTTTGGTTGCATTAAGAAATGTATCATCATGTTACACTACAACAGCGTTGGTAATAGCTTGAGATTTGAAAAGGAATGAGTATTGGATGGATTCTTGTGAAATAGGGGATGGATATATTAGTGAAGTTGCGTATGTTTTGGAATTGGTTTTCAACGAGATTCGAGGGTATGAATCAAGCGATATGCTACCACCTTGGTGCATCGAATTAGGCAAGGTAGTTGTCGTGCAATCGAATAAAATGAATATTTCCTTGTTTATCTCGACAATGCAGGGAAGGGAGTATCTTGGATATTTCCGTGTTGATTTAGGAAACTACGTGGAGAATAGGGTTGAATATCTTCTCTGTTTGATTCTACTCTATCTTTGGTAGGGTAACTACAACTCAGCAGACGCGTAAGAAGATTGGCAACAGTTTAATCGTGGCTTGGCAGTAAAAAAAAAGGAAAGAAATACTTGGGAAGATACGCGACTTGGGAAGAGGATTAACTGGAGAGATTTTTGATTTGTTATATATAAAAGGAGTTGTACGAGTCTCGTGAAAGGAATTGGGAGTTTGGGGGAAGAAACAGGGGTGTTGGAGAGCTGCAGGTGGAGTTGCAGAGAAGTTCTTCTTCTATTGGTGAAGAAGAGAACATCAAGAACATTGGACGAACATAAATAGTCGCAGAGGCAGTCTTATTCAAACAACACAATAGAAGTATCGTTGTTGAACATATCACATATATCATAAGCTTGTCATCTTTTCTTTGTAACAGTTCAACACCCTTTGTAACAGCTTTTTGTAATGCCATTACAGCGTTGCAAACTGTCTGCTTTATTAGTTTTCTCTTGTTTTTCACCTATTTGAGCTATGAACAACTATTTTGAGCACATGAATAACATAAGGAGCTAAACCCCAACACTGGGATAACGGAGGAAGCCTTATTTCACAATTGTTTGGTAACTATATTTGATTCTTTATGACTTTTGCATTGATTTAATTGATTTATGATTTATGATTTTTATTAATTATTTGTGATTTTGTCTGATGGTGTATGCTTAGACTTAGAGCTTTTGATGCACCATGCTTATGATTTACAATTAATCTTTTACAAAATCTACCTTTGGCAAAGAAAAGAGTCCATAAAAGAGCTAGAAGTGTTATGAATCAATAACAAACCAATTGAATGTGATTAATGGTGAAATCCTAAGTCCCAGATCTATCAATATTGTGACAATATTTTTAGTATTTTTATTCTTAAATCTTAAATCAAACCTCAACGAGTCCGAGTGAACGATACTTTACTACCACTTTTTCTACAACAATTAAATTACACTAATCAGCAAATCAAACAGATAGAAATCCGCGAGCCTGATTTTTATGTGAAACAACTTGAATGGTACCAAAGACCAATATTTAAGGATCAATCAATTTCAATCAACAACCTAAGGTTGGATTGACCAATTGATCGATACAGCGCACAACCTATGATATTTCTATTATATAACAAAATATAATACGGAAAAGAAATAACACAGACACCAGAAGTTTTGTTAAAGAGGAAATCACAAATAAAGAAAAACCCCGGGACCTAGTCCAGCTTTGAACACCACACTATATTAAGCCGCTATAGACACTAGCCTACTACGAATGAACTTTGTACTGGAATATAGTTTAACCCTAATCAATCTTATACTGATCCAAGGTATAGTCGTGTTCCTTACATCTCTGATACCAGCGGGATACTATGCACTTGATTCCCTTAGTTGATCTCACCCATAACTAAGAGTTTCTATGACCCAAAGTCGAAGTCTTGATAAACAAATCTGTCTCACATAGAAAAGTCAATTGGAATAGATAAATATGTATCCCACAGAAATACCTACGAGTTTTGTTTCGTCTTTTGATAAATCAAGGTGCACATGAACCAATTGATAAACCGAACTTATATACCCGAAGAACAACCTAGTGTTATCAATCACCTCACAATAATCTTAATCGTATGGTAGCTAAACAAGATATTGTGGAATTACAAACGATAAGAAGAAGATGTTTGTAACTACTTTTTATCTTGCCTATCGGAGAATCAATATCGAGAAAATCTTAGAGAAGATAGTACTCAATACGATATAACAGGGCAAGAGCAGAACACGTAACTACGGAGAAAATAGTTGGGTGTGGCTTCACAATCCCAATGAAGTCTTTTAGTCGTTAACCTATAAGGTTTCGTGAATAAGGATTAAGGTAGTGGTAATTATTAGTAAGAGTAGGAGTAATTCAAAGAGATAAATATATGATACTCAAGTAATTATTCATGGTAATGGTTTTGATGAAGTATTCTTATGATGATTAATGAACCAATTAAGGTAACCTCTTCACTAGATTCCAATTCATTAAATATAATTTATATAGATGGTATAACATGATAATAAGAATGGGTAGTTTCTAGATACTTATTTAGACATGAATCAATTAAGTTTATAATTATTTAAAATCATGATTTTATGTGAATTATTCAAGTTCCCTGGCCAATATGTAGAGACGATTATAGGTATCCTAAATTGATAATTAGTCGTAGATCTATAAAAATTAATTATAATATTTTGTCTCGTGGTTCTGTGGGTATAAAGTTTGTTCAATTCCATTTAGAAACGAGTTAGATCAGTGGCGTAGCCATCCTTTAAGTTTAAGGGGGGCTAAAAGAAAAATTTGCTAAACTCGAGAGGATAAATTCTAAAAACTATAGGACTAAAAGTAAAAACCTAAGAAAATTAAAGTCTGAATATGGATTTTGGAAATTTTAGGGGGGGATAGAGCCAGGGTTAGTCAACCCTTGGATCTGCCCCTGAGTTAGATATCGATGGTCGAAAACTAGTCGTCACTGTTGTATTTCTTAGTTAGCAGTCACGGGTAGTCATAAGTTGGAGCCCTTTTGGACAGTTTAGGCTTAGAAAGATACCTACTACTATGTATAAACTGCAAGTGCACAGTGTCGACAAGCAACACAGGGCAAGCACAGGTCGAACCACATAGACTTGGAGAGTGTATAAGTTGATTCTAAATCCTTACTTAGAACTGATTCAGAGAGTAAATAAAAGGGGTTTGATTTTGTCGATACGATGAGATGATTTTCAAGTGACTGAAATAATAAAAGTAAAAGATGCAAATAACACGATATGTAAACACTAAGAATATGGATACTAGGGTATTCAAATCCACCACTAACCTATGATATGCATTCAACTTGCAATATTATTCTTGTCCTTATAGTAGATTCAAGTCTACCGTATAACTAAGGTGTTTCTCCAATGGATAATTTAATCACAACTAAAGTATTTCTCCAAAGAATTAACTGTCTAATTAAAGCACAAATAATCTGAGGATCAATATTTGGTTAAGCATGAGTTGTAGCATAATCAACATGGAGATATTCTAACTACAATGGATACATGGCATACATTGTGAGAGCAAGATGTTGACAAACTTGGATTAAATTATATCTTCAAACGATTCTAAACTTTCAGGAACAATATACAAGATATGAATACATAAGTGGTAATTGAATTTTTGTCCCTACTTTTGATAGTCTATACAAATATCCTTATCACATAATAATTTTGTCCCTCCATATTTAAAAGCCCATCAGGGGCCCATCAATAATTTATGGACTTCCAAATATACCCCAACCTTTATATACCTTCTTCTTATCTTCTTTATTTCTCATCCTGATAAAAATATCGAACAGAGCTCACCACCATTTTCATCGCCGTCGCCACCATTATCTCCGTCGCCGCTATAACGAACGCAACCAGCACCAGCAGCATCTCCATCGTCACCATCTATTGTTTTTATCTATTTATATTTCTATTTCAGAGAAGAAACAAACGAGCTCACCACCGTATCCATAACCTCCATCTCTTATTCATTTTTTTCCATATCTGATACATAAAACTCAAGACCTTTTGAAACCATTCATTACCGGTACATTTTACAAACACCTGATGCTCAGTTTAATTGTTCTTACCTGTATTTTATGAATTGATTTCATCACCTTCCCAGCTTGATTCACCACCGCGAGTAAATATCTATGTTGGCATGCGTAAGACTTCCAATCCAGCATAATCAAACACGAAAGAGAAGATCGAGATCGAAATCCAAGCTACCGCAGTTTTTGAAATGCTACAGTAGAACGAGATCACCCTTTTGAGATTTCTAATTGGTTTGTTCTATATTTTGGAGTTATATCTCATAATCATTCAACCAATTGGGAACCGACTCGGCAGTTTTGCTGTTATTATGTTGGGTATATTAATTATATGCGAAATAGTTATGATGACATATGTTGGAGTTATATTAATTATGTTTTGCTGTTATTGAAATTGGTTTTGGTTTTTGTGGTGGAGATTCTTTGTGATTTTTGGTGGTGGTGGTAGTGAGCTTGGAGCGATCAATTGGTGATAGAAATAGTGGTGGATGGTGGTTCTGG
Source organism: Papaver bracteatum (assembly GCA_023529315.1). Lineage (NCBI taxonomy): Eukaryota > Viridiplantae > Streptophyta > Magnoliopsida > Ranunculales > Papaveraceae > Papaver > Papaver bracteatum. The sequence continues at coordinate 50,102 of JAJJWX010004966.1, read as the reverse complement.
TTACTATGGTTGTGAAGATTGGTGTGATTTTCTGGTGGTTTGGGAGATGGTTGTAGTGGTGGCTTCTTCCGGCTACGAAAGAGTATACATTCTGGTGGTATGTTCATAATTTCTTTCGTTGTTTTGTTTTACTTTTGTTATGCATACCTTGCTGCAATTGGGAAAAAAAATGCATGTTTGTTTCAGTTTGTTTATATTGCTTAGTTATGATGACATTTTGGTCGTGAAACACTACTGGAACAATAATCTCAAGGTCTATTATTTAGTATTTAGAATGGTATTTCTATTTTTTTTGGATCAACTATGGTTGTTGATCCATATATTTTGGATCAACTATGGTTGTTGATCCAACTGCAATGGATAAACATCCACTGTTGATCCAACTGCAATGGATAAACATCCATTGTTGATCCAACTGAAATGGATAAACATCCATTGTTGATTCAACTGAGATTGGTTTTGAAGCTGGTCTTGGAGCTGTTGGTGTTTATGAAGCTACAGGTATGAAATATGGTGGTTATCTGGGTTGAAGCAGGCAGTGATATTGGATCAACTATGGTTGTTTATCCATATATTTTGGATCAACTATGGTTATTGATCCATCTATATGTGATCAACTACTGTTGTTGATCCTTTGAACTCATGTTTTGTAGTTCAAATCATGTAAATTTGTTCTAATGTTGAACTTGTGGTGCAATGGTAGCATGACTGACTCCTTGTCAGATGATGCGTGTTCGACTCACACCAAGTTCACTCCATTTTACATGGATAAACTATCATTATTGATCCAATTTTACATGGATCAACTTCCATTGTTGATCCACTAAAATTGGATCAACTTCTACTGTTGATCCTTTTTTCTTGGATAAACTAGATAAACTTCTACTGTTGATGTTTTTGTGGGTGGATCTGAAACTGCAGCTGATGAAGTGGTAGCATTTTACCATCAACATGGATAAACATCCATTGTTGATCCAACTACAATGGATAAACTTCTACTGTTGATCCAACTGCAATGGATAAACATCCACTGTTTGATCCAAGTGAAATGGATCAACTACTTTTTGTTGCTACAAAAATATTTGAACCAGTGGCGGCGGTGATGGTGGTGGTGGCGGCGGTGGTGGCGGCAGTGGCGGCTGCGAACTTGTGGTGGTGGCGGCAACAGACTAGTGGTGGAGGAGGACTAGTGGCGGTGTAATGGTAGCGGTGAAAGAGTGGTGGTGGAATATTGGTGGTGGTGGCGGTTGGTAGGTGGTGGTTGTTGAACGGTGGTGGTGGTGGAATGGTAGTTGAATGTTGGTGGTGGTGGTGCTAGTGGTGGTGGTGAAGTGGTAGAGGAAGAAATTTGTTGTATTTTGAAATAAAGAAAAATATTATATGAGTGAGGGTATTAAGGTAATCTAATATTAAATGGATAAGGTTATAAAAAAGGAGGGACATATTTATTGTTGCATAAGGATATATTTTTTGGGAGTTAAAAGTAGGGACATATAATTAATATACCCAATACATAACAATAAGTTACGGCTTCATTTAAACCCTAGCAAATGAAACTAGAACATGAAGAACATTACAACAAAACTGAAATTTAATAAACTAACATGAACAAGCTATTCTTGGATGACTCTTCAACACAACAACCCTCTCTATTTATACACAAAAATCTCTCAAACACTTGGATTCGAAATTGGCACTCATTCACCCAACAAAACATGTTTTCTTTAATTGATGGATAAAATGGAATACAATGGGGGTGAGGTGTATGTTTTGGAAAGAATCCAATGGGGGTGAGGTGGAAACGGATTTGGGTCTTGGGTCTTGGATCATGGGTAGTTTAATCCCATGTATTGTAAACAGGTTGCCACTGATGCGCGAGCGGGTTGCAACGCTTCCAACCTTCTGCTCTTTTGTCTTCTCAATTCTTCCAAGCTTTATTTAGTACTTAAAAACACAAAATTAATTAATTCAAATATTTATTCTTGAAAATGGTAAAAATGACAAATTTGGGATAATATATGACTTTGAAGAGCGAAAGATGAGTTAAGTGCCAATGAAAAGGTGTATGAATATGCAATATTTGGCACTCATCACTGCTGTATTTCTTAGTTAGCAGTCACGGGTAGTCATAAGTTGGAGCCCTTTTGGACAGTTTAGAGCGTTATTTGGAAAATAATTAGTAGGAAAAAGTTGTAGATCCTAGTCCCTATATTTTGCAGAAACTGAGTTGATCGTTTTGGACTTAAGTCAATTAATCTGAAGACCCTCAAAGGTGACATGTTGAACTGTATTTGGGTTGAACACTTGGATCTAATTCAGTGTCTTGATGAAGAAGATGACCGAGTTAGATCGTTGACTCAGTTAACTCATCTGACTCGATCCGAGTCAGACCTTCCATTAATATTTTAGGTGGGTCATGCCGCTCTGGCCCGTAAGCTAGGGTTAGGGTCATATTTTCTTATTTAGGACTTTCGAACCACTTATGGTCCGAGTTAGCTTTTGGTTTCTTCTGCAAAGTTGTAGAGGTTTTCGAGGGATTTATAATGACACCCAATGTGACTCCGTTTGGATAAGTATATAATTATTTATTCCCAAATTAAATATTACCAGGTTATAAAATAATTAATAAAACTAGAACCATTAGTTTCACTTAACCCATAACTGGATACTTGCATGATATTGAACTATGATTATTGTGTGAGCCTATTGGATAAATTCTTAGAGTGCTTGTGTGGTTAAAATTTACGCTAAAAAAGCGGGGATCTAACAACCACACCCAATATTTCGCTTAGCAATCTGTATGGACAAACTCCAATATAATTCCAATAGAATCAACTAGACAGTCAGACTCAATCAATGGAAATATATCCAAGAGTTATATCTATGTTTCTCAATGTAATCAGCAAATCAAACAGATAGAAATCCGCGGGCCTGATTATTATGAGAAACAACTTAAACGACACCAAAGACCAATGTTCAAGTGTCAATCAATTTATATCAACAGCCAGAGGTTGGATTATCTAATTGATTGAACTATGCAAAACCTGTGATATTTCAATTATATAAACAAATATAATGCGGAAAAGAAATAACACAGACACCAGAAGTTTTATTAATGAGGAAACCGCAAATGCAGAAAAACCCCGGGACTTAGTCCAGATTTGAATACCACACTGTATAAAGCTGCTACAGACACTAGCCTACTCCAAGTTAACGTTGGACTAAAATGTAGTTGAACCCTAACCAATCTCACATTGATCAAGGTACAGTCGCATTCCTTATGCCTCTGAATCCCAGCAGGACTCTATGCACTTTATTCCCTTGGTTGATCTCACCCACAACTAAGAATTGCAACGACCCAAAGTTGAAGACTTGATAAACCTATATATGATTTTTTGTTCCGTCTTTTGATAAATCAAGGTGAACATGAACAAATTGATATACCAGACTTATATTCCCGAAGAACAGCCTCGAAATATCAATCACCTCACAATAATCTTAATCGTATGGTAGCAAAACAAGATATTATTCTATCACAAACGATGAGTCGAAGATGTTTATGACTAATTTTTAACTTGCCTATCGGAGAATAAAACTCGAGAAAATCTTAGAAAATATAATACTCAATACGATAGAAAATAGCAAGATCGGAACACATAACTACAGAGAATATAGTTATCTCTGGCTTCACAATCCCAATGAAGTCTTCAAGTCGTTAACCTACAGGGTTCCGTGAAAAACAAAAGGTTAAAGGAGAATCGACTCTAGTCGCAACTAATGTCACATAGTAGGTGTGGGGATTAGGTTTCCCAGTTGCTAGAGTTCTTCTTTATATAGTCTTCAAATCAGCGTTTGCAATCTAAGTTATCTTGGTAACAAAGCATTCAATATTCACTGTTAGATAAAAACCTTATTAGAATCAAGCTAATATCTTTCAACCATTACATCGAACTTAGCTTGTTACACACAAATGAAAAGTGACTGCATTTAGATATGGGTAACCGTACCTAAACATGTACACCTTGTTGGCTCAACAATAGTTAACCAAAGTTAGCCATATGTACACTTTCATATCTACCATATTCATCTTAACCATAACTAGTTCAAATAACTCAAATGAAACTAATTCTAGAGTTGTTCGATTGTTTATATTCTCAAAGAAGTATACAAGACACAATTGAAGCAAAATCACTCGAATCAATTCATGAAAATTATAGCCACGTTTTCCAAAAAATTGAATTCCTTATTATATAAATATAAATGTATTAGTTCATGAACAAACCGATTTTAGAACATAACCCACTCAAGCATGCAAACGGGTACGCATTCAACTTGAAATGTGCAAACGAACTAGGAAGGGAATTAAGAACAATGTCAACTTTCATATCAGCATCGATAGTTAACCCAAGGGTTTCTAGTTTGTTAAATAGAGACATCATGAGAATGACGTGCTCACGAACTGGAGTTCTTTCTTGCATCTTAGTGATCATTAGATTTCTAGTCACCTCTGCTTTGGCGGGACGACTATGTTCAAAAAATATCTCCTTCAGACCATTAATGATCTCAGCAGCTTTCTCAAAGCCCTCATACTGATGATGCAATACATTAGAAATAGAAGCCATGATATAACACTTGGACATATCATTGGCTTTTTTCCACCTAGCATGAGCACCAATTGTTTATGCAGGTTCAGAGAGAACAGGTTCTGGCTCGTTTAGAACAAACTTGTAATCTTGTACAATGATTACAATATCCAAGTTTCTTTTCCAATCAACATAGTTGGGACCGGTTAGTTGGTTTTCTTTCAAGATAATTTGTAAGTGGTTGAGGTTCGACATCGACATATAAACATTCATAACAACTAAATCATAGTGAGATAAAACAGTTCTTAAAAAACAAAAACAAAAACAAAAACAAAAATAAAAGATTCATTTATCACAACTCCCTAGAATTACGATAAACATCGGACTCCCAAAACTTTACAAACGTAACATTCCTTAGGGAACTAGTTGTGCACATAGTTTTTCGGGTGAAAGAACTTTCCAATGATTTACAATCCTAGAAATATCATGTCATATTAAATCAACAATCCGATAAATTTGGCCTCTAAAATAAATATTTGACTCCTTAGAGAAACCAATTTACTTATTTATAGTTATAAGTGTAACCCATAGACAATTTTCAGAATCTACATAAACTGAATTGTCTCCTTAGGGAGAACAAAACCATTCACATAATCTGAATTTTCCTATGGAAGGTCGCGGGATACAAAATCTCTCTCCCACTTAATTTCTTAGACAAAAGGCCTGTAGTACATTGCATTTAACATTCACACATCTCATGCATAAACAAAAACAATACTACATATTTATGATTTCCAATCTAATTAGTTTAAGATGATACTACAACTAGTATATGCTTGATGACCAATAAGTGTCACGTAAACTGAACTTAGAATAAATCAAATATACTCCACAATTTACATCTTAACTAAAATAACCAAAATCACCAAGTCATGTTACTGATATATGGTTGTGTAGGCGATCCGAGGAGGTAATTATCTGTACTTGTTTGTAATGTGCCAAGACCCTTTAAGAACTTGTTTTAATAAGCAGTACCAAAACCATTTTGGACATAACTAAAAAAAAAATTGGATGTTCATTGACAAACAATACAATTCCCACCTAAACCAATCAAGGTTTTAGGTCCGTTGATTCACATGACAATGATTTTGAAAACTCTTTTCGTAAATCAAAATCCTATATTCATACATCTCATGTATAATTAAACGAGACCCCATATATCCACCATGGTGATTTCTTACTCTAGCATATCCATATTGGTAAACCATACACATATATTATTTTGCATCAATCATACAAAATCATCCATACCCATCTTAAATTAACCACATCAATCATAAATTTTAATATCAAATTTCTCAAATTAATAAATCTAGGGGTTCAATCAATTTATACAGATTCACAAACTGAAAAAGCCCTAATTTTTAAAACCCATCATAATCTCCATTATAATCAATAGAATTGTAATTATTGACATCTAAACCTAGCTCTTGATGCCATTGTTGGGAATCGATTAGGGAACACAACGGAAATAGATTTTTAAAATATTCAAATCAAAATCCAACTTTAAGTTCATAGATGTTAATATTAGTAAATTGGGTTTAAAGAGATTTTGTGTACCTTAGCTCGCTAATCTAAATCTCCGAGAACATAAATTCCAAAGATGAATTTCTAACTTCAAGCTTTGCCTTCAATCAACACCGATCTGCGCTATGACGGGAGGAAGAATAAAAATTTGTTGTAGCTTTGGTCTTCAAGTGCGCAAAACAAAACTCCTTTTGATTTGAGAGAATTTCGTACTTGATGCAGTCATTTATCTTTTAATTTTGAATCACCCACTACTATGTTAACCTTGATGGAGAGAAAGATAACTTTTGTAACTCTTGGAACCAAAAGCTCGTATGCCTTTTGCTTATGGGAAGGATAAAAGACAAAAGACAATTCGTGTGTAAATCTAAGAAATACACTTTTATTGGTTTTGGACTTTCTCGCAAAACACTTAATTGTATAGGGACGGGAGAATAAAAAGGCGTGGCTATTCTTAGCTTTCGGTGTGTCTATCTCTGATAACTTGCTCCCTTTATATAGATTTCATATCAAGAGTTATCCTACTTGTTCTCGAACACCTTTTCCAAATACAATCAGGTCTCTTGGGCTACAAGCAATTTTATATTTTCTTAACCGTATATAACTCTATGTGTCTCACATAATTTCAAATACGCTTAAGAAATTATAAGTTATTCCACCAAAGACTTGTAATTGACAAACACTCTAAAATTACATGTTTTAATAAAAGTAAAACCCTTCCTCTACTTTCATACAGTAAGTCCTTCTGCTAATACCGGTATTCATAAATTCTCATAGGCGTGTAACAATTACACATCAACACCTATGCTGAATTTATATTTTGGTCCTTGATGTGCTTTTCTTATTATTATTCTAATAATCACTTAAATAATTTAAGTGACCATTGGCCAGTCTAGAATAAGAATTCCCACACAATAATCCAAGGGGAATACACACTTAATGTGGATACTGTAAGGACCCTCAAGCTCGTCAACGATGTTAGACCAGTCAAGAGACGTCTTAGTCGATAATAACCCGATTAGTTTAACATGAACATTAATTAATAGGAATTAATCTAACAAAAATTTGGATACGAAACTAGTACCGCTGGATAGAACTCAAAAAGTTACGCGAAATGGACTACGCGAACGTGTCGTTCGGATACTGGACAAAGAATAAATCATCAAATTAGCATAAAGGGTAAATTAATCTTTTTGCCATTAGATCGACTCGGGCTTCCCATATCACGGATGGTGTGTGTTTAGTATTCCCCATTGGTATTATCACGACCAAATCGAAGAGAAATTCTCATTTTCTATTTTATTTTCTCTTTCTTCCTTTTTCTTTTTCTTCTTCTCTTCTCTCTTTCTTCTGTTCTTCAGTAGAGAGTTGATTGAGTAATCAAATTAGTGATTTTAGGATCGTAATAAGAGGGGAAACTCTAAGAATTGATTGTTGGTCGTGGTGTTGATGTTTATTGAGTTCAGGAAAAGAAGGAGGTGATGTTGTCATAAGCTGAGGTTAGGGTTTGTGAAGGATTGAGATGTAAACTGTGTTGGTGATGGCTGCAGTGTACAATGGTTGTTGATTAACTGATGTTTAGAAATTGTTTGGATGAAGAATCGATGAAGTGAAAGTTAGGGTTTCTGGAAGAAATTCAAAGAAGAATTTGAAGATAAAATTCGGGGTTTAATCGGAAGATTTAAGATGGGTTTTGAAGAGTAAGAAGTGAATATGAATTTAATGATGTTAATTTGAAGATTCAATTATTGAGAAGGTAAAGTTTGAGGAATTAGGGTTTATGTTCTTCCCTAAAACATAAATTAAGGTTTCATTGAGAACTGGTGGTGTGGATTCGAAGATTGATTCCAGTTCAGAGAAGCTTTGAGGTAGTTGTTCTTCTCAGTGATTCTAGTAAAGTTATTTGATTTCCTATATTGAAGTTGTGTGATTGTTTATGAACTCAAAGGTGAGATAGTTATCACGGTTATGTGACGGAGATATAAGATTGTGGTTGATTTGAGTTAAGGTCAATTATATGGAATGACGGAGTAATATATAGGATTATTATTTTGTTAAGTTGAGAATGAATAATCTGGTGATGCAAGTATGAGTGGATTGGATAACAGTCGGGAGTGAAGTTTGATTAAAATGAAAGTTGCATATTAGGTTTGAGTCTGTTTTGCAGTTGGGTTTGAGATGAATCTGAACTTAGGTTGAATTCCAGGAAGATATTGTTTAGAGATGTAGATGCAGGGATGGTTCTGTGGAATGAATGGGACTGAAGTTGCAGGTGATGATGGTTTGGCAAGTGCATGATCTTGGAGATGTTAAGAGAGTTAGAATGGATGAGTAATTGTAGATATTACAGATGAACAGAATTGAGAAGTTGCAGTTGGGGAAAGACTAGTGGATCTAGAGGTATAAGATTGGACTTAGTATTAGAGCTGTACTGGTGGTGTATATATTGCAGATCATGAGAATTAGTAGAGAAGGTTTAACATAGAGCTGCAATTACAGGTAAACTGAATTATCAGTTGTAAGAGTTAGGAAGTTTGATTTGAGGAAGTGTATTGTTGAGTTTTTTAGTTGTACGTCTTGATGGAAGTCTCTATGAAGGCTTGTAACTGCTATTGCAGGTAAGCGGAGCTTATGGTTGTGATTTAGTTATGAAGTTTACGTAACTTGATTGTATGTTTAAATGATACATATGAAGTTGTTTAATCTGATAGAATTGAACGAATGAAAGAAGAACTGGTTGTAGAGTTGTGTTGCACAATGTTTGTGCATTTGTATTCTTTGTCTTGAGCAATGTCTCTGGCCTGTGCAAATGCTTTAGCTTTGAGCCTTGTTTTTTATTCAGATATTTGACTGATTTACCCTAGTTGACTCAGTTAATTCGGCTGAGTTGAACCGTCTTGACCCATCTGAATCAGTCTAGTTGACTATGTTTGACCAATTATCCATTTAGACCTGGACCAGTTGACCTTGGATTTGACCTTGACTTAGACATTGACTGTTAGTTATCTTTGACCTTCAGTTTGACTGTTAACGACTATTAGTTGACTAGGATGAACCCGTTTTCTTAAATTTATGTTTTGGACCCTTTATGGTCCGAATTAGCCTTTGGTTCCTTATATAAAGTTGTATACCTTCTTAAGACTTATCTATTGGAATATATAATCAATCTAATTCAATTAGTAAACCTTAGCTATGCTAAAGAGAGATAAATAAATAAAAGATGTAGAACCTTAATTTGACCTATAATCATTAGAAAGACTTGTATGATTCATGTGTAATCCTTTTTGGCTAGATTCTTAGACTTCTTGTGTGATTAACAGTTAGTCTATTAACAATGATCGATTCAAAGGATGAACCAGTGGATCATGGATCTCGAGGTAGGTGTGGCATGTCATCAAAATAGGTGGGAATCGATAACGAACTCTCTTGTATTCATTATTGTTTTACAAATCAATCTTTGTGTTGTGAAATTCATGCATATCTTTGTGTGCTTGGTGTGGTATGAGATGTGTGACGACACAATATCAGTATTCTATGGCTAAGGCGATACACCGTAATATTACCTAATGAGTGTGGTTAGCATGAATATTATTCTTCCTTTATATCTAGTATTCTATGGCTATGGAGATACACCGCAATATTACCTAATGAGTGTGGTTAGCACGAATATTAATCTTCCCTTATGTGCGGCAACACACATCTCATACATGGATGTTTACTGTTATTTATGAATGTCTATGAAGAAGTTTTTACTTTATGTTTCATTGTCTTTCCATGTATTACCGACTTTCGATAAAACCTTCATTTTTTTTGAATTAATGATTACTTGAAAGCTAGTTATTATTTCTACTGGGCACCCCTTTTAGGGACGATGTGATCACCCATTCCCACTTTCAGTTTCAAAGACAGATCAGAGTTGCGCGGTGGAAGCTTTGTGGCGTTGAGTCTTCTGCTATGTTTATTATGTTGTATATTCTGTTTGTAAACCAAATGACTAATGTATACGTATCATCCGAGAGGATTTCTTGTATATATTTATTTCTGAGTGGGGCTAGTTTTGGGTTAATTTTTGTGGCAGATCTCTTAATTGAATGCTTAAGTAATGTTTTAGATTCGTAGTACCTTTTTATTTAGTTAATCTCTTAGATTAGTCAGCTGCTAGCTTTGGGGGTGCTACAATGTTGGTATCAGAGCTCACTATTAGATCTTAAATGAGAATAGTTAGAATTAGCCAGTGCCAGTTAGTGAACTAGATTAGTTAGAACTGGGTTGGGTTGGGTTGTGAGATAAATCTTAATCACTAAAAGTTATTAATAATTAAAAGATTTATTTGATTGATTTGGTTGTTTGTTTATGTATTGAAGTAAAAAAAAATTAGGGTACACCGATAACTTTAACTAATAAGGATTTGAGAATAATTAATCTAAAAGGTATGAATACGTAAACAATCTAATAATACTATAATAATAATGAGATTAGTATTATTGATAGATTTTGTAAATGACATTGAAACTTACTAAACACATTGACTTACATGAAAAGTAAACAAATTATAATTACATAAATTTTAATAATATTTTTTTTGGGATTTAATAATATTTGTAAGAATAGTTCAAATAATAGTCGAACCATCAATGTTATAATAAAAATAATAATATAATGGTAATTATAGATGATAATAAGAGTAATAATAATATTCATATGTTTAGTGTAATATTAGAATTAAAAGAAAATAAACTCGTATATTAATAGGATTCTTCTTCGTAAATAAATTCAACCATCTTTTGAAATGGAAAATTAATATGACGAACTTAAACTATTAGAATTTAAATTAGAAATATTGAGCATAACTTAAATCAAAATCTCATTAACAAATATATAGCGAGAAAATAATGATTAGGATTAAATAACTACGAGAAAATTATTATTAATTAATTACGGTTAAGTTTTGCAAAGTTAACTAATAACAAATAAAAATTATATATATATTTTTTAAACCAAATGTTAATTAAGATTAAGAACGTGAGGTCATGTAATGCAAAAAATAAAAAGATAAAAAATAAAATAAAGATTAAACTAGTTAACAATCTTACACCCAGATTATTTTAGTCCAATAAATGATTCACTAAAATCACTAAATTATACACATGAAGTGATATTTATAGTACCTGAATGTGTAGTACAAAAGTAGACATAAAATAAATTTTCCTATAAATAAGATACTTATTTTTAATATCATAATCTAAAGACTATTAATGCATATTAAAATTTTATGCAGACTCAAAGTTTAAATCATATTAAATTTGCAACACCAATATTTAACAAGACATAGTATACGGATTCAATCTGAATAAATAAAATTATATTAATCTTTTCGTGAAAGTAAAAATATATTTACAAGAGATGGGAGTATTCTTTAAGGTGGGGAGTTTTCAAGACTAGAAGGGAGTTCGATTTTCGAGGACGAAAATGAATAAGGTGGGGAGAATGTAAGGACCCTCAAGCTCGTCAACTATGTTAGACCAGTCAAGAGACGTCTTAGTCGATAATAACCCGATTAGTTTAACACGAACGTTAATTAATAGGAATTAATCTAACAACGATTTGGATACGAAACTAGTACCGCTGGATAGAGATCGAAAAGTTACGTGGAATGGACTACGCGAAGGTGTAGTTCGGATATTTGACACAGAAGAAATAATCAAATTAGCATAAAGAGGAAATTAGTCTTTTTTCTATTAGATCGACTCGAGCTTCCCTTATCACGTATGGTGTGTGTTTAGTATTCCCCGTTGGTATTATCACGACCAAATCGAAGAGAAATTCTCATTTTCTCTTTTCCCTTCTCTTTCTTCCCTCTTTCTTCTTCTCTTCTCTGTTTCTTCTGTTCTTCAGTTGAGAGTTGATTGAGTAATCAAATTAGTGATTTTAGGATCGTAATAAGAGGAGAAAACTCTAAGAATTGATTGTTGGTCGTGGTGTTAATGTTTATTGAGTTCTAGAAAAGAAGGAGGTGATGTTGTCATAACCTGAAGTTAGGGTTTGTGAAGGATTGAGATGTAAACTGAGTTGGTGATGGCCGCAGTGTACAAGGGTTGTTGATTAACTGATGTTTGGAAATTGTTTGGATGAAGAATCGATGAAGTAAAAGTTAGGGTTTCTGGAAGAAATTCAAAAAAGAATTTGAAGATGAAATTCAGGGTTTAATGGGAAGATTTGAGATGGGTTTTGAAGAGTAAGAATTGAATACGAAGTTAATGATGTTAATTTGAAGATTCAATTATTGAGAAGGTAAGGTTTGGGGAATTATGGTTTATATTCTTCCCTAAAACAGAAATTAAGGTTTAATTGAGAACTAGTGGCGTGGATTCGAAGATTGATTCAAGTTCAGAGAAGCTTTGAGGTAATTGTTCTTCTTAGTGATTCTAGTAAAGTTATTTGATTTCCTATATTGAAGTTGTGTGATTGTTTATGAACTCAAAGTTGAGATGGTTATCACGCTTATGTGATGGAGATATAAGTTTGTGGTTGATTTGGGTTACAGATCAATTATATGGAATGATAGAGTAATAGGATTATTATTTTGTTAAGTTGAGAATGAATAATCCGGTGATGCAAGTATGAGTGGATTGGATAACATTTGGGAGTGCAGTGTGGTTAAAATGAAAGTTGCATATTAGGTTTGAGTCTGTTTTGCAGTTGGGTTTGAGATGAATCTGAACTTAGGTTGAATGCCAGAAAGATATTGTTTAGAGATGGATATGCAAGGATGGTTCTGTGGAATGAATGGGACTGAAGTTGCAGGTGATTATGGTTTGGCAAGTGCATGATCTTGGAGATGTTAAGAGAGTTAGAATGGATGAGTAATTGTATATATTATTGATGAACAGAATTGAGAAGTTGCAATTGGGTAAAGACTAGTGGATCAAGAGGTATAAGATTGGACTTAGTATTAGAGTTGTACTGGTGGTGTATGTATTGCTGATCATGAGAATTAGTAGAGAAGGTGTTGCATGGAGCTGCAATTACAGGTAAACTGAAATATCAGTTGTAATTGAGTTATGAAGTTTGATTTGAGGAAGTGTATTGTTGAGTTTTGTAGTTGTACGTCTTGATGGAAATCTCTATGAAGGCTTGTAACTACTATTGCAGTTAAGCGGAGCTTATGGTTGTGATTTAGTTATGAAGTTTACATAACTTGATTTTATGTTTAAATGATACATATGAAGTTATTTAATCTGATAGAATTGAAGGAATGAAAGAAGAACTGGTTGTAGAGTTGTGTTGCACAATGTTTGTGCATTTGTATTCTTTGGTCTGAGCAATGGCTCCGGCCTGTGCAAAGGCTTTAGCTTTGAGCCTTGTTTTTTAGTTAGATGTCTGACTAATTTATCCTAGCTGACTCAGTTAATCTGGCTGAATTGAACCATCTTGACCTATCTGAATCAGTCTAGTTCACTGAGTTGACTCTGTTTGACCGATTCATCTATTTAGACCTGGACAACTGACCTTGGATGTGACCTTGACTTAGACATTGACTATTAGTTGACCTTTGACCATTAGCGACTGTTAGTTGACTAGGATGAACTTGTTTTCTTAAATTTATGTTTTGGACCCTTTATGGTCCGAATTAGCCTTTGGTCCCTTATACAAAGTTGTATACCTTCTTAAGACGTATCTATTGGAATGTATAATCAACCTAATTCAAATAGTAAACTTAACTATGCTAAAGATAGATAAATAAAAGATGTAGAACCTTAATTTGACATATAATCATTATAAAGACTTGTATGATTCATGTGTGAGCCTTTTTGGATAGATTCTTAGACTTCTTGTGTGATTAACAGTTAGTCTATTAACAACGATCGATTCAAAGGATGAACCAGTGGATCGTGTATCTCGAGGTATGCGTGACCTGTCATCAAAAGAGGTGGGAATCGATAACGAACTCTCTTGTATTCATTATTGTTTTACAAATCAATCTTTGTGTTGTGAAATTCATGCATATATTTGTGTGCTTGGTGCGGTATGAGATGTGTGCCTACATAATATTAGTATTCTATGGCTAGGGCGATACACCGCAATATTACCTAATGATTGTGGTTAGCACGAATATTATTCTTCCTTTATATCCAGTATTCTATGGTTAGGGCGATACACCGCAATATTACCTAATGAGTGTGGTTAGCACGAATATTACTCTTCCCTTATGTGCGGAAACACACATCTCATACATGGATGTTTACTGTTATTTATGAATGTCTATGAAGAAGTTTCTACTTTATGTTTTATTGTCTTTCCTTGTATTACCGACTTTCAATAAAACCTGCATTATATTTGAATCATATTAAAGATTACTTGAAAGCTAGTTATTATTTCTACTGGGCATCCCTTTTAGGGACGATGTGATCACCGATTCCCACTTTCAGTTTCAGAGATATATCAGAGTTGCGCGGTGGAAGCTTTGTGGCGTTAGTCTTCTGCTATGTTTATTATGTTGTGTATTCTGTTTGTAAACCAAATGACTATTGTATATGTATCATCTGAGAGGATTTCTTGTATATATATATTTCTGATTGGGGCTAGTTTCTGGTTAAGTTTTGTGACAGATCTCTTAATTGAATGCTTAAGTAATGTTTTAGATTAGTAGTACCTTTTTATTTAGTTAATTTCTTGGATTAGTCAACTGCTAGCTTTGGGGGCGCTATAATGTTGGTATCAGATCTCACTATTAGATCTTAAATGGGAATAGTTAGAATTAGCCAGTGCCAGTTAGTGAACTAGATTAGGTTAGAACTGGGTTGGGTTGCGAGATAAATCTTAATCACTAAAAGCTATTAATAATTAAAAGATTTATTTGATTGATTTGTTTATGTATTGAAGTAAAAAAAAATTGGGTACACCGATAACTTTAGCTAATAAGGATTTGAGAATAATTAATCTAAAGGGTATGAATACGTAAACAATCTAATAATACTATAATAATGGTGAGATTAGTATTATTGATAGATGTAGTTGCAGGAAATCCTACAATACATCCCTCACAAGAATTCATAGTAATCAACACATATTAAAGATCAACAATTATACTTTTTATTAATTGAATATGGAAATCTTACAAGAAGGAAATGAAATCAAGAATACAACATTGTTTTGAACTTTGTCTCTCCTCAAAACTTTCTCAACACTCCAAAATTGATCTCTCTTTTTCTTAAGCCTACTCGGTTCTTTATATAGGGTATTACATAGTGGATGACAGCTAATTTGTCCTTTATTTTCGGATCTGGCTTGCGATATTCTCGCAAATGTACAATTTTTTTATTCGCAACGTATCTAAATTTCGCTAAATCTTCACATCTTTCTCATGTTTATGCTGTCGTTACCTGTTGCGTCATTTTTGTAATCAGTCTGTGATATTCACAAGGGCGTTGTTGTTGACGATTTCGCAAGAGTATTAATATTGTGATATTCTGATCCTACAATAGATTTTGTAAATCACATTGAAACTTACTAAAGATTTTTCTTATAGGGAAAGCTGATTTGTTTAGGGGGAAAGCTAAATTTGTTTGACCATGTTATATTTGTATTGACTTTGAGTTATTTAAGGGGAAGAGTAAAAAACTGTCTTTCCCCCTATCAAAATATAGAATTTTACCATTCTATCATCAGATTGAACTTATCATATATTTGAGTCATTGTATAAACATGATTAATCCCTAAACATTTTTATGATTAGGATCTACCGTATATTTGAGTCATTGTATAAAAATGATTAATCCATACGGTTAGGCTATATCGGGCTTCTCTCCATAAAACTTTCACAAAAAAAAACAAAACATGATAAATTTAGTGTTAACCAGTACAATCAGAAGAAGCATCTTCTGGAGAAATCAGGTTATGGCTTTGAAAAGCTAATTAAAGTATATTTGAGATGGAAACTTGTATTAAGATACTACCATGTGAGACAATCACATACAAAAACATTCAGAAGGAAAATCAAAAAAGTTGCTTACTAAATGGCTTATAGAAAAGACGTATGAAGTGCTCTCGTTAGTCAAATTCACCCATGACAACCTATGATCCATTTTATCAAACACCTATCGGGCACACATATAAAAATTTACATACATACATATAAATTAAATTCCAAAACATAAAATTTTCTTTAAACTCAAACTAAAGAATACGTTGTTGATTGATTAAATTAGATTAGATTTAAAAATAATTTGGTTTTCCTGGTGAATTTGATCAGAGTTAGCCTTAATAGAAAGGGCTAGACGATGAGATGAATTTGTTAATAAAATACTATAAAATTTAAGCTATCCAAAAACATGAGAAGAATTTAAACAGGACGATCCAAAAAAAAAAATTGTGTGTTTTTCCCACTTAAGAGAAATAATTGTTTTAAGTGAAGCTCAAAATCAGTTGAATGAGTTTGGAAAGAGGATAATCTGGTAATACTAAATAACTAGTAAAAGTCAATTACGATAAATATTTCCCCCTATACACATCTCAATAATTTAGCTTTCCCCTTAAAATGCTTTCCCCCTAAATAAATTAGTTTTCCCTATAACAAAAATCTTACTAAACACATTGACTTACATGAAGAGTAAGCAAATTATAATTACATAAATTTTAATAATATTTTTTTGGGATTTAATAATATTTGTAAGAGTAGTTAAAATAATAGTCGAACCATCAATGTTATAATAAAAAAATAAATAATATAAAGGTAATTATATATGATAATAAGAGTAATAATAGTATTTAGATGTTTAGTGTAATATTAGAATTAAAACAAAATAAACTCGTATATTTATAGGATACTTCTTCGTAATATTGAGCATAACTTAAATTAAAATCTCATTAACAAATATATAGCGAGAAAATAATGATTAGGATTAAATAACTACGGGAAAATTATTAGTACTTAATTACGGTTAAGTTTTGCAAAGTTAACTAATAACAAATAAAAATTATATATTTTGTGTTTAAACCAAATAGTTAATTAAGATTAAGAACGTGAGGTCATGTAATGCAAAAAATAAAATAAATAAATATTAAACTAGTTAACAATCTTACACCCAGATTATTTTAGTCCAATAAATGATTCACTAAAATCACTAAATTATACACATGAAGTGATATTTATAGTACATGAATGTGTAGTACAAAAGTAGACGTAAAATAATTTTTCCCATAAATAAGATACTTATTTTTAATTAATATCAAAATCTAAAGGCTATTAAGACATATTAAAACTTTATGCAGACTCAAAGTTTAAATCATATTAAATTAGCAACGCCAATATTTAACAAGACATAGTATACGGATTCAATCTAAATAAATAAAATATGTTATATCAATCTTTTCGTGAAAGTAAAATTATATTTACAAGATTAGGGCTTAATAAAATTAAACTAAGTATCATTACTAAATAATTATTTTGGCTGCATTTTAGTTCCGCTAGTAATCAAATAAGAAAAATTGATAAAACAATAATGAAAATAAGATGTAAAAGAAAATAATAGTAATATTTGGATAATGGTTATGACATTAAGTTATTCTTAGATAGTACATGAATTCAAGAATTATTTAATATAGTTTCATTTGGAATTAAAATTCGAATTCATCAAAATAAATAAATAAGAATATTGATAAATAAAAAATCAAATAAAATAAATTCTGATGATTAAATTGTTTAAAATGATGTAAACTATTTATATATTTTACAAAGTAAATTTATCGGACTTACACCAGTTATAAATAAAAGTTAAGAGACTAATAATCTTAATAAATTAGCAATTCATTAATCCAGCACTGGGGAATAGTGAAGGTTGTGTTTTCTCTGTTCGTAGGAAGGCATTGTTAGGACTGGCCAACCTTGATAGGGCAACTGCATTCAGAGAGGACCGATCACAGAAGTATGCTGTAAATTAATTTAGAAACCCAATAGATGGAAGTTCACTTAGAAAGATTCATAGGAATCTCCCTTGTAATTAGAGACAGATATTTTATAAAATAGAAATTAGTGTGAGGAGCTTAGAAACTAAAACTTATAGTTTTCCATTATAGGAATTAGTATAGGAAACCTAAACTTCCCAATTTGATAGAACTTAAATCAGTGTAATTGAACCTAAAGCTACAAATTTTAAATTTTAGTTGTAGAAAGCCATATAAGTTTGTACTTTGTTTTATGTTGTTGTGTGCTTAGACAAGAGATGGGAGTATTCTTTAAGGTGGGGATTTTGCAAGACTAGAGGGAGTTCGATTTTCGAGGACGAAAATGAATAAGGTGGGGAGAATGTAAGGACCCTCAAACTCGTCAACGATGTTAGATCAGTCAAGAGACATCTTAGTCGATAATAACTCGATTAGTTTAACACGAACGTTAATTAATAGGAATTAATCTAACAACGATTTGGATACGAAACTAGTACCGCTAGATAGAGCTCGAAACGTTACGCGGAATGGACTACGCGAACGTGTCATTCGAATACTGGACGAAGAAGAAATCATCAAATTAGCATAAAGGGGAAATTAGTCTTTTTGCCATTAGATCGACTCGGGCTTCCCTTATCTCGGATGGTGTGTGTTTAGTATTCTCCGCTGGTATTATCACGACCAAATCTAAGAGAAATTCTCATTTTATATTTTCCCATCTCTTTCTTCCCTCTTTCTTCTTCTCTTTTCTATTTCTTCTGTTCTTCAGTCGAGAGTTGATTGAGTAATCAAATTAGTGATTTTAGGATCGTAATAAGAGGGGAAAACTCTAAGAATTGATTGTTGGTCGTGGTGTTGATGCTTATTGAGTTCGGGAAAATAAGGAGGTGATGTTGTCATAACCTGAAGTTAGGGTTTGTGAAAGATTGAGATGTAAACTGTGTTGGTGATGGCCGCAGTGTACAAGGGTTGTTGATTAACTGATGTTTGGAAATTGTTTGGATGAAGAATCGATGAAGTGAAAGTTAGGGTTTCTGGAAGAAATTCAAAGAAGAATTTGAAGATGAAATTCAGGGTTTAATGGGAAGATTTGAGATGGGTTTTGAAGAGTAAGTATTGAATACGAAGTTAATGATGTTAATTTGAAGATTCAATTATTGAGAAGGTAAGGTTTGAGGAATTAGGGTTTATGTTCTTCCCTAAAATAGAAATTAAGGTTTAATTGAGAACTAGTAGTGTGGATTCGAATATTGATTCAAGTTCAGAGAAGCTTTGAGGTAACTGTTCTTCTCAGTGATTCTAGTAAAGTTACTTGATTTCTGTTTGTACCGTCAATAAATTTGATGGGAAGCCCACTAGTCAAAGCCCGTTATGCCTGTCAATCAGTCAAGCCAGTGTGCCAGTAGGTCATGCCATTCAAAGCTCAATCAACAACATGCATTTAGCAGGGAAATTTAATATGATTTATGGCAGGAGGCATGCAGGGAAATTTAATATAATTTATGGTATAGAGGCATGCAAGGAAACTAAATATTGTTTATTGCCAGGAGGTATGCAGGGAATTTAATGTAATTTATGTTGCCTCATAATGAGGGTAAGACTCTGATTCGCAATTATATAAATAGAAGGAAATGTAATTCTAATGTGGGGAGAGGAACCTGAAGAGAGAGTGGAGAAATCATTTTGTAATCCAATCAATAAAATTATTCTCCTTAGTGAGATTCACCCGTGGACGTAGGCACAATGCCGAACCACGTAAAATTCTTTGTCTTCTTTATTTTCCTCAATTTCTTTTTAACCTAATTTTACTCTAATCCTCAATAATCATCATCGAATCAACGTGTTTATGCCTAAAAGTAATGTTAGGTGCAAACATTGGCGCCGGCTAAGGGGATTTCGAGAAAAGATCCTCGTTTTCTACCAGAGACAATGGTATTACAAAACCTTGAAGTTATGTTCGTGAAGGAAGTCAAGTTCGTGTTCGTAAAATAGTTCCAAAGAAAGTATCTAGCAGAAAAGAAACCCAAGGAATTCGCATAGGAGAAAAATAATACTTTTTTTATTTTCTGGTCGTGCTTCAAATCATACAGACATGGATGTTCCATTGGAATTTTTATTTTATTTTTCTGGCACTAAGGTCTATTCGATCTTGCCTAATCATTAACATCAATAGCAGATGTGCCATTTTTATTGGTCAACATTGCTTCAGATTCAAATGTTGATATTCGTCCTCTTAGAGACTGGGCAGTTTTCCAAGGTGGTGGTCAAAAGGTCCTATTTGGTTTCTATGATCCATATCATCTTCCAAAAAAACATGGTTGGCCTCTTCGCAACTTCCTTGCTCTAATTTCTGCTAGATGGAATATGGAGATGATTCGCTTTCTATGCTGCCAAGAGAAACATGGAGTTGCAGATCTTGGGTTGTCCTTTGTCGGTGAAGCCTTGATTTCAGTACCACAAGGTAGAGCGGCCGAAATAGGGCAGGAAATATCCCCAGTATGTGCCTAATGCAGTGGGATGGGAATTAAATAGAGAAAAGAAAAAGGTATCAAGGAGCAGGGACGCCTTGGGTGTCAGGTTGCACGCATACTTATGACTTGGGGAGTAGGCAAAATTACGTTGCTCGACAGTGGACGAGTTTCAATGTCCAATCCGTTAAGGCAGTCTCTCATACAGACTAACTTGAGAATAAGCGATCCAGTGTGACATCCTAGCTTCTGAATCGATTAGCTAGCTCGTGCTGGTCAGTACAAATCAGCTTGGACAACACACGCAACAAGGATAAGTCATATGTTTATGTCCTCAAATCTCTTTTAAATGATTTTTAATTTAATTCCATGAATTAAGCATACGTTTTTATCCTTAAATCTCTTTAAATGATTTCTAATCTAATTTCATCAATTAAAATGGCCTAACGAGTAAATTCATGCGGAGAAAAATCCATTAGGCAACAAGAGGAAACGCTCCATATGCTTCATATCATGATTATAATTTCAAGCAACTTGCTCAACAGAATAGGAATTAATAGAGTTAATAATACATTGCATGTGTATCCTTGTTGTTGAGTGTTTGCATAGTAGTCCAGTGATTCCAAACATTCTTTGCATACGAGTCCTAATAAACTATAGCTTGTTTTGCGATTCTTTTAAGTTTGTGGGACGAAAATGCATAATCACCCATAGCAAAAGCTGAGAAAAAGGCTACTGACTCTAGGTGTTTTAACATGACTGCTTTTGTTAAAATAGCTCTTAGCAACTTAGGTACAACTCTGTAGATCACCCCATGAATTGCATTCATTTGATCTTAGTCAATTACGAAATCTTTCTATTTGGTTTAACCGGAAATGTTATATTCGTTGTTGATTGGACAAAATTCATTCTCAATATTGGACCTGACATTTCATCGAGAAACAGGTTGCATCAAGAGGTCAACATAAACTTTAAGCATATTCCGTCTTCGTCCACACTACAAAGAACCTTCGCGAGTTTTTTTTCTGGAGCATTAAGAATGAAAAATAAAAACAAAAAGTTGGCACAAACAACGAAAAGACATGCAAACAAGAACAACAAAATGATTCGCATCTAGCCTGGCTCCTGAACTACATAATGGACGATAAAGAGATTCTTAAATGGGGCCTTCAAGTTTTATCTAGCTGTACGAGGCATGAATGGAGTGTGCAGATCCATTACATTTATGCAGCTATAGAAAGTCAACATCAATCACCAAGGCCACAACGTTGGCTTCCTGGATTCAGACTCGTTTGCAGCGATTTCGCAAGGTCGCCAATTTTACTCCTGAGAACCTTCCACGGATGGCTTGTATAATGAGGCATAATCAGTCTGTCTCCGATAAGATGAGTCCCAGTCATTTTATTAAAGCACCGACAAAGGAAGATGAACAAACGCAGGTCCAATGACCAAGACCTGAGACGGGGCACTATCAGAACTTACAGCAGTTCAATGCAGTCCATAGAATTACTCGATCTAATCCGCACTTAATCTTTGGTGTTAACGTTCAAAGAACCTTCCACAGAGGCCTCAAATATACTGACACTCATCTTCCGAAAGGACGTGTTAACGATCGAGTACCACTATCACTGTGAGTCTGTTCCTTTTAATTATAATGATTTTAGTTTTGCAAACTGCATATTGCGCCTTACCAGAAATGTACAACATATTGCATCTGAGTAACCAACAAGGTAACCCTGGACATTATCAACTATTATAAAAATTAGCACACTACATGCTTTATCTTTGTAGAACGGGGCTTGAGTTATCAAAGATAAGATGGAATTTCTATCTCTATATCTATATTTTTGTGATCAAAATACTAATAGTTTTACTGCAGAAGGATAACCGGTGCAGATGAAATTAATCTTCAATCCTTCCCATATATTGGATTACAATTTTAATCCAAGCTTCTATTATTGAGGAACAGTAGCGACAGTTCGAGTCCTACGCGAGTTCTGAAAGTAGGGTTAAAGCCTTTTTATGCGAGCTAAGAACAGTAGTGACTATTCGAGTCATATGCGAGTTCTGGCAGTAGAATTGGTCTACCCGTGCATATTATGAGATATAGCGACCCTCGTCCTACTCGATCTCTTACAATTCTGCGCGAATCTTGAATAGGGGAATTGGCCCTCCCCGCAAATTCAAGGTAGCAGAAAACTTAAATTTTCAATGCATGCGCGAGCGAGATGTAGCAAGGAAGTGCACCCTTGTGCGAACATTTAGCAGCATGACACTTATTAGGGGCGAGTTATGTATCACTCCAACTACGACAATTGTCACTTGGGGGCGAGATACCTAACACCGTGGAACAAGCCACAATTTTTTGGGGGTGAGTCGCGTGACACTCCAAACATCATGCTTGGGGGCGAGTTGCGTGTCGCCTGAATATAATGCAAATATCACTAGTCAACACATTGTTTGGGTTAGATAAACAAGTGGACAGCCAAATGAATCTGCATCGGGACAGAATATTATGTTGATTTTTAATCCATAGTATGACCGAGTCTGTGTTTTATTGAAGTTGTTGCGTAGATATCATGTGAGCAACTCGATCGAGTTCGAAGTTTGTTACATTGTTGTTTGAGTTATTCACCGGCAACTTGAGTACATAGTCTATATGGAGTATTTGAGGTTGATGGATTCCTTCTTAAATAGCATAGTTGCATCTATTTGTGTGGCGTCGAAGTTAGCCATAACTTAAGAGACACGAAGAGATGCAAAAGCTTGTTCCTGATTATTGAGTTTCATTCTTCGCATCAAGAAACTCAGAATAATTCATTGGCTCAAAAACTCCATCTGAAATAATCATGATACTGATCATATATTTCAGCACCAACCTGTTTGTGCAGTTTCATGCTCGTCCTACTTAAGAAACGGAGGGGGTGCGTTCTACTCATTATGTGTTGCTGTTTTTAAGAGCTTAGTACCCTTGAAACCTGAACTTCCCAACGCTGGAGTTACATTTCAAGAGTTATGAGCAAGGAATAAATATTTCTGCCCTTATAATGCAACGAAGCTGATCATTCAAAGGGGAAATTACTAGCATATACAAGTTAATGATTTGAGGTATAGTTAGGGGAAATTACTACAATTCGAGATTGGAGTTCGTTTAAGCTTTTATAGCTAAGTTCGTGGAAGCTATTGTGTTGATTTTTTATCCACAACAAGCTCAAAATCATGTTCGAGTAAGCTTTTATAGCTAAGTTCGTGGAAGCTGTTGTGTTGATTTTTTATCCACGACAAGTTCGAGATTGGAGTTCGTTTGAGATTTTATAGCTAAGTTCGTGGAAGCTATTGTATTGATTTTTTATCCACAACCATCTCGAAATCGTGTTTGAGTAAGCTTTTATAGCTAAGTTCGTGAAAGCTATTGTGTTGATTTCTTATCCACAACAAGCTCGAGACTGTGTTTGTTTAAGATTTTATAGCTAAGTTCGTAGAAGGTGTTGTGTTAATTTTTTATCCTCAACAAGCTCGAGACCGTGTTCGTTTAAGCCTTTATAGCTAAATTCGTAGAAGTTATTGTGTTCATTTTTTTACCCACAACATGATCCAGATCAAAATTCGTCTAGTCTAAGCTTTTATTCTAAGTTCGTGGAAACTGATGTGTTGTCTTTCTGTACACAACTTGATCGAGTTCAAAATTCTTTTGAATTGCTGTTAGAGAGATTCTCCAGCAACTTACTCCTTTTTGGAGTTCGTAGAAGTTGTTCACTATGGGCCGTCACTGCCACCAACACCAAAATTATTATACCGCTAGTTTGCAAGAGCACCAACATGATACGTGGAGTAATCGAAATTTATAGCATAAACGAGTGACCGACATCGAATTCCCTCATGTATACTAGTGGGGGCGACTATACTACTACGACTTACGATATATTTTATGCGGGACTCTTGCAGAATTTGTTTGTTTTGCCATCTACTTCTACTTCTAGCATAAGTTATCAGCTGCTTCCAAGTGAACAATTAACATACAGAAAAACCACTGGGGAGTAACTACACCAAATGTCCCCGGCTGTATCATGTTCATTCCTATCAAAACTTCAAGAAACGTTTTAAGTAAGGTTATCAACTATGCACTACTTAACGACTAGGAAGCTGTTGTGTTGTCCTAGTGGTTCTGGGCAGTGAATTTAGGGGTAATAGAGCATCGTTGGAGGTGGATAATGGATCCATGCTATTCTGGTCTTTATTAACTTTGGAAGCATTTAGGGCACCATCTCAAGAACGCATATTGTCATCTACATATGGCTGGCAGGAAACAAATGACTGTCAAGGTAATAGTCATTCCAGCAAATTAAAAGTCAACTGCACACCAACATTGAATTTTACAAGATAGAAAGACATACCAGTAAGAGGTGAAAACGAGGCAGTTCTCACAAACTCAGGAATGCTTGTGTCAGGACGACAGATACCCGAGATTTTATCCATGATTGGCCGTGTCTTGTAGCAATTAGAAGGAGTCTCGTCATGATAGGAGAAGAAGAAGACTCTTGACCACAATGCGTATCCAGTGGGTTCGTGTTTGTAACTTTGGAATAACTGCAGTCATCACTATCAGAGTCGGAATCGATGATTGTAACTTCTAGCCTTTGATTGAGAGTGATAACATCGGTCGGGAGTGATATCTAATCTGCATTCAAATCTTTGTTGTAATACCGTACTCGTCGGAAAGAGACAACAAATAAACTACTCACATTCAGGATGCACGTTAAACTGCCGCCGGGTTTGAATCATCTAGACTGATGGAGGACAAGATGCCTACGTGCGGTTGCACGGCGTGGACAAGATGACCAGCAAGTAATACGAGAGAATCTGATCACGGAAGGATAGATGGATAAAAGGAAAATAATAAGGCTCCTCTGGACAAAGATGTTGTGGGCACCTAGATTACATCGGGAAAATTCAAACTACTTGTGATGTGAACAAGTGGCAACTGAAATTACAAGAACGTGGAGTCCAATTTTTGGCAGTGGACGAGGTTAATTGTGAGCTAATAATTTAATTGGCTTGGGCGTGTTAAAACTAAGTGGATTTTTCATGTTCTCCTCCTCTTGGCGAGTTCCAGTAAATACAAAAGGGACATAATGAGCTAGACGTGGCTACCTATTCCTCCATATTTTGTTTGTGGATTGTGAAAAGAGTATCGTGCACAAAACTATGAAGAGAGCTTCAGTGAAACAAAAACAAATCAAGCTGAACACAACTCCACATCTCAGTAATTGGAAGGAACACAAAAATCATAACAACAGACTTGAAACAAAGCATCATTTTCAACTATACGGAATTCGAATTTTGAAATGCACTAATCCATGGCAAGCGAAATTCAAGTCATTAAGGAAGCTACAATACATCTAGTATGAGTAAACAAAAGATAAAAAAATATTAGATGCAGTGTTCCACAAATGCTCAATCATTTATGCATCAGCCAGAATTCGTGGAGGATATAGGAGAAATATTAATTAATCAAGCCAAGCAAAGCTCAGAAGCAAAGAGGGAAATCCTCAATCTAATCAAGTCTAAGAGAACTGGCTTGAGGGTCGCTACTTCCACTCGACCAAGCAGCATACAGACAAGATACATATGCGATATGGTAAGGTAATCTAGCGTATATGTAGAGAAGAGACGCGACACCGCAATCCACACCAATAGCCGCAAGCATAATACATTCCACTCAAGTCTTGACCGGCTCTCGAGCACCTCAAGTACTTAATTTGGGGGAAAAAAAGTCTCACCTAACACGTGAGCAAAATTCATTGGAGGTTATCACAGTTTGGGGCATCTTTGGAATATCTACTCATGGTTGGGGTCGAGTTACGTCATCAACGGTCGACGAAGAAGGAAAAACAAACTTCCTAACCCCCAACATGTTGGAGGTTAAGAGGGGGCGATGTTTGTACCGTCAATAAATTTGACGGGAAGCCCGCTAGTCAAAGCCCGTTATGCCTGTCAATCAGTCAAGCCAGTGTGCCAGTAGGTCATGCCATACAAAGCTCAGTCAACAACATGCATTTAGCCAGTGTGCCAGTAGGTCAGGGAAATTTAATATGATTTATGGCAGGAGGCATGCAAAGAAATTTAATATAATTTATGGTATGGAGGCATGCAAGGAAACTAAATAATGTTTATTGACAGGAGGTATGCAGGGCATGGCCAGGAGGCATGCAGGGGAATTTAATGCAATTTATGTTTACCTCATAATGAGGGTAAGACTCTGATTCACAATTATATAAATAGAAGGAAATGTAATTCTGAGGTGGTGAGAGGAACCTGAAGAGAGAGTGGAGAAATCATTTTGTAATCCAATCAATAAAATTATTCTCCTTAGGGAGATTCACCCGTGGACGTAGGCACAATGCCGAACCACGTAAAATTCTTTGTCTTCTTTATTTTACTCAATTTCTTTTTAACCTAATTTTACTCTAATCCTCAATAATCATAATCGAATCAACGTGTTTATGCCTAAAAGTAATTTTAGGTGCAAACAATTTCCTATATTGAAGTTGTGTGATTGTTTATGAACTCAAAGTTGAGATGGTTATCACCGTTATGTGATGGAGATATAAGTTTGTGGTTGATTTGAGTTACAGATCAATTACATAGAATGACAGATTAATAGGATTATTATTTTGTCAAGTTGAGAATGAATAATACGGTGATGCAAGGATGAGTAGATTGGATAACAGTTGGGAGTGAAGTGTGATTAAAATGAAAGTTGCATATTAGGTTTGAGTCTGTTTTGCAGTTGGTTTTTGAGATGAATCTGAACTTAGGTTGAACGCCAGGAAGATATTGTTTAGAGATGAAGATGCATGGATGGTTCTGTGCAATGAATGGGACTGAAGTTGTAGGTGATCATGGTTTGGCAAGTGCATGATCTTGGAGATGTTAAGAGAGTTAGAATGGATAAGTAATTGTAGATATTACTGATGAACAGAATTGATAAGTTGCAGTTGGGGAAAGACTAGTGATTGGACTTAGTATTAGAGATGTACTGGTGGTGTATGTATTACAGATCATGAGAATTAGTAGAGAAGGTGTTGCATAGAGCTGCAATTACAGGTAAACTGAAATATCAGTTGTAATTGAGTCATGAAGTTTGATTTGAGGAAGTGTATTGTTGAGTTTTGTAGTTGTACGTCTTGATGCAAGTCTCTATGAATGCTTGTAATTGCTATTACAGGTAAGCGGAGATTATGGTTATGATTTAGTTATGAAGTTTATATAACTTGATTGTATGTTTAAATGATACATATGAAGTTGTTTAATCTGATAGAATTGACGGAATGAAAGAAGAATTGGTTGTAGAGTTGTGTTGTACAATGTTTGTGCATTCGTATTCTTTGTCCTGAGCAATGGATCTGGCATGTGCAAAGGCTTTAGCTTTGAGCCTTGTTTTTTAGTCAGATGTCTGACTGATTTACCCTAGCTGACTCAGTTAATCTGGCTGAGTTAAACCGTCTTGACCCATCTGAATCAGTCTAGTTGACTAAGTTGACTCTGTTTGACCGATTCATCTATTTAGACCTAGACCAGTTGACCTTGGATTTGACCTTGACTTAGACATTGACTGTTAATTGACCTTTGACTGTCAGTTTGACCATTATTGACTGTTAGTTTTCTTAAATTTATGTTTTGGACCCTTTATGGTCCGAATTAGCCTTTGGTCCCTTATACAAAGTTGTATACCTTCTTAAGACGTATCTATTGGAATATATAATCAATCTAATTTAATTTGTAAACCTTATCTATGCTAAAGATAGATAAATAAAAGATATAGAACCTTAATTTGACCTATAATCATTAGAAAGACTTGTATGATTCATGTGTGAGCCTTTTTGGCTAGATTCTTAGACTTCTTGCGTGATTAACAATTAGCCTATTAACAACGATCGATTCAAAGGATGAACCAGTGGATCGTGGATCTCGAGGTAGGCGTGGCCTGTCATCAAAAGAGGTGGGCATCGATAGCGAACTGTCTTGTATTCATTATTGTTTTACAAATCAATCTTTGTGTTGTGAAATTCATGCATATCTTTGTGTGCTTGATGTGGTATGAGATGTGTGCCGACATAATATCAGTATTCTATGGCTAGGGTGATACACCGCAATATTACCTAATGAGTGTGGTTAGCACGAATATTATTCTTCCTTTATATCCAGTATTCTATGGCTAGGGCGACACACCGCAATATTACCTAATGAGTGTGCTTAGCACGAATATTACTCTTCCCTTATGTGCGGCAACACACATCTCGTACATGGATGTTTACTGTTATTTATGAATGTCTATGAAAAGTTTCTACTTTATGTTTCATTGTCTTTCCTTGTATTACCGACTTTCGATAGAACATGTATTATCTTTGAATCATATTAATGACTACTTGAAAGCTAGTTATTATTTCTACTGGGCACCCCTTTTAGGGATGATGTGCTCACCCATTCCCACTTTCAGTTTCAGAGACATATCAGAGTTGCCCGGTGGAAGCTTTGTGGCGTTGAGTCTTCTGTTATGTTTATTATGTTGTATATTCTGTTTGTAACAATGACTATTGTATATGTATCACCTGAGAGGATTTCTTGTATATATATATATATATATATTTCTGAGTGGGGCTAGTTTTGGGTTATATTTTGTGGCAGATCTTTTAATTGAATTTTTAAGTAATGTTTTAGATTCGTAGTACCTTTTTATTTAGTTACTCTCTTGGATTAGTCAGCTGCTAGCTTTGGGGGCACTACAGATACCCTATTGAATATGTATAATCTTACTGTGCACTCACAACCATCCATCTTACCCATATATTAGATCCAAATGACTTCACTGCTTGATAAGACAAGATAGACGGAAATACGCCCAAGGTATATACATATTCTCAAGATTAAGAACTTACGTAAAACAGTAGCTTAGATCCATTCATTAGCTGATATAAAATTAACAGAACTAACCGACCGGTTCAACATAATCCACTTATATCAACCTACTATATTTAGAAGTTTATACTTCTAGGATTGAGATTCATCATAATGCATGCGTATTTGTCACAACAAGTTATAGCAAGTTATATCTAAACAATGAATATAATTCACATGGATTACAAAAAAATAAATGTCACCAATATATTATATCTCCCATCGTATAAATTACAAATAATATATTCAACCATATCTCACGTAGCATGTTTAAAGTGAACTGTTGGATAATATTTAAAATGTGATGTCAAACTATTGTTTTAGGGCATAATCCCAACATATAAAGGGAACACTAATAGAGAAGAAGAATTGAGTTTTTTATGGGTGAGAGAGAAGGATATGAAATGATATTAGAGCAATTCCTATGGGATGAACAAACTCAGAGTTTGTTCATTTTGATCCCACTATGGGATGAACAAACCAAGAAAATGGATGTTCAAATGAACAAATCTGTTCATTTGAAAATTGAGTCACACCAGCAGATGCGCGTCTGGTGCAAGAACGCACGCCATGACCAATAACTCGGGCGACAACATGGGTGACGCCCGCGTTTTCGATGCTAACGCTAGCGACTTCAGCTGAGACTCTAGCGTCTGACTCGATGGCTCCAACGACTCCATCTGAATGGCTTCAAAACATGTTGATCCAACGGCTACAGTTTTTGAATTCTATAAATAATCCTACATTCAAATCTAAATTCACACATTCTACACTTTCTTCATTGTCAAAAATGCCTCCTACAGTTCGTGTTGGATTCTCACAACAAGAGGATTTAGCTATTTGTAGAGCCTTTGTTTTTCACACACAAGAAGCTGTAATGCATAATGTACCCGATTCGATGTTCACTTTCTGGGACAAATGTTACAAAATGTTCACCACTGAAACTGGGAACATCCGTGGGCGTGATTCTCACGGATTGGTCCATCGTTTTAGTGTAATTAGAACGAATGTATTGGAGTTTGTCGCCCAACTAATGTTGAATCACCAAAATAAGCTGAACGGTGAAGCCAAACATGAAGTGTTGCCCATAACTCTAGCAATGTGGCCAGCATCTCACCGCGGTTGTCCTTTCTCCTTCCATGCTTGTTTCAACATTCTTAGGGTGCTCAACAGATACAATCCCTACATCAACCTAGGAATTCCACCACCCGCTGAGAATTGACACATATGTAGTAGTTGTTTTAATTTAATGTATTTCTTTTATTCTCATGTATGATGTGGTTGTTCAATGCAGTATGTTTTTATTTATGAAATTGATGGTGTAATGTTTAATCGAAGTGAAATTTGAATTACTTGATATTGATGGTTTTAGATAATCGTAATAACACCTAATAAACAAAAAATTAAATAACATAATACCATAGTGAATCGATTTTTCCTACAACTTCAATCAGCCCACTCCACCAAAAAACACCCGGGACATTCCCAAAAATGCCTTCCATATGTGTCTTCTTCATAAGAAGTCCGCAAATGCATAAAATTCATGCAACATGGCTTTGAGCATGAACTGATTCTCTGTGGACAATGTTTGTATTCGTGATTTCCATATCCACAATGATTGCAGTGTAATAACTCCTTCTTCAATTTGGCTTTAAGTTTGAAGATTTTGCACATTGTTGGAATCTTTTCTTCTTCTTGTTTTTTAATCTTCATAGCATCATCTAGCATATGTGGTTCCTCTGAACAATTGGGATCTTGACATTGCAAATACCTGAGATTTTCCGGTTGTGATTCAATCACCATTCAGATGTGTGAACAACCTTCCTGCGTACACTTTGAATACATCCAAGGACATTGCATAAGACTGTGGTTATCCATGAAACATAATGGGCAAACCTCTTTTGCTTCGACACATAATATTTGCTTCGCTTTGCCTTTAGAAAACATGGTGGATGATGAGAGAGAAATAGGTTGGTTTGGTTTAGATTAAAATCTAGTGATATATTTATAATAGAAAATAGGCGTTGGTAATTCAAAGGGGCGCTCATAGGAAATTCTTGGGCGACTTTACTAATGTCGCCCGAGACTTTACAGCAAACGCCAACGGCTAAATTTCCATTTCCAACGACAAATTTTTCCTTCTCAAATCCTATAAAATTCATTCATTCATTGTATCTCCAAGATCACATCTTTTTTTTTTCTTTCTTATATCTATCCTCCTCCTTTGCAGAAATGTCTCTTAGAAATCGTGGTCCCAAGTTTACCGAAGAAGAGGATATAACTCTATGAAAAGCATATTTCTTTCATAGGGTAATCACTGGTGTTGTTATTTCTCATGATAGTTCTTTTTGGGAGAACGTGTTTTCAATGTTCGTCTCATTGACGGGAAACCCAGGAAACCGAGATGCTCGTCAATTGCATTCTCATTTTCAGCGTATTAGGCTTGCAGTCTAGCCATTTCTTGAACATGTAATGGAAATTGATCGAGAAAAGTTCATCGGTGTAACTGAAGAAGAAGTGATCCAAGCAGCTCTTGATAATTGGGAGGAAGCTCACGGTAAGCATTTTCGTTTCGAAGCGTGTTTCATAATTATAAATGATGGTCCATCTCAAGTACATCGTTATTGCACTCGAGTGCCGCTTCCGGAATTTACAATGGAAGAAGATGTTGCTCGAGTTCGATGTTGGTTACATCGTATGGCGAGACCAATGAACCATGACCATTTCTGGGAAAGAGTATTGAGATATTTTGTATTTTCGCGGAACGAAGCAATAAGAAACAGTAAGAGCCTAGAACTAAGAATTGCATTCATCAAGAATGAAGTCAAACATTATACGAAATATTGTGGATGGTTCATCGTAGCACCTTCGGATTATCCAACGAAGAACTGAAAACCATCGCTCTGACCAAGTTTACCGAAGAAAGCGGGAGAGAGTTTACGCATTTTGAATGCTATGAACTTTACAGAGAGAATGTGGCTGGATTTGATGTAGTTTGATGTTTTTGTTGTGGTTTATTAAAATGTAGTTTGATGTTATTTGCAAGTTTAAATTGTAATAAATTTCACTTAATCTAAAGTGGAAATCTATTTTAAAATATATACATTTTCATTCATTCATATTACTGCCAATTCTTTTACAAGATATAATAATAAAAAGCTTCAATAAAAATCAAGTATAAGTTTTGGCCTCCTGTTTATCTTCATTTGACGTATTTTCCATTCGACGCGCTCTTTGACAGTTTCACCTTTGTTTTTGAATTTGTTGTTGTTTACTTTGAAAACTGGAGCTCTTCTTTGCCTTTTAACGGAACTTTTTCTTGGAAAAAATTCTAAAACTTGCAATTCCCTTTTACAATTTTCAATTTTTTTAAAACTCCCACATATCTTAGAAACAACAGCTTCAAGTTTTGCATCGCAAAAAAGTGTGATCTCCTTTTCAGCCATTTTAGAAGAGAAAATTCAAGTTTCAAGTAAATTTTGGTGTGACTGAATTGTTCGAAGATATCGGTAATTTATAGTGGGAAAAAGTAAAATTTGAAAATTTAAAAACTATCTGTTGGCGTCAGCAAAAAAAAACGCGGGCGACATGGCTCGTGACGCCGCGTTTTCCTGCCTGTCGCCAGCGCTTTTGTTGCTGACGCCAACGCTTTCCTGCCAATCACCCGCATTTTTATCCAGGTCGCGTGCCTATTAATCTGACGTCCAATACTTTTTCATAGTGGAAAACCCAGTTTGGCCATCCGTGGCTGAACAATTTTTTTTGTTTGGCCATTGCCATATAGGAATTGCTTTAAGAGGCCATTTCAATGTTTTACTTAAATTTGGACCTCTGGGTAAAACAATAATTCCGGTTGGACCCTCAAATAAATAACTCGATGCGCCTTGGGCCTCCCAATAAATTTCCCTTAAAATATAGCCCCACCGCAGAATACAGTCTCCCTTAAAAAGCAAATCCCCTCTTTCTCCCCTCCTACGTCCTAAGAAACCGTAGACACAATTCAGCCTTCTTCTCTCCATTGTAACAGATTCAGGGTCTGAGATTGTGCAGAAGAGATGCATATTCCAGCCTCCGACGATTGCAATCCACCCCCTTCCCTCCCCGGGCCTAGTCTTACAACTATAGTATCAAAAACTCTAGGGATTACGATTCCACCGATGCGCGAAAGACGTGTTCCTGAAACAGCAGATCGACTTCAGGCATCTTTCAAAGAAATATTGGATGCTTACACTAAAGCTCGTAAGGATCATGAATCTGAACCTCCTGATACATTTGCAGATTCTCTTCATGATTTTGAAGTTAAACTTATTAATATAGTTTTAGACTTCAGATTTTTCAAAGCTGTTAATCCTGATATTTATCCCGATGTAGTAAAGCTTCCGGCTATTAGATCGATGCTTGATTTATTAAATGGTGGATATCATTGTGGGAATCTTTTAGCTGGTTTTATTCTCCGTACATTCGAAACTCTAACTGATCCGGATATTTTCGTACCTGGTCAAGAAGAAGAAGCTACCTTATTTGTTAAATCTCTAGTTGAATTTGGAGCCCTGAACGTATTTGTTTCTACTCTTGATAAGTTTCCTGTAGATGCTGTTCATTTCCCAGCAGTTCAGACTATTGCGCAGATGATTTTTCTTGAACCAGAATTAGCAGGACCTGCTGGACTGAATTCCCAACTGATGGATTGGGTGTTTAAAGCACTCAGCTCTTCCATATGGAATGATCTAAAAATGCATGTTCTGGGGTTATTAAATACACTTTTGATGTCTAGTATTAAAAATAGACTTGAATTTGGGGAAAAGGGTGCTCTAGCTGTTGTAGTAAAGGCTATTTCATTTCTTGAAGAAGATTTTATCCCGCACGAAGAATACCTGCTGCAGACTTTGTTTAGTTGTTTACTTTTTCTATTAGAATTTCCCGAAAATATAATGAAGTTTGTCGAGGCTGGAGGTGTTCAGTCAATGATTGGAATTATTCAGCAAGAGGACTTTGGTTATTGTTATGGGTCTGCAATTGCGGCACTTGATATTGCAGTGAAAGCTTGTGAATCTGCTTATGAGGAATTTGTGAATGATAAATTGGCATTTGACACTGCATTCCCTCCTTCCATGGATATGGTAAGTCTCTCATTTTGCAATCCCTGATTCTGGTTCTAGGGAAATTGTCAGTGTTTGGACATGTTTTTATTTCAATAAGCTGCATCGTGTGCATGAAGCCAGAACCTCTTAGGAGGACCTGTTTTACTAGTTCTTATATGCCTAATAATGTCGTAAGAGTTCCAAGTATAAGTAATTAAGTTGTGTATAATCCCATTGTGTTAGGTTAATTAGAAGATCCTGAACATAGAGGTTTTCAAAGCTCATGCTATTACAAGGTTAGTAACACTGAGCCAGAAGTATTTGGCACAATTATTATCCAACACCTTCCTTTAGTTAGAAATAATAACTAGTGTAATTATTGTCCTACACAACACGTAGTTTGTTCTAAAGGGGTTTAAACTGGCATTCTAGGATTTATGCATGCATATGTTTTCGTGGCTTACGGTGCTGGAAGTTTTACCAATGCTAACTGGAAGCATATGGTCATGTATGAGATTATTCTTGTCTGCAAGTTCTGATGTATATGTTTTTAATCTTTATAAGAAATTTATCTAATATACACAACATTTACCCTTGTTACTTTCTCAGATTCCACCAAGCATCATGCACGAGGAAGAAGAAATAGAAGAGCATCAAATATCTATAATCACATCATTAATTGGTAAGGCAAGCAAATTTTATAGCTTGCATTGAATTTTTTTAATGTTCTATTGTCTGTTGGTTAGCCTTTGAGTGCCTGGAATTCCAAGATATAGTTGTGTATCTTTAGGATTCTTGTTTTGGTCCACTGTTTCTTCCTGGAATGTATGATTTACTAGTCCGTTAGGTAAAAAGGAAAAATCAGTGGTCAAATGGACATTAACCACTCAGAAAAGAAGAGATGTTAGTGTATTAACTAGTGGAATCATCCTCCTAATGCTCAGTGAAACATGATATCTTTCGGCCTTTAGGCCTTGATTATGTGAAATTAATCTGTCAGACCATGAGCCCATATTCTCTCCTCCTTAGCCAACACCTCTCACGACCTAATGGCCCATCACACTCTTCTCTTTAGCCAACTCCCCACTCACGACTTCATAGGCTCATCAATTTCTTTATTTGTTAAGAGATGCTGGAGTTTTCGAATAAATCGGATGAACTCTATTGGACCTGGCCAATAGAGGTACCATACAAGATTTTACTACTTTGTGCTGGAGTACTTCCACAGAAATTAATTAGTATTTGACCTAAATTCTTCAAATGAGATGATTCTCAAATTATTACTCTTTTTTAACATAGCTGGATTGTGACATGCATAAACTGCTGCATTATATCTACTCATATCTACTCAATATTGTCCGCAATATATATGATATTTTCATGGTGGGATATCCGCTCACTTTTTCTGGAAGTTGTATGATATTCACGGCTGGGTATTTGAAAAAGGTGTTTGTTATTTTCTAAGATTTGGCAATCATCTGGTCTGTATTCTTATGTATTCTTTGTCCATGTGAAGAACTGAATTAAATACCTTCCTGCTTTCATGACGCCTATCTTATCTTGTTCAGTTGGCATTGCCAAGACCGAAAAAGAGAGCTTGGTAAAAAAGCTTGAGGAGAATGATTTCAAAAGAATCACCTGGCTTATGGAGCTCTATAAACGGTGATATGCCCTGCCTGTTTGGCTGTCTATGTCACGCTCTTCCTTTATCAAAGCTAGAAGTTGTATTTTGAATTTCTTATTCTTAAATTATTTAAAGAAGTTGTACTTTGAATTTATTATTCTTAAATTATTAAATACCACCTGTTCTAGAGATGTCTGGCATTTCCTTTGATTCCTTTGCGGGGTCCTGATCAACTTAATATCGTGCAGATATTCGGAAAATGCTGAAGGAATGACGAATCATATCAAAGGAAAACAGGTTGCTCTCTTTACGTGTTTCTTGTTTCTCATGATACCAGCTTTAATTTTATCTGTTTAGATGTCAAATATCTTATACCTTTGTTTATCGCTTCTGCATATAATATTATGCATATGGATTCTCCACGCAGGTCAGCATTGTTGTTGCAGTCTCGCTTTGATGTTGTCATTGTTATGAATATCACAACTGAAAAGACAATCTGGATAATCCTTTTAGATCATATGCTCATTATAATGTAGGAAATTAAAAAAATCTTAGAAGAGTTGGTGCTTACAAATATTTTGGCAAGATATTGTTAATGAGAGACAGAAAAGCAGTCTTACCTGCGTTTCCTTTATATTGAATATATATATATAGTGAATGAATTTCTTTTTATCTTATATTTCTTTCTTTTTGACTCTAATGTTTTCCCATTATGAATCCGCAGTCGATTGAAGATATTCTTGGTCATCTTTTGTCGTCCGAGTGAGTGTTTCCATCTACTTCTCTTGCTTTGATCTTTATCTGTATAAAGCCACTGCATGTGATATTTAACTCGAGGTTATTTTACTTTGCAGGAATTCTATAATACGGAGTAGAATTAAAAGTTACTTAACTCAGCACAACTTAGAGATGAAACATGTGGAGGAATCTCCCTCAGTATGTATTCAAATTAATCTGCTCATATGTGTCAAGTATTTGCGAATATAGCTGCCTTAGTTTACATTCTGATAAACATTCAGTTAACTAGAACG
Source organism: Papaver bracteatum (assembly GCA_023529315.1). Lineage (NCBI taxonomy): Eukaryota > Viridiplantae > Streptophyta > Magnoliopsida > Ranunculales > Papaveraceae > Papaver > Papaver bracteatum. Next base: position 12,827 of record JAJJWX010004966.1, on the reverse strand, counting down.
CCATGTTGGCTTCCAAACTTGTGCCATATGTTCAGTTTGTCTTGCTTGTCGATTCGATATCATTAAGATATGAATGTTTTTTAGTTTTTTAGATGGTAAACTGTTTTCTGTTTGGAACTGCTGAAATGGTGTTTCCTTCTTTGAACTCGTCAGGGTCCTAGGGTTTATTAGCAGATAACCGTTGTTAGGAGTACTGTAAGACGACACTTCCTCATAGTTACTTTTTATCTTTCATGGCAGGCATATCATACATCTCATCCAACGGCAAAGAAAGTAGAAGAGAATGGGCGTGCCAATCACACAGATGACTTGAACCATCAAGGTGCATCGAAGAAAGTAGAAGAGAATGGGCGTGTCAATCGCACAGATGACTTGAACCATCAAGGTGCATCGAAGAAAGTAGAAGAGAATGGGCGTGTCAATCACACAGATGACTTGAACCATCAAGGTGCATCGAAGAAAGTAGAAGAGAATGGGCGTGTCAATCACACAGATGACTTGAACCATCAAGGTGCATCGAAGAAAGTAGAAGAGAATGGGCGTGCCAATCACACATATGACTTGAACCATCAAGGTGCATCACCGATCCTTAATTTCTTATCATTTGTTTTCTTAGTCTTAAAGTTGTTTTGAAGAATTCATGAAGCTCTAATATGTTACTGGTTGTAGTTTGAGCTCAATCCCTTTTATTGAACTTTGTATTTGGTACTATGATTTGTTTCACTCAGTAGCGTAAAATAGAGTTCTTAGATCAAAGTATGAAAGAAACTTGGGTTCTACATCTAGCTCTTATTCTTTTGTTTGAATCTATGCTCAATATGTATCATGTATCATGTCAGTTTTGATGAAGGATGGGTTTTCCTTCAAATGATTAAATTTAAGATGTGAATTTCTTAGTGACAGTAATCTACTAAACTTGAAGGCATCTTGAAGCTAAGTTTGATGAAGCTGAGAAACGCCAATTATCCTGTTTGTAATGATGTGTAGTAGTATGAGGGTTGTACTTTGGTACTGGTTTGGTTAAGATGTTTTGAGCTGTAAATTCTTTTAGGCATCTATGTTTCTGTGTGTGTGAACTGATTCAATTTGCTTCGTTGCTGCACTGTCCTGCTATGAATTCATATTATGAGTGGATATGTAGTTACTCTCTTTGTTGAAATCTGTTTGTGAGGGTGTCCAATGGCTCATGTATCCTAAGCTGTCTCAGAATTCTGCTGCACTAAACAAAGTGTTGGTCAATTTGTATATTATCAAATGAAATGGTAGTTCTTTAAATTTGTTTATTACCTTCTCTTGATATCATTGCTTATGTATCTTGTTCATTTTATGCAGCTGTGTTTGTGGAAACCCCCATGCCATCATCAGGAAGTATGGTCTCATGTGTTGCAGACAGTGCTTCCGCAGTTACGCCAATGAAATTGGTTTCATCAAGGTAAATATTAATTTGCTTTGCAAACCATTCATTTCATTATACTGGTTTTTATATGTTTTGTATATTCTCATTAATTTTCCCTTGGTGAGAAATAGTGAACTTGTCTGAGACATAAATTAGGGAAGCATTAATGAAAACTAATTTCAATTACTTTACACCCTTTTTGTTGGTAGTTGCAAATGGAGTCGCATTAAGGTTCTCTTGTATTGTGCTGTCACTCATACTCGTTTCTCTTTGTTTTGCAGTACCGTTGAGAAGATGTAAGGCTGGAATTTTATTGCGGGGAATGTTTCGCCTAAGAAGATATGAAACTTTAGAAATGATTGCGGGGAATGTTTCGCCTAAGAAGATGTGAAACTTTAGAAATGATTTTGTAGACGTCATTTGGATATTTTTAGACTTCATTTGGATTCGGAACCGTGCAAATTCTAGTGTTCTTCTTTTGAAATGGTTATAACTTAAAATATGGTTATTGTGACAACAAATTCTGTTCTGTGTTTTAAATTACGCCTGCATCAGTACTGAATGAATGTCATGGGATTCAGAATCCACTTATTTTATGTTAACAGATGCAATTCCTTATCGTGCTGCACTTTCTTGTAGTGCCTTTGCTGTCGTCATGAAAATCCTATTGTCTGGGTCAAGCCTTACATCAGGACAAGGTTTCAGTCAAACCTATTTTGACGGACTGAGTTAAATAGGTCCGTTTTAGTTGGGAGCGATCCATGCTAAATTACATTTTATCCCTTAACGAGTAAAATATCCGAACCCGTTAATCTGAACCCAATACCTAATTTCACCAGTCTTCTTCTAACCTTTTCTTCTAATTCTACTTTGCTCAATACAGAAAGAATCATTTATGATTCAACCCCCTGTCTTTTGCAATTATGGAACTGAAACATCGCTAAGGTGGTCCAAGTATTGACCAATCGTAACATTTCTTCATAAAAATGTATTGTCCAAACAACAAATGACACGACAAAATAAATATATATTATTCTTCAAATGTCGTATAAAATAAGTTGGGTATGTTGTTCTATGGTCATACAAATTGAATGGGTAACTGTTTCAAACGATCATACAAAAAAAGTGGGGTATAGAGAAACCACTGATTAGAGGAACCCATAGCTCTTATAAACCTCATGAGCAATCTCAACAAGAGCTTGGTGACACCATTTGCAAATGAGAAGGTAACTTTTCTCCTGATTCTAAAGTTGATATTGGCATGGTGGGCGGATATATTTGATTGTCTGGCATCTGTAGAATAGAGATTTGATGCATATTTCAAGAGAAAAAACAAATTATGAAATCGTAAAATGTACTCATGCTGACAATAAAAGAACTAATAGAGAAGGTAAAGCATTACACTTACTTGTCCTGTATCAAGAAGTTTGATTGTTACAGCTGGAGCGAAAGTTAATTGCGTCATTTGGAGTTAGACTTCAAGTTTGGGTGAGTTTTCCGAGAGTACTATGTTGTATGGTGTTCTATTTTTATGCAGATTTCTTGTTTAGTTGAGTCTGCCAAAGATTTATGAAAAATCATTTACACAGATTAGCAAGAGAAACAAGTATAGCTAGAAAGTATAAGAAACAAGTATCGCGAAGGACTGCTATTTACATACTTGTGCAAGCTATAAAGATCAAAAATGAATTAGTTTTGACATTAGATTTCCATAAATAAAAGAGTTCTATGGAATGACAACGACTACAACCGAAGCAATACCCGCAAGTACGATAATTTATAGCTTCAACTAGATTAATCTAAGTACTTGGATAGAGTGAACTAATAAATTTGAAGTTTTTCTGCTAAATCCAGTTTCCTTTTGATTATTGATGGCATTGACATCAACAAATAAATAACTAAGCAAAAGGCACACTATCTAAAATCACATAAAGAAAACCAACTAAGTTGATTTGTCTAGAACCGTTAGAAGAGTGCACTACGTCAGAAACAACAAACTCAATAAACTACCAACCCTGAGAACGCAAAAGCCCTGATAATGAGCAGTTATAGAAATGAAAGCATGACTAGGAGATCTGAAAAACAAAATATTAAGAGCCAACGGAAAGAATAAAATAAAACGAGAAAACTACGGAGAATAAAAACTTCTACATACTGGTATGGGTACCTAGTTTAATTTATACTACCACCGAGTGAGTTACCGGTCAAAATTTATAGTACCTTCAAAAATAACGTACCCATTTAAATTTATACGACCGTGTTATCTAGTTACTCAATCTATTTTTATAGGACCGTATGAAACACAGTACGCACTGCTTTGCTTATTAACGCGAATAAGAAACGATAAATAATGGCACCGCAGATGTTAACTTTCCTACCTCAGAACGAAGATAAGGAACAGATACAGATGTAAAGACGAATCCAGCAATAATGAAATACGAAGGTGGCTTTCCCTTGATGTGTGCCTGAATGAGTCATTTGTGTGGTGCATGCTGTATGTTTAATACAAGGGTCTTTGAGTTCCGTAGAACTTTAACTGATGCATTTTCATCGGTATATTTATGGGAAACAAGATAACTAAAACCAATACGCTCCCCATGCCTGAAAGGAATTGAAATACACCAAAACATAAAAACCAACATAACTCAAAAATATACCTATCGTGAAAAAGATAACTAATACAGTGATTCCTTAGTTCTAAATAAGAAGGTGTTCTACCAGTAACATGCTTGGTTCAAATACTTGTCTCTTTAGTAACTCTTTTCTTTTCTTTTCTTTTCTTTTATGTTCATTTCTTTCTTTCTTTTAGCTAAATATTGAAAAAATATTCCAAACAAATTCCCAAATCCCAATCAAAATCATAGCGTTGTAAAGTGAATATAAGTGAAGACCATATTGAGATGTTGAAAATAAGAATGTTCATTTCAACTCAAAGATTCTTAAATAAAAACAACGAATCAATAAAACAAAATGCAGATACAAGAATTCATTATTCTACCAGTAAACAGATGTTACATTCAAGACTTGGCATCCTTACTTTCTCAAAACTTTTGGGAATTTAGAGTACGATTTCAAAAATTATATGAAAAAGAACAAGCAGAGCATAAAATCCTATAAATCAAGCCATCAAGTGACACAAACCACTGGTTGGCAACAAAAAGTACTTAACAGAACAATAGCTATCTCACTAAACAGGGGACATGGATCACAACCATATTAACAACATTTAAGGAAAATAACACATATTGTACAAATGAATATCACAACAATGAGAAAGGCTTACTTGTACAATCATTAGCAATATCAACTCCATCGAAACTGAGGATAATATCAGATGGCTTTAGGACCTTGTATTCAGGAGCAGTAGGCTCAATTCTTCTGATACAAACACCTTTCTGATTGGAATTCATCCCCATAGCCATGCTCGCGGGTCAAGATTTTCCATCTTTCTTCCACTCCACTCCAGGACTTGGAAATCCTACATGTAGAATAATGTCCAGAGTTGCAATAAGGAAATGTAAACTTAGAACACATCAGAGAAACTACGGTTGACCCAAATTTCATTTTTCCATTTAACCTTACCAGTATATTCTCCATTTTTTTCATAATCTTGAATGAAGTGTGTAATAACATGTGTTGGTATGACATCCAATATTCTCCACATCCTCGTGCTTAAGTGATCACTGAAATGCATAAGCCATGGGATAATTGGAATTATTCAGGGGCATATAGTCTTGCAGCTAATGAACGTCTATCCGAAACTAAAATTATAGTTATACAAATGAAAAATTAGTTGCACTATCTAGTGGGGATTGACATCCTGAACCCGAAAAGACACAAAGATTCAATAAAACCACAACTTCATCTGTAAATGGGACTTGTTTGCTGTAGGAGGAAGGCAGCAACAAGCTGATACTTCACTAAATCAGGCAGAGTCCATGGCCTTAATATTTTAGCAATGATTCTAACAAAAAAACCTAACAAGAATCAGTCTTCACATCATAGGTTTTTCTTGCTCAGTATCCAAGTACTATTTAATCTAAGTATTTGGATACTGAGCAAGAAATTATAAGGCATTATTCATTAACTGTTTTGGGTCTCTTATAGCTTAATTAAAAATTTACAAGCATAATACAGTTCAGATGAATTGAGATTTAAAAAACAACTTACCGATACGTGTATTGTATAAATTGGGGGTCGGAATGAATGAAATAAAAACTCATCACCAGTCTTCGGTTATACAAGGTCGCAATAACAAACTGAATTATAGCTTCTCCATCAATTGCCAATCGGTTTAACATACAAGGCTCTACACTTTATACTAACCACATTCCAATCGGTTTCTCAAACCTTCCCATCCCTCCTAATTAATTCATACTCGCCTCTGAAATTAAATCCCCAGACTAGTATAACCCTCTTCTTCTTCATATCATACTCTTAAAACCAACCCTCAATTATTCAATTTTGTACTGAATTTATTGTGATACTCAGTATCAATTCACGACAAACCCTAACCCTTCAATTCTTCTTTGTGAATCGAAAATAAGATGCTAAATCTTCCCTTTTACGTTCAATACACAAAACCCATCTTCAATTGATCTTCTAGAGTATCAATTTCATCTTTTGAACCCTCTCTGCAATTCTAGTGAAACTCTAACTCTTCACAGAACCACTAACACCTCAGATCTTCTTCAAAACAATAATACAACTTCAATTTAGCAGCAACTTCAATTCTACACAAGCCCTAACTTCTTTAATTCATCGATACAAAAGCTTCGGAACATCGACTAAACATCACCATCGAACCTTGTTTAATTATAAACTAACAACATCATCACTAACGATCAATCCTTAACATAACCCCTACGATGATCGATCCCATGTACCCAGGAAATTCTCAGAATCACAGGAGAATAAAAGAAGATAAGAGGAGAAGAAGAATAAAAAAGAGTGAAGAGATTATCAATTCCAATCTATTTCTCAAACCCACCATCTCTCCTAACCCAAACAAAATATAATTATGGTTAGTTATTAACTTTGTTGGAGGGGTAAGCTTGGAATTTTTTTTCAAACCTTAACAAACAGATACATACAGACTCGCTTGTCCTTCTATTAAGTTTGAATCAAATATTGGACAGATCGGTTGGAAAACAGAAAAGTTTGGATTTTGGTGAGGATAGCTCTTGAATAAAGACTTTACTGCAGATCTATTTCTTAAAAGAAAAAACAGACTAGTTGTTCTGTAGCTCATACAAAAAAAAAAAAAAAAAAGGAAATATATCAATTGAATTTAAGATAATTCATTCTAAGCATAATTGTACCATCGTGAATTCTTAAAAAAAAACAGACTAGTTGTTCATACCTAAAAAAAAAAAACAGGGAAATACAAAAAGTTAAATTTCCTTGTCCTTGCTCAATTGATCTTATCACACATTTATGACTTCATTTCTTTTCTTCCACTTATATTCCGTGTTCTATCTTATATCTCCTCTTAATATAAACATACCTGCGTACGATAAAATAAGAACAATTAATTGGGGGATATGGATTTTAATTGGGGGATATCACTAGAGGACAAAATAGGGATCCGAATATCCTAGCTGGGTTACCCCTTATGTAATTAATTTATTATTTCCTAATCTAACCCTCCCTAATTAGGATTAGTTACTAATTAAGATTAGTAAAATCTTAATGATTTGGGGGATATATTTAGTGTTTTTGAGTTTATTTAAATTTTTGTGGGTAGAAGGAGGGAAAAATTTAGAGTAGAATTTTTTTTTTTTTTTTGAAAATGGAAGATGAATTTGAAGAGAGACTTGCGATGCTGAATCCTTGGCTCAACTACAACAACAATCATATCTTCAATCTTCAGTTAATGATAACACCTCCCAATTGGAGTTATATGATGAACCAACACCCTTGGATCACGATTTTCGTGACCATGAGGAGTTATGTGAAGAACCAACTCAAGAAAGTAAACATGTTCAACATACAAGCATCCCCAACACACATGTAATGCTTCAAAGAGGTCGAAAATTTGTTTTTTTTTCGAAACCGCCATTTCTGTCCGAAAAAGCAGAAAACCGGCATGCGCGTTATATGAATACCATGCCGGAACCTCTATAACCGGCATTGTATTCATACAAATTTGAATGCCGGTTTAAAATATCCCCAAGTTCAAGAACATACCGGCGTACCATTCAAACCAAGATTGTATGCCGGTTTGAATTTTTACTTTTTACCAACCACCGAATATTGTATGGAATACTCAAACCTAGACTGACCGTACATGACACACCATGCTTAGTTTGTGATACCTGATAGATCCTTGCATGTCTATGGTGCCGGTTTAATAGGAAAAACATACGAAACAAATTATATTTTGAACTTAAAAACCGGCATTCCTTTTTTTGATCTATGTATGCTTGACGATATCCCGGCATAGTAACTGAATTTGTAAAAATGCCGGTTTTAATACTGGCATAGAATGACAATTACCTTTATGCCGTTTTTGAAAACCGGCACTTTAATTTACTTATCGATACTGCCGGTTTTAACTAATCCCATTTTATTTTCATTTAGATAATTCTGTACAACGATCAACCAAACTCCAAACCGCTCCATCGGGATACGTCGGAACACTATAAAATACCTCGGGTATGTTACCAAACAAGTCTTCCACCTAGTTTTTACAATTTAATGTTGGGATTTGCTTGTAATCTCTCATTATTATGTAGGGAATAAAAGATGAAAAGGAAGTAATTGCTTGGGCAAAAGAGACGGCTCTTAAGAACATGTGTGTCTTAGTGAGGAATAGTCAACATTCAGATGTTCGTTTTGAGATGGTTTGTGAGAGAAGCGGAAAATACAAGGAGAATAGCCATAAGAGAAAGGGTTATGTATATGAAAAGAAGACTAAGAGGGTATACAAAACAGTTACGAGAAAGGATGAGTGCCCCTTTAAGCTTGTATTCTATCTAAGAGGAGAAAGTAAAGAAGAAAAAGAATGGGAATGTAAGGTGTGGTTTGGCCGTCACAACCACCCCGATCCTAAAGATTTTGAAGGTCACTCCCTAGTTGCGAAGCTAAAACCTGATCAATTCGAGGATGTAAAGATGATGACAAAAGCATGTATCAAACCAAGAGTGATTCTCCGAACCTTCAACGCAAAGGATAAGATGAACGTTTCTTCACTAAGTACAATTTATAGCGCACAAGCAACTATTAAAAGGTTGGAATGGGAAGGGAGGAATGTTATGCAAGAATTTGAGAAGATAGTTTGGGATCACAACTACACGCGTATCATTAAAAGAGGTACGGACGAAAAGCCGCTTCAAATATTCATTTCGCATCCTTTTCTTTCACAATTGGCTTATACGTGTTGTGATGTTCTTATGATGGACTGCACGTACAAGACAAACAAATACAACATGCAGTTGTTCAACATCGTGGGGCAGACATCGGACAAGGTAACATTCACATTGGCTTGGTGTTTAATGGAAAACGAGAGGGATTACAATTATCATTGGGCATTGCGACAATTGAAATTATTGTTCCCGGAAAATCGTGGTCCGAAGGTCATCATAACCGATCAATTTGACGCACTAATGAATGCCATATCCGACGTATTTCCGGATGCACAAAATTTCCTATGTACATTTCATATAGGTGAAAATGTGAAAAAACATTGTCATGCTTTGTTTGAACCCTCTAAGGCTGATATTAAAAAAAGAATGGTTGGTCAACTTGATGAAGATGTTCGTAATGAGAAACTATCACCCGAAGAAGAAGAAAATGAAAGAGGAAAGATTAAAGAGCGAGTCGACAAAGAACACGATGAAAACCATAAAAGGTGGTTGGAATTTCTAAAGGATTGGGAGAAAGTTTATTGGTCTCTTACCGAGGACATGTATGAAAAGAGATTGAAAATGTTTATTGCCATCTATAACGAAGTGTATCCAAGTGCCGTTTCATATTGTCTGGATAAATTGTTGGATAAGTTCAAGGAAAAATTTGTGCGTGCGTGGACAAATCGTTATAGACATTACGGGAATGAAGCAACTAGTATAGCGGAGTCCTCACATGGGAGATTTAAAGATCTCATCCAAATCCGGCCTGGGAAACGTGGTTACGGTCGCGAGGCAATGGAACAAAACTTTAAGGCCGATATTGATAGGATCAAGAAGGGTTTTGAGAAAAGCTCCATGGATAGGATGACTCCATTTCTTAAACATACTAAGTTGCTCCAAGGAATAGAGTTTAACGTCTCTCGGTGGGCAATAAAACATATGATGAGACAAATGCAATATGAAAAAAATTATGGAAAACCGGGTGATGTGTGTATTTGTCCCGACATGTCTTCTTTGGGGCTTCCGTGTCGACATATGCTTGTGAAGTATGAAGAAGTGATACCTATTGGTGTTATTGATCCTTTTTGGAAGCAATTATCTTTCGACCTTCCCCCTACCGAAGTTCTCGGACAAACACCATGGGATACAAAGGAGGCCCAAGAATTTTTTGGAGCTTACTCACGTGGCAACTCGGCTACCCGACAAGTATTGTTGAGTCAACTAAGACTAATTACACGGCCATGGATAGCACAGAGTGAAGAGCCAACAAAGGGAGATCCGCCGGGTAGACCACAAACTAAAATTCCAAGGAAAAAACAAAGAAAAGAATTCAAAGAAATGACTCGCCGTGAAGAGGAACTCGCGGCAACAAAAAAACGAGATCTATGTGCAAGTGAGATTTCAGAAGCAAGATTCGCGGAAACTCCTGGTCCAAATAAAAGGGATAGGCCGAGGAAGGAACCGATATCAAGTCAACAACAATCGACGAGTTCTGAGGCTACACCAATAGTCGATGTATCCGAGGTTCAAAGGAAGAGGGGAAGGCCGCCGAAGGTTCCCACATTAAGCTACGAAGGACAACAAGGTCAACATTCCGAACCTACACCAATAGTTGATGTATCTGAGGTTCAAAGGAAACGGGGAAGGCCTCCGAAGGTACCAACATTAAGCTACGAAGGACAACAAGGTCAACATTCCGAACCTACACCAATAGTCGATGTATCCGAGGTTCAAAGGAAGAGGGGAAGGCCGCCGAAGGTACCAACATTAAGCTACAAAGGACAACAAGGTCAACATTCCGAACCTACACCAATAGTCGATGTATCCGAGGTTCAAAGGAAGAGGGGAAGGCCGCCGAAGGTACCAACATTAAGCTACGAAGGACAACAAGGTCAACATTCCGAACCTACACTAATAGTCGATGTGTCCGAGGTTCAAAGGAAGAGGGGAAGGCCGCCGAAGGTACCAACATTAAGCAACCAAGGGCATGTCTTTGAGCAATCCGAACCTACACCAATAGTCGATGTAGACGAGGTTCAAAGGAAAAGGGGTAGAGGAAGGCCAAGGAAGAATATTCTCCCGTCTAATACCATAGACATTTGGAGTGTAAGGATTGCAGATGATGGTTTGGATATAATTAAGCTAAAATATGGTAATATGAAGATGTATAAGGATCCCATAACAGGTAGGACCATTAGAAGTTATCATACGAAGATAGATTCTTACATAGGACAACTTCCTGAGGTTATTCGCGAGTTTATTGCGTACACAGATGATGTCGATGGAGATGGAAATTGTGGATATCATTCCGTGACCGAACAATTAGGAATCTTCGAGACGGATGTTAGTAAAGGAATGACACCATGCCGCTATGCTAGAATGAGAATGGCCGATCAACTTGTGAAGAAGAGGAGCTTTTATGAGCAATTGCTTGGTCACGATGAGGTGTTTGATGATATGTGTGCTCAAGTGTTAGGACCCGAGCAGGAAATGACATTTCTTCCTTCTCAATATTGGATGAGTATGCCGCTTTGTGGGCATCTAGTAGCGGATACATTTAATTGTGTTGTTCATTATTTTTCCCCCACCATAGTCTCCACATTTACACCAAAATGGCAAAAATGCGATGGATCCCTTAAGATGAGAAGAGTTGTTTTGGCGTACGTGAACGGCAATCATTTCGTTATTCTAAAACTCAAGGACAATTGTCCATTGCCACCTGTTTGTGGGATGGTTAAAAACAAGGAACTTGATCCAAATATATGGAAGGGATGGATGGCATTGAATGAGGAGAATCACCAATTATGGGATGCTTTGGCTGATGAGTGCCAAATATTGCATATTCATACACCTTTTCATTGGCACTTAACTCATCTTTCGCGCTTCAAAGTCATATATTATCCCAAATTCTGCATTTTTACCATTTTCAAAAATAAATATTTGTATTAATTAATTTTGTGTTTTTAAGTACTAAATAAAGCTTGGAAGAATTTAGAAGACAAAAGAGAAGAAAGTTGGAAGCGTTGCAACCCTCTCGCGCATCAGTGGCAACCTGTTTACAAATTCATGGGATTAAACAACCCATGATCCAAAACCCAAGATCCAAAACCCAAGACCCAAATCCATTTCCACCTCACCCCCATTGGATTCTTTCCAAAACATCCACCTCACCCCCATTGATTCTTTCCAAAACATCCACCTCACCCCCATTGGATTCTTTCCAAAACATCCACCTCACCCCCATTCTCTCACTCAATCACTCCCAATTTGTTTCCCACAACCAAATATATTCCATCAATTAAGAAAACATGTTTTGTTGAGTGGATGAGTGCCAAAATTCGGATCCAAGTGATTGAGGGAATTTTGTGTATAAATAGAGAGGGTTGTTGTGTTGAAAAACCATCCAAGAATAGCTTGTTCATGTTAGTTTATCAAATTTAAGTTTTGTTGTAATGTTTTTCATGTTCTAGTTTCATTTGCTAGGGTTTAAATGAAGCCGTAACTCATTGGTATGTATTCATATCTTGTATCTTGTTCTTGAAAGTTTAGAATTGTTTAAAGATATAATTTAATCCAAGTTTGTCAACATCTTGCTCTCACAATGTATGCCATGTATCCATTGTAGTTAGAATATCTCTATGTTGATTATGCTACAACTCATGCTTAACCAAATATTGATCTTTAGATTAGTTGTGCTTAATTAGACAATTAATGCTTTGGAGAAATACTTTAGTTGTGATTAAATTATCCATTGGAGAAACACCTTAGTTATACGGTAGAATTGAATCTACTATAAGGACAAGAATAATATTACAAGTTGAATGCATATCATAGGTTATTGGTGGATTTGAATACCCTAGTATCCATATTATCATTGTTTACATATCTTGTTATTTGCATCTTTTACTTTTATTATTTCACCACTTGAAAATCATATCGTCGATCGACAAAATCAAACCCCTTTTGGTTACTCTCTGAATCAGATTTAGAATCAACTTTTACACTCTCCAAGTCTCTCGTGGTTCGACTCCGTGCTTGCCCCGTGTTGCTTGTCGACACTGGTGCACTTGCGCTTTATACAT